>JAGDQO010000294.1:0-614637 GCA_018342035.1 Solanum appendiculatum
GGTGCGAAGCAAGGGGGCATGACTAATGAGGAGCTGTTCAAAAAACTAAGTACAGAAAACAACAAGTTGGGAGAAGAGTTGAGAAGCACCCAATTAGCACAGAAAAATCTGGAAAGACAGTTTGCACAATTGGCTAATGCAGTCAATATGCGTCCTCCTGGAGGTCTTCCGGGTGACACGGATCCTAACCCAAGGCAACTGAATGCGGTGAGTACAAGGAGTGGATTACAACTGGAGGAACTAGCTCCAAAGAAGAGAAGTTCTGAGGCGGTGAGAGAAGAAAAGAAACCCGAAGAAGTGGTTCAAGAAGCGAATGTTGAGAGGATTGTTCCTCAAATAAAACCACCCCCTCCGTTTCCTCAAAAGTTCAAAAAGCAGAACGAGGACGAATGCTTCGGTAAGTTTCTGTCTCTCCTTAAACAATTTCACATTAATCTCCCTTTGGTTGATATTTTGCAGGGAATTCCTAAGTACGCCAAGTATGTGAAGGATATAATGGCGAATAAGAAGAGATTGACTGAGTATGAAACAGTGGCACTCACGGAGGAGTGCAGTTCGAGAATTCAGAATAGACTACCCAAAAAGTTGAAAGATCCGGGCAGCTTCACAGTCCAAATCACCATTGGCCAAAGTGTTCATGCCCGCGGTTTGTGTGATTTGGGTGCTAGTATAAACCTCATGCCGGCATCTTTATACAATAAACTTGGGTTGGGTAGTCCAAACCCAACCACAATCATTCTCCAATTGGCCGATAGGTCGGTGGCAAGGCCGGAAGGAGTAGTAGAAGATGTCTTGGTGCAAGTTGGGTCACTGATCTTTCCTGTGGACTTTGTTGTCCTAAATTTTGAGCCCGATCCGGAAGTTCCATTTATTTTGGGACGACCATTCTTAGCTACAGGGCGAGCATTGATTGATGTAGCGGCCGGGCAGTTGACTATGAGAGCTCATGATAAGGTGGAGGTGTTTGATGTCTATCGCGCCTTGAAGTTGCCATCTGTCTATGAAGAGTTGTCTGCCATTACAGTAGTAGACCTTGCTATAGAATTGCATTGCATAACTCCCAACGATCCCTTGGAAAGAGTTTTGGTGGGGCATGACATAGATGGAGATGCAGAAGCGTAAGAACTGGCCACTTGTCTTAATGTAGCACTAGTTGGTTCACAAAAAGGTGTAGTCGAACCATTAGATCGAGTGTTGGGTCTTCTTCCCAAACCCTCAATAGAAGAAGCACCAAAGCTGGAGTTAAAATCACTTCCGTCACACTTGAGGTATGCATATCTTGGCTCTAATGAAACTTTACCTGTTATACTTTCTGCGCATTTGTCTGCAGCACAGGTTGATGCGGCTTTGGAGATACTGAAGAAAAGGAAGAAAGCAATAGGCTGGCAAATGTTGGATATTCATGGAATTAGTCCGGCCTTGTGCATGCACCGAATTTACATGGAGGACGACCATAAACCGAGTACGCAACACCAACGCCGACTAAATCCTTTGATGAAGGAGGTCGTGAAGAAATAAGTGATCAAGTGGTTAGATGCAGGAATTGTGTATCCTATCTCTGACAGCAAATGGGTAAGTCATGTGCAATGTGTACCTAAGAAAGGAGGTATGACAGTAGTGAAGAATGACAAGAATGAGTTGATCCCAACAAGAACTGTCACCGGATGGAGAATTTGCATGGATTACCAGAAATTAAATGATGCCACAAGAAAGGACCACTACCCTGTCCCTTTTATTGATCAAATGCTTGACCGTTTAGCAGGACAGAAGTATTATTGCTTCTTGGATGGGTATTCTGGATATAATCAGATTTTGATCGCACCTGAGGATCAAGAGAAGACTACATTCACATGTCCCTATGGCACGTATGCGTTCAAACGCATGCCATTTGGGCTTTGCAATGCTCCTGCCACATTCCAGAGGTGCATGATGGCCATTTACCATGATATGGTGGAGGACTTTGTCGAAGTATTCATGGATGACTTCTCCGTTTTTGGGAATTCTTTTGAGGTATGTCTTCGAAACCTTGATAAAGTACTTGCTCGCTGTGAAGACACTAACCTTGTGCTTAATTGGGAAAAGTGTCACTTCTTGGTCAAAGAAGGTATAGTTTTGGGTCATAAAGTGTCTAAACAGGGACTCGAGGTAGATAAAGCAAAGGTGGAAGTTATTGAAAAATTGCCCCCTCCTATTTCTGTCAAAGGGGTAAGAAGTTTCTTAGGACATGCAGGTTTTTACCGGAGATTCATCAAGGACTTTTCCAAGATTGCTAGACCTATGTGCAGTCTTTTGGAAAAGGAGGTGAAATTTGATTTCGATGCAATGTGCTTAGAAGCTTTTGAAATGCTGAAGCGGAACTTAATTGAAGCTCTTATCTTGGTTGCTCCTAACTGGGGGTTGCCATTTGAACTCATGTGTGATGCAAGCGATGTAGCAGTGGGTGCAGTATTGGGACAGAGACAAGGCAAAGTGTTCCATTCAATATATTATGCGAGCAAGACCCTTGATACTGCTCAAGCTAATTACACAGTGACTGAGCAGGAGATGCTTGCTTTAGTGTTCTCCTTCGACAAGTTCAGATCATATTTGGTAGGTACCAAAGTTATTTTTTATACTGACCATGCAGCTATTAGGTACCTATTCAATAAGAAGGATGCTAAGCCGAGACTAATTCGGTGGATATTGCTTCTCCAAGAGTTCGATCTTGAGATCAAAGACCGGAAGGGTACTGAAAATCAGATCGCTGATCATCTGTCAAGATTAGAAGATTTCTCTCATGTGCATGAAGGGGAACAAATACGCGAGGAGTTTCCGGATGTGAAGTTGATGGCTTTGGATATCTCCCAAGTGCCTTGGTATGCGGATATTGTGAATTTCTTGGTGAGTGGAGTGTTTCCACCTGGCGCAACAACCCAACAAAGAAAGAAGCTGATGCATGATGCTAAATTCTATATATGGGACGAGCCATTCTTGTTCAAACAAGGAGTGGACGAAGTGGTGAGGCGATGCATTCCGGAGAATGAGGTCAAGCAAGTGCTCCAGAGTTGTCATGCAAGTCCTTATGGAGGACACCATGGAGGAGAACGCACGGCTCACAAGGTATTGCAATCTTGCTTCTTTTGGCCCTCTCTTTTTAAAGATTTTATGGCTTATGTGAAGGGATGTGATAATTGCCAAAGGTTGGGAACGATATCAAGAAGACATGAAATGCCCTTAAATAATATTCTTGAGGTGGAAATCTTTGATGTGTGGGGTATTGACTTCATGGGTCCCTTCCCACCATCTAGTGGAAACCAATATATTCTTGTGGCTGTTGATTATGTGTCTAAATGGGTTGAGGCTGTCGCTCTTTCCACGAATGACTCAAGAGTGGTGATTAAATTCATTAAGAAGCACATTTTTACGCGTTTTGGTACTCCAAGGGCAATCATAAGTGATGGAGGTAAGCACTTCATTAACCATCTTGTGAAGAATCTTCTGGCTAAGTATGGTATACGGCATAAAGTAGCTACAGCTTATCACCCTCAAACTAGTGGTCAAGTAGAAGTTTCGAATCGTGAGGTGAAGCAAATACTGCAGAAAACAGTGAATGCACAGCGCAAAGATTGGTCTGAGAAGCTTGATGATGCATTATGGGCATATCGAACTCCATACAAAACACCTATAGGGACTTCTCCCTATCACTTGGTGTTCGGTAAAGCATGTCATCTTCCGGCGGAGCTAGAGCACCAAGCATATTGGGCTATAAAAAAGTTGAATCTTGATCCTGAGCTAGCCGGTAGAAGAGAATTGGTCAATTGCATGAACTTGAAGAGTTTAGGCTCCATGCTTATGAGAATGCAAAAATTTACAAAGAGAAGACCAAGAGATGGCATGATAAGCACATAATCCCTCGCACTTTTGCTCCGGGGCAAAAGGTATTACTTTTTAACTCTAGACTTCGGTTGTTCCCCGGAAAACTAAGATCTAAATGGAGTGGACCCTTTGAAGTGGTGAGGATGACTCAACATGGCGCGGTAGAGCTTAGAGAAAAAAACTGGCCCCTCGTTCTTGGTGAATGGGCAAAGGGTCAAACATTATTTTGGAGAGGATACGGATCGAGATCGTGAAGCTCTTGAGCTAAATGATGAATGATCCAAGCTGTGTCGTGCCGCGACGTTAAATTAGGCGCTTATTGGGAGGCAACCCAATTGGTAGTGTAGCTTCTTATTATTATTTTTTTTTATAGTGTCATTTTTTTCTTCTTTTCTTTTGGTCTTGTTTTTGCAGATTAGGGGAAGTCTGAGTACCCAAGAATTTGGAGCTAAGGAGCACGTTTGAGCTTAAGGGTGGGGTGATGACCCTTGATGAAAATTAAGAGAACATGCTACTAGCTAGGCCTAGAGGCCTCAGGGAGTTTTCCTAACCCTTGTTTTAAATTTTATTTGATGCTTTGGGGACATAGCATCTTTTTAAGTGTGGGGTGGAGGAATGAATTCCTAGTTTTTACTGCTTTATCGAGTCTTTTTGTATTTTTAGGTGGGTTCCTCGGCTTTTGTTTCGGTACTTTTCCTGAGGATAGTCCCTTTGAACCGATAGGGAGTAAATTTTTATTTATTTTTTTATTTTTTAGAGAAAAGAAAAGACCCTTTTGAGTTGTGTGATACTTGCTATTTATGCCTAATTTTAAGTAGTACGTTCTTGTGAATGTTTGATTGCTAATGAAATTGCAAACTCTTTGACACTTAGGCTCATGGTTGTGACTTTGTATATAACTTATTTTATTTTGTAGTTTGTTATGACCCTGTCTTTCTTAGAAGTAGAATTGATCCATCTTGATTGATACTTGTGCCATGTGTGGTGAGAATTTGTTTATTCCATGTTTTGCATCTTAGTCTAGAACTTGCCCTGCATGTTATTGAAACGAAATAAAAAGTGTTGCTCAGTTTAGGAGATGATAATAGGCTTTCTTTGATTTGCCTTGTAAATTTTAGCCTTTTCAGATATTATATCACTAGTTCGCCCTTTTGAGCCTATAGCCTTTTGTTGGTAGCCATATTTTGCCCTTAACTATTTTGTTGAATCCCTAGTTTTTGCACCTTGCTTCCTTGAGCACTGTAGCATAGACTGATTATAATTGTTATATCTGGAAGAAAAAAATAAATGGCTGTAAGAAAAGAAAATCAATGATAGCTACAAAGTGATGAAAGAGCCCTCTTCGAAAGAATGTGACATGAAAAAGAAAAAAAAAAGGAGAAAAAGAAAAAAAAAATCCTTTGAAAAAAAAATTGATTATGAAAAAAAAAATTATTGTGAAAAAAAAAATGATTGAAGCATTCTTGAGATGATGAGAATTACTTGTGAAATAATTGTCGAAGAGAGGGCTGAAAATAAAGAGAAGAAAATAATGGGTAATGAAGTCTAAAAATACAAAGTGCTTAGGGAAGTGTGAGTCACTATTATATAATTTTCCTACCTGTCCCTTAGCCTACATTACAACCCGTTAAAGTCCTATTTGATTCTATTCAAGCATGCTTAATTAGCGGAGATGTACATAATGGGCAAGCATATGGTTCTTTGAGCACACATGTGAATTTTCTTTGTGAGTGTGAGATTTGATCTTTAATGTGAAGTCCTTAATTTATATTCAATCTTTTGAATTGAGTGTGTGGACTATTTCTTCTTGTGAGGGCACTTGTTTCATGATAGATAGGTGATGTTATTAACTTTTTTGATGAGAGTAGGTGAGCAAACTTAAATTTTATGAGTTCAGAGTCTTTCCTTGAGGTTAGGAGGTTAGAGGTTTGTTGTTTATTTGGATGTCTTGCATAATGAGCGGGAATTGTACTTGATGTTTTCAAATTTCAATATGGCCTAATAGTTTGTATCAACCAAAGTGATGGCTTCCTAGTATGATTTTTGAGATGAGATTTAATGTTTGCTCGAGGACGAACAAAAGTTTAAGTGTGGGGTGTTGATCTGAGGCCAAAAATATATTTTCTTATCATTAATTGCATCATATTTATTATTTATATTTGTCTTTTTGAGCATGAATTTTATGGATTGTGCTAAATAGTGTATTTTATTTGTAGGATTAAATTGGTACAAAGTTGAAGAAGTTTGGAGCTAAAATGAACTAATTATGAAAGATTGAAGAAGGAAAATCAAGCAGACAGCTTAATGGATTAAATTGAATATTATATTAATATTTATATATATGGAAAGTTTGAGGCGGCACAGTTTCACGTAGGAATCCAATTCTGTTTTGGTTTTGGGTTCCTAATTTGTTTTGGACTCAATTATTTTATTCAGGGTTTTCTACATCTATAAATAGTCCATAGAAATAATTATTTGGGAGGAGAGACTTTTGAAGGAAAAACACTTTTAAGGAAGATATTGTGTAAGGAAAAATTGTCAATACTTTTTAGGGTTCTTTTCTTCTTCTTTTTCTTAGGTGTTAGTAGCTAAAGACCCTTGTTCTGGGGCTGCGGCCATGGGTAATCCTACAAATAAAATACACTATTTAGCACAATCCATAAAATCCATGCTAAAAAAGGACAAATATAAATAATAAATATGAGGCAATTAATGATAAGAAAATATATTTTTGGCCTCAGATCACATACATCAAACTATCAACAACTGAAGCATAAGGAACTTTCTTCATATCTTCCTTCTCACCATCACTTGAAGGACAATGTTTAATACTAAATTTGAAGTGCATAGCTAAAGGTGTACTGACAACCTTAGCTTTGTCCATGTTGAATCTAAGAAGTACTTTCTGAATGTACTTCTCCCGTAACAACCACAACTTCTTGGCATCTCTATCACGGATAATCTGCATGTCAAGAATCTGCCTTGCTAGTCCCAATTCTTTCATAGCAAAATACTTATTCAACTCTTGCTTCAACTTTTTAATCCTGTAAGCATTATGACCAACAACAAGCATGTCATCAACATAAAGCAAAACGATAGTAAAGTCATTACCAGAGATTTTTTGCACAAAAACACAATGGTCTGAAGAAGTCTTTTTGAAGCCCTTCTGACTTATAAAAGAACCAAACTTCCTGTACCATTGCCTGGGAGCTTGTTTTAGTCCATACAAGCTATTCTTCAATTTGCAAGCATAATTCTCTTTTTCCTTTACTTCTGTGCGACCCCGTGGTTCTTTCGCAGAATATACGTAGCATGGCATGAGTGTATGAAGTGTATATGACTTGGTGTATCTCGTTGGGAAAAGAAGGTTACAAAGGGGTAGTAAGATCAAGAATTAGACTAAAGTTTCGGGTCAATGATGCCTTTAAACAAGTTCGAGTTAAAGAATACCTCTTGTAACACCCCGCCCGTTCGGAAGGTTTAAATTAATCAGTACTTTTGGGGTAAGACTAAGAGTCTCTTATATGCTATGAAGGATGTTTTATAAGGTACTATAGTCACACAATGATTGAAAGTTATTTTTGAAGTCAAGCAAGTTGTGAAATAAAAGTCGGCAAATGTTAGAGTAAGTTTCTTTGTAAACTTTGTGAAATTTGGGTTAAATGTCTCGGAGCTTTTCTCCCAATCTATAAATCTTTAGAAAGACCCTAATATACCAAATCGAAGGTCTAAGAGTCTACTTTTCAACGCATTAAACCGTTCATCCATAAAAATTCTGAATAGAGAGATATTCACATTTTTGTGAGATTGCACAAGCAGGCACGTGAAGGTGGGCCCCTAGCCCCTATGTCGGTGTAACTTTATAAAAGTTGATTTTCCTTTGTTTTATCTCATTATTTTTGCACAAATATGAAGAACAACAGTCTTAAATCCTCTCTAAGGCTCCCCTACCATCCAAGCCAATCTCAATAAGATTTCAACGTGGTTTCACCCTCGGAATGTTCGTAGAGATTGTGTTACTTCTTTCCTTCTCGTTGGTTGCGATTTATAGGATTCTTCATGGTGAATGAGTTTCGTTTTTAGTGTTGCTGCTGCTGTTTGGAGGTAATAATTCTCACCTTTCATTTTATTGAGTGAATACAAGTTATAGCTAAGGTATATAAGCAAGAACACACGAATAGACGGCTGGAAAATCGTATTTGGATATTTATGTGATGTTGGGCTGTTTTGAAGTATTTTCTGATGTTGTTGCTGCTGAAATTTTGGAAATGATTTTTATTTGTGTGGTTGTTGTTGATATGAATCTGGGAGAGAAGAAGAAGTATAGATGGGTATTGAATAGTAAGGTGAATTAGCGTAACGTTAGTTCTATTATTGTATTGTGATTTTCAAATGGTTTCTTCTTGATTCAACGTCTTCTATTTGAGGAGACTATTTTTTATTTGAGGAGGAAAGCTAAAATACTATAAAATACATCATGTTTAAGTTAAGGTTCTGCCCCTTTAACCACTCAGTGCTTTAGAGGAGAAATACATGATTCTAGACGTCATTGTTGGACAAACTCACAAGATAATGATAGGTAGCCGCGAGTTCGAGTTATTATGGTTATGTTGAACAATTATAGGACTGTATTAAATATATTTCTAGATTTGAAGGTTTGAATACTCATGGTTTTGTTGTGGCTATTTTGGGGTTGGAAAGGAGGGGTGTTGCGTTACACCGAGTTTTTCTTGTTGTGCAGACGTACTCTATTTGATTGTGGTGGACTATTTTCATAGGCCTCCAGTTGTTCATAGCTGCTGGAAAAATGCCTGTTATGTCATTAATTTGTGGTTGTTATTTGGAGAAAATGTAATGAAGCATAAGTTTAAAAAGGGCCCGGTGAGCTAATCACTCTCCTAGTAATCTCTAAATTGCTACTTTGACCCTGACGTGTTAATACTCAGTTTGTAATAGTTGTGTCACTTGATTTTGTGTAGATTACATATTGCAAAGAAGGGGTAAAGTTCATATTAATACCACAAGACCGAGAATCGAGGTATGTTAAGACTAAGCGTTGTACATCCTTTGAGCATGAATTTTAGAAACCTAAATAGCCAAATGTTGTTTTCCTATTCTATTGCTAGAAAGACCTTCTGTGAAAGGTATTGGGATTGCAGGTGAAGTATTTTCGTGACTCAATTATGTTGATATTCCACTCGTTCGGTTATATAGGGTGTTCAGTGTCTATATGTAATTTTGTCGGTTACCTTGACTATAGGTCGATGTGTATAAATTCTTATTCCTCTTTGGGTGTTGTGACTTGAAGAGATTATGGAGGAAAATTAAGAATTTGCAATCAGTCCTCCTTCCTCGCTAATATGTTTCTTTGAAAATCCTTAAAATAATACATCAATTTTCAAAACTCCCAAATGTAACTCGTATGTTTAAACTACTAAAGGGCATGTTTTCTTGAAATACTTTCTTTTACAAATATTAAGGAAATGTATATAAAAACTAAGTTTTAAGTTATCTTTCTAAAGTTGAATTAAGTGTTCCAGTTTATTCTACTAGCATATGAGGTTCTACGAGGTATTTACATGTTATACGAAAGTGATTACGGGATTATGAGAACAAGAGTACCAACGGGCTATGCATTCTACTCCCAAGCTATAATCGGGAGGTATAAGGCCTATTGCCTATATTTATATGTATGAGACACAAATGGCCACAAGTTGACGAATGTGATGCCGGTTAGCTACCGGGAGACACCACCATTTCTAGCACTTGGTTGGGTATGACATGTATTTGCATCTATATATATGTATTCACGACATACGATTACACGAGCATACCATGCATACTTAATTTATATAAGGTCGGATGTCATCCATGGAGGCTATTAGAGTTTCTGTTTTAGGTAGTAGCTTTATTACCTTTTTTAGAGCAGCTATTTATAATTCTACTTTCTGCCTTACATACCAATACATTTTTATTCGTACTGACGTCCCGTTGTCTAGGGATGCTTCATTTTTGTTTTGTGCGTGCAGGTCCAGGTAGGGATTCTGATTGACCTTTCAGCTAGGATTCGGGGTTCACCTGTGAGTTGGTAAGCTCCACTTCTTCCGGGAGCTTTAATAAGATGTTTACTTTTGTTGTATAGTTTTGCTATAGTCGGGGCTTTGTCCCGACCAGTGCGTAGGACACTCTTAGAGGCTATTGTGGACTCGATGTTCTAAGTTTCGTTCTGCAGCATCCAGTATCCAGCCCCATAGGCTTAGCATGTATATATATGTATGTACGTATGTATGTCTTCTGTTGCGGCCTTGTCGGCCAGCTAGTACTTTATTATTTTTTGGGTTTGTCTACCTCCGTCTATATGACTTGCTATTATTCAGGTTTTGACCTTAATGGTCCAGGCTTTGTATTTTAGATGTTATGTTGCCCGAACTTCTAGGCCCACAGTTGAGTCAGTTAGTTTATTTTAGTGGCTAACTCAATTGAATAAGGTATCGAGTGCCAGTCATGCCTCCCCTTGTTTGGGTTGTGACAACTTCAAAGCCTTTCGGCTGCTCTATATAAATTTCTTCATCTAAATCACCATGGAGAAAAGCAGTTTTAATATCCATCTGTTCAACCTCCAAGTTCAGACTTGCAGCCAAGCCTAGAACCACACGGATTGATAATATCTTCATTACTGGAGAGAATATCTCATCAAAATCAATTTCCTTTTTATGGTGAAAACCCTTAACAACTAACTAGCCTTGTACCATAGAATTGGATTACCATCTTCATGTTTCACCCCAAAAACCCACCTATTTTTCAAAGCTTTTTGATCTTTAGGTAACATAAATAAATCAAATGTATGATTATCATGTAGAGACTTCATTTCATCCTCCATAGCATCAAACCACCTTTCTTTTTCTTCATTTTCCATGGCCTCATCAAGACTCGTGGGTTCTCCCCCGTCAGTCAAGAGTACATACTCATGGGTAGAATAACGAGATAAAGGTTTTTTCTCTCTAGTAGATCTTCTGAGAAAACTCTCTGGAGTATTATTAATAGTTGTTTCATCACCAACTACATCGTCTTGCACTGGAGCATCAACGACATACTTGTCATTCTGAATATGATCACCATCTTCAATATCAACTTGATTTTCATCATTTTGAAGATTTTCATCAGGTGCAATAGTCAAAGGAACTGGATCAACCTCAACTAGGCTCTCACTGCTCTGAGCATCAACTTTCTCAGCTTTGTCAAGATCTTCAATTATTTGGTCTTCAAAAAATACAACATCACGGCTTCTAACAAGTTTCTTCTCAACTAGATCAAAGAAACGATAGCCAAATTCATCTTGACCATAACCACCAAAGATACATTGCCTAATTTTAACATCCAACTTTGACTTATCATCCTTAGGAACATGCACAAAGGCTTTACACCAAAAATTTTAAAATGATCATAAGAGACATTCTTACCAGACCAAACTTTGTAAGGGAAATCACCATTCAAAGTAATAGTCGGAGATAAATTGATAACATAGGCAGCAATATTAAGTGCTTCTGCCCAAAAGGAATCTGACAGCTTAGCATCTGAAAGCATACATCTAACCCTCTTAACAAGAAGTTCATCCTCTCCGCTAAACCATTTAGCTGAGGAGTCTTTGGAGGAGTTTTCTAATGTCGAATATTCTGATCTCTGCAATATCTATTAAAAAGACTAATATGCTCACCACCATTATCAGAACGGATGTATTTTAATTTTTTCCCTGTCTGTCTCTCAATCAAGGCCTGAAAATTCTTGAACACATTAAGTACCTGATTCTTGAACTTCAAAGAGAATACCCAGATTTTGCTAGAATGATCACCAATAAAAGTCACAAAGTATAGTGCACCACCATGAGACTTTACCTTAAAAGGACCACATAAATCAGAATGTACCAACTCCAGCAAATCAAGCTTCCTCGAAGGTGAATGACTTTGAAAAGAAACTCTTTTCTATTTACCGACTAAGCAATGAACACATTTGTTCAACTTTGCTTGTTTCACTCCAGAAAGCAAATTCTTCTTAGCCAAATTGTCCGTCCCCTTCTCGCTCATATGACTCAGTCTTCTATGTCATAACACTGAAGAAATATCATTCTCCACCAAATTTACTTAGCTTCTAGAAATGGAGCCTTGAAAAATATACAAGTTAGACAACTTGTTACCTCGGGCTACAACCATCGAACCTCTAGTAAGCTTCTACTGGCCAGCACCAAGGCTATTAACATAACCCTCATCATCAAGGTATGCAGCAGAAATCAAATTCAAGCGAACATCTGGAGCATGCTTAACATTATTGAGAACTAGTTTGGAACCATTGTTACTTTCCAAACAAACTGTCCCAATGTCAAGAACTGTAACCTCATGATTATTGTTCATTTTCAACATCCCAAAATTACCTAAAATATAAGAAGAAAATAATTTCTTCTTTGGCGTGACATGAGAAGTAACACAAGAATCCACAAACCAGCTAGACTCATCACAAACAAGATTAAAGGCATTTTCATCACAAGAAACAAGAAGGCCATCGTTAGCAACAACAGCAACAGGATTTTCATAATCGCCTTCTTTCTTTTGTTGTTTCATATCTCTCTTGTACTTGAAACAATATTTCTTGATATGTTCATTCTTGTTGCAATAGTCACATGTAACATTCTTGAATTTAGACTTTGACTTTCCTCTACTTTTATCTCTGTCATTCTGACCTCTAAACTTGCTTCTCCCCTGTCTTCAGTAACCAAAACATCGGAGTGTGAAACTGAAGAAGATGAGCCTTGAGATCTTCTTCTCATCTCTTCATTTAAAACATCACTCTTAGCATATTATATAGTTACAACACCACTGGGAGCAGAATTAGTCAAAGAAACTCAAAGAGTTTCAAAAGAGTCTGGCAGAGTATTAAGAAGCCATAGTCCTTGTATTTCTTCATCGAATTTTACACTCATTCCGGACAGCTGGTCAAGAACACCCTGAAAATCATTAATATGATCAGAAGTAGGAGTGCCCTCTTTATACGTAATGTTCATCAATTATTTCAACAGAAATAACTTATTGTTGCCAGTCTTCGAAGCATAAAGTGTCTCAAGCTTGTCCCACAAACTTCTGACATGTGTCTCATTCGCAATGTGATTTCTAACATTATCTTCAACCCATTGTCTAATATAGCCACAAACCTTCCGGTGCTCAATACTCAATCCTTATCATTCATAGATTTGAGTTTATTCGAATCAGACATAGGTAGATGCATTTTCTTGTCAAATAGAAGATCTTTCATCTTGCCTTTCCAAGTATGATAATTACTACCATTCAAACAAACCATCTTGCTCATATTTGACTCCATCATTCAAATAGATAATCAACAATAACTCAATGCTCTGATACTACTTTATTGGGAAAGGTAAGCACAAAATAAATGTGCACGACAAGACAATAGCGGGAAAAATTCAAGTTCAAACTTTTCCTTTATATTTGAACCAAAAGAAGAAGAAATAATGCAAGAACAAAACTTTTTGGGATAGCAAATAAATTAACCAAAGCAAGTAAAATAAAATCAACAACAAGAGACACCAAGTTTAACATGAAAATCTTTTTCGGTGTGAAGAGTAAAAACTACTAGTCCAAAGCTCCACTAAAATTAACAATAGTTACAAAAGTGTTCTTCAAAATGGCCATCAACAAAGTGTCAAACAATGAGCAACACAACTACAAGATAGCACCAAAAACTAGAGAAATAAAAAGGAGCAAAATCACCAAAACGCAGCTACTGTTCACGAGCAAATATCTGGAGCTATAGGACTCCAAATCACCCTCTCTCAGTTTCCAATCGAAGATTAAGTTGAAAGGAAAAAGCTGTCCAAAAATCAGCTCAATCGAACAAGAAATAAAGCGGAAATCGGGATTTGAAATTGGCTGCTAGGATTTGTGCGAAAATCTGCACTTTCTCACTTTTCTCTCTATATGGCTGCTGATCCAACTCTTGTGATTCTTCAAAGTAAGACGTAAAAGAAAGTCTTACATATGCACCATAATATTGGGCTTATGAGCAAAGTGGGCTAATACAAATTGGGCTCAAATTATCCCCATAGGAAAGGAAGGAGTTCCAAAACCTTGAACTTTTATTTATCTACATAGGAAGGGAAAAGGACCCAAAACCCCAACAATTTCATGGTGGTGAGGAGACAAGCAATAAGGTAGCGCTAGTCTCTAGCCAAAGAGGAGAGAGTTGGGATTAACTACCTAAAATTTTGCTTTATTGGAATAGGAGTTACTGGATTTGTTTGGAAAAATGAATAAGAAAAAAAGGTTCATATATAAAAAACCGATTTGTGGTTTGGTTTGACTGGTTTGGCGTTGAAAAAAAAACCGACCACTCTTGGTTTGGTTTGGTATTAAAGAAAAAAAAGTCAAACCGAGCCCAAACCAAACCAACATAATATAAATATAATTTTATTTTATTTTATAGATAAAAAATACTATTACTTATAATCTACTTTGTTAATATATTTTTAATTAGTTTATAGTTTTCAATGTTTAGATATATTATTTTAAATTTGGGCTTGTAAACTTTTGTAAATATTTTATTTTGTATTCATATCGGAAGTTACAATTATACTGTTATAGTTTTTCAGATTCGAAGTTAACAATCTACTTTATAAATATTTTATTTTGCATTCAGTGTGACT
The DNA here is from genome assembly GCA_018342035.1 of Solanum appendiculatum. NCBI lineage: Eukaryota > Viridiplantae > Streptophyta > Magnoliopsida > Solanales > Solanaceae > Solanum > Solanum appendiculatum. The sequence goes on from JAGDQO010000294.1 coordinate 14,564, forward strand.
GTAGCCTTTAATCTTATAAATTTAACATAATGAACATTGATATTTCAATAAAAGTAGTTTGTACTCATGTGAATTTTATCGTCTTTTCAAAGATTTCTATTGACGTTTTTAAAGTTTAGCTTATCACACGGGTAAGTGAAAATATATTTGATCTCTTTTTCAATCATCGTATAATTGTAAAAAAAAACCAAAAAAACCGGAAAAAAAAAACCGAAAGAACCAAAACTGAAAAACCCGACTTTATATGGTTTGATTTGGTTTTTAGATTTAATAAACCGACATAATTGATTTAGGTTTTTTTTAATGAAAAACCAAACCAAACCGACCTATGTACTAAATTGATGTGTTTTAGTTTTATTCCATAATTAGATATACTTAGATGTACATGGTTAGCATGTATATGAGATACAAGTATCTAGACGTGCTCAATACATGTATGTGGGAATCGAAATATGACAAAAATTAATCAGCCCCTAAGATAGTGTGATTTGTATTGTTTGCCTTACTTTTTTATTATTTTTTTTGAAAATGTGGTTTTTGACCCATTTTTCCTTACAAAATTTCAACTATCTTCAAGTTAAAAGCATATTCAAATACAACTAATTTTCAAATTTTATTTTTTACGTATCACATTTTTTATGTCTAATTTGTCTGGACCCATAAAAATTAAAGTAGGCCATCTTAATTATGATGGAGAAAATGCCAATTTTGTCTTCATGCATCACCATTGACTTTCAGTAGTATGCATCAAACATCAAATTTTCATGAGAAACACATGTAAAATACATCAAATTTTCTTCATATATTTACAAAAAAAGGAAACTATTGAAAGAACTACAAATTTTCAGAATAACAACCCCTAATAACCTATATGTGGTTAACTAGTACTATAACATCAACAAAAGTTCAAATGAAATTTGTTTAAATCAAAATACTAACCTTCTTCTAAAGAGATTTCACAAGACAACTAGAATAGTTCAAAAGAAAAATTGATGAAACTACAAAAGTTAACAATTTTCTTCATGAGCTATATAAACTTCACACCTTCTAAATTTTTCTCTTGTAGATCAGACTCACTTCTCCTATTAAACGATCTTTCTCGAATGGTATCCAAAAGGGGTTCCCACTTTGGTGACTTTGTTGACATTCGTTGTCCCATACCATAGGTTATACGTCGTCCTTTCTCAGGATCAACCCATTTACCCTCATCTGAAAACCGATTAGGGCTACTAGTCGGTGAGTTCCAAACTCGTTGGCTAGTAGTACAATTCGACGATTTTTTCTTCCTTGGCTTGTCCTTATTATAGGCCATGTGATTTTTGGCTATGCCACTAAGTCTTTTAGCAATTGGAGCCAAATCAATAGGAGATACACAAGATTGAAAAGTTGAATGAGGTAACAAGAAGTAAATATGGCCTTGTTGCAACATGTAATCAAGATTTAGAGGTTGTAAACAAGTAGATAAAAGTTGAGATTGAGTAAAAATAAAGTGCTTTTGGGATTTTCCCATGACTTCACTAACACTAATAGGATGATCAAAATCTTCTACATAGCCATTCAAGTGCACCACTCTAATAGTCTTGAGTTTATTAGAGTGTCTAATTTTGAAAGAGAAACACCAATACATTTTTTTCATTCTTCTTCTTAGTTTTGAGATAGATGATAATTGGCCAATTATATATATGTTGGACTTTGAAAATCTTTGGTTTATCTAAGAAATCCCAATCAGCCTAGTAGGCTAGTTGCCCAATTGGAGAATAAAAATACACCCACATGTACCTACTTTTGAATGTGTCATAACTGTGGGAATTGGGGGACTCAAGAAAGTATGAATAACACACTACATCAAATAAAAAATTTATATTAATATCACTGAAAACTTTAGCAATTTTGGATGCAATGATATTAACGATATACCGCTAAATTTTGCTGCTAAAAGGAAAATCAATTGCCACGAAATATCTCTTATGTTGTAATGGTACAATTGGTCATAATTGTTATTTTAAAAAAGACTCTTATTCAGTGTTCGATATTTGTTGGGTATTAACAAAATTTGGATCCGCACTAGCAATAAGAAGTCATAAAATTGCACGTTTTGCCGTTTAAATGATCTAGTTTTTTTTTATCCTTTAAATTAGGTGATATTTAATTTTTATCCTTTTCTAATCGAATTTTTGCTTAGTGGAACATAAGTTCTCCAGAAATTAAAATTATACCCAAAAATAACTTATAAAATATTATAATACAAAAATATAAATATATGTCCCGCAAAAAAATAAAAAATTTATGAGGAACATGAATTAAAGACTAATACAAAATAAGGGTAAAACTTCAAATGACCCACAAGAAGGGAAAAAGGCTTCGAATCTAAAATCTCTAATTAAAAATGAGGGAAGGGAATACTTATCACTTTGTCTTATGCCTTGTTCGATAATTTGATCATTATTTGTTTAATTATTTCTTTGAATGTTTTGTTAATATACTAATTAATTTTCTATTAACATAATTTATCTCTTAGGAGTATCTGTACGTATCCAACAACGTAACTTTCATACACCATTAAAGTCTTTTTGTCTTGTGTGAAAGTCTAACGCAGCCTCATCCTAATTGTCATCCCTATTAATTATAATCATCATAACACTAATTTTTTCTTTTCTATAATTATAGTGTTTTACTTTTCCAGTTTGATCCAGGCCTAATTGCAACATAAGCCAAATAATAAATACTTATTTGAATTGAATATTTATATCAAATTGTGCAATATACTATAAATAGTAATTTAGAATGTGTTTTATAGGGTGGAAATTCAAATATTTTTCATTCTTCTCATATTTGATTAGTCAAAGTTCTAAAAAAATATTTTCTCTAAAAAAACAAACTTACTTTAGAAAAAAAAAAAGACATCTTTGATGAAACAGGAAAAACACATTTTACAAATTACATTGTTATCTAATTTGTATTACGAAAATATTTAGAACATTAACTTTGGAGAAATTCATAAGAAATAACAAAGTTTAAAGAATATTTTATTTTATGATTTAGACCATCGTGAATGACATTCACACTAAATAATCTTGTGTGAGAATCAACAACTAACCCAAATTAAACCCAAAACACCATTTATTTAAAGCAAATTCATCATATAAATAGAAAACACAACTTTTCAAACAACTAAGGGTTGAGTCCCCATAAACTCAATCAATAGTCTAAAACAATTCAGTAATTAAAGAATTGAACCCCCATAAACTCAATCCAATAACCAAAAACAATTGTGCGGAAATAAACCTCTAAGAACAGAAAGACGTGGTACCAAAACTTTAATGTCCAAAATAGAGGAGATGCAACCCCGAAGCTAAAAACAATAACAATAATCTAAGAATGTCTTAGTCCGGAAAGATGACAAGAAAAGCAAAGGAATCCACAGTAGCCGGGAAGAATAGCTCATCCTTGAATTCGAAGTTAAACATTCCTTAATTGAGGTCTTAGATCAACCATTGTAAGATGCCCTGTACTCAACAAGGAAAGAACGTGTGCAGTATCAGTACACAAACTAAGTATACTGATAGAATCACTCGGTCAAACCAAGATATGAATGTAAACAATTTACCACATGACAGTAACACAGAACAACACATAACAATTATCAATTCGTATAGATTCCCAGTCACATATCATGAAGCAAAAAATATCAGGATGCATGTCCCACATGATCACAAATATAAATGTTCGGTCCGCTCATGGAATCATAAACACATACTTGGTCCTCTCATGGAACCATAAACACATATCTGGTCCTCTTATGGAATTCAAACGCAATCTGTTAGTGTACCGGTGTGGTACTCGAACCATCCGTAGTTAGTGTACCAGTGTGGTACCCGAACCAAACATAGATGAATATCTTTGTATCAGGCGTGGTACCCGAGCTAACTGTTAGTGTATACCAGGTGTGGTATCCAAGCCAACCGTGAAAATATCATGTACCGGGCGTAGTACTCGAGGCAACCAGCAAAAACAGACAATCATGCACAATCAAAAACACCATGAACAATAACAGTTGAAACCACAAGCCATATAACCAGTTCATTGCATGAGATTATCAACATGATGGCATTTCATATGTCACCCTATGTTTTCCCTAACATGCATTGAACAATGATACTATAAAGCAGAATACATGTGTATATACATAAATCGTAAAAGCATACAACTATCACCTACCTCAAATCAAGTCTCTTGGAAACTCTAAAGAATCCGAGATTTTTCTTTTTGAAGTATCTTGTCTTGTTCTTGTTCTAAAACAATAAATAAAAGTAACAATCAAACCACAATGGCCTATTAATACCCGAATTATAACCAAATTCTAACCAACGCCAATTCATGATCATCCTCCCCAACTTAGAGCTTTTCCCACCATGAAATCATGCCAAAGCCTCCCCCAAGAGTAATATCTTAGGTTCTAAGGCTTAAGAACCAATTGATAAGGTTCGGGATTAATAATCTTACCTTTACTAATGAAATTCATGCAAAATACATTTCAGCCATTGTTGAAGTGTAACACCCCAAAAATTTCTAAGTTAAGACTCGAACCATTCTTGAAATTCATATAAGATCGTACCGAGTGATTCTTAATTGTTCTTGGATTATAAGGTCAATTCTTTAGTGTGTGAATGAAATTGAATATGAATTAAGGTCACAAGAACCCCTAGCACAAAATTGAGTTGAAAGCTTTCTTACCGATTGAGTTTCAATATGAGATATTACTTGGATCAACTTCAAACGACCATATCTCTCAGCATATAAGGAATTAGATGACTCATAAGCTATCAAATCGAAGGTCTTTGAGTTCTATTTCCAACGCCACCAAGTTTGCCAAATTTCGAGCCCTAAGTAAAAAGTTATGCTCGTTTTAGTGAAGTCATGTTGGGCAGAGCATCTTCACGACCCACTTGACAGGCCGTGCTGCTCTAGACGCCCCGTGAGGCCTGTCTTGAAGGTCACTTCATCAATTTTAAGTGAGGTTGCACCACTAAGGCTACAATGAAGAACCACGGTCACCTAAACGGCTTGTGGAGCTTCATACGAGCCGTGAAGTGGCTCGTGAAAGAGGCTTGCCAGACTTGGAGTTTTGGGTCAACTTCCATCGACCATATCTTCCATCATAAAATGAATTAGGTGGCCCACGATCTATCAAATTAAAGGTCTTTGAGTCCTCTTTCCAACGCCAACGAGTTTGCTCCATTTTGGCTTGCTTCTGTGGCATTTTTAGGCCATTTTATATCTGGCGAAGGTATTCGAGTTGATTCTCAGAAGATTGAGGCAGTAAAGAACTGGCCCAGACCCACATCCCCGATTGACATAAGGAGTTTCTTGGGTTTGGCTGGCTACTACAAAAGGTTTGTAGAGGGACACTCGTCCATATCGTCTCCAATGACTAAGTTGACTCAGAAGAAGACTAAGTTTCAATGGTCCGATGCTTGTGAGAAAAGTTTTCAAGAGTTGAAGACTAGACTGACTACTGCGCAATGTTGACCCTACCCGAGGGAACCGATGGCTTTGTGATCTGTTGTGATGCGTCCAGAGTTGGATTGGGTTGTGTGTTGATGCAGAAAGGTAAGGTCATAGCTTATGCTTCCAGACAACTTAAGATACATGAGAGGAATTATCCGACTCACGACCTCGAGTTGGTAGCAGTGGTGTTTGCATTAAAAATATGGCGTCATTATTTGTATGGAGTGCATGTGGATGTGTTTACTGATCACAAGAGCCTGCATTACATCTTCAATCAGAAAGAGCTAAACCTGAGGCAGAGGAAATGATTTGAGTTGCTCAAGGACTATGACATGAGTATTCTCTACCACCCAGGTAAGGCTAATGTTGTTGTTGATGCTCTTAGAAGGTTATCCATGGGAAACGCCGATCATATTGAGGAAGGAAAGAAAGAGTTGGCTAAAGAAGTGCATAGGCTTGCACGTTTGGGAATTCGCCTTGTGCACTCTAGCGGGGGAGGTGTCATTGTTCAGAATGGGGCTGAGTCCTCATTAATTGTTGAAGTGAAGGAAAAACAAGACCAAGACCCTGTTCTACTTCAGTTGAAGAAGGATGTTCATAAGCAGAAAGTTATGGCTTTTGCCAAAGGGGGAGATAGAGTGTTGGGTATCAAGGCAGATTGTGTGTGCCGAATGTTGATGGACTCCAAGACAGAATCATGGCAGAGACCCATAGCTCCAGATATTCGATTCATTCAGGTTCTACAAAAATGTGTCATGACTTGAGAGAAGTCTATTGGTGGAATAGTATGAAGAGGGAGATCGCCGACTTTGTTTCAAAGTGCCCAAGTTTCCAACAAGTCAAGTTTGAGCATCAAATGCCTTGTGGAGTAGCTCAGAATATAGAGTTGCCAGAGTGGAAGTGGGAGATGGTCAATATGGACTTTATTACAGGTTTGTTGCGGTCTCGTAGACAGCATGACTCTATTTAGGTGATTGTGGATAGGATGACTAAATCAGCCCACTTCTTGCCCGTTAAGACTACAAATTCGATCGAGGATTATGCGAGGTTGTACATCAAAGAGATAGTCAGATTGCATGGGGTTCCCTTGTCTATCATTTCGGACAAAGGTACCCAATTCACCGCACAGTTTTGGAAGTCATTTCAGAAAGGTTTGGGTTCAAAAGTGAACCTCATTACCGCTTTCCATCCGCAGACAGATGGTCAGGCTGAGCGTACAATTCAAACTCTTGAGGATATGTTGAAGGCTTGTGTCATTGATTTCAAAGGTAATTGGGATGATCACTTGCCGCTTATTGAGTTTGCGTATAATAACAGTTTTCATTCGAGTATTCAGATGGCTCCTTATGAGGCCCTCTATAAGAGGAGGTGTAGATTGACAATTGGGTGGTTCGAAGTTGGTGAAGCTGAGTTGATTGAACCTGACTTAGTTCATCAAGCTATGGAAAAGGTGAAGACCATCTAAGAGAGGTTGAAAACTGCATAGAGTCACCAAAAATCCTATACTGATGTGAGGAGAAGAGATTTGGAGTTTGATGTAAATGATTGGGTGTATTTGAAAGTTTCGCCCATGAAAGGTGTTATGAGATTTGGGAAGAAGGGGAAGCTAAGTCCCCGTTACATTGGTTCTTATGAGATTGTGAAGAGAGTTGGTAATGTCACCTATGAGTTAGAGCTCCCGCTAGAGTTAGATGTCGTTCATCCTGTGTTTCATATTTCTATGCTTAGGAAGTGCTTAGGAGACCCTTCACTCATTGTTCCAACAGAAAACATTAGGGTGAAAGATAGTTTGACTTATGAGGAGATTCCTGTCCAAATTCTTGATCGCCAAGTTCACAAGTTGAGGACCAAAGAGGTCGCTTCAATCAAAGTTTTATGGAGAAATCAATTCGTTGAGGAGGCTGCATGGGAAGCCGAGGAGGATATGAAATCAAAGTACCCACACCTATTCGTTCCTCCTAGTGTCGATGTAGAAGGTACCATTTCTATCCCCATTCTTATCTCTGAGTTAGTACCTTCTCGAGTTTGAGAATTTGAGTAAGTTAATCTTGAGTTTGAGTATTTCAGTTCTTGCATTATATTCGCGCCTTTATAAAAATCCTTAGCTTGGTCATCATTCGAGGATGAATGTTCCCAAGGGGGAGATATTGTAACACCCCAAAAATTTCTAAGTTAAGACTCGAACCATTCTTGAAATTCGTATAAGATCGTACCGAGTGATTTTTAATTGTTCTTGGATTCTAAGGTCAATTCTTTACTGTGTGAATGAAATTGAATATGAATTAAGGTCACAAGAACCCTTAGCACAAAATTGAGTTGAAAGCTTTCTTACCGATTGAGTTTCAATATGAGATTTTACTTGGGACAACTTCAAATCACTATATCTCTTAGAATATAAGTAATTAGGTGACTTATAAGCTATCAAATCGAAGGTCTTTGAGTTCTCTTTCCAACGCCACCAAGTTTGATTAATTCCGAGCCTGGAGTAAAACGTTATGCTCGTTTTAGTGAAGCCCTGTCGGGCAGAGCATCTTCACGACCCACTTGACAGGCCGTGGTGCTCTAGACGGCCCGTGAGGCCTGTCCTGAAGGTCACTTCATCAATTTTAAGTGAGGTTGCACCCCTAAGGCTACAGTGAAGAACCACGGTCACCTAAACGGCCCGTGGAGCTTCACACAAGCCGTGAAGTGGCTTGTGAAAGAGGCTTGTCAGACTTGGAGTTTTGGGTCAACTTCAATCGACCATATCTTCCAGCATAAAATTAATTATATGGTCTATGACCTATCAAATTAAAGTTCTTTGAGTCTTCTTTCCAACGCCACCAAGTTTGTTTCATTTGAAGTTCGGAGTAAAAAGTTATGCCCGATTTAGTGGAGCGCTTTCAGGCTGATGAAGCTTCACGACCAGCTGTACAGGCCGTGAAGCATTAGACGGCTCGTGAAGCCTTTCCTGTGAGGCCTTTGTAAATTTTTGAGTTAGGGTCAATGTGGTCTTTTCCCAAAGTGTTTGGTACCCCAAACTACGTCGTTTTAACCCTATTCTAAGCCTAAACTACGTCGTTTCACACCAAACTAAGGGCTAAGAAAGTGTTAATCAATCTTTTACGTTCATTAACACTTCAAGACATTAGAGCAAGGTTCCAAGAGGAGAAAACTAGGGTTTCATGCGTTTTTTGAGTTTCATCGATCCCGCCAAGAACTTTGTTCTTCCGAGGTATGTAATGCTACCCATAACTTTTGATTGAGCTCGTCCACGTGCCCTACATCTTCATTGAGTCGAGTTGAGTTTGAGTTTCGAGTTTCCATGAATTGAGTTCTTGAATTATCTAAAAATTCTAGAGTTCTTGTGTATAATTACATAGGTATTGATGATGTCTATGAGTTGAGTATTTGAGGTATACATTCATGTCTTCATTCACATGAACCCTAATTGAGTTTTGACATTGGTAATTATATGCATTGATGGGGTTTTTAAAGCATGATTTGTGAACGTTTTTGAATGAGAATTAGTTGAGTATGAAAGATTCTTAAACTTCTATTATTTTGAATACGAGTATTTTGAGTATAAATAATTGATTGAGATAGTCTTGAGGAGATATGAATGAGTTTGAAAGCATGTTTTAAATGAAAGAATTGATAATTGAGATGAGATTGAGTTTGATGAGAGTCCAATGAGACTAGATGAAATGATTCGAATAAATTAATCTGATTGAGCATATGAGCACATTGAGTCTTTTGGGAGTAGTATTGAGCACCGATTTGGGTAAGAATAAATAACAACTCAAACCCAATAAACTACATAGCCAGCGTAGGATAGAAGTTATGCTTCTCTAGTCCCAAAAAGAGGACTTTGATTAATTGTGGATCCAATGAGGTTGATCGTCCCTTAATCCGGCAAGGTATTGGACGGATGCGGCAACGGCTGTGCAAAGCATTGTATCATCACTAACTCATAAGTGATGGTTGTCGATTAGAGAAACTCCCTAAAAATGAATAGTTTGAGTTGGTTGAGGTGCATATCATTGAGTCTGTTTTCAAAGCATTGGTTAATTTTAAACTCGCATGCTTATTGAGTTGAGTTGATTTCTGAGTTGAGTCCCTTGAGTCGAGTTGCATGATGTTGAGTATTATTGATCGAATTTCCTTTCAACTATTTTACATACCGTACATTCCATGTACTGACGCCATTCGGCACTGCATCCTTTGTGATGCAGATACAGGTGTTAGAGATCCTCAACAGGCGCTATGTTGAAGATCACTCCATTCCAGCTTTTTGTGAGACCTCCTCGCTTTCGGAGGGACCCTTTTATTCTAGTTGATTTCCTTTATTAGAGTAGTCATTTGAGGTAGCCGTGGGCATGTCCCGATACCTTCTTATGATGAGTTTAGAGGCTTCATAGACAGTGACGGGACAGTGACAGGGTAGAGTTGACGTTCCCATTTTGAATTTTTTTAATGTTGAGTTGATTTGAACCGAGTATTTAAACTATTCTTTTATTGAGTTGTTGATTGTTAGCCCACTTGAGTGTTTTCTTTGCTTTATCTATGTCTTCCGCTGAGTGATTGAATGAGTGATCAAACCAAGTGGTTCGCTTGGGACCAGCAATGGTCTCTGAGTGCCGGCCACGCCTGGGGTACTCTCTCGGGGCGTGACATGAAGCTTGGACTTCCAAGCTAAGACATGAAAACCAACATGGTATCATAGCAGTAGTGATTGGAATCAAACACTCAAATCAAACAAAGTTCTCGATTGCAATCTCAAATGGATTTAGATTCATGATCACAAACAATTGTTGATCAACAACCTCAGGTGACTGTTGAGAAAATCAACAACACACATCCATTGTTTGTCATCCATCAAATACTCCGGAATCACTGTTGAACCAAGCATATGCTATGCTCACTAAGGATGAAAGTCAATGTCCATGCCCCTTTCCAGCTATGGGAGGGAATCATAATTAAACCAAGCATATTTAAATATAATACTCATATATATATATATATATACATATATATATATTTAAATGTCATAATTGTGGGAATTGGGGGACTCAAGAAAGCATAAAAAATATGCTATAACAAATAAAGAATTTAGCAGCAATATATATATGAATATTTATAATCAACACTTTATATGAATGCCGCTTAAGACTTTAGCGACTTTGGATATAATGACATTAACTCAATTGCCACTCAATATTTTTGTAATAATAAATATTGACGCTAAAAGAAAAATCTATTGCCACTAAATATCTCTTTTGTTGTAGTGACAATGTAGTCATAATTTTTTTTAAAAAGAAAAATTCTCATTCGGTGTTTGATATTTGTATTAATTAGGTATTGACAAAATTTGGATCCGCACCAGCAACAAGAAGTCATAAAATTGCACGTTTTGCCTTTTAAATGAGTTAGTTTTTTAAAAAAGAATGTGTTCTTCAAATTTAGTGATATTTAATTTTTGTCCTTTACTATTTGAACTTATGCCTAGTGGAACATGCCTTTATCTAAAAAGTACGCTTAGTGGAACATATTTTTTATGTCTGAGAAAAACTTATGTGATATTATGATATGAAAATGTAAGCTTATGTTCCGCGAAAAAATTATTTATTATGAGGGACATAAATAAATTAAAGACTAATACAAAATAGGAACAAAAGTTCAAATGACCCACAAGAAGTCTCACATTAGGGAAAAAGGGCTCCCTGACAAAGGCAATTTCATATCCAATAGAGTTCAAACCTAAAAATTTTAGTTAAAAATGAGAGAGTACTTACCACTTTGTTGCATCCCTTGACGGTAATTTGATCATTATTTGTTTTTAATTGTTTCTTTTAATGTTTTGATGATATATTCTCTGTCTCAATTTATATGATATATTTTTATATTTAAATAATTTATAATCACAAAAATATTTATAACTTATTTTAAATCATAAATATTGAAAGTTATTCTTTTTTAAATAAAATTTAATATCCAATCAAACTATATCGTATAATTAAGACGGTGGAAATACTCGTTAGTTTTCTATCTACATGAAAGGAAAAAAACTTTACCATCTTTTAGGAGTATATGTACGTAGTCCAACAACGTAACTTTCACACACCATTAAAATTCTTTTGTCTTAATTGAATGTCAACATCAACACTTATTATTATAATAATAATAATAATAATAATAGTGATGGAAGTACTTTTTAATTCAACTTCGTTTTTCCTATTAAATGTCATAGCATTATTTTTCTATCTAAATTTTTCTGTTTTAGTAAGGCAAAATTACCTAATTGTGGATCTGCAGGATATAGGGTGGATTCACTAGAATTAAATATGAAATACTATTTTCTTTTTATTTTGAGAAAATTTGATAAATGGCGTATTTAAGAGTGAATATTACTAGTTCTAACAAGACTTTCTAGCTTTCAATACACACCATTAGATTTCTAACAATATCTAACAAATAATAAATTAATTAGAAAACAAAAAATGGAAAATAAATTAAAATAATTCTTATCAATTAATTAACAATATCATTTCCTTAAATATAGTGTTTTATAAGGTATATCAATTCCCGATTTTCTCCAAATTAGTTGGTCACTATTTTAATTGTTATTCTCTTGTTTGGCCCTAAATTTTTCCCTAGAATATTTGACGATTTTAAAAAATATGATTTATACCCATATGTTCTAAAAACTATTAAAAATACTCAAAAAAAATTATTATCATTTTATAATGAATAAGTTCCATTAAAAAATAACATTATAACATAATTGATAATAATCAACAACAATATAGGCAAGAGCAATACATTAATTGCATATTCAAACTTATCATTGATTCGGTTATGATTATCACCCATTAAAAACAAATTGTTCTTTTTTCTCAATTTGTCACTCAAAATAGATAGAGGAGTAATCTAGTTATTTATTAGGAGTAATAGATAGATATGGTGGATAAATATTAGTTGGAACTAATAAATGATGGGTATCTTTTATAAAATATAAAGGTTTCAATAATTTTTGAATTTTTTAAAATTCCAAATACTAGAACTTGGCCCAAATACTAATTTTTCTAGTATTTGGGAACTTGGGATTCTTGGCAAATATATTTGCCAAGTTATATGGCCAAATGCCACTTTTCAAATTTTTCCCAAGTTTTTTCAATTTTTTTTTTTGGGGCCAAACGGGTCCACGTATTGTAGATTTCCGGGTCATTGACACTTATGGCCTCAGGTATTGTAAATTTACAAAAGAAATAAGTTTTAGACATACTTGAGAAGATGGGTATAAGTAGTTGTATGCATTTTTATGGATCCAATTGTTAAGGTTTTGTCAAGACGGGGAGCCCCTTAGCTATCTAGGAAGATATAGGCGATTGGTTAATAAATTAAACTATCTCATAGTGACTATCGATCTGATATTACTTTTCATGTGATTGTTGTAAATCAGTTTATGAATTGTTTGTATGATAGTTATTGTGATGCAGTTATATATATATTCTCCGATATATAAAATTAACATGGTCCTGAACATGACATATCGGGTTATTATGAAACTTATGTGATAGTATTTTATATGCTACATTATGTGATAATTCAAACTTATGACGGAATAGTCAAACAAACGTTTCCTTATTATTTATCATTTTATTTCCTTTCTGACAGAGGCGTATTTAGGATTTCGAGATGAGGGGTGTACTATTGCAAAAAGGTAGATCTAAGATGTAAATTTGATCGCATATATCTATACATATATAAGATTCAGATTTCTAACCTCACTTAGAGAGGTGCACCAAATCATCGTCACATAATATGATACTCCGAGTATTGGTTCACACATCTATATTTCAATATTTTAAAAAAAATATAACACTATTATATATGATCTCGAAAGGGGAGCATGGGTTCACGTGAACCCGATGACCCCTTAGATACGCCCCTGCTTTCTGACAATGTCAATTAGCAAATGACAAAACATGTTCTAAAAGTGAATTATCAGTTATCACACTGAATCAATTATCATAATCCACAACTTTCAAAACAAAATGTCATAACTTGATGTGGTAATAATAAAGCTCGTTTTTAGAGGGTAAGTAATTTTTTTAATATGGGAAAACTCTCATACACAAATAGTATATCTTCTAACCCATTTTAATTTTAAAATTTCAGTTGATTGAATCAGAGTCTTAAGAAAGACTTTTATTTGTCTATCATGCATTATTTATTTTATGAAATTCAAACTTGGACTTTCCATTACGAATTGAAACATGTGGATACCAGGGGCAGAGCCACATGGAGCTCATGGGTTCACTCAAACCCCTTTTGTCGAAAAATTACATTGTATATAGGGGATCAATTTCGTAATTCATTATTCATGTGTATATACTTAATTATGAACCCCTCAGCAGAAGCCAAGGGCTTGGTTCAGTAGCAAATGGGGTTCATAATTTTGCTTAACATCCGTTCGTGGGTACAAATCTTAGAGTCTGTTTGACATTGTTGTTAGAAGGCCAGAAACACTTATTTTGAAAAAAAAACACTTTCATTGAAAAATTAAGCATTTGGCAAATCAGTAAAAGTGCTTTTAAATGGAAGCAAAGCAGTTTTCTGTGGTTGGGAAGAAGCTAAAAATTTGTGTTTTTTTTTTAAAACAGAAGCGAAACAAAAAATTATTTTTCTCAAGACTAAAATATCCTTTTCATAAATACATATTTACTAATATATCCCTTATTAAATCAATTAGTATATTTCATAAGTTTGATTAAATTTCATTTAAGAATTTTATTTTTTTTATTTTTATATAATAAATTTTATAATTTATTTTAAGTTTATATATTATTATTTTATTTATTTATATATTATTTTACGTATTATTTTGCAGAATTAGAAAAAATGCAACAACAATATTTTTGCAAGATTACAAAAAAAAAAAATAACGATTAAAGATTTCAGCCTCCCAAAAAAGGTATAATATTGATTTAAAATTTAAATATGTACATTTTAATTTAATAAAAATAAAAATTTAATTAATTTTTTTAATAGATATTTAAAATAATTTCTCTCTATAAAATAATCTTAATATTAAAAGTACATTAATAGTTGTCTTTTTTTGTAATTTGACTCTCAAAAGCATTTTTTTAAAATGATCAGTCAAACGCAATTTGCTTATGAAAAATACTTTTCAAATGATTTAGCCAAACACAAATTGCTTTTTTTCGAAAGCACTTTTCTGAAAAGTCATTTTAAAAAAGTGCTTCTAAAAATAAGTTATTTTTAGCGGCAATGCCAAACAGGCTCTTAGTACCAACCTTTTTTTTCCTTATTTTAGTTTCAGCCCATTTTTTTTCTACATAAATGAAAAGTCCTACGTCTTTTAAATCGGATTGGACTTTATATATTTTAAATCCCTAATTACAAAGTTAAAAAATAGAAAAATCCTATCTATTAAGTAAGTGGTCGTTTGGTAGAGAGTACAAAAATAATGCTTAATAGAGTGTATTAATAGTGCTTGCATTAGTAATGTTTGTAGTAGTTATGCTTGCATTAGTTATACATAGAATATTCTTTATGCATTGTTTGGTTTGGTGTATTAAAAAAAATATGTATTGTATAAAAATATTTATTTACAAAAGTATCCTCCATAATTATGGTTGAAAAGATGTAAAAGTACTTTTGAGGGGTAATTGGGTCTTTAACCATGCTAATGCATGCATTAAATTCTTTGCATTACTAATACCTAGAAATCCATGGTATTAGTAATACACTCCTCAATACACAATAGAGTTATACATAGCATGAAAAAAGGTACCAAACAAGGTACTACTAATATACAAAGCTATGCAAATATTATTTTTGTTAATACACTAGCATATTATTTTTGTTAATACACTCTACCAAATGACCCCATCTTTTAATTTTTTTCTTTTGCTCTCCCTCTGTCTCTTGATATTTTTTTCTAGCCTCATATTCGTTGTAATTAAATCACTTTGTGGTCATTTGATCCTCCTTCCTCTTTGTTTGATTGTTTCCATACTCAAAAAGGTTAACTTCCTCTGTTTTATTGTTTGGGCTGAGATAGAGTTGAATTTTTTTTAGTTATTTATATCTTATCCAATCCGTTTATATATGATTCGATCCGCTTATTTGTGAATATTATTATCATGCTTACTTAATTTTTCGAACCCCTTTATGAAAATTTTGCCTCTACCACTGATGAATACAAAAGTTCAAATTAAGTTATCAGTTGAATCCTCATCTAAATGTCTGAATTGTGACACTATGGGTTTTTCATAACGAAGAGAAAGACAATCATTAATTAGGAAAACGTAATTGGAAAGATGACGTTAAACTTAAACATTTTCTCACATAGTAATATTATTATTTATAAAGGTACAACTTAATTATAGTTAATAAAATATTAGTCATTTGTTTGAAATACATTATCTTGGATATTATTGTAAAAACCATATTTATTAATATGAAAATTTGAGTTGTTTAAATCAAAATTCTAAAATATTTCTAATAAAAAGTAGATAATTTTTATTTCTTTCTATTTTTTATTTAAATTTTGTATTTCTTTTTATAATCTTCAATATTATGTTAAAGTGAAATTAAAATTATAAAATTCACTATTAACATTTTTGAGGCCTCAGAATTTTGACTCGTAAAGCAAACGCTTAACTAGTCTTCACCCTCATTGTCACTACATGTCTTGTAGATCATTTAACCCAAAGCATTAATAAACCATGTGTCTTAGCTTTGTGTTTACTCACAAAGTAGGGAGATAAATTTTGTATTCCTTTTTATAATCTTCAATATAAGTTTTTTGGACAAAATTAATTTTTTTATTTTTACTAATTATTTTTTTACTTTTACTATTAATTTTTTTGTTCTTCTCTCTGCATTCTTTGCATCGTTTTTTTCGAAGACAACTTTTCAACTGAGTTATTATGGCGCGACAACATGATGATTTTATTGGTGATATATTTAGGTTCTAATCATTACAGATTTGTGTTTATGTGAGATTTTGTGCTTTGCTTGTATTTTATCTGTGTAATTATGGTAGGATTTTGACATGTGATAATTTTATTAGGATAAAAAGGAGGAAGGATTGTCACCAAACAAATTGAGGTGTATTTGTAATGACCCATTAGCTCGTTTTGAGTATTAAAACTTTTTATCCCATAAAAGACTCTTTCGGTAGATTCTAAATGGTTACTTCAGACTATTAGTTAATTATAGTTATATAATTAATGGGGTAATTTTAATAATTAATTTAACAGGTCCAAGCTCATAATTTATTTAAGAGTACATTTTAGGAATAGCAAAGATAAAAAGAAAAATTACATATTTACACATCCTTATTTAACCATATTTTTTATTATTTCCTACTGTTTCAAAATATTACTAAAATCCCCTTTTTTTCCTCCCAAAATTCCAACCTCCGGATACATAACTTCTCATTCCCAAACCCATGTTTATCTCTTCCTTTTTTTCACTTCTTCCATCTCTCCCTATTTTCACTCCCACAATCTTATTAGTTAATTCCTTCATTACAATTTGAATCTTAAAATCTCTCTCCCCGTCAAACAAATTCAACTCACTTTTAACCCTTCCCACTTCATGATTTTTGTTCCTATTTTCACGCCTAAAATCACCCTCATGTATAAGTTGTTATCTCCAATCCTCCATTTTTGAATTTCAACTGTATTCTCTTTCTATTCTTTATCAATTTCAAGTTTCTAAAGAGGTAGAACTATTTCTTCATCAACTTTTTTCTTTTCAATTGTCCACTTATCGATTTTTTTTTTCAATTCTAGTTTTTTTCATCTGTAATTTTCTAATACATATGTATTCTAGTCCATCTTTGAAATTGATTTTTTTTTCAACTTAGAAAACTATGTATATGCACACATTACCAAATCATATTCTTGCTACATAAACCCTGTTATTTTATAACTAAATCAGTGTGTATCATATTCATAGTTTCTTTGTATATGATACATAACTATGTCAAATTGTCTATTTGAATATGTATCAAATGTTGTTATGTATCTGCAGTCCTCCAAATAACATTTTAAGACATAGCTGCACTATTTTGTTTAACGCAATGTATATCAAATTCAATAAATTTCAAACTTTATTATATGTATTAGATACATAACAACTAACCACAATGTTATGTATCAATCATAAAAAAATGCTACTGGGAACAATTATATGAATAATGTATCTTTTATAAAATACAGTATTTTTCAACCAGAATAAGATCCATAAATAGTAATGTATCATGCAAAATTTTATGGGCATGATACATAAATACTAATTTATACTACATGTATTTGATACATAAAATCTAGCATACAGTAATGTATCGATCTCAAACCAAACATCTTATGGGAAACAATTACTTGTTTAATGTATCTAGTAAAAAAACAGTACTTATCAATTTAGACGAGATATAAAAATAGTAATGTATCATGACAAATCTATCCATCTCAAAAAAATGATTTCTGAATTTCTTAGTAAAATCGAGATATTCATGATGTATCTTCTCCAAATTTGTGAAAATTTTGACTGAAAATTGAAAGAATATTGGACGATTTACTTGAATAAATTTGAAATTTGAATTTGAGAAGAGAGTTAAGGAAGTTGAGGAAGCTGATCCATTTGGTTTAGACCAGTTCTTGATAGAGTTTAATAAGGGAAAGAAAGTCATGTCAAATGTTGGTAGTGGAGGCACCAAGAAGACTAGTGCTGGATCCAGGCGAGATGACTATGAAACATTAAGCATATCTCGTATTGCTTTCGACAAAAGACATTGAATTGTCTTCCACTGCTAGTGTTCTTGGCATTTATGTATTCATCTTCGCTGCATAAGTGAACTACTTTTAACTTCTTTGCTGCAAAATTTAGATATTCATGACGTATCTTCTAAAAAAATTTGATTACTTTGATTCAAAATTGAAAGGATGTTGGACGATCTTTGAGAATAAATTTGAAATTGATTTTTTTGAAGCTGTTACGCTTTGTGGGGAATAAATTAGCAGTGATAACAACATGATTGCGTGATTTATGGGATTGTAGTTTAATTTTATATTTTTTTTCCTTTTTAAGCGTAACAAACTAGAAGGTAATGTATCAGCTCGTATGTATCCGGATTGTTGGATGTATCCGAATGGCACTAAATTGAAGGGATTTTTGTAAATTAGAAAAGAGTAGGGATATGATGTAATTTGCTCCTTACACTATGGGATTCCTAAAATTTTTACAAGATTAAAATCATATTAGCGCTCTATAGCTACAGTTTTGTTATTTGCGCTCCATAGCCAAATTATGTTTGCTATGGAGCATCTGATTTGTATAAATCCCAGCGATTTGCATAAATTGTGTCTATGAAAATTGTGTTTATATATGTATATGTTCTCTGTGTTAGGCTAGAGCGGCAAGGGAGATTGGGAGAGAGAGTTTATATATGTATATGTTCAAATAATTATTTTTTCTATTTACTGAAACTGATTGTTAAACAACAAAAACTGATTTATTCAAAATTATTGTATTGAACACAGTTTGATAACAAATACATTGTCTGAATCCTTAATACAAGAATCTCACATCAATAAATGTTTAAGTTGTAGTCTCTAACTTCCCTGATCTTGAAGGATCATCGTTACTTGAAAAAGCTTTTGGGTTGAGTTAGGTTAATTAAAAGTTCATTTTTCAATACGTTACTCTAACCAGAGAATCGAAAAATAACCATTACGAAAAATTTCACAATCAAAAAATATTAATGTAACCAATAATAATATACAGATAACTTAGTCAATTATATGTACCAATAACTTGAGCATATGAGTCATAGACTCTATACTGGTTATAAATGTCCTCTAATAACCTTAAAACATTTTCTATTAGGTCATAACCAATGAAGTTGGTGACAACACATTTGGACTTGATCTCTAATATTATATATTGAGAGAATAGGGTTATATTCATTTACTCATCATAAAGAAACTTCAATTGATCTTACAATTTTTAACACATTCAAATATATCATGAGTTGCAAAATGAAAAGCAACTATAATTCAAGTTACATTTTCTAAGGAAATTTATTAAATTACAAAAATATACTTTATTTTCGTATTTTTCTAAATAGTTTTGTTAGTATTTGAAAATAATTATACAATTATATATGTTTATATATAGATTTTTATATAATTTTCATCGTTTATATAATATTTAGAAAATAGCCTCAAAAATAATGTTTAGCTTAAATATGTCCTACATTAAACTCCTAATCTTTGAAGAAATCTTGGTCATATCCACTTAATTAAGGTTCGGCTAATGCTTTAGTTAGCTCTACTTGTTGATTTAGTCAATTTTTATAGTTAGCTTTTATAGTTAGAGTTTGATTTGCTAAAATGATTTGCTTGATTTCACACAATATGATTCCTAATAATTCTCCTTGCCTTAATAAAAAATCAACCAGCTTCTTGCTTTTGTTTATGGTAGAAACCTTGTTACAATTTGGGTTGTGAATACATAGATCTTGACATTTGATTTAGTTTGATTAACCATTTTCCTTTATTTAGAACAACCTCTTATATTTGCCAATAATATCAATTTGAATTACTCCCTAAATAGTTCACTTGGATAGATTTATTTTTTGTCTTTAATTGGGAACAAAATTTAAGAAAATAAGAAACACTTTTAAAATTTGTGGTCTAAAACAAGACAGAGAAATTTATGTGGCTATAAATCAGTTCATTACAGGTAAAATGGTAAGTTTAAATTGAAATTGTAACTAAATATAGAAAGAGATAATTACAACTCAATATATTTGGACCATTTAGTTTACAAAATATGTACACAAGTGTGTATATGTAGCGTATACATATAAACAACATATAAAATTAGTGTATATATAGTGTATACTTCAATCATGTTTGGTAAACTAAATGGTCGAATGGTATATATTGGTAACTATCCCATATAGAAATATATGATTCTCTTTGAACTCACAAAAAAAAGAAAGAGTGTTATACAAATTAGAAGAGAGTATTATTCTTTTCATAAGAAATAAAATATATACCATCCATAACCATTTGTATGGTGATTTTTTTAGCTTACTGGATTGACACCTTTGTTATCTCCCTCCTATCAATATTATAGCAACAACAATCTTTTATAAGAATCCTGATAAATAAAAATTTATAAATAAAAATAGAAAATAAATTACTTCAATTTCTTAAGTTATTACAACAATCTTGATTCAATGCTTGTTGTGAATATTGATTGACTTGAAGTGAATCCTTTAAGTGTGTTAGAAGGTGAAATTTTACTCTCTTTGTGAATTTGAAATGTAAATGGAATGATTGATAAAAAAAATTGAAATGCTAATTTATAAATATTAAAGTGAATCGCATAAACGAAAGAAATAAGATGGAAGGAATTATCATTTTACTAAATATATAATATTTGATGTAAAATTTATTTGAATATACATATTCACAGTAACAAACATTACACCTTCAATACACAAACTACTAATTCTTGCACTTTCATAATAATAGTCATGTTTTTCCTTTCGTTTCAATTTATGTGATATCGAGAGTCAAATCCTAAAGTTTTGATTACAAATTCAAACATAGAATCTTTAAGATTTCTAAAATGAAATTACATATTGAAAACAACATAAAAAGTATTATAAGTTATAATAATTAACAACTCAAATATTTAAAAGACATGAAAAAATTATAATCAAAGAAAACTCGTATGACTTTTTTGAAATCCAAATGATACCACGTAAATTAGGTGCACCAAATAATTTGTTTTGCTTGTGCATCGATATAATGTTATATCTTATAAGAACTCTGTGTTCCATTTAATTAAAGGTAGTGATCTCCCCCAAAAATTATCATGATCATAAAATGAGGAAAAAGGAAATTGCATATTGATAACAAAAAATGACAATTCGTTGATTAAATGCGAGACAAGGAAAGAAAGTCCCTTAGCTTTGACACATACATATTGAGTAACTCTAACCGTCAAGATGTTGATATGAAAAGAAATCGTCTAATAACATTTTTTATGTACATACTCAAATTTGAGTACTATTTAAATACTATCACACCTATCTAATAACATCCATCTCCTATGATTGTACAGTTAAACCTATTTATAACAATATCATTTGTTCAAATATTTTGACTATTGTAGCAAAATATTCTTGTAGGAAACATAATGTAACATAATTTGAAAAATCAGCTCCAAAAGGACTTGATCGTTATAATGAAATATCATCAGAGGATATAAGGAGAAATATGAAAATGAAATGAGAAAATTCAAGAAATAGGCAGAAAAGGCTATAACCAAATGAAATCATAGGTCAAGTGTAGATGCAACTTTGGAGCCAAACGAAGAAATATATTATCATCACAACCTTTGTGAGTTTCGCGAAACATAGTCGATCTCAAACCCAGATAAAGAACGAGGGTTGCAATAGGTTAACAACTAGCGAAAATAGTTCAATCTTGATAAATATTTCATACTAATCACCTGATTCCATCGAAGTGGATAGCAAGAATATAGTCGACTCCAACTGACTTGGGATTTTGACGATATGGAAAAGAAATGCAATGATAAATATAAGAACTTTATAGGATTCTGAAATTTCTATTTGATTCAAAAATTAACCAACAACCAAATTTGACAGTTTCTTTAAACAAGGGCCATATTTGCAACTTCTACACAAAGGTCAACAATACAGTGCTGCAGTTAAATAAGTCCCCAAAAATTTCTTAATCCCAATACTAAGATCAATATAACAAAAATAGCCCAAAACTGAAAAAAGAGAAGGAAAAAAAACTAAACATGAAATCACCTACCCCCAAAGGAAGCACGACGACTCGAGGCAATTGATTCAACACTCAGCTCTTAATACAGTCGCCCTAACTGTGTCTGCCAGTAGCCCTAGCGCTCAAAAAATAAGCCTGGTTTTGGGGGCAGTACTCAAACTCGATCCTTCTGTGAAGACGGGGGCGCTTTACAACACTGGAAGATACACAAGAAATGAGGATGAAGGGGGGTCGGATTGAATCGACCAAAGAATCGGTGTGGGTGTTATCTACCCACTTAAATCGATGTATAATTGGGGTAAAGCTGCAACAAGCTATCTAGAGCTTCAGGTAAGAATTTTCTTGCAAACAAGTAACATGGTCGTTGATTTCCGTTCCATAGACAAGGATTAATCTGAACTTCCTTCTGCATTATGGAAAATAACACAATTCTTTCAGATAATGTTATGATTACTAGTGAGAAAATGCAAGGAAATTGTCGAAGAGAGTAATTATTCATACCCTGGCATCGCTTGTGACATGCACATTCTCTGAAATAGACTGCAGAAACAGTGAGGAGAAGCGTTAAATCATGTCATGGTTTTAATATGCCAGAGAACATCGTGATTTAACTTTATTTATTTCTGCAAAAGAAGTAGCTACTGCAAATAATGGAGCTAATACGAGCTCTAGAGTGATTAAGATTCAGCTCAATGACCAATGTGCATATGTAATACTGATCAAAGAAAAATCAAGTAAAACTTAAAGAGGGGGTAACGGATGTAAATAAACAACACATGGAAAAAACCAAAACCACTTTAATCTCACGCTAATGATAGAAAGAGAGGGGAATGGTTGGAAAGAAGACGAGAAGCAACAAGAGAGAGAAAAGAACTAAGTGGCATAAAGTATAAAAGTCAAGGGAACTAAGCCTTAAATGAATTTTAGAAAAAGGTCGGGTTGGGGGTAGGAGTGAGAGGAGTAAGCCTTACTGTTATGTTTCTCATAAGATCATATGTAATATCTTTGCGCACGTATGATTTTGGGTGCCATTTCCCTTCAGACCAATCAACATGTGTTATTGACCAATTCGAAATTCCAGTTGGATCAAGCATCTGAAATTTAGAAAACAGTTAGTTTGGAAATGATTAAAACTTGAAAACAAGCTGGGGAAGAAAACTACTCACATTGAAAAAGGTTGGTATATAGTGCTCATCAGAATAGCAGTTCCGATTACCCTCCATGTTTGGCTGTCGCATTAGAAACAGATGCACCATGATTAATGAAATCAACCAAATTCACAGCTAGACAAACAAATAAAAGGGGCAAGAAGAAAAGAGAGTGGGAAATGGAATATAAGATGTTTTGTTGTGCCTATAGCAATCTCATGCGATCAACATTATTGTAGTTTCCAAATAGTGATACAAATAGAGTTTGAGAGAAAAACAAAAAGAAACTAGCTTCAGCGGAAATAGCATATGAATATTATTTGAAAAGGCAAAGTAGCTTTAAGCTCACCTTAACACAGAGGAATAATGCTAGAGAACAAACGTTTTTATGCTTCAAATCAAACGCTAAAGGCAAATGCTTTAGATCCAATAAGCCACTTAGGTATGAGCATCTTAATGTTCTAATATTAAAGGGGGCAGCCCTGACAATTCATGAGATATTGTGCTTAAAGCTGCCATAAACTCGGGCACTTTTTTCCTAGGATAGGTTTAAAATACAGGCATGCTTCAGTACCACGTGCATCTATTCTGTTCTATTCAGGTCAAGTCTCACATTCAATAATTTCAGTAATTTTAATGCAAATTTACTTCTTCCAAACAATGAACAGTGTGGGAAGACACAGCTGGACAATGTAGTTAAAACATCAGTGCATAGAGAAATTCAGCATCATATACATCGATGAATGAAATAAATAACAGTCAAAAGAAAGCTAATAGCATAATCACATCATCATCAGCCAAAGTAGGATCAAGTAAAACCAACCCTGCAGTAGTCCTTGAATTTTCTGTAGTAGAGACTATCAGCCATAACTGCAAGGGCATGCTGTCGTTTCATTGTGAACCACTGTAAAAATACAGAATTTAACCTTATCAGAACAAGAAAACTGAAGGGGTGCAAACTAGCATATCGGGCTGTTATATAAGAAGTGCCACACAGCTACCCCCAATATTTGGCCATTCTAAGAGACTAAAAGGAATTCTACGTATAGAATACTGCAATTAACCAACTCATTGAACACTTTTTTTAGAGTGGCCTCATTGAACACTTACAGATTACAAAAGCAAACTACCCAGCATTTCTTTAACAAATTATTAATGAATCTCAAAGTTTTATCCTTCATGAAAAAGTGCGACCTCTGTATTGCATACACAAAATGGAAAGCCCGAAAAGAAAATCCATTCTCCACTTTCTCATCTTTTATCTTTTTAAAGCAGAGTCTATGAAAACAAGAATGTTGGAGCTACAAGCTGGTTGGTTTACTTGAGGAGCACCAAGAATAGTTTTTGACATGCACAGCAAGATTATTAAAATAGGAAAGTGAGTGCTGAAAACCATACTCTTCTCCCCACTCATTTCTCAAATAAAGATAAAAGAGAGCAAGAGAGATTCAAACAAATAAGAGCTAACAGCAAAAGCTGTGTAAAAGGCACCTGTGCACCCTTTCGAAAATGCTTCTTTTCAACTTCAGGTAACATATGTTCAGAATACCTTCCACTTCCATGAGGACCAGGATCCTCAAAGCTGAGAGAAGAAAGAAAAGAGCACTTCTTATTTACTGACGAAGAAAGAGCATTTTTCACTTATATAACAAAAGGAGTCATACTGTTCAAATGGAACAATGAATAAACGAAATGAGTCGTAACAACTTTAACTTCAAGAAAGTTCAAATTTACTTTATGGTGATGGAAAGCCCAAGTAAAATAATCTTCTAAAGATGATTAGAATAATAAACTATCATCGAGAACCATAAAGTAGGACAACTATTTCACAACACAAGCATCAGCAGAATTGTCTTACCAGTCTACAAAACTGATATTTGTATACATCAGGTAGTTGTAGACATAGTCAAAATCGCGCAGGGGTATACAACTGCAAGTTGATAAGCAAAATGATCAGAAATGACGTAATGGCATAAATGCAAAGCAAAAAGCAAGACAAATCGTCAAATGTCAACCTGTCAGAAAGTAATACAAAATGCTGATTGTCAGTCTCTTTCAGCGCATATGCTAAAAGACGTCTCTCTGCATCAACCATAGAAATCTTTCCCCACACTACCTGCAGTGCAGAACAGTATTCACCACAACTCAGCCATACAGATGAAAATGATAAATACCTCTGACTTTAAATGACTAAAATAGCTATAAATATGTTCTTATTTCCAAAAGTTATTATGTTAATATGCCCTTCATTTGCCTCAACATAGCTGGTCAAACAGGTATGACAAGAGTGCAGTACTTCGTAACGATTCTTCAAAAGTCACTGAACTTCAGCAAAAACTTAGCATACCCGTACTGAATACATATACACACCCGTAATTGATACGTACCCATAAAAACATCGATGTAACCCAAAAAGATGGTTTAAATTTTTAAAAAGAAAATACAGTAAATTATAAGAAACACTAATTAGCATTACCAACAAACATGGCTGATTTGAGCTAATCAACTTAATCATCAAGGTTAATTCACACAACCCAAACCCATGCCCCTAATAAAGGCAATAGTCAGAGTCATATTTACTAATTGGCCACTTGCAAAGAAAGGAGGAAGTGGACGACATAGGCTACACAAAGTCCTAGATCCATTTAAATCCATAAAGGATATATGTGTAATCCATTGCAAGCAATTAAAAAAAGCAAACATAGTACGATGAAGCTGATGAGTAATAATGTCGAACAATGTTGCATATCAACTATATGCTGCTGTCAATTCTCAATCATTCTTCTCAGACTTTGTGTTAAATTGTTAATCACTTGATCACACAAATAACAGCCTGATTACACCACAAACAGCAAGCAGCACAACCTTAGGAATTTTTTTATCGTTCAGCTTTTTGTTTCAGCTATTTGGAATTTGAGTGAAGGTGTCATCACAAACAAATAGCCACAGATAGAATCATAGACGATGTCAAGCTCAAATATAACAAGGCCAAAAGAATCAGTTCAATTGCTTCAAAAGAACAAACTGTATTCATTCAGAAACAATACATGGAAAAAATTCAAGCGACAAATTTGAGATACAGTATCACATTGGCAAAATGATTTGTGTATCAGAAACAATACATTTTTTTTTGAAACTGGTAACATGTATGTATATATATATATGTATGTATTAGATCTGCACCATAACAGTGTTATCTACAATTACAAAAACCCAACCATGCTTAGGACCACAGCTTCACAAGGACCAACTTCAAGCAACAAATTTTAAATACAGCACCTCATTAGTGGAAATGGAAAAATAAGAAGCAGTATCACAAACCTTATCACTACGGATTTCCCGATTGACGAAGTAACGGCTAAAATGTACAGGTTTGTCCTTAGATGCATGTACATAGACAGAAAATTTGCCTTCATGGCCCTGAAAGAATAATAGTTAAATAAAACCATTAATACAGAAAGCAGAAATGCATAGACAGTTCCTGCTAGTTCTTTTATCAGTAAGTTTAATTTATTAACAATAAGGATCCAAGCACTAAACTAGTGCTGGACATTACAAAATAGGAGGCCACCCTTCACAAAAACAAATGGACGGTTCATGTAGTTAAGGATCTATTGAATACCCAAAAAGCATTAGATTTACACAAACTAGTATTCACTGAGTTAACCTGATAATCATCAGTTCAACTAAGTAAGAAGACGGAACCTTTTTCTTTTGATACGTAAGTCGGAAGACGAAACCTTAAATTGAGACTGCTAAACATTAACCTATACTACATAGCACCCAGAGTATGTATCCATATTTCGTTGAGGATTCCGTTACATAATCTGTAAAGAGACAATTACAAGAATAATTTACTTACATCTATAATAGGGACGGCAGGAGTTAATGAATCAAATTATTGCAGCAAACCAACATTAAAAGGAACAGAATGGAACTTCCGCAAAAAATAAGTAAAACAAACCTGAAAAAATCTGTCCCAGAGTTTTTCAAATGGCAATGCACCAGGTATCAAGAACATAAATGCTATTTTGGGGTTCTCTGGTACAACTGGGGGTGTGTTCAGAATTTCATTAGTTACAACATGGGAGGCAAGCTCTTCATCTGTCAATTCTCTGGCAGGAGCAGGTGGAAGCCAATCAGAAAGCCCCTTGCACCCATTCAATGAGAATACATAACAAGCACCAGAACCTTGAGGGGGGTAAACATAAGCACAAATTAGGAACAAGCTAACTAAAGAAACCAACACGATTATCCATGTCGGTTTCTTTAACTGAGCACGCTGGCGAGGTGCAGACAATATTTGCATCTCCTTCATGCCTAAACGCCACCCCTGAGATGTCTTCATCTAGAAATTACACATCAGCAACCGAACAACATCAAAAACTAGACCCCTTGACCAAATCTCTGAGAACAATAACCCAATTGCACTTTCTTATCTTTGAGCAATATTTGTGAATCGATTAGCACAAACACAAAGCTGTAAGAGGATGAAAATTCAACAAATACGGAGTAGTTAGCGTTGAATCAATATCTAGCTTTAGATATTCTCGTAAAGAACAATCCTTAATCCTTTTTACGGAAATTTAACTCCTAATAAATCATGTTGGATGCAGTACAAGGCTTCTGCATCTAAAGAAAACTAAGGATTTACTCACACTTCCCATACTAGATTCAGGTCCAGTTAACATTGCCAAAGACAACATAATGTACATACAACTTCTATCAAACACGAATCACATTCACATAAGTTGCACAAAACTTAGAAAATCAACCTTCCACATCAAACAGAGCAGAAATATGAATTATATTCAACTTAATTAAGCATTTCTTCAACTCAAGATCCACATCAACAGAATTACAGTAAAAACATCCAAACCATACAGAATTCCAGGGAGGAGAAAACACAGAAACATGAAAATCAACTAATTGGATACACAAACAATTGGTCAAATGAGATCACATAAAAAACAACTAATTGGAAACACAAACATAACAATTTATCAAGATTCCCCATGTTGCCCCAACTAACCTTAAATCAAAGTCAAACACATATATCTGACTTCAAATCTACCCACTCCCTCTACACCCCACACCCTCAATTCATCAACTTCAAATCTCCATCACCATACAACACCATATCATACAAAAATGCATAATCCCCACAACCCCATCAAAGTAAATCAATCCAAAATCATTTCAAGAATCCCAAACTTTCCAATCAAAAATCAAATTTTGAACAACCCCACATGATAGAATTACAAAAAAACACAACCCCACATGATAGAATCAAAGAAAATCATGAACCTAATACCTGAATGATACAAAGAAAAAGATGTTCTTTTTCTTCTTTTTTTCAGTTGCTATCTATTGGTTCAAGAAGTTTCAAATCTTTGAAAGGCAAAAAAGGATCTGTATTTCTTTGTTGTGCATGTATTATAAAAAAATATATTTGGCGTGTGAGATCTAGGGCTAGCAGAACAAAGCAAGTGGAACCAAACAGAAAAACAGCGAAGGGGGGGCTGTTCACTCTATACATACAATAATTATTAGTATAATTATAAACCAAAATTATGTTTTTTTTATAGTATATGACAAGTATAGGGGAGAAAAAAACATCTCTATGTGGTGTTTTTTCCTATTTTTTCTTGTGGGGTGATGACTTTTTTGTTTACCGATATTTTTAGTTTGTTTTTCTTATTTTAATTTAATTCAAAATTTTAAAAAAATTATATTTTTTTTTGAATTTTGTGATTTTTAAATATTAGTGGGAATTTGGAATTAAGAATGTATTAAAATGTTTTTTTATTTTATAGTCTGGAGTAAGCGTTTGGCCATATTTCATTATGAAATTCGAAAAAAAATATAGTTTTTGCTTTTAAAGTGAAAAAATGATATTGGATAATTGAAATTATGGTTGGTCATTAGTATAAATTGAAGTTGTTTTTTACTATTTGTAAGTAATTTGGAGTGTTATTTTGAAATTCTTGAAAATTCTGAAATTTAAATTTAAGTTGAATTTCGAAATTTTATAATTAAATATATTTTTCAGAGTTAAAAAAAAAAATCATGATTAAACGTCTTTCCCAAAAAAATAAAACTAATTGACTAATGAAAAGTCTTTGTGTATGGATTTTGACCGTTTAGTTTCATTCTAAGGTCCAAATACTAAGAATTATTCTTTTTTTCTTTTTTTTTCGTGAACTATTCAAGCCGGCAATTATTGAAGAATTCGTATTTTTTTAAATGACAAGTCACATATTTGACTGGCGGTTGAAAATAATTATACTTGTTCATCGGATATATATATATATCATATTTCTTTTACATCATTTTTTTTTTTTAAGGTTATGATGAAATTGAGAACTTTCATGTATATTCGAATACTCATTTCCAATCGCTTTCGATTAAGAAAACTACCTAAAAAGTTAATCCATATGAAAAGATAAATATAAATTATTCGACTAGCCAGCCTCAACTATTTGAAATTGATTGATTGACTACTTGTTAATTAATTTTTAAAAATGACATTTTACATGCAAACACAAGTTGCAATTTTTCAAAGCATATAAAAGAATTAACTAAATCAGCCGCCCTCTCTCCTAGCTCCTTCCATTTGGTCATAGATTTTAAATTTTAAAGTTATAATTATTGAAATTTAAAGTTATATTGGGACATATATTTTACTCTTTTTTTAAAATGATTGAAAGTCTAAAAAATTCAAACATAGAGTCGGTTTTTAGAAATTTGAAAATATTTAAAAATATATTTTGAATTTAAATATCAGATATTCCAAATCTGATAAATATTTGAAAATAAATTTTCTAAATCAACTCTCAAAATTTATAATTGACCGCTAGTTTAAAATTTCCTCTCTTTTCTCCCCTTTATCTTGTAAAATTTGGAGAGAAAATAAGTGGACGTTTGAACATAAGAATTGTGAAAAGAAAAAAAAGTAGTAGCATTTATTTTCAAATTGAAAATATTTGAAAAAATGGAGTTTGTTAGGACATGAATATAAATTGAAATTGTTGTTAACCTATGAATAAATAGGAGTGAAAATTCAAGTAATTTTTATTTAAATATTTTGAATTCTGTAAAATATAACAATTACAATTTTATATCCAACCATTTTCCAAAGTAAAATTCCTAAGAAAAGTTTAAAATTATCCATGACCAATACGGACTAGATTTCAAATTCATTATTGTATAGGGAATGAACATTAAAGAACCAAAAAAATGGAATATACAATAATACTTGAAATGTTAAAAAAGAAGGAAAAAAAAAACTTATAAACAAGTGTATTATTGCATACTCCATGTGAAAATATAATAACTAATATTCATTGGACTAATGGCATTTATAATGAAGTAGATTGCTTATCCTTTTTTATCCCAATGTTTTTATCCTTATCAAATAAATGTGCCTAACACATGAGTTCTTTGTCGTTATTTAGTTGCTTACATCATATAATTGAAACTCTACCATTGACAATTATTTAATCAGCTTTTTTTTTTCGATAATTAATTTTTTCTATCTATCATGAAATTTGGTTCATAAACACAACAGTTGAGCTAGAAAATGAAACTGTAGAACTACATTTTGAATTCCAGGTGGAACTCTAACACAAATGACATACACTAACTTATTGGGAGAGAGATCCACCTAGAATAACTTATAGCTTATTAGGATTTTCTTATGCCTTTTATTCTCAATTCCCCCCTCCCCCCGGGTCCTTTTTAGGCTCAAAAGCCTACGTTCTAACGTCTCACTTGAAGTTGATAGGAGCCTGTGGATATGTGACTCGAGATTAATTATTAGGGTTCCGAGGTTCATTATGACTGTTTCTAGTTGTAATTAAGGCGGATGCCCGATCACGTATCATTACTATACGGACAAATATTCAAGACTCTCATGGATACACTGGGGTAAATCTCTTTCATTCTTCACGGATCACCGCAGATGCTATTTCGTATTTAATTTCATTACATGTCGTGGTGTGATTTGCTCCTTTCACTAGATTCGATTTTGCTCCATACATATCGTCCCTCACTTTTTAGATACCTAATGCAATATGTCCGGAAAAAAGAAGATCTTGTGTGTTGATTAGGTGATTGGTAGAGGTTGACATTTGACACAATTCGATTGAAGGGTTCTTATCCCGGCTTGTGAAGTGATATCTCTCTTTTTCTTTATTTTTAATTTTTTTCTTCTCTTTCTTTTTTTTATCGGGAGGTTTTTAAGGTTTCTTTCATAGAAGATACTAAAGGGGGAAGAAGAAAAAGATGAATACTTTAAGTTTCTTGGGATTTTCTTATGTCTTCTATCTCTATAGAGCCCCCTTTTATTGGCCTAAAAATTAAACCATCGTCTCAATGTGAAACGATGGCACATTTGGACATCTAAAAGGATATCTTATAGCATGCGTCTATATTATGATGCCTTGCTCGTAGATGATTGGAACACATGATGGGTGTGCGGTTCAAGATTATATTGATTGTTGGGCTTTCGAGGATTATTATGACTACTTCCAGCTGTAAGGCGGTCTTCTCCGGGAGAGACTCTTTTTGGAGTCCTAGTCGCGTGTCATCACTATAAGGGTAGACATTCAAGGCTCTCATGGACACACCGGAGATGAGACGCTACTTCGTATTTTATTTCACCACGTATCATAATATGATTCACTCCTTTCACTAAATCTAATTTTTCCTTACATGATGACTTCGCTTTGGACTTGCACATGACACATTTAGTGCTGAGAGATTGACAATAAATTATTCATAGATTTTTTACCAAAGTCCTTTGCAACTATGCATCGTACTATTTTCTTACTCAACTTGTGACTCTTATATGATGTATAAAAAATATTTGTATCGACATCAAAGAAAAATTGAAATGATTGAGACAATTTCAAAAATCTAATTTGAATTATACAAAACAGTGTAATAAAAATTGGCATGCTATAAACTTCATAAAATAACATATCAAATAAAACAATTAACAACCGTCATTACATAGTCTAATAATGATACTCTCTCTAGTCCTATTAAATGAATTATTTGGTTATGACATATTCATTAAAAAAAAATTAAGTACAAAAATTAAAGACTACTTTTTATTATTGATTATTTTCAAAATTATTCTCTTAGAAAAATATAAAGTAATAAAGAATCTCATTAAATAAAAGGATAAATGTAAAATAAAGTATCAATAAATTTCTTAAATTTTTGAATAATTCTCTTTTTTTAAAATTATGAAAAAAATCTCAATTTACTTAATATGAACTACAGAAAATAATAATTACTCTTTTTATTCACTCCTAATAATAAATTAAGTGCATACCATGCCCTGCATAGAAACTCATAAAATTTAAATATACATTAAATGAGAACCCATAAATGTTGCCAAATCTCTAGAAGTTATTTTGAATAATGAGGTGCCAAAAATAATCTTTGGAAAGTCATGATGACACCAAAGAAAATATTTTCTA
This sequence comes from Solanum appendiculatum, assembly GCA_018342035.1. NCBI lineage: Eukaryota > Viridiplantae > Streptophyta > Magnoliopsida > Solanales > Solanaceae > Solanum > Solanum appendiculatum. The sequence goes on from JAGDQO010000294.1 coordinate 47,558, forward strand.
AGATTTCCCTAAACTTTTTTGCTTGATTTAAATCTATAAGATGCCAAAATTTATAGATTGAGAAATGACCAAAATATCATCACATAGTAATTATTTATTTTTCGAAAACAACCTATGTGTCTTATTATTGTTTTTTGGTACAAATAGAAACTATGATTATATGTAGGAGTAAAACTGCGTACACATTATTCCATTCAGATTTTATTATAATTTTTTTAAATATATTATTGTTATTGACTTATTGTTGTAAGAGGATAAAGTTAACTAAACTTCAAATCACTAACTTGATACTAACTAATATAAATGTTCGATTATACAAATTTTATGATAGAGAAATTTTGGATAGGAAATATTTTTCTCATAAATAAGTGATACCCAATTGGAATTTAGATTAATCAAAATAATAAATTTTAAATATTAGATGATTATGTAAATACTACAATAAAATAGATATTTAGTGGCAATATTTATTGTCGTAAAAATATTTGATGGCAATTGAGTTAATGTCATTATATCTAGAGTCTAAATATTTTAGTGACATTTATATAGAGTGTTGGTTATAAATACTCATATTATATTACTATTGTTAAATATGATATAGCAACAATTTTATTATTTTCATTAAATAATTGCCACAATCTTCTCATTATAGTGAAAAAAAATATTAACTTTTCCTTAATTTTTGTTCTCTTGTTTATGATTATTTTTTTAATCAAAAAATAGGCTCTTGGCTTTTGATTTATAGGTCAAAAGTTATGTTAGAAATTCTAACTTGTGACTTTTGATTTATTTTTATCATTTTAGTTTAGAACCAAATATTTAAAGAACTTTTTTTAATTTATCAAAATGCTCTAAAAATGCTTAAAAGATATTTGCTTACATTCAATTTTGATCCTTCACGGCGTAAATTAATTATCGAACTTCTTCTCAATATTTTAACTTAAAAACACAAATAAGACAATTCAAACATATTCTTACTTTTCTATAAGAATTTCTCAAATAGCAATCAATTTTATTTTTAAAAAAATAAAAGTAAACAAAATAAATACAATATTCTCTTTGTCCTATTTTACGTAGCATCATTTTTTTTTTAAATATCACCTTTCTATAATTAGAAAAAAATCAACTATAAAAAAAAAAATTCACCCTTAACGAAATGATTTATAATTACATAATATTTAAAGATTATTTTATAGCAAAAATTTTTTAAATATTTTTTTAATATAGTGTCAAGTGAAACAACGTCACATAAAATGAAGAGGAAAATAAATTTTATTTGAAGAAAATTAATCTATAAGTTGTTCAAAAGAAAAATCTACAAGGAGTATTAGAGTGTGTTCCCCACTATGGAAAAATACTCGGTAGGAAGTGTTTTTCCACGAATTGAGCCCTACGTTATGTGAATTTGAAATGATCAGACTCTAATGCAGGTATCGATTATCTAACTCCAAATAAGAAACCAAGAATCTATGAGAAGTATTAGAGTGTGCTCCCCAATCACGAATAGCGCGTGGAGAGAGGTTTTATGACGTTTTGTTTTGTCTAATCTTTGTTTCCACAATTGTTTCCGACAAGTGAGAGGTGGACAGACACAATTGCTTCATATCTTAAGGCAAATAAATCTAACCACAAAATGAAAAACAAAAAATAGGAGTAATTCCTCACTCCGTCTTTAATTTACGTGACACTTTTTTTAAAATCGTCTCAAAAAAGCAGTGGCGAAATTAGGTGAAGTTCGTGGGTTTGGATAAATCCAGTAGTTTTTCCGTAAATTTTATATTTGTGCTAGAAAATTTAAATATATATATGTATGTTAACTCGTGAACCCCTAACAAAACTGATTGATTGCTTAGTGATAAGGAAGGAGTCGTGGCAATGTTTTCCAAATTTACAACCCACAAACTCTTAATCCTTTAAAAGGAAATTTAGAACCCCCAAATTTCTAATCTTGATTCCGCCTCTGATTAAAAAAGTATCACATTTCTTTTATTAATTAAAAATGACATAACTCTATAAATAAATTCTTTTACTCTTGATGAAGATTAGGATTTTTTTTCGTCTTTGCAAACTATTTAACAAAATCCTAATTGTTAGAGTTAATAAGAATTATGAAAAAGAAGTTTTAAGAAGAACTAGTATTTAGAGGTGTAACTTTTACTTAGTGAACTATTTTTAGAAAAATCTAGTATAAATTTTTTAAGGTGCAATTTTTACTATTCTTTATTTAATTTAGGTGTAAATTTTTGTGAATCTGTGTGTTTGTGTGTGAGGTTCGGAAAGAGAGAGGAGAGAGGCGAGCAAAATCAAAAGGAATACAAGAGAGAGACAAGCAAAATCAAGAGGGATAGAAAAGAGAGGCGAGCGAAATCAAAGGGATAAAAGAGAAAGGCGAGCAAGATTGAGAGATAGCGGTAAGAGGAAAGTAGATTGTATCTCATATACAATTTGTATCGTTCTCAATTGAAAATTGAAATTGATACACAATCTCCTATCTCTCTCTCTCTCTCTCTCCCGAATCTCGTTTGCATCTCTCCTCTCTCTTCTGAATCTTGTTTGCATCTCTCCTCTCTCTCTTGGATCTCGCTTGCATCTCTCGTATCTCTCCCAAAATATAGAGGACAAAAGCGAGCGAGATTGAGAGAGATAAAGGAAAGTAGGTTGTATCTCATATACAACATGTATCTCAATTGAAACTGAATCACAAATCACGGATATACATATACACAATCTCTTCTCTCTCTCCCAAATCTCACTTGCCTCTCTCCTCTTGCTTCCAAATCTCGCTCTCCTCTCTCTCTCACTCTCGCACACATATACAAATATTAACTTTGAAGCCGTAACATAGATACACATTATTTCACCTCTAAAATAAATACGCACATCAGTTATTTTGATACACATATAAAACTTTTCCTGATACATAGATACAATTATTGGTTGTATCAATCTTAGAAGGAGAGAAAATTCAAATATTGAACAACAAATCAAGAACCAGGAATGAAAACTTTTGATATATTAGCATTAAATCAATAAGAAAATGAATCAATAATTAGCAATCATTTGAAAAATATTGAAGATCAAGAACTACAAGTATGGATAAAAATAATTCAGGTAAATTTTTAATAGGGCTTCATAGTAATATAAGAAACATAGAGGGAGAAGAAGAAAGATTCAAGAGTAAATGGTAGAAAGAGAGAGGGGACGAGAACGGAACATGAGAGAAGAGAGAAAAGCAAGAGAAGGAGGAAAGTGACGAACGAGATAAAAGGAGAGAGGAGAAATATATTATAAAATCTTAAGCATAACTATGTTACACAATTTTTAAAAAATATCACTAGATAGATAGATAGATAAATAGATAAAAATTATAGATATATGTTTGCTTAAAAATAGGTAATTTTTTCTATGGTACAAGGAATTCCCAATATCTAGTAGAAAAAGAGTATATAATATATCTATTTTTATCTTGAATTTATATAGAACGATGTTATATCAAGTATAGTTAGTTAATAGTCTATTATTATGTTTCGAAAGGAGGGAAAACGAAACTTCAACTAGTAGAAGCTTCTTGACAAAGCTTCAAACAAAGAGGTGAAAATAATCAATTGAAACTCAAAAGTAAATATTGAAAGTGTATTGCGTTTCAACGAAAAATTTTATGGTGGATGAGGGATAGATATTATATGGCAGACAAAACTTGTATAAGGCTCTTATTAAAATTTGCCAAGTAGATTATTGGGTTCCATTTTCAGAAAACAGGGTCAAATCCCTTTCTCTCTCTTCCTTTTTAACTTTTTCTCTTTGATTCAATTTTTCAACTTCTCTTCTTCTTCTTCTTTTCTTTTTTTTTATTATTGTTTTCAAATTTTGCTGCTTTTTTTTATTTTAAACAATTTTATTTATAAAAAATGCAAAATTTAGCCTAATTCATCGTACTTTTAATATTTGATATTATTTTTCTATCTTGTATTGATTATTTACATTACTAAAAATAGTTATTAAAAATTATTTGTCAATTAACAAATTAAACTATAATTTTATTTTTATTTTCATTACACTAATAATTAATTCTTCTTGAAAATATAAACAAAATTTGTAAAATTGCAAAAATAATTCTTAAGGAGTAAATTAATAAAGTATCGTTTTTATTTATAATTTCTTAAAGAATCTGTAAAAGAAAAAATAAATAACTAATACGAAAAACGAAAGGGGTATAAATTGTTTTTTTTCTCTTCTAAATAATTTCATACATACTTAAGTGCATCAAATATTCACCAACAAGAAAATATAATGGAAAGAGCATCAATAATCTTGCCAAATAATTACATAAGTTTTTGTACTATTTTAATGTAACCAAAAATCGAAAATTATCCATAAACACTTAAATATATACATACTCTTCCGTGAATTTATATGATATCTTTTTAATCTTGAAATCAAGCTATGTGAAATTTAATTAATATTTTAAAATATTTTTTTATTAAGATAAGAACTGCAACTTATAATGTTTGTTCATAAATAATCCTTCCCACTAAGTTGCAATTCAACCAAAAATACTATAAGTTGCAATTCTTACCATGTTAGCATATGAAAAAAATTTACATTTTATAGCTTGAATTTTGAGAACAAAAAATAATCGAACAAATTGATGGAGAGAGTAAAATGAGAAAAAAAAAAGAATTGATTAATCATTTTTTGATTTTGTTAATTGACAAGTAATTTTAAATAACTATTTATGTTTATCCTAAAACTAAAACAATTAATTTTTTATGAAGTTAAACGCACGCATCTTAATTTAACTTTTTAGTACATAATTATTTGACTTTAAATTTAAATTAGTATCAATATATTTATCTCTATTTGATTTTAGACAAATGAATATTATGAACTATAAAAAAGGTAAGGAAAATAAATATTAATTTTAAGAAATAAATAAATACTAATTTTAAGAAATAATGAAATACTAATTTTAAGATATTACTATTTTTATTTTGTTTTGATCTTGTTATTGTGCTATTTTAAATTTATGTAATGAAATATATTTAAATTAAAAAATAATAATATAAAGTACTCTATTAAAGGGAGGGGTAAATAGAAGGTGGATGGAGGAGAAAGAAGAGAAAGAGAGAGGTTGAAAACGACATGAGACCTACAAAGTATTCTTTTATCTATTAAAAAAATCTCTCATACAATTATGGCATGGTATACCTCATCCACCATAAAAAAATTTCATTTCAACTATTCGTAAGTGTCACATATTTAATTTCTTCTTTTATATCATTCAGATCGTGTATACTGCATATGATATGACAGTGAACCTACTTTTCTTGGTTAACATTTAATCTCCAGTCGTGCACCTATTTTTGTAGCTAGGAAATCTTACAAAGTTGTAAATAGCCACAAAACTTCAATTTGTGTGGATGTTGTTAGGTATTAGCCACTATTTTCATAAATTAGTTGGAAATTCGTAGATATATATGCATAATTTTGTAGTGCCAACAATAATCTCCAATCATGCACCTATTTATTTCTATCAACTTCAGGCAAAATATCATAATGTAGGCAGGTGCTATGAAATAGTCTTTTCAGTATCTAAACTGGTTGTTGTTAAAGAGATAAAGAATTGAAGCAAACTTGAATGATTTTATTCAATCGTAACATCAACTTAAATATAAGTAAAATATAACTAACTTGACTAATTCTAAGGAACTACTCTAACAACCTAATCTAACGCTAAGGAACTACTTTAACAACTTAATCTAATCTTGTGGAAAAGATTGGATTAAATGATTTGAACTAAATCTATCTCTAACAACCAGATAACTATTGACTACTGCGAGTGTATCTCAACACACTCCCTCAAGTTAGGTGTGGTGCAACAATACCTAACTTGGATAGACATCGAAGAGAGGCAGGCTTGGGCAGCGACTTTGTGAGAGTGTCTACAATTTGATCCATGGCGGGAAGATATTTGACAATCACTTTGCCTGATTGCACACGGTTGCGGAGCTAATGAAAGTCTACTGCAACGTGCTTCATCTTAGTGTAGAAGACTGGTTTTTGCTGAGATATGAAACACTAATTGTTATCTCCTGTATTCAGATTAGCAAATCAGAAATAATAAAAGATGAAAAGAAAAAGAAAAAAACTATCTGAGTCCTTAAGAAATTTAATCCCTTCAAGTACCCGAGGTTGTAGATTAATTCCTCCCAAGATAAAACGAATTAACCATTAAAGAAGTAGCAGTACCTCAAACTTTAATAATTTCAACGAACTAAAAAAGACAGCAACGAATCACACATAGACTCTATTTTGTTTTGTAAGAAAATATATGCAAAAGAAGAAAAAATTTCATTCTCAAAAATGAGAGGAAGCCTCTCTATTTATGGCCAACAAAGGGTAGTATGAAAATGTGTTAATTGTGCCTTATCGGAAAGGTCACAACTCTTTGGAAAAGGGACAACCTTTCATGAAAGGTCACAACCTTTCAAAATGTCACAACCCTTTAGAAAAGACACAACGTTTCGTAAAGGTCATAACCCTTTGATAAAGTCACAACCCTTCAGGAGAGTCACGACTCTTCATTTCCTATTCACACCTTTAAAACCCAACAATCCCCCACATGAATAGGGAATGGCTATTGTTATAACATACGCATGAAAAAACTGTGTGATTCGTATGTAAGGATTGATTGCATCTGGATAAGTGGGTTTCCCTTTGAACTTTCCATAGTGAACATATATCGGATATACTCGGTCAGTCGATAGATTTAATATCTTTGAATCATCGAGCTTTGGTGTATACCTAGATAACATAAGTCACACAATCAACCCTTGAACTGTTTTTGGTTCTCATTGTTTTGTTCGTTTCAACTATGAACAAGTCTTGGTTTATAAGTGCGTAGAGAACTAGCCTTACCGGATTCTCCTTGAAGCGGCTTACACTTCACACTTACATAGGTGATTTCTAAATGTGTTATCCCGTAGATACACCATTTGATATACCTTGTATCAAACTTAGAAACCATTAAAAAGTCCAATGCCTTTATCTTGGTTACTGAACATTGTCTCATCATGAGAATGGATCATAAAATATTTTTTGACAATGTTGAACTGTCATTAATGACTTTGTTTGATCTCCTTGAACCTAGATCTTGGGATCTCCAGTCTTCTAGGTAGAGTTACCGCCACAATGACTTGTCCTCGGCCATAGTCTCATTCCCTTTGATAATCTATCAACTCCATCTCTAGTTAGGCCTCTTTTTAAGTGGATCCGACACATTATCCTTTGACTTTACATAGTCAATTGTGATAATTCCACTAGAGAGTAGTTCTCTATCGATATTATGTCTACGTCATATATGACAAGACTTTCGTTATACATCATGATCCATGCCCTACCTATTGCAAATTAACTCTCCCGATTTTATGCATACTGGAGCTAAAGGTTTGGGCCAAAAATCTTTCAAGAAATTTCGGATTCATTCAATTTCTTCACCAGCCTTATCTAGAGCGATAAAATCAGATTTCATAATAGAGCGAGTGATACATGCCTGTTTGGAAGCTTTCCAAGAGACTGGTCCTCCACGAAAAGTAAATACATATCCACTCGTGGATTTTACTTCATTTGACCTGGTGATTCAATTTGCATCACTATATTCTTCCAATACTATTGAATATTAGTTATAACACAAAGCATAATTTTTTAAGTATGTTTTAAATACTTTAATACTCTTTTCATTGTCATCCAATAAGTTTGATTGAGATTACTCGTGAACCGACTCAGTTTACTAATAGCATATGTTATATCTGATTACGTACACTTCATGATATATATCATACTTCTCAATACTCTAGCATAATTCAATTGTGAGTCACTTTCTCCTTCATTCTTTTTGAAGTACAAAACTCACATTTATTGGAATCTTGACAATATTGAAATTCAAATACTTGAAGCTGTCAAGTACCTTTTCAATCACATCAGCAACTTCAATGTCTTTCATATCAAAGTTACTTTCTAGCATATGCTTAGTAGAATTTTTGTCAAAAATGTCTCTTTTGATGATCAACATGTCATTAACATGAAAACAAACAATGACCTTGTGATTTGGAGTGTCTTTAATGTAAAAACATTTATCACATTCATTAATCTTGAATCCATTTGCCAACATGGCTTGGTCAAATTTCTCATGTCATTGTTTGAGTGCTTGTTTTTGGTCTATAAAGTGACTTAACAAGTTTACACACTTTCTTTTCTTTACCAGGAACTACAAAACCCTCGGGTTGTTCCATGTAAATTTCTTCCTCCAATTCTTCATTTCAGAAAGTTGTTTTAACATCCATTTGACGAATTTGAATGTCATATACCACAACTAGTGCTATTAGCATCTGAATTGATGTAATCCTAGTTAATGGCTATTATGTGTCAAAATAATCAATGCCTTCTTATTGTCTAAAGCCTATAATAATAAGTCTTGCTTTGTATTTGTCAATAGTTCCATCAACTTTCTTTTCCTTTTGTAGATCCACTTTGAACCCAAAGATCTATTTCCCGGAGGAAGATCAACCAACTCTCAAGTATGATTGCTCAAGATTGGGACTCATTTTCAAGAAGAAATGTTACAAAATCAAACCCAAAGGAAGTGGATATCCTTTGACGTTTACTACGCCTCTGAATCTCTCTATTAAGTACATTCCCCTTTTGTTCTTTTCAAGGTCGTTTAGACCCTTCACTTGACTATTCGACAGTTCAGACTTATGAACCATAAATCGACATGCTTTATTATTTGTAGCATATCCAATAAACATACAATCCACAGTCTTAGGTCCTATTTTGACCCTTTTGGAAATAGGAACTAGAATTTTTCCTGGACACAGCCACACTATGAAATATTTCAAGATGGATTTCCCTCATTTCCATTTCTCATATAGAATAGACTATATTGGAAATTATATGATCACTGTTTTTCAAGAATTATTACTTGTATATACTTTAAGGGGCGACAAGCAATTTTCTATAAGAATACAACAAAGCCTGAACAAACAAAACTTTTTGTTGCTCCATTTCTTAACAAACAAAAGTTTCTTGTTGCTCCCTTTCTTAACAAACAAAACTTTTTGTTTCTCTCTTTCTGAAGAGACAAACTTTTTGTTGTTCTTGTTGCTTCCAATTGCACACGCAAGTGTACGTGGTCGCAGAAGTAATAAGTGACTCTTTAAGAACCGGAATATCGAACCTACAGAGACTTGTCAATTAACTATTTACTAAATTATACTAGTCAAATTATTTATTTAAGAGTGTCAAAAGAAATAAAAGAATGCAAGAATTAAATACTAAGTTTAACTTACAGTGATTGGGACAATTCCGGGGCTACAACATGCATAGGGTTTCATGTATCACATCTTATGTAATGAATTAACTAAGGTTATCAAATTACTGATTTACAGGGTTGATTTTATGATCATGATCTCTCGACCTCTAATCGCCTACTCCAACTAGCTGTCTAACTACATCGTTGAGCGGGGATAGGCAGTCCTAATTGGCGAGCATTTATATTTCATCCTGTTTCGTAACCAAGCGAGGTGTTCGTCCGGACGTCACTCCTGAACACGAATCTAATCAAAGTTAGAACAAGCTCTTTACATTCTCTGGTCTATCTACCTCTTCATCTCTCGAGTCCAAGAATAGACAATAGATTTATTTCTATGGTGGCCTAGCATGAAATACTAAAACAAGAACACAAAAGTAATTTAGGCGATAACCAATAATTAATTCAGAACAATCGATGTTCAACAATTACCCATAGTCGCAGCCCCAGAACAAGGGTCTTTAGCTACTAATACCTAAGAAAAAGAAAGAAGAAAAGAACCCTCAAAAGTATTTACAACTTTTCCTTACACAATATATCCCTCAATAATTATTTCTATAGACTATTTATAGATATAAAAAAACCCTAAATAAAATAACTGAGTCCAAAACAAATTAGGAACCCAAAACTAAAAGGAATTAAAATTCCTTGTTGATCAGTGCACCGCCTCGATTTTGCTTGCTGCTGTGTGTCTTCAATTTTAAGTTCCTTCGCACGATGCCACGTGGTAATAAGGCTGATATCAATTGGCTTTCATCAACTTCTGCGCAATTTGCATACATATATATAAATATTAATATAATATTCAATTTAATTTATTAAGCTGCCTGCTTGATTTTCTTCTTCAATCTTCTATCTTTAATTCGTTTTAGCTCCAAACTTCTTCAACTTTACACTAATTTAATCCTACAAATAAAATACACTATTTAGCACAATCCATAAAATTCATGCTAAAAAAGGACAAATATAAATAATAAATATGAGGCAATTAATGATAAGAAAATATATTTTTTTGCCTCAGATCAACACCCCACACTTAAACTTTTGCTCGTCCTCGAGCAAACATTAAAGCTCATCTCAAAAATCATACTAGGAAGCCATCACTTTGGTTGATACAAACAATTAGGCCATATTGAAATTTGAAAACATCAAGTACAATTCCCGCTCATTATGCAAGACATCCAAATAAACAACAAACCTCTAACCTCCTAACCTCAAGGAAAGACTCTGAACTCATCAAATTTAAGCTTGCTCACCTACTCTCATCAAAGAAAGTTAATAACATCACCTATCTATCATGAAACAAGTGCCCTCACAAGAAGAAATAGTCCACACACTCAATTCAAAAGATTGAATATAAATTAAGGACTTCACATCAAAGATCAAATCTCACACTCACCAATAAAATTCACATGTATGCTCAAAGAACCATATGCTTGCCCATTATGTACATCTCCACTAATTAAGCATGCTCGAATAGAATCAAATAGGACTTTAACGGGTTGTAATGTAGGCTAGGGGACGGGTGTGAAAACTATATAATAGTGACTTACACTTCCCTAAGAACTTTGCATTTTTAGACTTCATCACCCATTATTTTCTTCTCTTTATTTTCAGCCCTCTCTTCAACAATTATTTCACAAGTAATTCTCATCATCTCAAGAATGCTTCAATCATTTTTTTTTCTTTCACAATAATAATTTTTTTTTCTCAAAGAATATATTTTTTTTTTTTCATGTCACATTCTTTCGAAGAGGGCTTTTTTCACCACTTTGTAGCAATCATTGATTTCTTTTTTTTTCACTCAACCATCCCTTTTCTTTTTCCAGATATAACAATTATAATCAGTCTATGCTACAGTGCTCAAGGAAGCAAGGTGCAAAAACTAGGGATTCAACAAAATAGTTAAGGGCAAAATATGGCTACCAACAAAAGGCTACAGGCTCAAAAGGGCGAACTAGTGATATAATATCTGAAAAGGCTAAAATTTACAAGACAAATCAAAGAAAGCCTATTATCATCTCCTAAACTGAGCAACACTTTTTATTTCGCTTCAATAACATGCAGGGCAAGTTCTAGACTAAGATGCAAAACATGGAATAAACAAATTCTCACCACACATGGCACAAGTATCAATCAAGATGGATCAATTCCACTTCTAAGAGAGGCAAGATCATAACAAACTACAAAATAAAATAAGCTATAAACAAAGTCACGACCATGAACCTTGGTGTCAAAGAGTCTGCAATTTCAATAGCAATCAAACATTCACAAGAAAGTATTACTCAAAATTAGGCCTAAATAGCAAGTATCACACAACTCAAAAGGGTCTTTTCTTTTCTCTAAAAAAATAAAATAAAAAAGTAAAAAATTTACTCCCTATCGGTTCAAAGGGACTATCCTCAGGAAAAGTACCGAAAACAAAAGCCGAGGAACCCACCTAAAAATACAAAAAGACTCGATAAAGCAGTAAAAACTAGGAATTCATTCCTCCACCCCACACTTAAAAAGAAGCTATGTCCCCAAAGCATCAAATAAAATTTAAAACAAGGGTTAGGAAAACTCCCTGAGGCCTCTAGGCCTAGCTAGTAGCATGTTCTCTTAATTTTCATCAAGGGTCGTCACCCCACCTTTAAGCTCAAACGTGCTCCTTAGCTCCAAATTCTTGGGTACTCAGACTTCCCCTAATCTGCAAAAACAAGACCAAAAGAAAAGAAGAAAAAAAAATTGACACTATAAAAAAAAAAAATAAGAAGTTACACTACCAATTGGGTTGCCTCCCAATAAGCGCCTGATTTAACGTCGCGGCACGACCTAATTAAGTTCTCCACTTTTCTTTCCACTTTGAACTTATGAATTGCACCCCTAACTTTGCATAAACTTTTCTACTCCTCTCAAGGGGTGGTGGTATAAAGATAAAGGAACCAAGTAATAAATGTCGCATCTTGCACTTCTTGGCCCATATGTGAGGAATGTCGTCTTGTCTACGTGGATTAGATAAATTTAGGATGCCGGGGCCTTGTTCCTCATCTATAGTCAAGTGTTTTGAATGAGATCCAAGATGCCTCAACTCCAAAGCAACATTATTTACAACATTCTCACTTTTGTACTCTTTCTCAACATCGGCATTAAGGAATACAGTATAGTTGAATGATTGGAATTCCTCTTTTTGCTCCACTAGTTGGTCATCATCCACAAAAATTGGTGATTGGGCATCAGACGCCTCAATCTTTTTGTTCAAGTGAGCCTCCAGGTCATGAATATCTGAGCCAAATTGATCTATTTCTTGTGTGAGCTCAACCCTTTCTTCTATCAGTTGGGTTGTTATGTATGTCAGATCATCACGAATAAACTCTTGACACTTTAGAAGTTGAATTTTTCCTTGTATCCAATATTGGCTCACTATCTCTGCTTCTTCACGATTTTCTCTTTGTTGGGATTCAATATCTTCATCTATTTTAGCTAAGACTGCAATTTGCAATCTAATATCGTCAAGCGTAGCTTGCATTTCTCTGATTTTTGATTGCTCTTCCACGCATTCCAACATTTGTTCTGAGATTTTTAAATTAACTTTGTCCAGCATGTCCGCACATTCCATAAATGAATTCACATTGTAAACTTCTTGTTTTGCATTATCCATTGTATCATCCCTGCTAACATCACAAATAACAGAAGAATCATAATAGGGGTTCGGGGAAGGGGAGTAAGAGTTATGACAACCATTCCAATGACCAAATTGACTACCACATATATGACATATAGGACAATCGATATCCAAGTGGGGTCCATTACAATAATTACAAGGATACTTATAAGAATACTCCTCACCCAACCATGGTTTATCCCAATAAGCCATATCAATAAGAGTACCAAATTATTCAAAGGGAAAAAAAAATTATTGTTTAGAAAAAAAAAAGCTAATTAATAAAACAAAAAAAAAATTTAAAATAAATAAAAATAAAAAGTATAACCTAGAAGAATAGTTAATTTCTAAGTCCCAGGCAGCGGCGCCAAAAACTTGTTGCATCCAATTGCACACGCAAGTGTACGCGGTCGCAGAAGTAATAAGTGGCTCTTTAAGAACTGGAATATCGAACCCACAGAGACTTGTCAATTAACTATTTACTAAATTATACTAGTCAAATTATTTATTTAAGAGTGTCAAAAGAAATAAAAGAATGCAAGAATTAAATACTAAGTTTAACTTACAGTGATTGGGACAATTCCAAGGCTACAACATGCATAGGGTTTCATGTATCACATCTCATGTAATGAATTAACTAAGGTTATCAAATTACTGATTTACAGGGTTGATTTTATGATCATGATCTCTCGACCTCTAATCGCCTACTCCAACTAGCTGTCTAACTACATCGTTGAGCGGGGATAGGCAGTCCTAATTGGCGAGCATTTATATTTCATCCTGTTTCGTAACCAAGCGAGGTGTTCGTCCGGACGTCACTCCTGAACACGAATCTAATCAAAGTTAGAACAAGCTCTTTACATTCTCTGGTCTATCTACCTCTTCATCTCTCGAGTCCAAGAATAGACAATAGATTTATTTCTATGGTGGCCTAGCATGAAATACTAAAACAAGAACACAAAAGTAATTTAGGCGATAACCAATAATTAATTCAAAACAATCGATGTTCAACAATTACCCATAGTCGCAGCCCCAGAACAAGGGTCTTTAGCTACTAATACCTAAGAAAAAGAAAGAAGAAAAGAACCCTCAAAAGTATTCACAACTTTTCCTTACACAATATATCCCTCAATAATTATTTCTATAGACTATTTATAGATATAAAAAAACCCTAAATAAAATAACTGAGTCCAAAACAAATTAGGAACCCAAAACTAAAAGGAATTAAAATTCCTTGTTGATCAGTGCACCGCCTCGATTTTGCTTGCTGCTGTGTGTCTTCAATTTTAAGTTCCTTCGCACGATGCCACGTGGTAATAAGGCTGATATCAATTGGCTTTCATCAACTTCTGCGCAATTTGCATACATATATATAAATATTAATATAATATTCAATTTAATTTATTAAGCTGCCTGCTTGATTTTCTTCTTCAATCTTCTATCTTTAATTCGTTTTAGCTCCAAACTTCTTCAACTTTACACTAATTTAATCCTACAAATAAAATACACTATTTAGTACAATCCATAAAATTCATGCTAATAAAAGGACAAATATAAATAATAAATATGAGGCAATTAATGATAAGAAAATATATTTTTTTGCCTCAGATCAGTTCTCTTTTGCTATAATTATAGCTTCCCCCCCCCCACAAATTTTGTGGTAAATCTAAACTTATAAGTAGGACATTCAACATTTCCTTCAAAGTTCGATTTTTTCCTGTCAGTAATTTTATTAGATTGAGGTGAGTCTGTGTAGTAATTTGATGGATGATTCCATTTTCCAAATATATTTCTGCAAAAGAAGATTCATATTCTCCACATCTACCACTTCTAATCATGACAATCTTTTTATCCAGCTGATTTTCAACTTCAGTTTTATATTGCCTAGATGTTTCTATTGCCTAATCCTTACCATTCTGCAAATAGACATAACAATATCTAGTGCAATTGTCAATAAAAGTTTTAAAAAAAAATTTCCCACCACGAGATGGTGTTGACTTCATATCACAAATGTCAGTGTGAATCAATACTAAGGGATGCTTAACATACTTAGATTCAACATAAACTTGACATTTTTATTTATTGCACTCAAAGTTAGGCAAACCTTCTAAGTTGATCAGTTTTCGCAAGTTTTTGTAATTGACATGTCACAAGAGTTCATGTCACAAACATTTTGACTCAAGCAAATAAGAACAAGCAAAAATGCTGAGTTTGAAAAGACCTTACGTGAGATAACTTTTTTCCACATATATTTTATTCTTTACTTTTTAGAACTTTGTCAAATGCACACATTGTTTTCGAATCAACACCTTTCTAGATGTCCTTTTCAGAAGGACCTTTCCTTAACATTCAATTTGGTTGTTATAGAATTATCCATGACCATAGTCTCATCGGTCCAATAAGGGCAATATGACCCAAGTGTTTATTTTACAACACAAACATGACAGATCACTTTTCACCAATGTTCATGCCTATACACATAAATTTATTTTAATAGACATATCTTTTCATGAAAAATCACAATATTTTAAGTGATACCTTTTCATCAAAGAACACAATTCTTTTGAATGAGTAATATAATTTTGTGATTTTATACTAGTCATATCATATAGTAGTAAAGAGAGACTCAACGACCACAATATCAAACATACTCCAAGAATTTTGTGAGTCTAACATAATACAAGAATGTCATTGAATTTCATATATTGTACTTTCAAATTTAAATTAGATAGTAAGTCTAATTTTGTCTTATCACAAGTCAAGAACCCCCACATTTAAAATATGATCTCAAAAATATTTTTCACATATTTCTTTCCCATTCTTTCAACTTGTATACCATCAAAATACACATTGGCAACATGAAGCCTTCTTTTGGAGATTTAATCCATAGAAACACCCACTGCAGGCACAAAAATCACTAATTTTATGTCACTAGTATTTTTTTCCTTATGTAACAATTAGACAGACCATTTAGTATTTAGAATACTAACAATAAAGATTCAATCTTTATACAACTTGTTTCAGTTAACGATGAAGTTTTTATATTCTTCTAATCGTTTAGCCTTAATATTACTAACGAAGTTTTTAAACTCTTCAAGTCGGAATATTCATTCAAACGGAGTGTTTAATAAATTGGTGTATTCTTCAAATCAAATGCACAATCAGATTTATTCGGTGAAGTTCTTATATTCTTCAAAAAAAAAAAGAAAAAAATCAGAAGATTTTAGTCTCCAAAATTCAGACACAATTAAATTTCACATGGAGTAGAAATCTACAAAAGTTTTTTTTCCTCCTCCAAACAGAATACATATAAATAATAATAAAAATATATTTTGAGATCATCACATAATGAACATCTATCCTAACATTTATGAAATAAATCTCATAACTTATAAAGGATCTAGAAATAATCGAGGGAAATAAAGATAGAACCTAATTTTATACTCCCATTGAATCATATTCTATCTGTCAGCAATGATTCCATGCAAGTCACTTTTCTTGCTAAATTTTTTCTTTCACAGTTTCCATCTTATTCCAATTTTCTTTAGAAGACATTGAATTTCAACGAGAAGCTAAACTCATGTTCAAAATTATTAGCAGGCAACATATGTTCATTTACTTCTTCTCATAGTTATATAAACCCAAAAATACACAAAAAAAATAATTAAAGTGAACATCTTGACCTTTATAAACAAAATAACTTTTCTCATTGAAAAGAAAACTGAAGGGGTGCAATGCTTGAATGCACTTGGGAAGAAAATAAAAATAATCTTACCAATCCAAGGAAAACTTACTACAGAAAATATACTCAAACATATTAAAGTAGTACTAATTCATTCCAAATCTCTTTTATCATCATACGATAAAATAATTCTCTTTCTCTTCTTTTTTTTCCCAACACAAAAAACCTAGAAAATAAAAGTAATTTCTCACCACAGAAAATACCATCCATAATTAAATTTCTTAAGCTTGTTATCTCCTGTATTCAGATTAGCAAACCAGAAATAATAAAAGATGAAAAGAAAAAGAAAAAAAACTATCCGACTCCACAGAATCCACTGTGTGTCCTTAAGAAATTTAATCCCCTCTAGTACCCGAGATTGTAGATTAATTCCGCCCAAGATTAAACGGATTAACCATTAAAGAAGTAGCGGTACCTCAAACTTCAATAATTTCAACGAACTCAAAAAGACAGCAACGAATCACACATAGACTCTATTTTGTTTTGTAAGAAAATATATGCAAAAGAAGGAAAAATTACATTCTCAAAAATGAGAGAAAGCCTCTCTATTTATAGCCAACAAAGGGTAGTATGAAAATGTGTTAATTGTGCCTTATCGGAAAGGTCACAACTCTTTGGAAAAGAGACAACCTTTCATGAAAGGTCACAACCCTTTGGAAAAGGCACAACCTTTCAAAATGTCACAACCCTTTAAAAAAGACACAACCTTTTGTAAAGTTCACAACCCTTCGGTAAAGTCACAACCCTTTAGGAGAGTCACGACTCTTCATTTCCTATTCCAGTGCTCTAGACTCAGGGATTGCAAAAACTGAGATAGTTTGTTAACCGCAAATGCAATATCAAGACGCATGAATGATAAGTATTGCAACTTACCCAGAGTGCATCGATACAGTTGCATCGGCAGGAGGTGAATCATTCTAAGGAACTACTCTAACAACTTAATCTAACTCTAAGGAACTACTTTAACAACTTAATCTAATCTTGTGGAAAAGATTGAATTAAACGATTTGAACTAAATCTATCTGTAACAACCTGATAACTATTGACTATTGCGAGTGTATCTCAACAGTTGTTTCATATTGAGGTGATGTACAATATTAAATTTGGGCCTATATAAGAAGGCTTTGCAGAGAATAAAAGACATCACAAATAAGATATTAGAAAACCCTAGAAGTTTTATTAATTTTTCTCCAACTTTTCTTATTTTGAGCCTCTTCCATGAAAGAGGTATCAAAACCTCTCCTCATTGGTATGATACAATTCTTTTTGTTTAGAAGATCTAAATTCTTGCATGAGAGATTGAGAGTCAGAAGTCATCTCATCTTTCTTGTTTGTAACAAGTTATCTTAAGTAAGAAAATAGATAATCTCTCTCTCTCTTACCTTTAATATTTAGATCTTGATATCGACAAGTTTATTTTTACTTTTAATCACGAAGATTATTTTATTTTGCATTTAATATTAGATCCTAGCCAAAAGAGAAAGAAAACACGATCAGACCTTAATTTACAATTTTTAACAGAAAGAAAACACGATCAGACCTTAATTTACAATTTTTAACTTAATTTACTCCCTCATAATCTTTCCAGCAAAACACCATAATTATAAATAGTTTTCTTGTCATATTCATTAATGTTTGTGTTTTTCTTTCCAAAAAAAAATGCTTATTTAAAGTAAGGTATTTGATCAAGTTTTTGAGAAAAAATAAATGGTTTTAGCAAAAGTTAGAAAAAAATATTTCCCTCTCATATACTTAAAAATACTCTTTATAAAGTTTGGTCAAACATTAATTTTGTTTTAAAATGCTTTCAAAAATTTATTGGTCAAACTACTTGTCACCAAAAAATATTGTTTAAAAAACCAATTTTCAAAATAAGTCGATTTTAAAAGTTTGATCAGACAAATTATAAGACCTTTACATTTAACAATTTCTATTAAAATCCAACATGAAAGACTGAGGAATTAGGTCTGATAAATTCAAGTGTTTATCAAAACGAAAAAAAAGGAAATATATAAACTAAGGCAAAATTAAAATTTTAAGAAAATACAATTTATTAGAATTTTAATAAATTCTTTACACGTATAAAATAATTTTTAAATATAAATACTACATTTATTTTTACTTGTTAAGTATTGACTTTGACACATATTTTAAAGAACAATACATAGAACAAAAATTACAAATATCATCTTTTAAATATAATAAAATCACATTGAAAAGTGACTATAATTAATAACGAGGATAAATTAAAAAACTAAATAACAGAATGATGTCTTAACTTTTTCAAATTAGATAAATAAAAATAAATATCTATTTTTAATATAAAAAAAATTAAAATTATTGAATTTTGCTAAATTCACGAGATTAGAGATAGAAGTAAAAGAAAAAATAAACACCAAAATAAAAAAAGTAAGGATAAAAGGATGTAAGAGAAAGGTGCCCCAAAGCTTATTAGAAAGGCAAAAAGTGAAGGATATATAATAAGTAATTATTTAAAGTCGAACTATGGATTGATTAATTAGGCCTCGGAATTTGAGAAAACGACCTATGCGCGTGCGCTGTTAAAATCGCAAAGTAGTGCTCACCTGGTCCCAATTTTGGATCCGTTTGACCATGCGATATAAAATAAATGGCTAATAGATATATATAAATAAATTGTGGACTTTTTTTTTTACAAAATATAAATTTATGGGTCAATTTTTATATTTAAAAAATTCCAAATAATGATTTGATTCCCAAATCGTGTTTTTTTTGGTGAATTTTGGGATTTCATCTCATGATATAAAATAATGAGATGAAATCAGAGTGAAATCATCATATGTCCAAATGCCTACTTAGAATATTTTTTTGTGTAATTTTACAAATAAAGTTTGACATTAGTGGCGAAGTTATATGTATTTGACGGTGTCGATTGACATTCTTTCGCTAGAAAATTACATTGTATAGCTTGATATGTATATGTTATATATTGAAAAATTTTACAATGGTAGAGACACAACCAACAATAGTTGTGTGACCCTCCATTAATTAGTTGATACTTAGATAATAAGTCCATTTCTTCACCTTTTTACCATCTCTCTCCTACTCACCTCTCTTTTCTTTCATTTTCTTTTTTCTTACTCCTAATAAATATTTAATTCTCAAAACATTATTAAATAATTAAGTACATTTGATTAAAAAAATACAGATAAATATATTTTTTGTTAAAATAACTTAAACACTTATAAAATTGTTAACATTAAAAATAAACCTATTTTTCAATATATAACATAGAATCAAATTAACTCAAAATACAAACTAATTTTCTTTAGCATATAAATTGATTAGTTAAGATTTTTTTTTGATTTCTGATCTTATTTTAAAATTATACATATTTTTTTTCACCATAACCATATTTGAAAATAAGAATGACAACCGAGCAAAACAGGACAGGGAGCGACGAATTCATAAACGTTTTTAAAAACTTTATACATGTGAGGTGGCTTGCAGAGCGAAATTTAAGTCTTTTGAATTAAAACTTACAATGCTTAATTTATTTTTCAAGAATCAATCGATTTCATATAATTTTAAATTAACTATTCATTATATTATTATTATTGTTGTTGTTGTTGTTGTTGTTGTATTATTATAATAATAATAATAATAATAATAATAATAAATAATATAATAATATCGTTCGGTCTTAATATTATTAGAATTCATTTTCGGTATCTTTACGTATAGTCACTTATAATATATATTTTCCCAGTGTTTTTCTATTAAGTATTTAAAAGAATTATAACTAAAATTAAGCAAAATAACTGATAATCTCTGTTAGAAAATGACTATAAATATATGAACCAAAACTGAATAAAAAAAACTATGGAAAACTAAATTTGAATTAATTTGTTTTTTTAAAATGCTAATAATTGAGAAAACAATAAATATTTTTGAGTTAATTTGATATTTTTAAAAATATTGGATGATAAAGAATATTTTTAATACTTAGCCCTAAAAACGATTTTAGTTATTTCGATAAAAAGATATTTATAAATATTTTTATTAAATATATCAACATATTAAGAAAATGAAGTAAAAAAATATTTATTAGAAGTAAAAAAGTAAGAAAATGACAGGAAAGAAAAGTGAGTAGGAGAAAGATAGTAAAAAGGTAAGAAATAGACTCATTATTCAAGTGTCGAATCAATGAAGGGTCACATAACTATTGTTGATTGTGCCTCTACCATTGTAAAATTTTCGTTATATATTGACTCTCTTTGACTTCTATACGATTTTACTTACTCTACCACTATTTGAAATTTTATCACTATATTAGAAGGTAGAAAAGTTGTTTATAATAAAAATTAAGAGTACTCTAATGAAATTACCTCTTACTTTTTAGATGCACATAGATTTCCTAGGGAGTATGTCTAAGTTAAAAACATTATATAATGTGGAACGAAGAGAGTAGGAATAAAGGCATAAGAAATTCTTCTATTGTACGTTTGGATTTATGCTACAATGAGGTAAGAGGGGGTTGCAGGTGGTAAGCACCCTCCATCTTCAATCTCAAAGTTGTGTGGTCGAATCACCAATGGTGTAAAAAAATGAAGCTCCTAGGAAGGAGGTTTTTTTAAAAAATAAAAATGAAAATTATGCTTCAACGATTTCACTATCATAATCTTGTTTTTTTTAAAAAAAAAAAAACAATTTTCATGTTTTTTCTAATACATAGTCGGCCTGTAACTTTGTTAGGATATTCTATTTAGATACTCGAACTAAGCTATGTTTCAATTGAACACCTCAACTCCTAATAAAGTGTTTCAATCATCCCCTTTCGATCTAAATTTTTAAATAACTTATGCATGTATTTTCATTCATTTATTAGATAGTTCAATTAATTACATATAAAATATGTCATCTCCTTTAATTATACATATCAATTTACAAAAGAAAATAGTTGAGGGTTTTATGACTTATTGAGGCGAATGAGTAAACTAAAGAAAATGATATATTTTTATGTAGTTAACTTAACTATCTCATGATGAATGAGAACACACGCAAAAATATTTTCAAAAGTGTTTAATTGGTATTTGGAGTTGATGTGCTCAATTGTAACAAGGTTCAATTTGAGTGTTTAAATAAAATATACTGACAAGTTTAAAAGATTAGTTATGTATAAGCCTATATTATATATTCTCTACAATAACATTTCGTTGTAGCATTTAATTATTTTACTTTAGACGAACAATATTGTTATAGAAAGATTTGATTGTACGTAACATGTTAGTAAAAGCTACTTTGATTTTTTTTTCATTTTTAAGATTTTGATATAATTATTAATTATTTAATAATATTAATCATAAAAAGTATTTAACTAAATTATTATTTTCATTGAATAAGTAATTAATAATTATGAGTATTATGGGTGGATTTGACATAAAATGATTAATGTTTTGCTGATTTTTTAAACTGATAAATATTTTAAAGCTAAAATAATAGATAAAAGGGATGAAAGCAAGTAGCAGGTTGCTTCTTTTTTTTTTCTTTCTAAACTGCTAATTTCCCCCTAATATTAGCTGCAATGTAAGTATATTTAAGCATAAATATTATTTTAAATATTCTTTACAAAAATACAATTAAATTCAATTTCATCTTCAACTTTATAAATTCTAAATAAAGTGAAAAATATTTTAAATCTACGGTCAAACGCTTATTAAATTAGTCCCTTCATTTTGTTTTATTAGTCCATGGAAAAAGGGAAAAGAAGGCAGGAAATAGAACCAGAAAAAAGAAGAAAAAAAGAGTTTCAGCGTATTGACCACTATTTTTTTAAAACCCAATCTTCATAGCAATTATTGGTGTAGACTTTTGTAACTTTCTTTAATTTACGTGGTATATTTCAAATTTAGAGAGTTATAAAATTTAAATTATGTCAGATAAATTAATATCATCGAAATAGTAAAAATCTCTTGGTATAATAATTCCACGATATTTTCTTGTCATGTTTCGAGATTTTTCTCATTGCTTTAATTGCTAGAGAATGATATAAAACAATTACTCAAACATATATAGTAAAATATGTTACTTAGAAGATAAGAAAAACTCTGCTCTTTCTGATGTTTTTATTTATTGCACTTTACGTTATGGACCTACATTCTATTCTATTATCAATATTTTTTTATTTAAATGTAAGTATAAAATAAATAATAAGCATATGTTATTTTGCTTTAAACGGAAAAAAACTATCTTTGATCCTTGTTGTTATACAATTGACTTGAATAGTCAAATTGCAATATTTGTTTTTGGTAGTATATCTAATATTATCTAATTAGCCATCAATGTGTTATGTTTTATCCTGAATTTTATATTGTATTTGGATTTTTTTATAATTGTATTTTCATTTTTAAAAAAATTTCTTGGTAGAAAATTTTTTTGGGTAGAAAATAACTTTTAAATCTGCCCTTTATTTGAAGAAAAAGAAATTTAGATTTGTATAAACTGAAGATCAGTCTTTCCCATGATAACAAAATAACATGAACAATGTAGTTATTAAAGAATTTTGTTTAGGGGAGATTTTTTCTTGATAGTTTTTACAATTTTTTATATGTAGGTCAATTGGTCAAAAATATATAATAATATTATGTTTAGTATAGTTTTATGCATTGTCTAATTTATCATTGTTATGATTTGTGATATTAGCTTTTACATGAGATATTAATTATTTCAACCTCAACAAGTGATATTCGAGTCAATTGTTCGAAACTAGTCATGAGATAGTCCTTCTGCACTCCTATTTGAGGAAATCTGATTCACCTGATAGAATATTCACAAGACAACAAATAATTAATGAATTATAAATAGTGAACATGTATTATAATGCGTATGATTACATTTGGAGGGAAGTGCTTCCTATTAAGAATTTTTTTATATTCAAGGCTCGAATTTGAAGCTTCTGATTAAGAAATAAATAACCTCATCCGCTACACCACATCCATTAGTGGGTGATCAAAGTTGGACATTTGTTGGAAGTCAATGTAGATAAATACCCATTCAAGTTTCTTAAGAAAGTGTTTTTTTTTTCTTTGTAGTCTTTGGAGTGAGAAATACTTTCACAAACTTACCTCACTGGGATTTTTTAAAGCTAGATCAATCATTTGAGATCAAGGGCCAGATATTCAGCATTATTTAACTAAATTAATTATGAAATCACATGACAATTTGCATACATATAATCAATATTTAAAATATTATTTAAAGTTGAAATTTTATTTAGACATATAATATGAATTTTAAAAGTTGTATTTTTTAATACCCCATAATTTATACAAATTATCAAAAAAAATTCCAACTCTTATGCAATCATTTCAAATGAGCAAATCATAGTTCATAAATAAGGTATCAAAATATAATAAGGCGCTGCATTAATAAATCACATATTTTCATATTTCTTTTATAAATAAATGCTTGCAATTACATGCCATTGCATAGTTTCAAATACACACAAAATTACAAAGATCTATTGGTCGAATAAATCAACAATATCAATAATTAACTATTCTTTATTTTAATTCTCTCATGTAGTACATACAATTTCTTTACGTCGAACATGATCCTTTGCTTGCAAAATTTAAAATTATGGGTCATTTTTCAGAATATATGGATCAAGTTTTAAATTTTTAAGAATTTAAAATCACAAACTTGAAATTGAAATCCAACTTTTAAGTTGATTCAAATACCGTAAATAAATATAACAACAACAAATCCAATATAGTTCCAAAAGTTAGCAAGGTATGAAGAGGATAGTAGAGTGTACGCAAAGAACAGCCAACATAACAATACAAAAATAGAGAGGACATAGAAAATAATTTTAAAAAAGCATAACATAACATACCAAAGAGAGGGAATAACCATAACAAACTAATTAATATGATATCTGAAATACAATAATTAATGAAAAAGAACAAAAATATTGATTTCAAATTAAAATTTTAAATTTGAGCTCCAAATTACCTGGTCAAATGCCTACCTAATATGAATCTTCCCATGTGATGAGATAGAATTGAAATAGCAATAGTTGGCAATGGATCTAAAATCAGTACAAATTGACTATGTCCCTTCACAAAGGCCAATCTAGTGCAAGTCATGATTTATAATTTGAGATTTCATAAGTAAAATAAAATAATTAAGAAGATATTTCAGTACAATCTTCCCATTTTTTTATGGAAATTTTTTAATTAGATTTTAAACTTATTTTTATTTTTATCCTTCTAGAAAGTAAATTTTAAAATACTGTTTCTTTTGTGTAAATCTTGGTGTTAAAGTTTTTTTGTTTCACTTTATAGTATTGTCCAAAATTTTTAAGTGGATTATATTATTAAAAGAGAAAAAGACAAGAATGCTTCATACGTTGGAAACATGGGTTATCCACTACAATTAAATATTGAAAAAAAATAGAGTTGATGTACTCCTTCCGTTCAATTTTACTTGTCAAAGTTTAACTTGAAAAATAATTAATCATATAAATATTTTATCAAACTATTCCCTATTAAATGATGTCTTGAAAAATGATTTAGAAAATAAGTATTTAATGCTAAGGGTAAAACATGAAAAAAAATATTGTCTTTTCTAGATATGTCCAAAAGTGATAAATAAAAATAAAAATATATTTTAAGAAAAAGTGACAAGTAAAAGTGAACGAAGTGAATACCTTTTTTAGGGAAGTATTTAGTCATTTCTTTGGTATATTTATTTATTTTGTGCAAAATCAATAAATGTATGATTTATTAACCATGTATATAAAAACATTTTAACATTTCTTCAAACTAGAGACCAAAATAATCAGCTTATTTTCGTGGAAATTCAATATTTAATGCACCTTTACAAGTTTTTGTTTTTCTCAATTTTGTTAAATTTTGTAGATAATTGAATATAAGTATTTTGGAGCTAGTCAAATTTGTTTTTAATAACGTTTTTATGATTTAAGAGTTTATCAAAAATAATATTTCAACCTCATACAATGTAGACGTAAGGTATATGTACACCCATCCTCTACAGAACCTATGATAGAATATGCACAACGAAAGCAAGTAAAAAATCCAATTAACTTACATTTAAACTAGATAAAGCAGTGAACAAGATTACGAACATACTAACTTCTAAAAAATTTTGCACGCTAAAAAAGATCATATATATAACCACGTTTTGAAGTATTAAATAGTCCAAAATGTATAAAATTATTTTCTACAAGAAATTGTACACGTTGGCCAAAAATGTGTAGGGTTTTTTTGCTTCTAGAAGATTAATTATTTTTTGGGTAAGTTACATAAATCACATAGTGTAAAGATGAAATTACTATCTATCCCTACTTTTTTTTTAATTACAATAATCCCTCAAAATTAACCCAATCTGGATACATTAATGAAAGAGCGAATACATTAATACAAGCACGGATACATTAATACGGATACATTATTAAAACAAAAATTAACTCAATCCGGATACATTAATGAAATCGCGGATACATTAATACAAGCACGGATACATTAATACAGATACATTATTAAAATAAAAATTAACCCAATCCGGATACATTAATGAAAGCGCGGATACATTAATACAAGCACTGATACATTAATACATTAATACGGATACATTATTAAAATAAGGAATTTTAGTTATTTTTAAAAGATATAGAGACAAATGAAAAATAATATAGTAAAGGTGTATACTTTAGTAATTTTTCCTTATTTTTTCCAATGTCATTAATTGAATAAGCATAGCAAGGATCATATATTTAATTAGTGAAGCTTCAAATAGCGATATTAATTCATAAAATGAATGGATTAATCATATCATAATAAATTATAGATTATTTCACTAAATACATATAATTGCATATCTTGATTTAATTTTTAGGATTACAAATGTTAATCAATTAAATTAAATTTTTGACTATTTAATATATTGATCAAATTAATTCTTTACATTTATGCTTAACATATTTCATGTGATAAATACAAAATCTACCTGCAGGTTTTTTTTACATGAAAACTTATAAGCACGACAAAAGGATATCATCAATCTCAAGGTCGAGAATGGATTCTATCAACTAATAATTATATTACAAATGTTATTTGTCTACATGGAGCAAATTTAGAATAGTCGGGCTCTAAAGCGGGTATCAAAAGAAAAAAAAATATCATCCAACTTACCAAGCATATATTGACTCACAATAAATCTTACCTTTTGATAAATCAAGATAATAAATAAATCGCATTGATCATATAATTATATCAAGATTAAGAATATAAAAACATTTAATATTCCAGAAAAGTTATTTTATAAATATTCAGAACATCAACAACCATCTTTACTCGGTCCGTTCAATACGCACAAAGCGCACCAACACAAGAAGTTGGAATAATCATGACCAAATTATATTTTAATCTTGTACTAAGATGCTTGTCCAACTTCATTTGATTGTGAACATAATTTTATAACTTATAAAAACTGATAATTTAATCTTCCTTGCATGATAAGCTAAAAAACAGATATAATCATATCGTCTACTACATAAGTAAATGACACATATGCGAACAAAATGATCTATTTAAAATGAGACTTTATTGAATTGCTTACTAAAATAAACAATCGATCCATAAAAACATTTTATACTATAAATAAACTACATAATTAATAGTATATTTTAACATCTCACTTATGAAATTTCACTGAATATATTATTATTATCGTAAATATTAGGATTGGGGGGGGGGGGGGGGGGGACCATGATTGGATTATTTATAGTAACTTTTCTTCTTGGTAGACTAGGTCTAGTAGTATAATTACATTATACTCCCTCCGTTCAATAATAGTTGTCCACTATACTAAAAGTAGTTGTCCAACAATACTTGTCCAATTTAAAAAATCAAGAGATAATTTATATTTTGTGTCTATTTTACCCGTACTATTAAATGTTATTTATCATCAAACACATTTTTCAAAGCATTAAATTTAATAAAGTCAAAGGATAATATAATATATTACCCTTATTATTTATTGTTTCTTAAGGGGTGTGCCAAGTCAATAGTGGACAACTATTGTTGGTCAGAGGGAGTAATATTACAAGGAATCTAGGTTGACATGGTCAAATGAGAGACACTATACCTAAAAGCATGGGATATGGTTGGTTGGACATGTTAGATTTAATCATTTAATGCAAGAACATATTATTCATGTAATTTTTTTTCATTCACATAATTAATATTCATATTTTTTACTTTTCTAACATCACAATATTTTTTTTCCTTTTAGAATTATGTCATGAATTTACCTACTGAGCAAATTAAATCCTATTTCTGAAGTAGTAAAATTATGAAAAATAATAGCTACAAGTATTTAATTAATAACATTTGAGCAATGAAAGAGAAAACAAAATACTCCCTCCGTCCATCTTTATTTGTCCACTATACTATTTTAGAATGTCCAATAATATTTGTTCAATTTATAAAATCAATGAATAATTTACCATTTTACGTCTGTTTTACACTAGCTATTCAATAATATTCATGTTTCAATGTTTAGATGAATTATATTTATTAGGGTTGAATTGGTAAAATTATCCCTATCATTTATTGCTTCTTAATTCCTGTGCCAAGTTAATAGTGGATAATTATTACTGACAAGTGAAAGTATAAAATTTTAGAACAATAAAATAAATTAGAACAAAAAAAGAGATAATGGACCTAACAATAATAAAAGATAGGAAATTGTGTTGACCCCAAAAGCAAAATACTTCCTCCTATCATAGGAAAAATAAAAACACTAAAATAATTAAGACAGAGAATAGAAAATGAACCGCCAATATTGTCAACTTTTGCACTAAGAAAATGAACCATCTTTTAGTCAAAAATATCATCATATTTTATCTAGGTCATGATCATATTAATTAGTTAAATTTGCAATGTTTGATTTGTTAAGACAAGTTCTAGATCTACGAGGTGCAGTGAGTGAGACTGCTCCTTTCTTAATCACAAGTCTCAAATTCGAACCCTAGAAATAAAAAATATCCTTGATAGGAATCGTTTCCAAATGAGGCTATAGCATAAATTTAAATTAATCGAATTTCAATACAAATATTGAATACCGAATAAAAAAAGAAGAAGACAAATTCTAAATCCATTTCATTACCTAGTACTGAGTGATTACTTATGTGGTGTAGGGCTATCCATCCAAACAATAAACATAATTATTAGCATTTTGATCTAGTTTAAATCTAGAGTCTAGACATTGACATACAACCATACATGTACTAGTCATACCAATTATTGACATTAAATTAGGGATGGGGATTAGGTGGCAATAATATTCCCAAAAAAAAATAATCCAAGTGAATATTCTCACCTAGATTTCACTCAATAATTCATAAGGTTCTCAAGGCAGTCCACCAAAATCAGAAAAAAATGGTATTTGCTTTATCACTCAAAAATTTCATTTTTGATATTTTCTGTCCAAGATTAATTCTACACCTTTTTATTAAAAATATGATTGAAATTGGTTGGAACACATGGATGAGGTTATATATAAGATTTGAGAAAAAATGAATGTGATTTGAAGTAGAACCATTTAAATGGGCTTGGCCCATTAGGTCAGCCCTGCCCAACTGAATAAGTGAGGTTGGGCTGAGATTTTAATCTATTAAGCCCAGCTCATGTTAGCCCTCCGACCTCATGAGGCTGGGCTGGCAGGCCGAAAACCCCATAGTGTTAAGAACTAATTACATTATTCCCTACTTTTTTTCAAATAACAAAAAATCCCTTAAAAATTTATGGATTCCGGATAGATCACTGGACTTCCAAATATATAGGGGAGA
Organism: Solanum appendiculatum; assembly: GCA_018342035.1. Taxonomy (NCBI): domain Eukaryota; kingdom Viridiplantae; phylum Streptophyta; class Magnoliopsida; order Solanales; family Solanaceae; genus Solanum; species Solanum appendiculatum. Next base: position 77,163 of record JAGDQO010000294.1, read on the forward strand.
TATGTATCCGAGAGGGGAGGGATGTATCAAAGAGAGGAAAGGACATTCGGATTCATAGGGGAGGGATGTATCCGAGAGGGAAGGGATGTATATGAATTTCGAATATATCACTTGCTTTTAGATGCATCAGCAGACATCCAGATACATAGGGGAATGATGTATCCGAGAGGGGATAGGACATCCGGATACATAGGGAGGGATGTATCCCAGAGGGGGATAATGATGTATCATCGAGAGGGGAATGATGTATCCGAGAGAGGATTTTTGAAATTTTTTTAAATGGTAGAAAAATTTAGAGATTATGGTAAAATAAGATGTGTATTTAGGTAATTTTTTCAAAATTGTATTAATAATAGGGGTAAACAACACAAATCCCATTAGTTTAAAAATAAATTACTTTCCTTTACATGAGTTTGAAATATTACTAATCTTTCCAAAATTTAGACTTCAATTCATGTATCTAGTGCATCATATATCTCAGATACATGAGTCAAAATTAAATATAATTTGTTTTCGATACACTATATCTCAAATACACTATAACCATGTATCTGAGATACATAGACTATCTCACTCACCTCCCTCTCTATTTCATTGTATCTGGTAGCAAAAGTACATGTATCTAGGTGTATCTAAATTGAAATCTAGTATGAAGTTATTAATTAGTGAGACAATATGTATTATTTCAAATCGTAGGAAGAATTAGTAAAATATGGTAGAAATGTTTATGTAATTAAGTAGTTTTTCCTAATAATTAGCTTTAGTCAAGAATTGATCAAGAACTTCAATTTCAAAATTAAAAATCCCAACAATAAGAAAACACAACTAAGGATTATTTTCAGTCTATAGGCAACAACCTCTCTACCCAACAACGGTAGCATTTTGATCTTCCTACATCCTACCTTCCCTCCGGACAAATGGGATTACACTCTAATGTTGTTGAGGATTATTTTCAGACATCAATCAACCACACCACACCACTTCTAAGTGAAATATTGAAGTAGGGCCGTTGAGAAGATTCATCTAAATTGTACAGAAAATAAGACACACGAGACAAAATTCACTTCACATACTCATATTTCCCTTCAACAATATTCTACTCAAACCATAATGGAAAATTTCATTGTTTAAACGTTTAGAAAAGAAAAATGCGAAAAGAATTAAAACAAAATCTTTGAATCCCTCTATAGTGGATCCACCAAAGAACAAATTACCTAATTGATCCTTCAGAAATGGATGTGACCTTGCAAACACCAACTGAAGTGGTGAGGGGCAAATCTTTATAGCAAGCAACCAACTCCTTATTTGTGTGCAGATCCACCTGAAGAGTTTCCCAGACCTTCTTCTTAGGATTCAAGACATCATCGGCCTTGCCATCAAATCCGGGAAACGTTACTCGTTCACCAATTGCAGCATCTTTAGGTGGCTCAACTAGTTCAACCTGACATGCAACCATCATCATATTACATCAGTTTACTTTCCTACTTTTCCTCCTTTTCTCATTTCAACCAAACTTATCTATAGTTGATGCATTAAACAGTAGGTGCACTCCATCAAAAACCTTTAGGCCAGATCTCCATGAAATAACTAAGTGCTCATGTTTCCTTTCTGGGTGGTATGATTAAATGTCAATATTTTTGAAATACCTACATAAGCATGTGTCAATTATATAGTAAATTGATTGGTGGTATACACTTCTGTAAATTACAGATTTACAGAATAAGTTGGTAGAACTGTTGTTTGTGCAAACATATGGCAGAGAGAGCTACGACTGCCTTCCGATTTGCATCATCTATATTGAAAACTTAGGACATTCATTGGCAGCATTTTGTGCATCAATGTGGTGCGGAAATGCACATAGCAGATTTAATTGCAGCTACTTTATCCAAAAAGTCAGAAGTGTTTGGTTTTATATTAACACAGAATAATCTCGTATGGAAGAAAAATGTAAAGCTTTTTTTGAGTTTTGACCCAAATTTGCCCCCTCCCCTTTCTCCACGTCTTCTCTCATTTGGCATCTCAATCACCACGACCGCTATCTGAATTGTTAGGAAGGTATCCTGAACTGGTCCTATTTACTACCATGAGATATAAATTAAAGGGTGACACCTGCGCGCTCTTATATTAAATAAAAGAAACAGATATTTACAAGGCCTGGATCAATAGATAGTGGTGATGACCAACGAGGTCTATGCAACTGGGACGTCATGAAAAATGAAAGAACGTTTTCTTGTTTCCCTGAACTAAACTTTGGGAGCAATGAGAATAAGTACGCAGCTTGTGGGGTAGGAGGTGTTAGGAAGGGAAGCATGAGGATTGTGTAGTAGGAGGTGGAGGAAGAGAAGCAATGAGGAAGAACAGAAAAGCCCCTAGCTAGAAAAAGAAAGAAATGCACATTCTAGAAGCAAACAAAGCAGTTAGAACCAGGGTTAGCTCTTAGACAATAGTAATTTACAGTTACTATAGCAAAAGCTTTAAAATCCTTAAGGCTAAACCCGACCATATATCCAGTCATAATTTGCTATAGGAAAGAGGGACCCTCTAGCATTATGTCCTAAAAATTCTCCTTTTATGTAGCATCCTGGCAAGGTATATAGGCAATATGTAGATAAATAGAATAGAAGCATTAGGCTGCCACTCACCTTAGTGTGATCACTATTAGAAGCAGCAAGAACCATTGCCTGGGATTTTATGCCCCTCATGCTTGCTGGTTTTAGGTTGCATAGAACGCAGACCTTTCGATTCTGATAAAAATACATCACTGTGAAAATTGCTAGGTAAAATAGTTTAATCAAACATGTAGACAAATTGAAAAATGCAAACCTGCATCTCCTCCAGAGGAATATATTTTACGAGACCACTAACAACAGTTCTGGGCTGAGCTTCACCAACATCAATCTCTTCAACATACAGAGAATCAGCATCAGGATGTTTCTGTGCTCTTGTAATGAGACCAACACGAATATCAAGTCTGCTAATCGAAATTTCTGCTTCAACAGAGGCTGAACCCTTAGCTTTGGCTTCAGAAGATTTTGTAGCACGTTCTTTCTTCTTATTAGCATCTGATAGACACACAAAAACTCAATGTGATCAACCGTCCATGCAACGATTTTGTAAGAACTTATCTAACATATAGCTATCAACCCATGGGAAGGATTCCTCACCACCTTCCCCCAAAAGAATAGGAAACTTTTGAACAAGAATATGATAATATATCAAAGGTTAGATATAAATGATTTAGGAGTTACCATAGCAAATTAGAAGATAGGTATTACTATTCCAAAGAGTGGGATGTATATAAAGGATTTACATAGTCGATCCCAATTGATTGAGGATTGAGGAATAGTTGATTGATAATTGATGAGTTCATATTGAAAGGTCAAAGAAACAATGGCATAAACAAGGGAGGTGGTGATGCATGTCAACTCATTCTGGTTTTATGATATAAGGAGAGGAGTTACCTGAAGGTGCAGGCTAGAGCAGATTACACATAAAGAATGCCTAAAGTTCCCCTACTCAATATTTATTTGATACAACCTGAGAGACTGATAGGAAGTCACTGCATTTTCTGCTATCCGAAATCTCCAACCCAGGACAAAGGGAAAACAGCTACATATATACTGACAGAAAACATGCGGGTAATATTTTTCAAGAAAAAGTACCGATAACAATCCCCAATGATAAAAAGGCATCCCCAATTGATATGCCCAACAAGATCCACCGAATAAGGTGAACAACTGGTCACTTTCCCATTCATCTTTCTAAAATTTTCTTTTTCCTATTCATATTATAATTTTACAAAAAAATTCATGATATAAAAGTAATGAAAGGAAAACAAAATGCATTCAGGATAGGGTATACTAGTTGTATAAAAGTACTTTCTTGTGCCTCTTTTGGGTGTGTTTTTCTGTTATAATTGAAATTCTTTTGATAGGTTATTGTACTAAAATTCTTACTTAACAGATGAGGGCGTACAAGAAAGTAAACATACTGACCTGAGATTTTTGCTTTGTTCAATTGATCAGTGATCTTCCTTGCCTCAGTTTCAGCCTTCAAATTCCTATCTGCCTGACTTCCAGCAAACTTCTCTCTGTAGAATTCAACTTCTTCATCTTTCTGCATATAATCATGTTCCGTCTTAAGACTATTAGCAAATGAAAGAATGATAAAGTATGCAGTAAAGAACAAGACTACAATGCATTACCAGTTCCTTGAACAATGGTGCTGGTATTCCAATTTTGTGACCTGCAGGTAGAATATGCCATGGTCTTTTGCTTTTTTCTATGTCACCTCTTTCATCAGACAGCGAAAGTTGTGTTTCAGGAGGAAAGTTAAGCTGCTTAAGCACCTGTGAATCAAGTCGTGAGAACATCAATCCATTGAGCAGAGAAAGAACCTCAACCACAGTAAGATGTACAAGCATCAAACATGAGCAGAGACAGGATCGCAGCCATAGTTATATGATGCAATGATGGCAGCAGAGTTATTACCTCCCGTGAAAAGGATGGTATAAATGGCTCTAAAAGACATGCAAGAAGATATACTAGGCCGGAAGCAGTGCTCATCACTATGGAACACAAAGGCCTATCTTCCTTGTAAAGTCTCCAGAATTGGCTCTCCTACAAAAATAAGTATGGACGGTCTAAACTTATGAGATTGAAGCAACCTTGAGACTGTCAACTACCACTACTGAAATTCAAAAAGCAGTTTCTAAACTAAAATAGAAAATACAATGGCACGAGCAACTGATAAATCAAAAAACAGATGGTTGGGAAGTATTTGACAGGCTTACTTGCAAATATCCGTTTCCTTCTCCAGAAATGGACATAGCAATCTTCAAGCCTTGCTTTAATTTAACCTAAACCAGTTGCAGCATATAAAGGTTATTCAGACCATATAAAGGAAAGAAGAGAAACCAATTGAAGATATAAAGCACATGTAAGATACAATAAGAACAACAACAACAACTACCACTATTACTACTACGTCGTCTCAACCTCAAGCTAGTGGGATCGGCTATATGAATCTCCACTATTCATGTCGCTCCCATTTAGATAAATCTCAATCCAAAATCCAATAACTTAGGTTCCCGACACTAGTAATTCTCCATATTTTCTACAGGGCATACAGATCCTTGACAAGATTAAAAGACTTCTAACGAACACTCGACCTAAAGTGTACTAAAATGATTAAGACGTTTGGTAATTTCTCCTCCAATCATGACCATTGAAGTGGCTAATCCAGTGCATATTGTATGGACATCTGGTTGCACAAATTGCATAGTAATGATGCTCTATTTTTACATAGCAGAGTTGTACAAAACACATGTAAGGAAAAAAAATTCGAAATGAGTTCCATTTCACTAGAACTGAAAAAAAAAACCCAGAGAGTTTTGTGGTTACCTTCTCCATAGCTTCTATATATTGCTCCACATAATTTCCAACTTTTTCACCTAAGGCCCTAGTTAAAGGGTGTGATTCAGCTCCTTCGGGATTGGGAATTATGGAACCATAACCTGAAGCTGTACAAGAATATTTTCACAAGTATCTGTTAGATTTTCAATTAGAAAGGGACTAGATTATTTCCAGTTCACACTCCGGAAGCAAAACAAACAACAAATTTCAGTTCCCTTTTTATCTTTTTCTAGCTGAAACAACTTTCTGCCAAGAAACTTTTCACCTTTTTATGTTTCTAGGAAAAAACAAGAAATATTTCCTTTCAGTTTTCTCATCTCAATGATATACTAGCATTACAATCTAAGGTAATAGGCAGATTATTTTGTTGATTCACAAGAAAGAGAAGCAGTAATTTTCATCAATCAACCAGACAAGGAGTCAGGTAGACAATACCAGTAACCGAAAAGCATGAAACAGCATAACAAACCATGTCATCTAATACATGAATCAGAGTTACTGGTGAAATAAACACAGCAAAATAAGCTGCCACAGCTTGGGATAGTCTAATTGTATTAAAACAAAACCGACGCGGAACTAGCTGACAGAAGCAAAAGCACATCAAGAGGGCAGACTATGTAAATATCTCATAAAAGACATCTAGCAGACATACCTGGATCTTTTGCAATGAAACTCAGGACTCTATTGACGAAATTGCCTAAGTTGCTTAGCAACTCGCTGTTTAACTTTGCTTGTAAATCCACCCAACTAAACAAAGTGTCTGATGCCTACAAGAACTGAAATCCATTAGTGATCATACCAGCATAAAAGAACATAACAGAATATGGATTTATCAGGCAACAGAAGTTAAAACCGCCAAGACCCCACCTCTGGCCTGTTTGTCAGCAAGTAATATCTCCAAACTTCTACAGGAATATTTGTATCTTTTGCATCATTACCAAATACTCCTATGCCCTTACTCTTCGAGAACTTGCCTGATTATGACAACCAATACATACGAGTAAAATTTTTCAAATCAGAAAAGAAGTAATTCTGTAGTATTGTGGTTCCAATATATTAAGTCCCAAGCAGCATTAACATTTGGAAAACTCACAGCCTTATATCCAACTAACCTGCTTCATAGTTCAAGTATTCTGTTACACTAATAGTCTTCATAAGAGTCCAGTTTTCACCAGTTCCAAGAAGCGTAGATGGGAACATCACCTGGAAAATACAACATTTGTTTCTTAGGTGCAATAGCTGCTTACAGAGATAATATCACTATGGTTGAGCTTATCCGACATAGCAACTGAGCAGGAAAATTTGTGGCAGTAGGACTCCCTAAGCATATTTGTTCAAGTCGATCAATCAATAAATCAACTGTGCTTCAAATTTAAATTAGTCAGGCACAACTATATGGTTTCTCTTATCCATTATGCTTTATTCAGCTCCATTTCATCTATAATATAAACTAATTGTCAATTTGTCTTAGGGGATCTCCAAAACTAGAGATTCTCTGAATCTTATACTTACCCCTACAAGGCCATCCCAGCCTCTAAGAAACTCTGAATCATTTTTAAGTACAATAGTTTGGTGTCCCAAATGAGGGTCAGGCGTAATTTTTTGATAGCTTTCAGTAATGTAATAGGCATTGCCTTGTCGTATAATTATATGGTCACACTAATACGAATTCAGATTTTTTTGGATAAGGAAGTAAGAATACGGATTTTTTTGAAAATCGAGAAATCTGCAATTCCATCTTGAAACTCAGTGAAATAATGGACCTGTCCCTCTACCTTTCTCCATTTAAATATTCAACTTAGTTAAGGAGCAAGACTTCAAACTCATAACATGCTTGAAATCCACTGCTTATTCAAACTCATGACATGCTTGAAATCCATTACTTATTCAAACTCATGATATGCCAGAAATCTGCTACTTATCTCTTATAAAATAACATGTTTATATTGAAAGTTATCTATCTCTGTTATGACACAATGTACATGAATCATTTATCAAACATGACAACGACGAATGAACATTTTCTAATGCTCCTAAACTGAAACTTGATTAACCTCCATCAAAGACATCTCATGTGTAAGACTTCAATTGGTTCCGCACTTCTCTTGCTGAACAATATTTCCGTAACTACACAAATCAACTTAGTTTTTCAAAAATAATCATGTCATGTGATATATATTCACTAGGCAATGTACATACTATGATAACTATTAGTTTTTAATAATATTGGTGCCTTCACCAGATAGCGTGCACCATGACTAATCCGGCAGTTCACTCATCTTATTGTAATTTTAGAAGTGTGCCAAACATTTAAAAATGTCCTATTACATGATTTAATTCCTTCTCAACAGATATATGAATCATTAACATTGCCAAATATATATATATATATATATATGAATTAATTAAAATATGGATGGAGGTAATAAAATAAATCTATTAAATGGAACCTTGGTCCTTGACAAAATGGAAAAATGACTTCTATGTTAACAAAAACCCTATATTAGTAACACTTGTTCACTTTTTTTTATTACAGAAGAACTGATGATTGAGCCTTCCACAGCAGACACTCAACACCAATCAAGAATAATAAAAATAGAAGGAAAAGTTTCAAAACAGATTTCTCTCTTGAAATTACAATATATGGTCAATTTCTTTCTTCTTTTTCCTTATCCTATGTAAACTTTGACAAACTCTAAAGTCAAATAGAAAATTTAAAACTGTAAATGCCAAACCATGTAATTTCCTGAGAAAGGTAGCCTTAAGATAATGCAAGAGTAGTACACAATCATCAGGTTTCTAAGTTATTGGCTATCGGTCTTTACTTCTCTCTTGGTCAAGTCCAAAGGTCTATGGGGCAACCACAATCTTAGTACCATAATTTGTCTCCATTATCCGTCACTCAAAGTACAGTAACTTGACTTCATAGTATTCAACTATTTTTTTCCACCAAAAAGATGATGAAACTTTTGGTCATCAAAAAACAAAGATGATGAAACTTTTATGGAGTTCCTGAAACTTACAGTGTGAAAAGGCACATTATCTTTGCCCATAAACTGATAGAGCTCCACATTCTCTGGATTCTTCCACCACTTCTCCCACTCAGTTGTGTAGCATGAGGTTATTGATACATATCCAATAGGAGCATCGAACCACACGTAAAAAACCTAATTACAAATAGATCAATAAATAACGTCATTAAGCAAATATAAATGGTATTGAACAATAAAGGAGAATTTTACTGCTTCAAATTATGCCAGCGCATGAATTGGTAACAGCAAGTGGAGTAATTATCAGTAAAAGTGACAAATCGCGACCAACTATTGTTTAGCCAGAAAGAAGGATAACAAGTTACAACTAACAGTTTTCCTCAATCAACCTTGTCCTTATATTTTTCATGTGGAACTGGAACCCCCCATTTCAAATCTCTAGTTATACACCTTGGCTTCAGTCCTTCTCTAAACCAGGCATGTGTAGTGTGGATAGCATTCTGACTCCATCCCCCAGCCACTGACATGTTGTTGACGTATCCTTCTAATCTATCCTTCAGCAAAGGGAGCTCAAGAAACACATGATCTGTATCTCGGATGCATGGGGTGTTACGGCAAACCTGTAGAATAAGCAAGTTAAGCCTTCAGCAGTAAGTAAAATCATTACCACATTCATGTATTGTTAATCCAATATGCTTTGTCCTTAAAGTTCTTGGTATTTTAAAATTTCCAATAACAAAGTTGTTTAGCCTTTGTCACAAGTAAGTCAAGATACACTTTTAAAAGAAACTATGAGAAGAATCAGAACTATACTCTATTAAAAAATACACATCTGGAACAAAGAGGACAAGCAAACCTTGCATCTTGGATCCTTCAATTCGGTGGGATTTAAGAGATTCCCACACTTCTCACATTGATCTCCTCGTGCAGAATCATAGTTGCAACCTGGTTTTGGGCAGTTACCCTCTACAAGTCGGTCAGCCAAAAACTTTTTGCATGTCTCACAGTACGGCTGTGAAATAAACTTAGCTTCAGTAATAAATATGTCAAATTTGATGAATCAACTGGGTTCGTGCAAATTCTATCTAAGAGATATTTTAACCCAGGGCTTAAGGCCTGACAATAGCAGCGCAGAACCAAGCAGCTACCAGAAAATAGTACTTAAGAATTATATACCTGTTGCATGGTGTTCTCAGAGAGCCAATTATTCTCCCAGAGCTTTTTGAAGATCGCCTGACAAACTTCAGTCTGTTGTGGAGTTGATGTGCGTCCAAATTGATCGAAGCTTATATCAAACCATTTATAAACTTCTCTATGGATTGCATGATATCTGCAAAACCAAGAAAAGGAAGGATGGAATTGAGAACTAGGTATGCATGTTTAGCTCCAGTGATTGAAAAGAACGATCACCACAATTTTTAGACGTTTATGTAATTTACCGGGATATTCCATATAAGTGTTGTTGCAGATTAGTAATATGCAATTTAGCCGTTATAGGAAAATATGGATAACCCTAGAAATAGGGGAAACGTAGTTTAAATCTCTGGTGAATCCCGGTAAGCTTGCTTCGAAGCCCTACTCTCTAAGCACCGGTCAAGGCCCCAGATTGGATCGTGATAATATCATTCCTCATCAAATAGACCTTTCCTCTTGCATTTCAATGCACACTGTGAAAGTTCCTTCAAAAGTAGATGTAGATCATTGTCCTCTTTGAGGCAAGTGTTCATATCCCACTTCTTAAATTCATTCAGAACAAAGAAAAACGTTACTTTCTCAGCTAAGATCTTGTTCTTCGTTATAGAATCTTGGCACCATCGTCCCGGAACAGCACAAAGAAGATTCTATTATTTGGAGGTATCTTTCAAGTGGAATCTTCTATCCTAAGTGTTGCTACATATCATTGAATTCTTCCAACAGTAATATTTGACCTTGGAGGAAGATTTAGTACAACAAAACACCGTTGGAAGTTTCTTGTTTTTCATGGCTTGTGGGTGAGGAAGCATGACTCACTCAATCAAGACTTCAAAGAAGAGATTACAGGCCAATAAGCTTAATTGGTAGTGTGTACAAAATTGCAGCTAAATCCTAGCTGAGAGGGGTAATAGAGAAATTGATTTCAGTGCATCAAAATGCATTCATAAAAGGAAGTCTTATGATGCCTCTTTGATTGCCAATGAAGTCTTAGACTTAAAGCTTGAGACAGTGTTATCATACATGAGCGCCTCAACGCCTTAGACGAGAGGCGAGTTAGCAGTGTGACCAAAGAGGACCATGAAGAAAGGTCCTCTCGATCTTTAATTTCCCAGAAATCACAGCAAAAGGGAAGCTTCGTAGAGGGAGGGAGTTAATGAAACCAAGAAGACTTTAAGGGAGCATGTAGTAAGTGCTTTTGCATCATGGATGTGGTACTCCCTTTTAATTGTGTCAATTATAGAACTTTTGGTAAATCTATTGAGATCATAGGATAACATGAGGCCAAGAATGGAGTTTCCTAGCTATCACGAAGTCAGAGTTACTCATCTAAAAAAAAGAGGTGAATAAGATCATCAAGATTATTGAGAAACGTAAAGTGCAATGAAATTTTTTTGGATGTTCCATTATGATGGACAAATAAATAGCATGAAATGGAAAAATGATCACTCAATATTTTGGTGAATCCTCCAATAAGAGTGCGTTTCTTGAATCAGTCGATGCTACCAATGAATTCCACCAAAATGTACGACTTGTTTGAGAAGACTATTGAGAAAATTGGATCAGAAAATGTTGTACAACTTGTTACTGATAATGTTAGTGAGAATAGTGTGTACCCACACATTTATTGGACTCCATGTGTTGCCAATACTGATTGTATCAATTTGATGTTTGGCGACATTTTCAAGCTAGACCCGTATGCTTCAGGCAACTTTAATATAGCTCTAACCTTCTTTAAAGTTCATAGTTACTAGCTACTATAATATTACTTTTACAATTTTCCAGAAGGTCGTTAAGGGTCTATTCTTACACTAGTCAGAGACCATTGTTATTGAACTTGATGAGGAAATTCACAAATGAAAGAAATTTGATGGAACCAATCAAAACTTGCAACGACTTCCTTAACTTTGCACATGCAAAAGAAAAACTTGAGAACACTGTTCTTCTCAACCGAATGGACAGAAAGTAGATTTGCAAAGGAAATTTTGGGGAAGATAGTCCCATTATGCATTTGGTGGACTATATGGATGGAAAGTAACCAGAGATGCTTTGGAAATAAGAGTTGTTCACTGCAGAAAGTGAAGATGAACTGTCTGGTCCTTTTCTTTTTTTGGTGTAAACATGAATATCTATCCTCAAGAAGAAGAGGATCTTCCTAGTATTCTAGATGAATTGTGATGTAGCAGTTCTCTTCCCTTTATTTTGGCTGTAAGTATTACTGGAATACTTTCTGAGTATTCCTTTGTTCATAATACAAGTTACCTTTCTCAAAAAAAAAGAAGGAAATTTTGGGGAAAGAAGTTGTGAACCATCTTACACACTTTTGGAATGATGTTGTTCGGGCACTTAAAGTTGGTGGTCCTTTCATCAAAGTGCTTCGTTTGGTGGATGGGAAAAAAACCCACCAATGGGCTATATTTATGAAGCAATAGAAGCTATTGAACTGGGTTTTAAAAGTGTTCGGTATCAATATGAGAAAGTTTTTCGATATCATTGATGCAAGGTGGACGGACCAACTTCATCGACCTTTGCATGCAGAAGGACATATTTTGAACTCGGGACTATTGACAATGAAAATGACACTTTAGATTGGATGAATTACCATAAATGTGTATGGTCCCTGATAAAACAATACAAGATGTACTAATCGTTGAGCTTCCTAAGTACAAACAAGCAGATGGGATGTTTGGTTGCGGTCAGGCTATTAGAGTTTGAGACAAAAAGTCATTGGGTTAGTGAGTTGGTTTAGTAGCTTTACTTAAGTTATTTAACTTATTTGTCTTTTCTATAGTTGAATAGTGGTCACTATTTGGTAGTCAAACTCCAACCTTACAAATGTCTGTCATGAAAGTACTAATTTGTAAAAACTCATCCAAATGTGAGAGAAATTGGAGCGTGTGAAAAGAAGATTTATATATTACACATTAGTATCTATTGATTACTCTCTACAACTAATGCTTAAACTCATTCCAAAAAGAAGAATAGGCTTGAGCTATCACGTCTCAATGATCTAGTGTACTATTAAGTACAATAAAAAATTGAAACAACATTAAGATGCTCGCGATACCATTAATCCAATTTTGTTGGATAATATTGACAAGACAAATAAATGGTTAGCAGGATGTCCCGAAGATCAAGAAGATGAACTAATATTAATATGAGGGAGGTGATATTGATTGAGTTGCTATTGCTACGACGGTTGGATTTGAGGAGAACTTCCCCTATGACCATAGATATTCTCCTCAACTCCAACCATCGTAGCACCAATACCCTAATCAAGATCACCTCCCTCAAATAGTTGTTCATCTTCTTAATCTTCGGGGCACCAGCTAACCATTCATTTTCTTCATCAATATTATCCAACAAAGTTGGATCAATGGTTTCACAAGCATCATAACAACATTTTAATGGTCTATTGTACTTAATGACCACTAGATCATTGAGAGATCATTGAGACGTCATAACTCAAGTCTATTCCTCTTTTTAGAATAAATTTGTGCATAGGTTGTAGAGAGTAATCAATAGATACTAATAATAATGTTATAAGAAGCTAGAATATAATAAATCTTCTTCTCATATGTTCACACATGATCCAATTTTTCTCACATCCGGATGAGCTACAAGCTAAACTTAATACTTTCATGGCAAACGTTTGCAAGGTTGGAGTTTGACTACCAAATAGCAACTACCATTCAACTATAGAAAAATAAATTTAAAGGTTAATAAGTATAAATAAATCAATAACTTATGTAAAGCTATAAAGACAACTAAACCAACTCACTTACCCAATAACCTTTTGCCTCTGGCTCTAATAGCCTAATCGCAAGTCCACAACCAAAGGATGCCTATGCCAGCTGGATATTGTGGAGAGTTGACAAATCCATCAAAAAGATCTGGAGAATGATCCCAGCAGCAATTTTTTGGTGCCTATGGAAGGAGAGGAACAACAAATGTTTTGAAGGAATATCAACCTCTTTTTGCGCAGTCAAGGCCAAATGTCTAGTTAGTTTATTTAGTTGGCATTTTTTTGCCACTGAAAACTGTGTGGATAACTTTTTGGATTTTGTTAGTTCTCTATCTCTAGTACAGTAGAGTAGTAGGGCCCTTTAGTCTGTTCCTCAAGTTTTTGCCAAGCTAGCTCCCTTTATTTTTGTTTGGAGCAGCTTTCTTGCACATTGTGTTTTGTGACTTTGCATCTTCTTGATGCCTTCTAATATCATTTAATTACTTTACCAAAAAAAAAAGTCCACAACCAAAGAGCTAGTATCCCCTTCAAGAATTCTCTTTGTACAGGCAAGCAAAGAACTAGTGAGGGCCGGTCCCTTCAAGAATCGGATGAAGATTGCACTTTAGATCATCTACTTTTGTTCTCTATGTCATCAATAAAGAGATATGATCCCATTGATTTGTCAAGATATCCAAGTTCAACCAGGAAATTCTTCCATGTTCCAGTTAACAAGCCACTTCCCCATCCGAAAAGTTTGATCCTTTTTTACTTTTTGAGGGATAATTGACTTAAATTGGAAATAGACCAATTCACTTTCTAAAAAACATTGAATAGTTGAAAACTAAACCAAAATACTACAATCCACAATTTTTATATTTGAAAATAACAAAATAATGCATTCAAAAGTCATCACCATAAATCACTACTTTGACTCTTTTGATGAAGAAATCACTACTTTGACTCTTTTGATGAAGAAATCACTACTTTGACTCTTTTAATGGACTGAAGAGCAACAAATATCTTTATTTTAATTTCAAATACGAATAAACCCAGGAGTCTTTTCAATCAGATTAGCATTGGACAGGGTACGTATCCCCTTCTTTTTCTTTAAATCAAAATCTCAGCAATATAACTCAACTGTATCATCATAGTTTTTTCAGCCTAAGGAAGAACATTGGTTGTGCAACATTAGTTTGTATAACAATTATACAGCAAAGGAAGTTAATAAAACTAACCTTTTTAAGCAGAGTAGCTTATAGACTTAACTAGAGTTAATTCTACTTGTTTCTCAAGAAACCAAAATGCATAAAAGAAGCTCTCTCATTGGTAACTAAACCACCAGCCAAATTGCGACAGTAAAATTTTTTCGAAAGCAAACCAAAACAAAAATATTTTTGATATAAAATATGCATGTCTTACTGTAGTAACTGTAGTTAGAAGCTTGTATGTCATTGTAAGATAAGTATTAGATTTATAAATACCTAACTCCATTTTGTATTGAAAATTGAAAGAGGTCCAACAGGATGGATTGTAAATAGATTTTCATATTGCAATTCGAACTAATTAATTGATCTAATAACAAAGAAAGGCGAATTACTTGTCACAAATTTGCTTGGGAGTACAATTTTCTTCCAAGGCTTTAGTCTCTGTAGCTGTGCCATATTCATCAGTACCACACATGTATATAGCATTGTAATCCCGAAGTCTACAGTATCTGGCGAAGACATCCGCACTCAACACACCTACAACAGCATAAAAACCCATAATTTGAATATAAAATCAACATCAGAAACAGCGAAGAGAGGGAATTGGAGGATTGAATTGTTGTGATTACTTCCGATGATGTTTCCGAGATGAGGAACGTTGTTGACATATGGCAAAGCGCTTGTGATGAGGATGTTTCTTTTGCCAGGAATCGGAAGTTTGGGAGAGGCCGGCGGGAGATTGTCACCGTTGCCGGCGGTGGAAAAATCGCCCATCTCAGATAAGTTTCCGGCTAGGGTTTTAGATGACAGGTTTTTTTTGCTTCTGTTAGTTTAGAGAATTTGGGCTGATAATTTTTCACTTGTTTTTAGAGCTTTTTCAAGTAAGAGATGTCTTAAATACTGAATAAAAGAAATAAGGGTTATATGTTATAAAATGGATGTCCATGTAATATATTTTGTGCCTAAATAAACTTTGTGTCCAAGTAAACTTGGTGGCCAAGTAAATTTCACGACCAAGTAACTTTGTGCCCAAGTTTTATTGTCTATATAGTCCCCTCTTGTAATATGAAATGATAAGAAGTAAAAATATTCAATAACAAAGGAAAGTTACTATTACTTTGTGTGTCTCTCTATCTCTACTCTTCTTAATTTCAATATATTATCTTTATTTTGTAACACATTATCAGTACGAGTCTTTAACTTAGATATACATGAGATGAGTAGCAAGATCTTCGCAAGCTTTATGCCATAATATCACCTTTCCGTATTTCTTTTGAATCTACGAGAGTTCTTAAAAGGTACGTTGTTTGAATCTTATTAGTATTATGCTTAAAATGTTTATGTTTGCATTATTATTGATGTATTTGTTATATTTTAGTATAACTGAATCTTTGTATTATTTGAATTTTGATTGTGACAATTTTTGGAATAAGTTACGGATTGAAATAAGCTTTTCAATTTGTAATAACTATGATTTATTCACTTTTAAATTTGTGATTTTCAATATACTTTGTCATGCCTTGTGTAATATTTTATCTTGATTTCTTCACTCCTATTATTTTTGCAACTTCAATCCTGTATATCTAAAATTGTTCTCGAATAAGAAAACTTGAAGAAGAAAAACAAGAAAAAAAGAAAGAAATACACAAATTTCATTAATCATGTTGTCCCAAATTCAAAATAGATGGGCATTCAAAATAGCAATAGCAATTACAAATGGAAATTGATGATCCTGGATCTTTTTGACAAACACCACTACGTTTAACATCGAGTCCAACAAAAAAATTGAAGCATTTGTCTTGGCAACAAGATTTTGTACTACACTCTCCTAGTAGTAACACGCAAGGTGGAGGATCCTCTTCCATTATTCTAACTTGTTTGTCTTCGGTCACCATTCTTGCCTCCACTCTCTTGCTATCTGCATTATCAAACTCGCTTAGTGATAATTCAAATCCACAATCTAAGTGTGGAAGCTACGGTGGATAATGCGTACCACCTAAACAATCCCTCTTGTTATGTTAAAAAATAAATGATATGGCTTATACATCTACTTTCTTTGATCCATTTTAGTTGTTGTACTTGCTAAAAATAATGAATTCGGAATATAGTTGTTATTTTAGAAAACTAAGATATATAATTAATAATTGATTTTCATTTTCATCTTTTTTTACTCAATAAATGTGGTAAAAAGAGAAGGTAATAATATTAAATTGAGACCAAACAAAAGATAAGAATAATTTAGTCTAATTACATTTTTAGTTAGTGTTTTTTTATGAGACATGCAAAAGAAAAACATAACAAGTAAAATGGATCGAAAAGTGTATTATATGTTCCAACTTATAAATATAGATTCTTGTATAACTTATACTAGTATTTCCTCCGTTTCTTTTTAGTTGTCACAATTTCCTTTTTGAGAGTCAAAAAGATATGAAATTTGACTAACATTTTAAGATGTTTTATTCATCATATCAATGGAAAAAATTACAATTTATAGTATTTTTTTCGTATTATTTTTTAATATGATTTGCATATTTATTATTTGTGCAATGAACAGTACTGGAGAGAATCTACCTGAGGCAAAAGCAAGGAGGGTTAGAAGCCATAAACATTGATAGATGGATGTCATCTGCACAAACAAAATCAAAAAATGAAAAGAAAAGAAAGAAAAAATGATGTTAATTAAAAAAAACAATTAAATTATTGATAAAAATCAGATACAATGTTTTTTTTTTTAAAAAAAAATATCATTCCTTTTGAGCATCTGATAAAATTCAAGCAATACAAAAAAGATTAGTATGATCTCTGCCAACAAAAAGGGGAAAAAAACTTCTCGATACATACGTAAAGCTATATTATAATGAAGATAACACAAAATATATGTATATACTAAGCTATGAATAAATAATTAACCTTGAAAAAAAGTTGTTGAAGCTTCTTAACTGGTATAACTTTTCTCACCAATGCCTTGAATATATAATAATATATAATTAAAATATACCTCACAAACCGTTTTAATTAAGTAACCATATCTAGAATGATATCAATATATAATTATTACATATTATGATATATATATATATGTGGTAAATGCTCATAAATCAAAGAGATTCGAAAAGGTAATTATTATTAGTTAGGTAATATATATGAGAATCTTGATATATATATATATACACTGTAGTATCTTTTGGTGAATAATAATTAGGTCAATATAATGTTCCATATCTAGAATGATATCAATATATAATTATTACATATTATGATATATATATATATATGTGGTAAATGCTCATAAATCAAAGAGATTCGAAAAGGTAATTATTATTAGTTAGGTTAATATATATGAGAATCATGATATATATATAAATACACTGTAGTATCTTTTGGTGAATAATAATTAGGTCAATATAATGTTTGCTTCAACTAGGCTTTACTATAGTATCTTTTGGTGAATAATCATGCCTTTTAATAAGATTATAATTATTTTGTACACAATTATGCTTTCGAGTAATTAATAGTCCAAAAGAACTTTCATTTTAATTAATACGAACTTAGTCATGCTAAAAGTAATAGAGCAATCATATCAGGCTATCATCTTTGTGTTAATTGTTCACCTAATGAAAATTTAAAGCAATTTAGCTATACATTATACATAAACATGAAATAACATACACTAATAACCATCTAAAGAAAAAAATCTTTAATTCCTCTCTTCATTGTTAAAAAGAGCTAGGTAACTACTCCCTCCGTTCCTATTTAGTTGTCATAATTTTAGATTTTACACCCTTTAAGAAACTAAGTTTACCATTATACCCTTATTTAGTGTTATCTTGAAATCAAATTTCAATAAATGAATATGAATTGATTTATTTTGATTAATTAAATTGACCAATAAACATAAATTAGTCATTTAGTTTTCTATGTTGATCAAATTCATATTTTCAATGCTAATAACTCTCAAGGGTAAAATAGGAAGAATATTGTCATTTATGTATTGATTTTGTAAAATGACAAATATTAAGAAACATGTATTTTTAGTAAAGACGACATATAAATAGAAACGGAGGGAATAGTTTATTGAAAAAGATGGAGTAAATTGATGTTCAATATTGGATTTATTATTATAATTCATAAAGAGGTTAAGGTTCACAAACGAAAATATTTGAGCTTTGATTTGCACTCTGCATCATTTGAAAAAGGAGGATAATTAAAAAGGATAGAATAGACCAAAGTTTCATATTTGATTTTACATATATACAACATCATCCCTATATGATGATTAAGAGATCTCAATCTATGTACAAAAAGATTTGAGATTGATTCGTGGTCTTTTAATATTAAAAGAGGTAGACAATTGAAAAAGATTGAGTAAATCGAAGTTCGATATTTGATTTAATGATATATAATAGAAAAATATTGATAAAGAGATCCAAATTTATGGACAAGATTTGTCTTCACTGGCATAGGGAACAGATACAATGTCATTACACAACACAAAGGTAATTATGCCTTTTAATAAGATCATAATGTTTTGGTGAATAATTAGGTCAATATAATTACTATAGTATCTTTTGGTGAATAATTATGCCTTTTAATAAGATCATAATTATGTTGAGGGAACTTGATCAATTCTGCTTTCGAATAACTCATAGTCAAAAAGAAGTTTCATTTTAATACGAACTTAGTCATGCTAAAAGTAAATAGAGCATCATAGCAAGCTATCATCTTTGTGTGTTTTTTTGGTAACAAGACGAGATAATATTAATTATGAAATATGCATCGATACAACAAGGTCAGCCACATTACTTGTAGCGTTACAAACTGAAGTTAGTGCGGTATTTATACAACCATTAGTAATACAACTGTTTTTGGAATATCTAACAAAAAGAAGTTCCATCCTCGTCTGCTTCTAAAGTCTCCAAAACAAACACTGGGGGAACTGTCCATTCTTCAAAAAAAACTTTCCTTCATCGTTAGTCCCTTCTTAGCTAGCAAGTCGGCTGCCCTGTTTTGTTCCCTGAATTCATGCTTGATCTGGGGCCTCCCTAGCAGTATGATTAGTTCCCTGCATTCAGCAAGAATATTGAAGTAAGCATTGGAATCTGAGTTGAACATGTTAATTACCTCAACTAAGTTTGTGGATATCTCCATATCCGTGATGTTCTGTTTCAGGGCTAGTCGAAGTTCATGCAACTAGCAACAATGAGATAATTTCAGCACCACTTGCACGGGGGAGGGGGGGGGGGGGCTGGCTAGATGAAGGAATTTCAAGGTTCTAGTTTTGGGGAGAGACGGGGATCTCGTGAGAGAGATTGTGGTGGAGGTTGTGATTTCTAGTAAGGCATATATTCCACATGAAGAAGGGAAAAGTTGTTCCACAATCAATATCTAGGACAGTGGCTTTGATGTTCGCCAGCTCATACAACCAGTTTGGGGTGCCCTTTCCGCTAATGGTTTTAATAGAGTCGTGGATATTGAGAGTTGTCCAGTGTTAATAAGGACAGTGGCACAGTCCATGAAAATGTGCCTGGCAGTTTCGATTTCTCCACAGAGTGCAATTCGGGTTAGTAGAAATGCCTGAGCTAAGATAGTGTCTGGTTGGAAGTCTATTATGCATGACTAACCAAAGGAAAATTTTGATTTTATTAGTGCATTGGAGGTTTCAGAGCCAGAGGTAGTTGGGGGAGGTTCTAGGGAGATTTTTATCTGTGTATCTCAGAGCTCTATACAGATTTTTGACTTAATTGTTCATCTAAATGAAAATTTAAAGCGATTTAGCTATACATTATACATAAACATGCAATAAAATACACTAATAACCATCAATAGTAAAGAAAAAATTTTTGATTCCACTCTTCATCATTAAAAAGAGTTAGGTAACTAGTTAATTGAAAAAGATGGAGTAAATTGATGTTCAACGTTATCCTGTTCTAAATAACCCCATACGCAGGATCGTCATAACTCAGACCAGAGAAGACATACTAATCTGCTCAACATATGCACAAACATGTCTAACACTTTAAATCATGCCACATTTTCACTTTCATTCCTTCCCGTAATGTTGATTTAGTGGAGGCATTATGTTCCTGTTGATTGGTCGTAGGCACTAGGCTAGATAGTGAAGCAGTTGCAACTATCATGAAATATCCCACAAATTTTATATAGCAAAGTTAGGCAAAAGCAAACAGAAAAAATTTACCTTCAACTCAATTGGAATATATAGAATGGTCGCGTAGAACTTCATTTGCCAGGATGTGCTCTTTTAGCCCTGCGACGAGTGTGGCTTGTATGGTGTCTATGAGAATGCTTCTTTGGCTTCTTACTGCTGAAATACGTAGGACAATCACATTGAAGTTGCAAAAGAGAAGAAAAAGTTAAAGCTACTCCAAATAAAACTGTAGAATCATGGTTAACCAAAGCAAAATCGTGAAAACTAACCGCCTAAAATCTGATACCAAATTTAGAAGGAAAATCACAGGTAAAGCCAGCAAAGCTGAGGCCTGGAATAAATACAAAAACGAAAACTAATGACTAAATGTTAAGCCAAAATATCATAAGAACTAGAACATAATCCACCCTCACTCAATATCTGATGTTAAACGAGATTATTACGACATAGCACTACATACCAGATACCAAGCCAACTCCTTTGTAGCATATGGCTTGGTGACGTGGTGATTCTTCAACATGTGATGTATGTTTTCTTGAGCCTTCAAAACCAAAAGCAACAATGATCCATATAAGCCAATTGTCATCATCCTTTTAAGACTAAGAATAACTATTTTCAAGCATCACAAGAAGAAGAGAAAAAAACAATTCCTAAAAGATAAATGCAATACTGAAGTTGAATTTTACCTACACATTTGTAAAAAAGGTTATCATTCGAATTGAAAAAAAAATTAAGTATGCTTGAACGCTCCTTCCCTTAATTGAAACTAAGTAGCCATATTAGCCAAATTCCGCATCATTCAGTGTTACATTCCCCAATAGCTTTCACAATTTTTCTCAAGGTAAGTCCTCAAATTGTCTTGGCTTTTGTAAACAAACCACGTTTGGGGTGTTCTTTAAAAAGAATTAAATGTTCATACCAGAAGAAAGCCAGAATAAACTTAGATCTCCACCTAATTATAATAGTGTTAATCGGAAAATCAGAAATACCAGGCAGCCTTTCATTGAACCCATCAGAGGCAAATTGCTACTTTTCCCCCCTTTGTAGGTACAGTAAGGGCATACTTTTAATGAGAAAGAGACATATTGCTATAAAACTTTTGAACTCCATTGAAATTATTGTTAAATATTAGGTCAATGTATAATAGCAAGAGAAACTCCATATTGCTATTGAATGAAAGCTAAAACCTAAGTTGTGTAGACTCTTCACATTTGATACCGCACCCGTGTCAGATTCTCCAAAAAATACACTACTTTTGGAGAATCCAACACACATCCATTGACATTTTTGAAGAGTCTGAGCAACATAGGCTAAAACACATGAATGGGCAATAAAGCTTACATTTCCATTGTATTGATTTTTGTTAACAAATTAAGTTGACATGCAACCAAAACTGGTGTAATAAAAGGGAAAAGGCATAAAAGTACCCCTAGACTTGTCAAGGATTATCAGTTACACAGTAATACTTTGCGGGAGTCCTATGACCCTCTTAGACTATTTTAAACTAAAACTATTAACCCCTAAGTGTTGAGGTGGCAAAGAGAGTGAGAAGCAAAGAAAGTGTAAATTTGTAAATTTTGTAATATTTCTGTTATTAAATGCATACATACATACATATATATATATATATATATATAGACAAGTAAAAGCTGTCCACTCAATGCTTTCTTCTTCCATTTTTATTTGCCAATAGCCTGACTTACAATCAAATTTACTAAAAATACAATTATTTTGTATTCTATTTATTAGTTCTATTTTGTCTGGTAATTTATAACCATCCATTCTTGTATTATCATTTAATCTCTTGTAATTTATGATAAGCCTTCTGGCGATGCGGTTATTTCTGCTGCTTTTCTTAATATTTCTTTATAAAACGGATTGTTCATGAAAGTACAATATTTTTTACTATACTTAATTCTTCTTTTATCTCTGCTATTTCTTTTCTAAATATACTATTTTGTATTTCAGGAATTTTACTTTTTTCTTTAAAATCTCTAGGATTTAAATTTTGTATTTTCTTATCAATATCAGTCTCTAGTATTTTTAAATATTCTAAATTATTATCTAACTTTTCTAATATCTTATTTTGTTTTTCTTGTAGGTCTAAACAATATCCTATACTTTTAATAATTTTTTCTTATATTAATAATTTAATATAGGATATTGTTTTGAAGATGTAGAAGAACATTTTAAATATTGTAGATTAAGACAAGACAATTATGGATATAGAAAACAAGAGATTAAATGATAATACAAGAATGGATGGTTATAAATTACCAGACAAAACAGAACTAATAAATAGAATACGAAATAATTGTATTTTTAGTAAATTTGATTGTAAGTCAGGCTATTGGCAAATAAAAATGGAAGAAGAAAGCATTGAGTGGACAGCTTTTACTTGTCCAGAAGGACATTTCGAATGGTTAGTAATGCCATTTGGATTAAAAACTGCCCCCCCAATTTTTCAAAGAAAAATGGATAGTATATTTGGAAAATATAAAAATTTTGTTCTGGTATATGTAGATGATATATTAGTTTTTAGTAAAGATAGAATAGAACACTTAGGACACTTACAGCAAGTGTTTAAATTATTTATAGAAAATGAAATAATCATAAGTAAAAAGAAAATGGAGTTATGTAAAAATAATATACAATTTTTAGGAGTAACTATAGGGGAAGGAAAAATTAAACTTCAACCCCATATAGCTAAAAAGATTTTAGAAATGCCAGACAAATTAGAAAAAACTAAAGAATTACAAAAATTTTTAGGAATCTTAAATTATGCTAGACATTTTATTAAGGACTTAGGAAAAGTAGCAGGACCTCTATATTCTAAGACAGGATCAAAAGGACAAAAAACCTTTAATTCTGAAGACATAAAATTAGTACAAAAATTAAAAGAAATGATTAAGAATATTCCAGATTTAGTATTACCATTAGAAAATGATTTTTTAATAATAGAAACAGATGGAAGTATAACTGGATGGGGAGCTGTACTAAAAACCAGACCAAATAAATATAGTAGTAAATCAGAAGAAAGAATTTGTGCTTATCAAAGTGGTAAGTATAAAGAAAAAGGAAATCTTAGTAGTATAGATTTAGAAATTTTAGCGGTCATATATGGATTAGATAGTTTTAAACTATATATTTTAAATAAGTCAGAAATACTTGTAAGAACAGACTGCGAAGCAATAGTAAAGTTTCATCAAAATATAAATCAAAAGAAAAGTAGTAAAAGAAGATGGTTAAATTTTCTAGATGCAACTTCTATATACAATATAAAATTAGAACATATAAAAGGAATAAATAATAATTTAGCAGATCATTTGAGTAGAATGATTAATAAATAAATCTATTTTCATAATGCAGACAGGAAAAGGCAAAGATAAAGTACAAGAATCATCTTCAGACAATTATCTAAAGACTCTTTTAGGTAATATTCATTATAAACCGTTATCACATATGGAAAATAAAGTTTTTGAAAGACTTGATTTTGGACCTCATAATTTAATTTGCTACCCGCAAAGCAATATGAGTTTCAGATTAAATATTAAGACAAGGGTTGATAAAGCCCAAAAATGTTTAATAGATAATTTATGGATTGCATATAATAAAAATCCAAGAGATGTTGGATATTTTATTTCAACTTTAAATGCTTTGAGTTTTTATTTTACAGAAAAGAATACAGACAAAAAGTTTAAATTCTATGTAGTAATACAGGGTCATACTCCAGGAATTTATCAACTATGGAGTGAAGTAATACCAGTAATTAAAGATTTTCCAATACCTCTTTTCAAAGGTTTTAACGATTTTAATGAAGCTTTAGATTATGCCAGAGGAAACTTAGGACCTAATTATTTTATTACTCCAAGTTTAAGACAAACTACTTTTCAACTTCCTCAATATAATATTCAAAAAGACACTAATAAAATAATTTTTTGTGATCATTGTTCGTCTATGACAGAGGGTTTCAAAAGATTGAATAAAGAAAATGAGAGTTTGAGATTAGAAAAAGATGTTTTAATGAAGAAAATTGTTATACTCCAAGAAAGAGAAAAGTCCTTATATGCAGAATTATATCAGATCAATAGAAACAATCAGAGTTCTCCATCTCCTTCAAAAATGGATGAGACGGGTGTACATTCCCCAATGAATGTAAACAAATCCACTGTATCGGATAGAGATACAGCTAATCCAGTTCAAACGGTAACTGGTAAAGATAAATCAAATCCGTTAATGGCTGTCACTTTGCCAAAAAGTGAACTCAGAGGAATTCTACCAGCAAGTTTTACAATAGATTCAACCCAAGAAGCAGAGACATCTTCAAGAAAAGAAAAGACTCTAGTAAAGAAAAAAGGAATTTTATTTACAAGAAACAAGCAGAAAAAATTAGAAAATATGATAGAAAAAGCTTTAAATAAGGCTTTAAGAGAAAAAACAAAAGAAATTATAATAGAACATCCTAAACCAGAGTCAGACAGTTCTGAAACAAGCGGATATAATCCTGCTTTGGAACAATTTGCTCAAGACCCTAACGAAGATGATGATTCAGGAATGAGTTTTGACTCAATTGCCCTTCACAATTTAGATACAGTGTAGATATTACAAGATTAGATACAATAATTGAGAAAGACAGACATGGACAAGAAATCATACGCAGGGAATGACGCATTTGCAAAGAAGACAAGAAATCATACGCAGGCAATGATGCATTTGCAGGAAAGACAAGAAATCATACGCAGGCAATGACGTATTAAGAAAATAATTATGGCTGAAATGATGTTAAAGTCAAAGAGATAAGAAGAAGCGACATAGCCATGTGACGATGGGGCCCCACAGCGTACCCGGCAGGCTAATATCAATTCCTTATCAATTTGAAATTTGAAGTCCGAAGGCCACTACTATAAATACCTTAGTATCCTGAAGAAAATAGATAGAGTGAGAGAACAAGAGAGAGAGTAAGAGAGAGCAATAGAGAGTGAGAAAAGAAAAACTTCCCAAAAAATAAAAAATTTCCAAGTTTTTAAAAAAAAAAAAAAAAAAGAGTGTTTTGTTTTGCAAGTTTGTAAAAACTTTTAGTATATACAGTTTCTTTCAGGGACTCCCGAACGGGAAATCTCTTTCTCCAAAAGATATGTAAGTAGTTTATGTTTATTAAGTTTATGTAACTTATCTCCCTATATGAATATATTTTGTTTGTTCATGTTTATTAAAATGATGTTTGTATATTAATGATAATCATAGTTGTTTAACTTTAAAGTATATGGTTCTCTAAACAGTTTTAAATAGTATCAATGGATTAACCTGTAAAGTCCTAGGAATTGTTAAATGTCCGTTGAAGCTAGTATGCTGTTAGGACATTGTTATCCAGGGTGTGGTTAAAGAAGATAACTATTTAATATAAGCTGTAAGGAAGAAGTGAAATAGAGTTAAACAATTATAAAAAATAAAAAATAAAATAAAAAAAAAACTTTGGGAGAAGTTACTTAGACTTAATAAAAAAAGAAAAACTATTTATATATTAATTGAATTAAGAAAGAGAGAGTACTTAGTAGGATTTACAACATTTTGGATTAAAAAACTTGAAAAAAAAAATATATATATATATATATATTGTATTTTTTTCTCCTTTCTTCCATTTTCTTTAGTCCTCTGTGGTGAAAGAAGCTGGCAAAAATGAAAATTAAAGGAAAAGAAAAAAAGAAAAGAAAAGAAGGAGTCGGCAATGATGGGAAGAGAGATTGTGTGGAGCTATTTGAAGGGGATGGTGGGGGTCGCTGGCGATGAAGGGGGCCGATCAACATCGGGCTGTCGGTGATATAGTGGCAAGGAATGAAAAAGAAGAAAGAGAAAGCAAAAGAAAAAGGAATAGAATAAAAAGAAAAAGAAAAAGAAGAAACAAGGGGAAGAAAAGAAAAAGTTATTTTTTTATCAAATGTAAATGTGTCAGGTGTGTGTACTTCCCAATCCAACATATATATGAGATTGGCATTTTAAGGGTGTGTTTGTTCCATCTTAAAATGGTTCAGGATGATCATAGGACCCCCGCAAAGTACAAGTGTGTAACTAGTAAATAGGAATCCGAGACAGTTTGGGGGTGTTTTTCTGCCTTTCCCCTAAAATATACTCTAAATCACACTCATTTGAAGCAACCATACATCTAAAACCTGAATTGGTGGAAAAAGAGAAAAAGGTGTTAGATGATAGCATATTCACCAGATCACTAGTTGTTATTCTGGTTTCTTCTAGGCATGCACCAATGCAAAAATCCTTTAGCATAACCTACTTATCTCTATGTAAGACGATACCTATGAGCCGCTATTGTCAAATACTTGATGAGCAACAGCATAGGTCTCCTCACCCTCACCCCACACTCACATGGCCCAGCTATTTTATGACAAAAAGAACCATAGCACGGAGTGAGAGAACACGAGCATGTGTATCTTTCCTTTACCTATTTGATGTCTGCTAAGCAAGAATACACCAGTTTCTCTAACTGAGACCAAATCAGAAAACACAATAAACAAGAAAAGATGCCTCTAATTAGGTCTCATATTGATCTATACATCATAAACGGTTAATTATTCTTACCAAGCTAGGTTTGGCTCATGATGATCCACTCATATTATAACAAAACATGGGTTTTCATGCAAATAATTTTTCTTTATAATTCTGTAAATTATCTCATTAATTTTATTTCAAGTCCAACTTTTTTCATCTCCCTCGTTCCATCTTGACAATTAACTTGTCCAACAAGTTCATCCTCCATTCCTTCCTCCAGACAGTGAACACCACCAGATAAAATCACGTCTTTTTGTTGGTAATGTCGAGGCAATAGTTACTGTAGGTTGTATTTGTAATAAGAAGCCCAGGTGGGAACAATTCTAGATCTTACGTGATAAGAAAAGAAAATCAAGGGAGAAAACATCAAGGATGGCACATCAAAAGTAAAGCAGCACCAACAGGAGACCGAGATAGGGAAAACAGAGAGGAGAAAGAGACATCATGCCTGGTGATGATATAAACTGACGGTTTTCTTGACCTTCCTATAATGACGATGAACTTTCTTGGTGTAAGGTTGCAAGAGAATCCTCGCATTGTCAATATGAGGTTTCATCACCACTGAAACTTGGTCAACATAAGGGTCTGCGACTTTCCTAACTTCCTGCCGTATTAGTAGGCTGATATGAATAAATCATGCTGACCATGGTTATTGAGCATAGATGGTAAAAACAAATATACCTTGATGTAGGGTTGGATGACCTCCTGTGCATTCACAATATGAGGTTCCATAAACTTCTTGGATTCGTGATAAAGGTGAACAGTCTTAGTCTTGAGCCTCTGTATATGAGGCCCGGCATCACGAGCAAATTCCACTGAACGTTCTTTCATAGCTGGGATCCATTCCTTCAAATGAAATAACAGGGAACAATTGAACATAGAGAAGAAAAGCATAGTATACAATGTTATTTCAATTCTGGAAATGAAAAAACCAACAAAAATCTGAATTATAAATTATCATCTCGCAGAACTATGTATATATTTAAAGCATAGAGGAACAATAGGGATGAGCTATACACAGAGCTATATGCAAATATACGGAAGACACTAAGAAGGGGGAGGCAAGGTGACCACAGAGCGACAAACTAGATAACAGAACAAAATAGATGGACTATCAAAGAATAAATGCCTCCTTTGGTAGAAAGGAGAAACTAAAAGGGAATGTCTTACTGTTTTAAATGAGTGAATATGAGGCTCCGCCATCTTTACTACTTCAGATTTGGTCTCCAGGGCCTGAAGCAATCATTGTTAAAAGGATTGACATCTATAATGCAGAATAGATATCTCAAGAATACTATAAAGAACAAAGCGTAATTTGACCTAAATGAAGTACCGACTAATTAGAAGCATTAGCAGAAGAACAAGACCTTTTTTAAGGTCAGATCCAAAGCTGGTCTTCCGTGCTCATTCCAGTAAGTCATAGCAATTGACTGCACAATCACAATAAGTCAAGGAAAATGGATAAAAAGAGACTCCCTTATAATATGCAAAAGAAATAAGTATAATCACCCGAAAATGTACAAGATGAACGGCAAGCCAAGGTGGAAGCCATCCTTCTTTAACCTGGTCTCACAACAATAATACACCCAATCAAATTCCAAAAAGTAGAGGACATGTGGTTCAGTGAATAGTTAATTGATTTTCCTCTTGAGTCATCACACTGAGATTTTATCAAGTTCCCATCAGTTTTTTTCTTGTTATAAAATATCAGAACCCCCACCCTAATTGGTCCAACGAGAAATAGTTCACTTGGAAAAAATAAAAAAGGAAGAAGGAAAATATGTAAAGAGTAAGAAGCAGAAAGAAATACAATGTGATATTTTGGTCTTCAAGGTCGATTTTGATTAGTTAATGCCATCACCCAAATTTTAGATGGAAGAGAGTATAAAACCAGAGAATTGGAAACTTATCAGAGAAAAATGTAACAAGTAAAGAGAGGATAAGAACCTCATTGCAGTAGAAAGACATCATTGGGGATAAATATTTCTGGATATATTTGAAATCAATGACAGACCAAATAGAAGTACAAGTAGAAAAAAAAGAAGATAATTTCAGAAGTACTGATTCTACCTCCTCAAGCTGCTCAGAAACAGAAGAAGCCTCCAATTTAGCCTTCATCATTTCTTCCTGAAGCCACCGAAAGTATTAGTACCCTCAGCTAATCAGTATTTCCTATAGTCAAAGAAAGTAAATAATGGAAACCTCTGCCACTTGAAGAGCACGTTTGGTTTTACGGATCCTAGCATTCTGCTCCTCATTTATCCGTTGTAGCTAAAATCAAATATGCATACAATACAAAGTGATGTCAATTCCTTAGGAAGTGATTATGTGAATGCAAAAAGGATTATATTTGAAAGTCCCAAATATGAAAATTCAAGTAAACAGCACATACACTTTCAAGTTTTAGATTCAATTCCTGTATTTTCTCCTCTGCCTCATTTGTACTGATTTCAAGAATATCTTTCTTCTCATTTTGTGCTTCTGTTTCCCTTCTAAGAGCATCTATCTGCACATCAACAGAATATCAAGGAATGCAGCACAATATCTAAACAAAGAAGCCAGCTTAAACATAACTAACCTGGCGTTCAAGTTCAGTGGCACGCACATTAGCCTTAGCAACCAGCTCTTTTGCATTAAGGGAACCTTTTCCCTAGCGAAGATAAGTATATATCAAGTTACTGACCACTCTAGAGCACAGAAATCTCTCTGTTTTTATCACAGTGATCACTGTCTGAATTCTTTAGCTTACTCAGATGCTAAAAATGACCACTCTCATTTCAAAAGTTGTGTTGCCAAACCTGAAATAACTGGAGTTCACTTTGTAGAGAAGCCAGTTTGGCTAATTTCAATTCAACTGTATTCTCCAGCTCTTTGATTCTCTCATCCTTCGTCCTCAGTTCACGAGTACTCTCGTCAATGCGCGACTCTTTCATCCAAAGAAAAGAAAAGAAAATTGAGTTGATAATTAGAAGGGACCTATAAAAACAAGGGGAAAAGACAGTGAAGAGGAAAGAATTATACTTTTGCACATTGCCCAGATTATTCATCGTTACACCTACATTAGGTCAGCATTTGTCTGGAGTTTATTAGTTTGGTTAAAGATTTCATTATAGGAACAGCTACCAGATTTGAAGAATTTATACTTTGAGAGAATTCCTAATTTGTTCCCACAGGACAAATTATTGAGTATTGGAATGACATGGGCTCAAATAGACTGAAAATAGATAATAGTGTCATATAGCAAAGCGAAACTAGTTTGGGACGATGCATGGTTGATTGATTGAAATCAATCAATAATTTTCCAACTAACAAAATAGCCAGATCCACAAAAAGAGAAAGGGCTAATTTAGTTGACAACAAGAGATACACCAGAAGTCTAAACCCCATATAACTGATAATTCTAAGTAGTTTTATACTCGAGAAATATTCCCAACAGTGAAAAATAATTGTTCAGTTCTTCCAAATAGAAAATGAAACGCTAAGATCATAATGCATTCCTATTTTCTATCTTAATTACAGACCTTTAATCAAAAAGTCAACATTCACTCAAATTTAATCCAGATAAATCCAATGCACCAAGGAGGCTCGTTTGGTCAAGCATAAGTACCACAACACATGTATAAAATTTATATGTTGTTTGGTTGTTGATCTTCAACCTACATAAAATTGAGTATAATTTATACCATGCTTGCTTGCCTTTTTCCTAATCTACATAAGATTCAACTAACTACTGATATGTTTGGTTGCTTCTTTCCTTGGTGGTATAAGTAATACATGCATACAACAACAACATACCCAGTATAATCACAAAGTGAAGTAATACATGCACAGGTATACAAAATCTATGTATAAATTTATGCAGGGTAGAATATGGAATAGCAATACAGGTATTAGTAATACATGAATTAAACAATCAAAAGACAAAAAGCCCTCATCATACTCTAGGCTAAATTGTTATAAAAAAAATTATTTTCGTTTATTTTTATGATGATTGTCAGATTGTGGTGTCCAGGCTAGCTTCCACAAGTCACCCCCCACCAGCAATAGGTATTTATGTAACTCTTTCCACCAAGCAAGGACAAATGGGAAAAAATCACAGTGTTTCTTGAGCATGAGACCTCATTGATAACTAGGTCACAATATTGGGTGCAAAATATTTATTTTAAAACTTAAGATTTTTTTAAATTACAAATTGTATAATTAAATCAAACAAGAGATTCAATAAAGAATAATCTTTACGTTGCAATCCATGAATTACTATATCATGTATAATTTTTATTTTTATTTTAAGTAAATAATACATGAATAACTGATTTATGCGTAACTGATCCCTACATAATTAATCCATGTATTATTAATCCTTGCATTTCAAATCTTTGCATAACTATGTATTCCCTACATAACAAATCCCTATACTATTAATGCCTACACAACTCTAACCAGCAACCAAACAACCGCTTAGTTTTTAAATAACTATAGCTAAAAAAGTAGGAGACTAACAAGTTTCCAAGGTTTCTAGAAAACATTTCCACTATACTAAGGAATACACACAAACTAACATATGCTTCTTCATTTTCATGTCCTCTTGCTACATAGACCAAAGTAGAGGTGACAAAAATCAACCCAAACCCACCCAACCCATCGAGTGTTTCTACCGGTCGAATCATAGCCATTTGTTGAGTTGACCCAACAAGTTGAAACCAAAACAACTCATCAATCAATTGGGTCAAAATGGGTCAAAGTAGTATAATCCACAGGGTCAAAATGTAACCCAATTCACAAGCAAAGAATATTAGAAATAAGAAATTGCCCTCCAATCTGTTTAATCAAATCAACTCAATTGTTGGTACAACACGAGATCCTCTCTCTACTATGCCAAAGCCCAAAAGTATGAAATGATATTCTCATGCTCATTTCTTACCTCTATGAAATGATAAAAGTACTAACGTAACAACACACATTCTTATATCTACCTCACTACTAAGGAATTACTTTTCACTTCATTCAACATTCATCCAAACAATCTAAAGAAGAGACATGTGATGTTCTCCAATTCTTTTGAATTCTCCAATTTCTCACTAGATAGGTTGGGTGGATTGTGCAGACAATTGGGTTGGGTTATGCAGGGCGGGTTGGGTTATGACTGTTGTTTGACACATTTTGACTCAAGAATTTTTATTTTTTTTATGACCGTGGTGTTCGGGCCAGTTTTCATGCAGCTTGACTAATTCCACGGAGTACCTGCCACCTCCCACCAACAAGAAGTACCAAGTAACTCTGTCCACCAAGGCTAGGACAGATGGGAAGAATCACCTAGTGTTTTTTGTCTCCACTGAGTCTTGAACCTGAGACCTTAGGGTTCTCAACCACTTCATTGACTCAAGCAAATTTTGGGCAGGTCGGGTCTTAATCCAGTGATTAATTTAAGGGGAAATTACGCGGATAAGCAAATATATACTAGTTAATTAGCTAACATAGCTATAGTTTCCATTAATTACCACTCGCAGCTTAATTTTAGCTATAATTACGTGCACCTCTCTCCTCTTTTCCTCTCTCTCACCTCTCTTATAAATATACATATACAATTATATGACAAATATACAAATACAATTCGCATCTCTCCACTCTCTGTCCTCTCTCGCTCGCATCTCTCCTCCCTCTCCCAATCTCGCTCACCAGATATACAAATACATATGTATACCAGTTACATATATACAATTATCTGACAAATATACATATACAATTCATCTCTCTGCCCTCTCTCGCTCGCCTCTTCCTCCCTCTCCCAATCTCGCTCGCCTCTCTCCTCCCTCTAACATGTAACTTCGAATCGTAATTAGCAAACTATAACTATGAAGCCTAATTAAGTTTATATTAGTGGCTATTTGCAAAATTTCCTCTTAATTTAACCTGCTTTGACCCAACCACCCCATTTGCAGCCCCTACAACAAAGGAACTACAATACATATTCAGTTTGAAAATCATTCGCGTCTCATTTTAGTTGCCCTAAGTGGACTTGAGAGGTCAAATAAACACTGATATTTTCACTTAAACTATCAAAAGAATCAAGCTTAACTTCGCCTTAATCTCAAATTAGTTGCGGATGAATCATCTATATATGTTACACTCTACTTGAACCAGGAAAAATGCTACATTTATGAGTAAATTGACAGTGGATTCGACTTTAGAGAATCAATTCCTAACCAATGATAAAAAAAAATGAACACAATATATATACATACATACAAAAATTGGGTATAGGAAAAACCTAAAAGGGAAATCTTGGAGTTGAGTTGGTCAAGTTGGAGTCTGATAGATGAATCAGCATCTGAATCAACAATTGGTTCTGAATCAGCAACTCCATTTGATGAAATTGTTGTGAAAATTTGGAGAAATAAGACTGAATACAGAAGTAGTTTCAAAAACGCCATTTTTGCACTGAGAATTTTCTCTGACCTTTTTTTTTTTCCAAAGAAAATGCAGTGACAGTTTTGGACTCTTGGGTCTTTGAGATTCACGTTAGATCACTTGGTTTTACTGTTTTACCCCTGTCTTCAATTTGTCAACCACAAATATGTCATCGAACTTTGAGAAAAAAATATAAAGTTACTACTGAAATTGTCCCGAATTTTCAAAAAGACACATTAACTTTGCAGGCGTCCTATTACCCCACAAAAGTATTAAATACATTTGTAAATAGATCATTTTGATTCATTTTAGCATCTATGAATATGCGCATGATGCTCACCTCCTTGACCAATTTTAATTAAATTTAAATATTAATTAAAGTGATTTGTTGAAGAAATCACAAATACTAGATCTACGATCACATGTCAAAGCGAGTTTCGTTACCAAATCAAACCTAGAAAAAATCAAAGGAACAACAGCCGCAAGTTCCAATTGTGCGTTAAGCTAGAGACGGTAACGGCTCTGCCCTTCGACACGAAGCCAACAATGACAGATGAAGGCAAAACTTTTCCGGTCACTTGAGCTAAGAAAATGAAAGCTAAATACTCATTTGGAATATTAGAAGAATAATCAAACTCTCCGACATCGAATACATCGTCCATTTTCTTCATGGAAGAAACACCAGCAAAGATATGAATTTTATACGGTTTTGAGCTCCAGTGATAGTGGAAGCTAATAGTAGACCCATCCACCATTAGAAAAATAAAGATAGGTCACGGTCACTGTATCCAATTACTATTTCACCAGCCTTTTGTGTTCGACTTTTCCGGATGAAGTTGCAATTTGCAGATGAATTTGATAGAGGACATGAAAATAAACTCAAAAAATTGGGGAAGAAGGTGTATTTAATAATTTAATTAATTAATAGAGAAATTAACTGAAACGTGGCACTTTTTAATTGATTTTGAAAAGTAAATTGTTACATTCACATGCGTCATTTGCGTGTTCACAAAACATTGGGAGAAAATGGATCAAATGGTCTATTTATAGAGGTATTTAATACTTTTGTGGGGTAATAGAACACCTGCAAAATTAAGATGTCTTTTTGAAAATTCGAGACAACTTCAATGGTAACTTTATGTTTTTCCTCAAAAAACGTATTTATGTCATTTGTTAAAAGTTTGATTTATTTATATCATTTTTATTTGAGAAAAGGCTCATTCATGTCATGATATGATGACAATGTAAAAGTTCTGTGTTGTTGGTTGAAATTTCAACTTATATATGTGAAAGGTGTTGGATTCGAATCTTTGTAGGATTTTAAATTTAACTTGGTCTCACAATAGTGATTTTATTGATTTAATTTGTGATATTATTTGGAATCATTTCTCAATATTGGGTGTTTTATTCATAACTTCAAAATAATGAAATAGGATATTTTTAATTCATTTTTCGTAACTTATTTTAAAGACATAAAAACTTGTTTGACCCTTAAATTTTGATGAGTGTCACATAAATTAGGATACATGAAGTAATATATATTACTTGAAAATGATGTAATAAGTATTATAAATCACAAAAATTTTAAAAGACACGGAAAAAATTATCAAATTTCTATTGGTGCCACATAAATTGAGACAGACTGAATAACATACATTGTTTAAAAACAACGTAAATATTATTACTAATCGCAATAATTAACAACTTCAAATATCTAAAAATCATTCTAAAATTGTGATTTACTCTTCAAATTCTATGTATGTCACATAAATTGAGATAAAAATATAACATATAACACGGGCTTCTAAATCTAGTCTATACGATAAGTGTTACTCAATATATAATTACATGATAAAAATAATAAACCTACAATAATATGCTACTATATAGTATGTAAATATGTTTTGCTATATCCTATGTATGTGATCAAATCCTAATTATTTTTTTATTTTTTAACATTGGAAGATTAATTACCTAAAATGATTTTGAATAAACATACTACAAAGACATAATATAATGAAGAACCATTCTTGGGATTATTGACTAATTGTATAAATCATTATTGATGTGGTCACCAAGTATAAGTTGAAATGAGAAAACGAAAATAGTAAAATATAAATTGTATAAATCATTTATTAAAAGTAAATTTAACTGAGCATGTATCAAGATAAAATAATGTTTCAGATAGAATTATTTGGCCAATTTAAACGATATTTCTATTAAATGTCAAAAGGTTTGTGTTTGGTACAAAGAAAATATTTTTTATAAAGTGTAATTTATAAAATTTATTTTTTCAATGTATTTTGATGAATTGATCTGTTAGGACCGAAATAATTAGGTGTCATGCGGTAGCTAGCAAAGCAAACCTCGATAGACCATGAGTAAGAAGACAAACGAGAAATACACCATAAGACACAAAGATTTAACGTGGTTCGGTCAATCGACCTACGTCAACAAAGGATATGAGCAATCCACTATATAAATAAGAGAATACAAAATATAGAGAGAAACAACCTCAACCAATTCACTCGGGAGGTTCACACAAGTGAAAACGTTTCACTTGTGTCCTACAAATTCTCCCCTAACCAAAACTCTCAAAACCCTCCAGTACTACATTGTGAATGCTGATTAAGTTAGAAGGAACAAGCCTCTATTTATAGAGTTCTAAATCTTTCCTGCAAGAAAAGGAATAACCATAAACCTTTTCCTACAAGAAAAGGACTAGCCAATCCTAAACCCTTTTCCTAAAAGGAAAACCTATTTATGGTAAGAAACTCAGGGCAAATAATACCCAACAAATCTCCCCCTTGGCCTCAATTTCTAACAAAATAAATTTGTCCACCTTCTTCACATAGTCTCAACAGCTTGCATCTATCTCCTCTCCATAATCTCCTCTGCAAAATCTATGTCTCGACACAGAGAACTTCTCTGAGACAATTTCTCCAACAAAATCTTCATTACTGTCAAAAAGGTTGCGGCTAGAACTACACCAGCCAATATGAACATCCGTTTCTAACCTGGTTCAACCATTGAACATCGAACCACTAAACCTGACTCCATCATTAATGAACCATCAAACCTGGCTCCATTGAACCTGGATCCATCATTGAACCACTAAATCTAGCTCCATCATTGAACCATTAAGCCTCTTAACTTGGCTCTGATATCACTTGTTAGGACCGAAAAAATCAATTATCAGGTGTCATGCAGAAGCTAGCAAAGCAAACCTCGATAGACCATGAGTAAGAAGACAAACGAGAAATACACCATAAGACACAAAGATTTAACGTGGTTCGGTCAATCGACCTACGTCCACAAAGGATATGAGCAATCCACTATATAAATAAGAGAATACAAAATATAGAGAGAAACAACCTCAACCAATTCACTCGGGAGGTTCACACAAGTGAAAACGTTTCACTTGTGTCCTACAAATTCTCCCCTAACCAAAACTCTCAAAACCCTCCAGGACTACATTGTGAATGCTGATTAAATTAGAAGGAACAAGCCTCTATTTATAGAGTTCTAAATCTTTCCTGCAAGAAAAGGAAGGCGAAATGGTCTGGTAGACCCTTGTACTTGTATGCATTTGTATTATGAACCCTTCTACTTAAAGCTTTATCAACTGAACCCTTAAACTTAATAAAATACAATTTAACAAACCCCTCTGACCATTGACCATGCTTATGTGGCATTAGGATGTCTGAGTTGGCAAAAGTGTGTAACTACACGCTTCTTGAGGCGAGTGAATAACATTTTTGAGTTAAAAAATATTAAAAATTATAAGACTTTATTTTTTAAAAAACAATTAATCAAAAATCCTTCTTCTTCACCCATTACACCTCATTTTCCGCAATCTCCATCCCCTGCCCAACCCTTTTTCTTTCTTTTCCACAGTCTATTGTTATCTATTTAGCATATCTTGGGCACCTCCTTGAGTCCATTGATTCACCGATGAAGAGAGAGAGAGAGCGGCGTTGGTGGTGTTCGCCGGTCACCGGAGACCACTGATACACAATGGAGCTTGAGAGAGAGGTGTGGTTGGTCAGTGGAGAGGAGAACGAGGTGGGTGAGGGTGCAAGAATCTAGTCACAACGGCGAAAATATTTTTCGGCCAGATCTGGTGGTGCGGTGGCTTAGTTTGTTGGTTTTGTGGAGGTTGGAGGAAGAAAGAAAAACGGTGATGGTGTGCGGTGGATATGAAGGCAGGTGATGGAGAGAGTATAGGTGGTTTCGGCGGCAACGGTGAAGGCCTTCTTGTTAAATTTTGGTTGTGAAACAGCGACGGCGGCAATGACGGCTTTCTTGTTAAAATTTGGTCGTGAAACAGTGGGAATGGAGAAGAATGTATGGAGTTAGTTTTACTTTAAAGAATAAAATAAAATTTTATTATTTTACCTTTTATTAAATAATTTTGATTAATAATATTAAAAATAATTATGACATGGCATAAATATATCTATGTGGATATGACATGTCATTTATGTAAAGGAGAGTGAGCTACACACATGGTTGGAAGGGTTTAAAAGTCTCATTTTAATTGAGTTTAAGAGTTCAGTTGACAAATGATTAAGTAGAAGGGTCCAAAATACAAACTCATACAAGTACAAGGGTCCATCAGACCATTTCGACGAAAAGGAATAACCATAAACTTTTTCCTACAAGAAAAGGACTAGCAAATCCTAAATCCTTTTCCTAAAAGGAAAACCTATTTATGATAAGAAACTTAGGACAATTAATACTCAACATGATCAACCAAACATAAGATAATTAAAGTATTTTCGAGCATATCAAACACTCTAGGAATCGTTTGATATAGAGTGCATTAAAAATATAATGCATGAATTAGTTTTATATATTATTAATACTTATTTGTTATATTACTTCTTCGACTTTGTTATAGTTTAGTATTATCCTAGAAATCATTTTTATAAAAAGAAAAGTCATTGAACATTTCTGCCAAGTAACAGAGAATATTGGAAGTACAAAGTTAATCTATTAACAGAAAAAAAACTTAAACCTTAATGGAAGTCCAGTGTTATTACCAAGTTCGTGCAATTTAAGTTTCAATATGTGTTTGATCACATTTTTTAAAAACATATTTTAATTATTTAAAAAAATGAAATGAAACATAATTTATATCTATAATTTTGAGATACAATATTATCATTTTATAGTGAACTAGATGATATATTATTAAAAAAATTATAACACAGTATTTTAATAGAAAAACTATTAATAACACAATTACTAGGTGTTATAATTAGTCAAATTAAAATTAGCTATATATGAAGATCCATCATTGTAAAAGAAATAATTAGTTATTCTCTAATATAATCTTTTCACATTCTACGAATAATTACTTCAGGTGGAGCATGCATTTTCAAATCAAGAGTGCATTTAACCTAACTAGAATTATTCTTTTTACTTGTTCATGTACTTAATAATGATGTAATAATATTCTTGAACTAGTCAAAAAATGAATTAAGTTGACAATGTTGAGCTTATACCATGCTATAAATATCATAATTTCTAGTCTAAATTCCCTCATCAAGAAATAATTAATACAAAAGAAAAAATGTAAGCTAGCAAGACATGGCAAAATATACAGCCTTTGTTTCCCTACTCTTTTGTCTTCTCCTTGTCTCTGCTACTGGTGAGTCTACAACTTCTTAATCATGCTTCTTAGTCTCCGTGAATTCAGGTTTTGAAGTTTATAGGTTTCTATAATGACTTTAAGTTAATATAAAATAGTAATTAGGTTCATAGCTAAATATTTATAAATATTTTGCAGATTTATTAATACAAAACATAGTTTAGACAAAAATTATTGAATTAACTTAAACTCATACAAAACATAGATATCTTGGCTTGTTCAGAAAACGAATCGTAACATAAAGGGATCAAATAAACGTAATACATAGTTCATACATAAAATTAAAGACCCTATTCGATCATTTTTCATTAAAACATACATAAAGTCGATACAAAATTCCAAAAGGATTAATGATGTGTCACAACTTATTTAATGTGTCAAATGGCTACTAAAGACCAATAACACAACATTATAAGCTACCATTATTAATTTCATTTTTGACACTCAAATCCTTAATTAATAATCCTTTGAAGGTTTGGCTATGTGATTTGCAAATTTGCTGAGCTTGCACCTCTACAATCATTCACAAATAGTTACAAATGTTAGAATAAGAGAGATGTAATTGAAAGAATATGAGAGGGAGTACTTAATATTTTGACCAAAAAAATAGAATAATTTTACACATTATTTTATTTTATGAGGGTTAAGAGAAATAAATGATGAAGACAAACCATAGGAAACAAAGAGCATTATTGTCAAGACCAGAAATGCCATGAAGCAAATGGAACGAGCCATAGTCTCTTTTAATGAGTGAAAAAAATTGGAAGTGTTTTTTTTAATAATAAGAAAGAATGCAACTTAGAGTTGTGAATAATCAAATAACACAATTGAGGTAATTTATAGGCAGTGAAATTATAAGATTAAGACCAAAAAAGTTAAAATTTAGTGGGCCAATAATATGTGAAGCAATGGTTGTTGGTAGGTCATAAACACAATAAACATGTTCTTCTTTCTTTTTAAAAAAAAAATGGGGTAGGTCAGTAGAGAATCAAATCATCACCGATAAAGAAAGATTGCAATTTGATTTCTATAGTGACTTTAAGTTAATATATAAAATAGTAATTAGGTTCATAGCTAAATATTTTTGCAGATTTATTAATACAAAACATAGTTTGCACAAAAATTATTGAATTCACTTAAATTCATACCTTGAAGGCTAGATCCATCTCTAATCTCACATCGAGTATACGAATACATCTAAAGTCTTGTTGAATTTTATGGTCATTTCATCTAAAAATTTAAGTTATTTTAGCTAGAGAGCACACCTCAAGTAATGTTTCGTCACATCACCCCTACATGTACATGTACGATGCTATTTTATGGACCAAATAAGCATGTGAAATACTCTTTTTGTGACTCTCAGATTTTAATGCAAGACCTCATGCATGCTCAAGTATCATGTAAAATGGTGTAATTGTCTCATCTAAAAAATTAAACTATTAAAAAAATTAAATTTTATTAGTTATTAGTGGACATAACTTAGCAAAGAAATTATATGTTTCATCACCAAAAGTGTGTGGCCCATGAATTTAAACACGAAATGCAATTTTAGTGCGGTTTATTACACCAAAGGCTTTCAGTGACCTATTGAAGCTATCGAGAAAGTACCAAATGCTGACGGTGACGAAGGTTACCCACTTTCCATGGACGTAGAGACAATGAGTTTGGTCGAACAGTGTAACGAATCTAAGGTTACAGAAGTCTTCGCCATCTAGTTCAACCGGTAAATCCATCTCAGGAATAAGTTGCTTCGTTGTAGCCACTTTTGTCCACAGTACCAGCTTGAGCAGCCGAAATATTGATATTGAGAGATTAGGGATCGAATGAAACACTCATAAAAAATGAATAATTAATGAAGAATCTAGTGTCGTACCTAATAATTTTGTAGCTAAATATCATATTTGGTGAAGTGATATCTCAAGTACCTATACATGATCTTTATTCCTTTGGTTTCCAATTTCCTATTTTATGTAGAAATGCAAATGGCAGAAGGAAACTACTGTGGGAAGAAAAGTCACAAGTGGCATGGGCCTTGCCAATATACTTACAAATGTGACCAGCACTGCAAGCACTGGTTTGGAGATGAATATTATGGAATTTGTAAGAAATACCAATGGGGACCTACTTGTGAATTTCACTGAATATATTTATTATTGTTATATAGATCGAGAATTTAATATAACAATTCAAGTTATGAATGGATCTCTTATTTTACACTATGAACTATTGAGAAACTTAAGGAGAAAAATTACTAGCCATGAATTTAATTTGTGATTTTCATGTGCACAAGGATCACTTAAAAAATTTTAAGCAAACAATTAAATTTGATTAGTGAACACACAAAAAAAAATGGGATTCCTAGTTGGGTACCAAAGAAAATGAAGACAAAGAATGGCCTTCTTCTCTAACTTCAATTATAATATCAAGTTTGGATCTAGAAAGCAATTATATAAAAAAAATGATGAAAGGGTCCTCTAACCTTTCATGGATTGAGTCAGCTTGGACCTGACCCCGGTTAGCCAGATAATTTGGACGACCCTCATGCCATAGACTAGTTGGGGAAGGTGAATTGGTCCAAATAGGCGACCGGACACGGACTAAGCTAGCCAGGTGTTGGAGCCCGATAGACGAGCCCGACTTGTAGATTGATTGTTAGACCACTAGGGGACTGATCCGATAAATTTAAATTATTTTTTTTGGAAGAATTTCATAAATATACAATAGAGTAGTTTCATTTGCATCAGATATAGCATGTTCGGATTGACTTTTTTTTAGGTGCTTTTAAGCTAAAATGGGTTTTAAGTATTTTTGAAGTGTTTGGATAAAATTAAAAAGTGCTTTTAAGCACTTGTTTTTAAGTCAAAATAGCAAAAATAAGTCAAAAGTCATAAGTTAGAAATCCTAAGTTAAAACTTTTGGCTTATAAATCAAAAACAATAAGTCAATCCAAACGATAGTCAAGTTTTCATTTACATAAAATAAAAAATAGCCCCAAATTAGCAAACAATAAAAATTTTCTTTCAACAAAATTGTCATATATATGTATATATGTAATGTATCGATATGTATATATAATGTATAGATATTACATAAATAGTGTACTCGTGTATAAATGATGTATAACTATATATCAAAGATGTATATACATCTATATACATTGTTGATACAATAAAGTATGCATTGCAGACAATTTTTTTCTTCAATACCAACCAACTTGAATCTCCTCTAAACAGTCTCAAAATTTAGATATGAGCTTCTTTCGATTTTTGATTCTTTTAATATATTATTCACTCAAAATGATTCATGTTTGTGGTAAATCTAGCTCGTAATTTGTTTGTTAATTATGCACGATATGAGAACTTTTAAATTATGAATCGACAAAAATTTATAGAATTATTGAAAGACAACCATTGCTCCAAGAGGCTAGCTATCACTAAATAAGCAAAAACTATCATTATTTTTAAATGCTTGTATTGCATCACCAGAGAGGAGTTTCATGAAACAACTCATTTGCAAATTCGTTACTGCCACCTAGATGATCTATTTAAAGAATCTTTTATAGAATGCAAAAAGATACAAATTTGAAAGAGTTAAAATAATTACATGAAAGAGAAAAAAGGAGCGAAGACAGAATTAATAAGACTATATATATATATGATAATGAACTAACAATTGAACTAAATTTAGCTAGTACAATATAATGATCGAATGATTATTTTGGATAGTAAACTAATAATTTGGCTAATTTTAGTCGTGTATATCCTTAAAATGGGTCAAATGTTATCTTCTTCCAAGTAAGTACACAAATTAACTTGATATTCTATCATACAATGAGTCGTCCTTTGTTTTTTCACAACGATTACGTAAATGATAATAATATCTTTCACTCACAATTTAATTCACAATTGGTATTCATTTTATTCACAAAATCATCATACTCCACATCTTGATATAGAGTCTTCGCTATCGTCGCTATCGTATCTCTATTTTTTCAATGCCAAATATAATTATTATTGGGCTCGATCTATTCACCAGAAAATCAACCCTTATTGTTATTTTAGTTTTCCCCGTATTTTGATGTTCAAGAAATCTGAATATATTATAATTTAAAATAAAAGGTTAGTCATGGTAGAAGATAAAAAATTGTGATAAAATAAACTAGGTATTGTAGTTGATTCAATATTTTTTTGAATCTATTACAGCAAGAGATGCAACATCTATTGAAACATATTCAACAATCGTTGCATATGTTTCAGCAGTTACTACAACAACTATAAAAATAGATATAATAATTGTTGTACAGATACAAAAAATGTTGAGTCATGTGCAACTGTTTTTGAAGCACATGCATCAATTGTTGTATATATTCAACAATTGCATTTGGTTGTTACATTTGTTGTATGAGTGCCTAAAACAATTTTAGAGTAAATTT
Source organism: Solanum appendiculatum (assembly GCA_018342035.1). NCBI lineage: Eukaryota > Viridiplantae > Streptophyta > Magnoliopsida > Solanales > Solanaceae > Solanum > Solanum appendiculatum. Next base: position 120,913 of record JAGDQO010000294.1, read on the forward strand.
AGATGAGCAATACAAACAAAAGAACATTATTTACTTATCAAAATGATTAAAATTTACCTCTCGAGCAATGTCAATACTACACGAGTGAAATTCAATCTATAAAATGCATCAATAAAAATTAAACCAAAGAAGAAGAAGAAGAGGTAGAAAAAAAGGAGGATAAAGAAGAAGAGGAAGAGGGAGGAAGAGGAAGAGGAAGAAGAGGAGGAGGAGGAGGAAGATGAGGAAAAGGAGGAGGAGGAGGAGGAGGAGGAGGAAGAGGAAGAAGAAAAAGAAGAAGAGAAAGAAGAGGAATAGGAGGAAAATGAAGAGGAAGAAAACAAAGCAGAGGAAGAAGAAAAAGAAGATGAGGAAAATAAAGAGGAGGAGGAGGAAGAGGAAGAAGAAGAAGAAGAGGAATAGGAGGAAAATGAAGAGGAAGAAAACAAAGAAGAGGAAGAAGAAAAAGAAGAAGAAGGAGGGGGAGGAGGAGGAGGAAGAGGAGGAGGAGAAGAAGAAGAAGGAGAAGAAGAAGAAGAAGAAGAAGAAGAAGATCAACAACATCAGCTAAGCTAGGAATGGAGAGGAGAAGGAGGAGGAGGAGGAGGAGGAGGAAGAGGAGGAGAAGAATAAGAAGAAGAAGAATGTTTTAAAATAATATAGTGACAAAATTTTGTGGTAACAAAAACATACATGAACCTTTAACCAATGGATATGTTCATGGTTTGGACAAGTCCATGATGACAAATCTATTAATTATTGTGGTTGCTGATCACTCGAACATAAAGATGAATCCTTGAAAAAGCTAATCACTTTGAATGTTATATTTAATTTCATAACAGGTGAAATTTTTTTGTGACGTCTAAAGTGAAATCTAAGATGACAATACTGATGGATAAGGTTGTAAGTATGTTTCACTTGTGTTTACAAAAAAGAAGATCCGAATTGTTGAAAATGGTGCCTCTTTTTCATTTTAGATAATTAGGATTAGTAATAAAAATTGGGTCTGTAAAATAAATAAATTGTGGACTTATTTAAAAATATTAAATATCAATAAATACTAATTATAAATTTATTATTTTTACTCAATACTTAAAACTTGTATTACTTTTAAAAATTTAAAACTTTTTTTATCACCCTTAATTCATTCTACCGATGGTTTAGAATCATATCAGAGATATTTAGAGCTTATGAGCTTCAATATTGTCAACTTAATTTTTAGATCCGTTCAAGGATTAATAGTAATTATCAAGTACATAAGTAATTAAAAGGAAAAATATTCCTCCATTCTATTATTACTAGATGCAAAGTCCCTTATGAGCACACACCCAGTAAAATCATACTAAAAGTGGTCTTAGATATATTTTTTTGTTCTAATTTATGTGTTGCATTTTTCTGTTTAGCCAATTTTAAAACAATATTTTCTTATTTGACAAATGTATAATGATATTATCAATATTTTGTTCATGTTGGATTTCATTAATTTGACAAAAGATCTTTTGTTGACATGATAAAAGACTTTCAGTGAAAAAATATTTGTAAGACACCTTTAAATCATAAACATTAAAACTTCAATAATATCCTCAACATGAAGTAGGTACGTCGATAAGGTTTGAAATTTTAAAAATACTCTCAACATGAAACATTCCTTCTAGCCTCTCATTAGTATGGATGATGATGATATGATGATAAATGGACTATGATAAAGTTAGTCTTGAAACTTGAACGGATCAAGAAATAATATATTGATGAGACGATTGGTAGACGAGCTCAAGGTTTGAAAAAAAGTGTGTATGAAGCTCAAATCTAAAACAAAAATACAAACTAAAATATTTATGCTATTAAATTACCTATAAGGTATTAATTATCGAAAAAATTGTACAATAAGTGTTACTGAATATAAGGAAGAATCATTCTTGAGGATTATTGATTAATATAATATAATGTTCCTAATGTATCTAGGAGTTTGAATTGATCAAGCTCAACAATAGTTGCTTCTAATTTTAGAATTGATGTAGTCACCAAGTACAAGTTGAAATGAGAGAATGAAAATAGTGAAATACAAATTGTAGAAAACAATACTAATAGTACATCATTTATGAAAATTAAATTTAATTAAGCATGTATTAAGATAAAATAATGTTTCAGATAATTATTAGGCCAATTTGAACGATTTCTATCGAATGTCAAAAGGTTAGGTGTGTTTGGTATGAAGGAAAATATTTTTCATGAAATGTTACTTATGAAATTTGTTTTCCTAAAGAAAATATTTTTCAATATATTTCAGCCAACCAAACATGGGATAATTGGAAAGAATTTTTCTCCATACCAAACACACTCTAACGGGTTGTTTGGTAGTGCGGTAGGAAAAAATAATGCATGCATTAGCTTTGCATATTACTAATATCTTGTTTGATACACTTTTTCTACCTATATATTAATTATACACTTTATTTGATATTATACTATGTATAACTAATATATGAAAATACACTGTAATAGCAATGCAAGAGGTTATAATAAAGATATAATTGTTCATCAAAACCTTTTTCATATCCTTTTCACCATATTTGTAAAGAGTATTTTTGTAAATAATATTTTCTTAAAATTTTTACAATACATGTTTTTCTTAATATACCAAATCAAACATTATATAAGAAATAATTTTAGCATAATTAATAGCACCATTACTATAATACACTATACTCAATGCTAGGTTTTGCTTCTAGTCAACATTCTCATTGTCCATTCCATAATTTTTTAATAGCAAATTGAAGGTTGAACCTAGAATTATTCTTTTTACTTGTTCATGTACTTAATAAAATGATGTAATAATATTCTTGAACTAGTCAAAAAAATGAATTTAGTTGACAATGTTAAGCTTACACCATGCTATAAATATCATAATTTGTAGTCTAAGTTCCCTCACCAAGAAATAATTAATACAAAAGAAAAATTGTAAGCTAGCAAGACATGGCAAAATATACAACCTTCGTTTCCCTACTTTTTTGTCTTCTCCTTGTCGCTGCTACTGGTAAGTCTACAACTTTTTAATCATGCTTCATAGTCTCGGACAGAGGCGAATTCAGATTTTGAAGTTTATAGATTTTTACAATGAGTTTAAGTTGATATAAAAGTATGTCTAAAGTCTTATTGAATTGTGCAGTCATCTCATCTAAAAATTTAAATTGTTTTAGCTAGAGAGCATACCTCGTGTAATGTTTCGTCACATCACCCTTACATGTACAGGCCCGATACTATTTTATGGGCCAAATCAACATGTGAAAATACATTTTTTTTTGTGAAAACGAGATTTTAATGCAAGACCACATGCATGCTCAGGTATCATGTTAAATTATATAACAGTCTTATCTAAAAGATGTATAACCGTCTTATCTAAAAGATCAAACTATTAGGGAAAATGAATTTTATTAGTTTATAATTAGTGGACAAAACTTTGCAATGAAATTATATGTTACATTAGCACTATTGAAACAAGAAATGTAATTTTTGTGTGGTTTATTACACCAAAGGCTTTCAATGACCTATTAAAGCTATCGAAAAAGTACCAAATGTTGAAGGTCACTATGGTTACCGTCGTACCGACTTACTGACTTTTGATGGACGTAGAGCCAACGATTTTGATCTAACAGTGTAACGAGTCTAAAATTACAAAAACCTTTGCCATCTAGTTCAAACGGTAAATCCATATCAGGAATAAGCTGCTTCGTTGTAGCCATTTTTGTACCTATATCGGCTTGAGCAACCGAAATACTAATATTAAGAGATTAAGGATCAAATGAAACACTCATAAAAAGTGAATAATTAATGATAGATTCAGTATTGTACCTAATAATTTCGTAGCTAAATATCATATTTATTATAGTGATATGATATCTCAAGTACCTATACATGATCCTTGCAGAAATACAGATGGCAGAAGGACACGATTGTGGAAAAAAAAGTGACAAGTGGCATGGGCCTTGCAAATATACTTACAAATGTAACAAGCACTGCAAGCACTGGTTTGGACAAAAATATCATGGAATTTGTAAGAAATACAAAGAGGGACACAATAATGATTGGTTAAATTATGCTTGCTATTGCTACTCTCCTTGCCACCATTAATCACAAGGAACATCAAAGTCTCAAGGATTATCTTGGACTAAAAATATATATATACACATAAATAAGAAGCTGACTTTTTGTAAAAGCAGTTGATGTGATTTTATTGGGTGTGTGGCAATGTAATAAGACATGTTAAGGCTCTAGCATGACTATTTTGGTAGAGCTTTTGCCTAAACAATTATGTATGGTTCTTTCATTATATATGTTTTTTTATACATTGGTGTTTTATGTGAATTATGGTGCTTTTTTTTCTTCTTTTTTTTCTTTTTTGTGTGAACTGTGGTGCTATATAAATGATATTAGTGTTTTTATTACATACCAATTTTTGCCAAATATGGACTGAATTTAATAGGAGGGTGTAGATATTGCGAATTAAGGTAGAAGATTAGTAGATAATGGAATGTCCTCTTACTTCCCGAAGAATTTAGTCTTAGTGACGTCTGTTGTAGTATATTAGCTTTATTTTTGTAGTGTGTCTTACTTTTGCTTTATACCACTGTTTGCAACAAATTTTAAAGTGATAGAAAATAAATTACAATCACAAATAAAATATGAAGAAACATAACTTTATTGATCAAGATTGTGAGTACAATTTTGTTCCTCCCTTGATTCTTCTCTCTCTTTAGATTTCTCCGTAATTCGAGGGCTGTTAGTGACGTGTTTCTCGAACTAGGAGGACTTGGACTTGGTCTACATAATTCGAGGGCCGTTAGTGACATATTTCTCGAACTAGGATGATTTAGGCTTGATCTTCATAATTCGAGGGCCGTTAGTGGCGTATTTTTCGAATTAAGATGATTTTGATTTGATCTCTTTATGAATATTCCATGAATTTGCGGAATATTCGAGATCTCAATCTCTTTATGAGTATTCCATGAATTTGTGATGGAATTTTGGAGATGCCTTTTCAAGAGAATAGAGTAAGTACCCTTTATATAGGCATGAATTAGGGTTTAGGGTTGAGTAGCCTCCAAGAATCCTAGTTGGAATTGAACACACTTTGTAGAGTCCCAACTCGAATTGAACACATCATGTAGAGTCCTACAAAATTATAATGTCTACAAATGCCTCCTGCTTCAAGGCTTGTCGGAGTGTAGACTTGTTGAAACTCAAAGACGAGGTTTGAAGTACTCATTCTTCCACCTTTGCGATTTTGTGGCTTTAGATTTGCATATGATTTGCGAGAGAAGAGATGAAGGGCAGATTTGGTCCCACTGGGCATGCCAATTTGTTTGCAACAGATTTTAAAGTGATAAAAAATAAATTACAATCACAAATAAAATATGAAGAAACATAACTTTATTGATCAAGATTGTGAGTACAATTTTGTTCCTCCCTTGATTCTTCTCTCTCTTTAGATTTATCCGTAATTCGAGGGCCGTTAGTGACGTGTTTCTTGAACTAGGAGGACCTGGACTTGGTCTACATAATTCGAGGGCCATTAGTGGCGTATTTCTCGAATTAGGATGATTTAGGCTTGATCTTCATAATTCGAGGACCGTTAGTGGCGTATTTTTCGAATTAAGATGATTTTGATTTGATCTCTTTATGAATATTCCATGAATTTGCCGAATATTCGAGATCTCGATCTCTTTATGAGTATTCCATGAATTTGTGATGGAATTTTGGAGATGCCTTTTCAAGGGAATATAGTAAGTGCCCTTTATATAGGCATGAATTAGGGTTTAGGGTTGAATAGCCTCGAAGAATCTTAGTTGGAATTGAACATACTTTGTAGAGTCCCAACTTGAATTGAACAAGTCACGTAGAGTCCTACAAAATTTCAATGTCTACAACCACCATATGTGTTTTATGGTGTTTCAGTTATTGTACTATTTTGTTATGTTTCGTATTAATTGTTATATTTTCTTTATCATTATTTTCCCTGCTTTTCATGTTTACTATGATTTATTGTACTTGAATCGAGGGTCTTTCAGAAACAGGTTCTCTAACTCACAACATAGTGGTCAATGGACAGTGGCATAGCCAGAAAATTCATAAAGGAAGGTATCCAAATTAAAGCCAAAAAAAATAAATGTAGCCATGGGGAATTGAACTTGAGTGGCCAACAGTTTTTTGCACACTATTGCCACTAAGTTAGTGCTCTATCAAAATCATTTTATCTCATTTTTTTATAACTTAAACTTTTTTAAAACAGACCACATTAAATAAAATAAACGAAATGCTATTGTAAGGATTCAAACTTGGGATTCTTGTGCATGTTGCTCACACTTTTGCCACTGAGCTACGGTTCTTTAATATCTTTTAGGGTGTCTAAAATGCTACATATATCAATATAAAGTAAGATTTTACCTATTAATATAGTGTAATTTTCCGGCTAAAGGTGTCCGACTGGACACCCTGGAATAACTGTAGCTCTGCCCATAATAGTGTGGTAAGGTCTACATACAATTTACCCTTCTCATACATACTTGTGAAATTTCACTGGATATATTGTTATTGTTATATTGGTGTTTTATGTGGAATATGGTGCTATATGAATGGCACTAGTGTTTTTATTACAAACTAATTTTTGCCAAATATAGACTGGGAATTTAATAGGAAGGTGTGGCTGTCGCGGATTAAGGTAGAAGATTAGTAGGCAGTGGAGTGTTTTTTCTTGCTTCTCGGCAAATTTAGGTTTAATGGCGTCTGTCGTAGTATTAGCTTTATTCTTGTAGTGTCTTGCTTTTGCTTTCTACACTATATGGTGTTTCGGTTGTTGCACTATTTTGTTGTTGTTAATGTTTTCGTATTAGTTATATTTTTTTACTGTCATTTTTCCTTTTCGTGTTTACTTTGATTTGTTGTACTCGAATCGAGGGCTTTTCCGAAATAGGTTCTCTACCTTCACAAGATAGTGATAAGGTCTACATACCCCACTTATGAAATTTCACTTAATATATTGTTAATTGTTATATAGACAGAAAATTTAATATAACAGTTCAAGTTACGAATCGATCTCTTATTTTACACTATAAACTATCGAGAAACTCCGAGAAAAATATTAATACCGATGAATTTAATTTGTGAATTTTTCATGTGCACAAGGATCACTTTAAATTTGTATTCAAGTACCGGTGACCAAAATAAAAAGGGATTCCTAGCTAGTTGGGTACCAGAGGAAATGAAGACAAAGAATGTCCTTCTTCTCTAACTTCAATATTTTTTTGTTTCACATGATTATAATATCAAGTTTGGATCTAGAAAGCAATTGTAAAGAAAATTGATGAAAGGGTCCTTTAACCTTTCTTGGATAGTTGATAATTCTTTTTTAGAACTAGTTTCTTGTTACATATATATTTGAGCCGTCTTTTTTAACATAAAAAAATAAAGAATAAATTATAAAGTAAATTTGTTGATTGAATCTGATTGGATTAACTGGATAATCTGAAAAACTCAGTCACAGACTAGTTTGGGGAAGGTGGATTAGGCCGAATAGAACCAAACTTGGTAGGCGTTGGAGCCTGATAGATGAGCTCGACTTGTAGATCGATTGTTAGACCATTAGGAGACCAATACGCTAAACTTAAAAAAAAAAATTTAAAAATTTCATAAATATACAATAAAGTAGTTTTGTTTGCATCAAATTTTCATTTTCAATAAAAAAAAATAGCCCCAAAATAGTGATATAAACAATAAAAATTATTTTCAACAAAATGGTCATATATATATATATATATGTAACGTATCGATATCTATATATAATGTATAAATACTATATAAATAGTGTATATTTGTGTATAGATGATGTATAACAATAGATCATATATATATATATATATATATATTGTTGATACAATAAAGTATACATTTTAAACCATTTTTTTCTCCAATTCCAACCAACTCAAATCTCCTCTAAACGGTCTCAAAATTTAGATGTGAGCTTCTTTAGATGTTTTGATTCTTATAATATATCATTCACTCAAAATGATTTACGTTTGCGGAAAATCTAGCTCATGATTTATTTGTTAATTATGCACGCTATGAGAACTTTTAAATCATGAATTGACAAAATTTTATTGAAGTGATTTTCATGTTAATCAACTCACGTACATTTCATTGAAAAACAACCATTCCTTCAAGAAACTGGTTATCACTAGACCTATAACATAAACAACCCTTCGAATTCTATATATGTTACACATTAATATGAAAATATTGTCCGTCATGATTACATATTGAAAATCAATAAGGTCAATTTTCATGTTGAAAATAATATAAATAATTCATTAATTGATATGGTCTGATTTCATATTGAAAATAATATGACAATAATTTCGTAAAAAGTAAATTTTGAAGCGTTAGTATTCGAGTATCACTTTTCTGGGAATATTTTAGTAAGAAACCATGAAGAACATTTTTATATTGAATAATAAAATTCAAGTATTTAATGGGTTTATGATAATTTGGATGTAATTTTAAAAAGGAGAGAAGGTCTGTTGGGAAAGCTTTATGTGTATCGAAAACGAAGGCATATTTAGTTTAAAGAAGAATAATTAAATGGCATTTTAGTCATATCGTAATTTTTTCTTTAATAATAAATAAATTAAAAGAATTGTTACAACAAAATTAAAATAAGAGAGATAAATGTAATATTGTAAACCATAAGAGAAATTAGTATTATGAAGTCAAATCTGAAGGGAGATTTCTGAAATTATCCCTAATAATAATAATAATAATAATAATAATAATAATAATAATAATAATAATAATAATAATAATGTACCAAGATGAGTTTTGGTGTAGTGATGGGACTATTTCACTTTTAACCAGAGTATTGGATTCAAGCCTGAGTATGAAAAAAATCCTGTTGGGAGTGTTAGAATCGAAATAATCAGGTGTCATGCGAAAGCTAACAAAGCAAACCTCGAGATTAATAAGACAAACGAGAAATAAACCAAAAGACACAAAGATTTAACGTGGTTCGGTCAATCGACCTCCATCGACAAAGGAGATGAGCAATCACTATATAAATATGAGAGTACAAAATATAGAGAGAAATAACCTCAACCAATTCACTTGGGAGGTAACCAAAACTCTCAAACCCCGTAGGACTACATTATGAATGCTGATTTAGTTAGAAGGAACATACTTCTATTTATAGAATCCCAAATCTTTTCCTACAAGAAAAGGACTAGTCAATTCTAATCCTTTTCCTAAAAGGAAACCTAATTATGGTAAGAAACTCATGGCAATTAATACCCAACGGGGAGTGCCACGATGGGCTCGTAAATTAATACTTAAAGACACCGACCCAACTTCACTGCCTTTGAAATATTCTTGGTCCAGATAAGGATGCGGAACGTTCTTATCCTCTTCGCTGCTTAATCATAGCCGTCCATCCTATTCTCTCAACCTTATAAATACACTTGCTGGGAGGCCAATTGTTACCAACCGGTATTTTTGGCTCTACTTCTCTATTTTTTTTAAGGATTTGGTGTCTTTGAGAATTCACCTAACTATTGTTGATCAAGATATGGGTAATTACTGTGCCTTATTGTATGAGCAAGATATTCTAGGTCAAGATACTGGGTAATTATTGTGTCATATAGTTATTGTTGTTGATTTGGGTAATTATTGTTGATCAAGATACTGGGTAACTATTGTTGATCAGGATAATGGCAAATAATGTTTGATCAAGATATGGGTAGTTATTGTTGATTAATATATGGGTAATTCTTGTTTGATCAAGATAAGAGGTAATTATTGTATATGATTTGGTGTTCTCTCGTTGGTATCTTGTATTTGATTGTTGATCAAGATATGGGTAATTATTGTATATGATGCCTTCACGATCGGTTTGGATTTTGATTTCTTGGCCATCTCAGAATTATATAAATCTCAAGTCATGTACTTTTGAATCTTGGTTTCCAAGTATTATTTTAATTTTTTGGGAGCGTGTAGGTTTCTGATTTGCAGCTCTTTGATCATCTCTGTAGAGAAGGACGAACGTTAGGGGTTTTGGGAGTTCTTGACTTTTTAGTGTGATTCGTTTGCAATTAGTTCTATTTTTTTGCAAATTTATTGATTCGTTATTGTTGTTTGTTTGATCAGGTATGGGTAATGATGATAGGAGATGATAGGAGAATGATTCTTCTACACTTGCTTGGTCTCAATGTTAATTCTGAGGTTTTTGTTGTGTTGGTGTACATTGTTTTGTCACCATGTTTACTACTCTGAAACCTAGCAATTTCCTTTTGTTGAATCAGAACACGAGTAGAATTGGAAATTTGGCTCCCCAGGCATGCCTACTTGGATATTTTGTTCTAGACCTATGTGTAACAACCATACAGTGGAGCTAGCAATTTGGATTTGATATCTTGACTTCCATCTTTAATGCTAATGCTAATCATGTGTCTCCTCACGTCAACTTCTTTTACCTTCTTATTTGGTTTGGTCATCAGTGGATGTCATTCTTAGCTGTCAAGAATACATAGATGGTGCAAGTGGTTCTACATGAATAAGTGTCTTGCTTAGGTGTTTGTGGTTGGGAAAGATGCATCAGTTCCCAGGTCTTTGACTATATTGGATTTTTCAGTATCTTAAAGATTTGTTCAAAACTGGTACGAGATGGAAGTTATCAACTATGAAAATTCTTTTCACAAGTGTGTTTAGTGTGTTCTGCTGCCAGTTAGTTTTAGTTGTTAGTTCAAATGCTCGTGTTCTTTGATGATCCTGGTGTCTTTATAGTGTTTCTATTCAATCATTGGCACCATAATTCTACAATTGGAAGTTAAAATCTTGTATGAAATGTACATGCATTTGCTTTGGTATAATATTCTGGGTAACTGGGTTTCTGCGGCCGCAACATACCTCACATAAAAAAAGAATTACATGATTATTCCTACTTCTAAAAGATAAGAGTCGAAGTATATACCAGTGTTTTGGATGGCAAAAGTCAACAAAAGGTGACAAGGGTCTGCCTCGCCACAAGGCGAAGCGAGTGGCTAGGCGCTCACATTTTTGAAGTGCAGCGCCAATTAATACCAAAAAATTAGAATATTTAATTGCATATATAAATAGACAAAATCTCAATAGCAATAATATATTAGCAAATATTTCAATCCAAAAACTAAAAATAGATAATAAATACTCGAAGTTTAGAACTTGAATAAGAAAAATACAGAAGAAAAGTCAAAGCACCGGATAAAGTCAAAAGTCAATTCTGGATCTTTGATGGTGCTGTTGAGTGCTTCTCTGCTACTTATCTTCTCGACGTTTTCCCTTGGTTATCACGCCAGATTGGTTTTTGTTTATTGGTGAATGAATGTGTAGACCACATGGTGACAGTAACAGAGGATTAATTTGGAAACTTCTAAGGCTTATCCGGTATGTATCCCTGTGCACCTTGTTTTCTTGGTCTTCTTGGTGAATGAATACGTAAGACCACATGGTGATGGATATTGTTAGGCTTAAATCAAAATGGGGTTCTCAATCTTGTCTCTTGCATCTCTAGTGATTTCTTAGGTGATATGGGTTTTGTTAGCACATAACTGGTCCCTTCTTTTTGTGCTTGCAGTTGGGTTTTACCTTAGCAGTGAATTATTCTTTTCATGGCAGGGGCTTTGTTTGGGCATTTGTGGTAGAGGTTTAATGAGTACTGAGATACTCGATACTCATTTCAGTTTTTTCCCCTAACCAGAGTGGTCCCTCCTCTCTGTCAAAAATTGATGTTGTATGAAACTTGCCAGCTAAAGTAGTTTCTCTTGCACTCACATGTGTTGTATTCTGTTGCCGTTTCTCGTTTTTAGTCTAGATGCATCAGTTGATGAGATTCCTGGTGGTTGATGGGTATATGGTCTTATCGACACCTGATAAATACTCGGAACTCAATCCGGGATCTTTTGACAGCCCGGTGAAGTTGGGTCCCTGTTAGACCCTCTCTTTTGGTGTTCTCTCTGCCTTAACTTCTCTGCTTCTTTTTTCTTGCATCACCTCAGCTTGATTTTGTTTGTTGGATGGATGACAGTTGTGAGGACTAGATTTGGAAAATTTTGAAGGTTGATGCCCAGTGTCCGTTCCTGTGCACACTGTTTCCTTGCTATTTTATGCTTGCACTACAATCTGAATATCATCAGGCTTCGTTAGAGGGGTTTTCCAATCTTGTTTCTTTGCCACTTTTGTGCTAGCATTGTAATATGAATATTATCAGGCTTCCAGAGAGGGTTTTTTCAATCTTGTCTGTGGCATTTTCTTGTGGGTTTTGTCAGCTCTGCACGTAACTCATCCCTTCATTCCTTTGCTTGCAGCCATTGGGTCTTACAAAGCAGTGAATTCTTCTTTTCTTGGAGGTACCTTATTTGTCCATATGTGTTGAGGTCTTGTTAGTCTTTTACGAGTATAGATAATTTTCAATTTTTCTTCCTTATTGACTCCTTTGTCTTTATCATAACTACTATTGTATTGTAGTTTCTCAATTAGGACATTATTTTCATCAATGTGTGTTGTATTCTACTGCCATGAAGTTCTTAGTTCAGATGCTTATGTTCTTATGGTGATCCAATTGATGAGGTCTCTTATGGTGATGAAGTCTCTTACTCTCTTATGACTATGGATGCCTGATAAATACTTGACCAATTCCACATCTTTTGGTAGTGGCGTAAAATATTTCGATAGTGGCGTAAAATACTTCTCAACTTTTGTTTCTTTTAGCTACTTGTCTTCTTTGCTTTCATTTTTTTTGGTTGTATCAATGTGTAGACCATGTGGTGACACTGTTATGGATGTTCAGATTTGGAAATTTCAAAGCTTGGTTAACCAACATGTGATCCTTTGCCACCTTTTGGTCTTTTTGGTGCTTGCATTGCAATCTGGATATTGTCAGTGCTTTGACGAAAGGGGGTGTTTAGTCTTGTCTATGGCATCCCTTGTGATTACTTAGGTAGTTTGGGGTTCGTCAGGTTTGCTCTGAACTGTTCCCTCATTTTTGTTTTTGCAGCCATTGCTTACAGCGCCGTGATTTCTTCTTTTCATGGAGCGGCCGTGTTCTGTCCGTTTGCGTTGAGGTTTCTTTAGTCATTTTATGAGAGTGGAGATTTTCGATTCAATTTTCTTTCGTAATGACCCTTTGTCTTTGTCAAATCTTTGTCAAAACTCAAAACTAGTGTTGTATGGAAGTTTCTCAACTAGGACATTATTTTTCATCATATGTGTTGTATTCTGCTGTCATGAAGTTTAGTGCAGACGCGTATGTTTTCGATTGTCCAATTGATGAGGTCTTCTATGGCTATGGACACTTGATAAGTACTCGACCAATTTTAGATCTCATTTGATAGCGGCGTAGAATACTTATTTACTTTTATTTTCTAGCTACTTACTTATCTTTCTCTGCTTCCATATATTTTTCGTTATCACACTGGTTTTTTTTGGTTGGATGGATGTGTAGTAGACAATGTGGTGACACTGTTATGGATGTTCAGATTTGGAGATTTCAAAGCTTGGTTTACCAACACGTGGTCCTCTGCCATCTTTTGGTCTTTTTGGTGCTTGCACATCAATCTGGATATTGTCCGGGCTTCGACAAAAAGGGGTTTTCAGTCTCGTCTAAGGCTGTCTCTAGTGATCACTTAGGTGATTTGGGGTTCGTCAAATTTGCTCTTAACTGTTGCCTTCTTTCTGTTCATGCAGCCATTGGTTACAGGGCAGTGAATTATTCTTTCCATGGAGTGGCCGTGTTTGCTTGCTTGTGTTGAGGTTTCTTTAGTTTAAGTTTTTAAGATTATGAAGATTTTCGATTCAGTTTTCTTCGGAAGTTTCTCGACTAAGATAATATTTTTCACTAGTGTTGTTGTTCTGCTGCTGTGATGTTTTTAATCCAGACACTATGTTCTTCGATGATCCCATTGACGAGGTCTCCTATGGCTATGTACACTTGATAAGTCTTTAGACTGATAAATGCTCCCCTACATCTGGTCTTCTAGCTACAGATATTTTTGTTATCAAACTTGTGTTTTTTTTTTGATGGATGTGTAGACTATATGGTGACAGTAATAGAGTTTTAGATTTGGATATCTCAAAGGTTGATATCCAGTATGGTATCTCTGTGCCCTCTTGGTTGTTTTGGTTCTTGCACTGCAATTTGGATATATTGGTCAGGGCTTCAACAAAAAGGGAGTTTTAAATCTTGTCTATATGGTGTCTCTACTGATTTCTTAGATGGTATGGGTTTCGTCAGCTTTGGACTTTATTGTACCCTTCTTTTTGTGCTTGCAGCCATTGGGTCTTACAGAGCAATGACTTATTCTTTTCATGGAACAGTTTTCTTTGTCCATTTATAATGAGGTTTCCGTGGTTCGGGCTTTTATGGGTTCTTACATTTTCAACTAAAATAGTTTTATTTTTCGGTCAGTGTGTGTTGTATTCTACTGCCATTAAGTGTTTAGTCCAGATGGTTATTTTCTTCGATGATTCAATTGATGAGATTCTTGATGGTTGATGGTTATGGTCTCATGGACACCTGAGAAGTACTGTATTTTTGATCTTCTGAGAACCTCATAAAATAGTCCTGTCTTTTGGTGTTCTTGCTGCTCATCTTCTCTTTATTTTCCTTGCATTTCACTAGCTTGATTTTGTTTTTTGAATGTGGATGCATGGTGACAGTTGAGAGGAGTAAGACTAGGAAGGTTTTTAAGGTTGGTGTCCTGTGTGCATTTCTATGCACCCTGTTTCTTGTCCATGTTGGTTCAAGCACATCAATCTGTATATTCGATATCACCTGGCATCAAGAACAGTGTGCTTTGTAATCTTAAGCACTGCAATCTGTATATTCGATATCACCTGGCATCAAGAACATAGTGCTTTGCAATATTATCTTGTTTGGCATCTCTAGTGATCTCTCCTGCGTGGTATTTTCCACTTACCTATTACGTTCTTTTTCTGTATGTAACAGTTGGATCTTTCAGAACATGAACTTCAACTCAGTTTTCTTCTTAATCAGCGGGTCCCTTTTCTCTTTGTCAACTTACTGTTGTGTGGAAGTTCTTGGGAATGATAACATTTTACACTAGTGTGTTATACTCTGCTACATTTAGTCTAGATGCGTATTTTCTTGGATCTATCCAAATGATGAGATCGCTGGGTGTTATGGACACCTGAGAAGTACCCAAACTCAAGTTTAGATCTTTTTATGGCCCGAAGAGCTCCTCCTACTTTGGTGTTCGTGTTACTTATCTTCTCTGTTTCTATTTTCTTATGTTTATCATGCCACTTGATTTTGTTTGTTTGGATGCATGTTTGTCACATGGTGACCATGAGGGGACTTGGTAATTTTGAAGTTTGGTTTCAGTGTGTGTCCTTCCCTTGTGCAACCTTTTTCTGTGCCGTTGTGTGTCCTTTCCTTGTGCACCCTGTTTCTGTGCCATTTTGGTGCTTGCACTTGCCTTGCAATTTGGATATCCTCAGGCACTGGGGATTATGCAATCTTGTCTGGCACCTCTAGTGATGGATTCGCAGCTTGCACTCTGACTGTTCCCTTCATTTTATACTTGCTGTCGTTGGGCTTTCCAGATCAGTGAAGTCTTCCTTTCATGGAGCAGCCTTGTTTGTCTTAGCGTTGAAGTTTCCTTAGTTCAGGCCTTGTATTTGTATCTAGCTCTTCAATTCAGTTTTCTTCCCTGGTAGAGATCCCCTTATCTCGTTGTCACAAGTGCTGTTAAATGAAAATTTTCAATTACTATAACTCTCTCCACAAGTGCATTTTCAGCTTTTAGTTCATATGCTTTTGTTTTGCGATGATTCAACTGATGAGGTCTCATATGGTGTGGACATCTGGTAAGTACTAGTTCAGTTCTGTATTTTTTCATCATCTACCTTTTGTGTTCTTGCTCTGCTTATCTTCTCTGCTGCTTCCATTTTCTTTTTGCTTATCACACCGGTTTAAGTTTTGTCTGTTGGAAGGATGTATATACCACATAGTGAACAGTATTGGAGGATTAGATTTGGTAATTTAAAAGCTTAGTGTTCAGTAAGCTGGTCATTTAGGTGCTTGCACTGCAATCTGGATATCGTTAGGGCTTTGAGAAAAAGGGGATTTCTAAATATTGTCTACTTCATTTCTAGTCATTTCTTGAATGGTTTGGGTTTTGCCAGCTTTGCATTTAACTGTTCCTTCTTTTTGTGCTTGCAGTTGTGTTCTTAAAGATCTAATTTCTTCTTTTCGGGGAGCAGCCTTGTTTGTTGATTTATGTTGAGGTTTCATTTAGTTCAAGCTCTTGTGAGTGTTCGGTTTTCAATTTGGTTCTCTTCTCTAATCAGTATATGATCTTTTCTCACCACACTCTTCAAAGTGGTGCTTTTCTAGTAGTTAGTTTAACTTAAAGTTTTACATGTCAGTGGGTTACAGTACATGGTCATTTTCATTCAATTTTTGGTTAATTTATTGGGTGCAGCATCTACAGCCACAGTCACTACTATTTTCAGACTAATTGTAGTTAGGTAAATGAAGCCTCTTTTTATTTTTGGAGATCTCTCCCCTAACTTTTTTTTTGAAACATGTGCATTATGTTCAAATGCTCAATCATTTGACGAGTTGCTTCAGACTGTTAGCTATTATGTAGAACTTCAATATAAAAAGAGAGCTCCTGCAAACTTTTTCTCTCCATAAAACATTGCCATTTGAGAAGTCTTTGCACCAAAGTCAGCAATTCATTGAATTTAGAACAGAGCAAGTAAAAAAAACTTGGCTCATCTTCTGTGGTACAGGTCATGTACAGTCTTCATGTATTTATATCACAGAAGTAACTATATTTTTCTGTGTAGAAGATCTTCTCATGAGATACCTTTCTAAATCCATTACGTATCAAATCATTGTGCAAGTTGGGAGGTTTTTCTATGAATCTTGTTCTTCTAAATACTCTTCTGAGTTGAGCTTTGTACTAATTTTCTTGATATGGTTGAAATTGCCATTGATTATAGGTAACTGTTGTTTTGTCATTCTCTGTGTTCTTGATGTATGTTTAGTCAAATGTAACTTCACTGATGGTATGTTTCCTAAAATGTCACTAAACAGATAATTTGTTCAGCCGAATGTCACTTTGCAGATCTGTCACTGATGGTTTTGTTACTTCGTTCTTGTCATGTTCTATTACCAGCTATAATCCATTTCTTATTTCAGAAATTGTTCCTTGCTCCTTGAATTTCTTGTATTGGTGATTGATTAGGAACCTTGCACAAGTTAAAAGGGGATCTTCTAAGGAGCCCCACCAAGACCGAGTTTCAACATTTTTGAATAATGCTGCTTTCTTGGCCTTCATTCATCAAGTGTAGCTCTCCATTCACCTTACTGTACATATGGATGTTATACTTTAGATATCATATGGTTATAGAGGGGTTTCCATTTTTATTATTTTTCCTAGTATATATTTATGAGTCTGTTCCACTGTGCTTTAATTTTCTTTGTTGCATCATTAGGACAACACTTTGGTAAAGAGGGATCAGACTATGATTTCAGGCATTCAGGTTCATAGGAGTTCTCATATTTTTCCATATGTGTTGAGGTTCCGTTAGTTCAGTCTTTTACGAGTATTGGTAATTCTCAATCCAGTTTTCTTTCCTAATGACTCCTTTGTCTTTGTCATAACTAATGTTGTATGGAAGTTTCTCAATTAGGACATTATTTTCACCAATGTGTGTTGCATTATGCTTCCATGAAGTTCTTAGTCCAGACACTAATGTTTTTTGATGATCCAATTAATATGAGGTCTCTTACTCTCTTATGCCATGGACAACTGATAAGTACTTTGACCAATTCTAGATCTTTTGAGAGTGGCATAAAATACTACTTACTTTTTTTCTTTTAGCTACTTATCTTCTCTGCTTCCATTTTCTTCGTTATCACACTTGTTTTTTTTTGTTGTTGTATTGGATGGTTAGACCGTTTGGTGTCACTGTTATAGAGGTTCAGATTTGGAAATTTCAAAGCTTGGTTAACGGACTTGTGATCATTTACCACCTTTTGGTTTTTGGTGCTTGCACATCAATCTGGATGTTGTCTGAGTTTGACAAAAGGGGGTTTTCAGTCTCGTCTATGGCATCTCTAGTGATTACTTACGTCGTTTGCGGTTCGTCAGATTTGCACATAACTGTTCCCTTCTTTATGTTCTTGCAGCCATTGGTTACAGGGCAGTGAATTATACTTTTCATGGAGCGGCCGTGTTTGTCCTTTTGTGTCGAGGTTTCTTAAGTTTTAAGTCTTTTATGAGTATCAAGATTTTCGATTCAGTTTTCTTCCCTTATGGCTCCCTTTTCTTTATCAAAACTACTGTTTAATGGTACGTTCTCAACTAAAATATTAAAATAATATTTTTCATCAATGTGTGTTGTGTTCTGCTGCTGTGAAATTTTAATGCAGACAATATGTTCTTCGATGATCCAATTGATGAGATCTCCTATGGATATGGACACTTGATAAGATTTATACTCTATCAATTCTAGATCTTTTCTTTTGAGCACGGCAGGAAGTGCTCCTCTACTTCTGGTCTTCTAGCTATATATGTTCTTTGCTGCCATCTTCTGGTTATCCAACTTGTTTTTTTTGTTTGGATGGATGTGTAGACTATATGGTGACAGTAATAGATGCTAAGATTTAGAGATTTCAAAGATTGATATCTAGTATGGAATTTCTGTACCCTGGTCTTTTTGGTTCTTGCATTGCAATTTGGATCTATTCGTCAGGGCTTCAACAAAAGGGGATTTTTAAATCTCTGCCTATATGGTGTCTCTAGTGATTTCTTAGATGGTATGGGTTTCGTCAGCTTTGGACTTGATTGTACCCTTCTTTTTGTACTTGCAGCCATTGCGTCTTACAGAGCAATGAATTATTCTTTTCATGGAACGGCTTTTTCTTTGTCCATTTGTGTCGAGGTTTCCTTGGTTCAGGCTTTTACGAGTTCTGACTTTTTCAACCAAAATAGTTATTTTTCCGTTGGTGTGTGTTGTGTTATACTACCATTTTTAGTGTTTAATCCAGATGCTTATTTTCTTCAATGATCCAATTGATGAGATTTTTGATGGTTGATGGCTATGGTCTCATAGACACCTGACAAGTACCCAATTTTGGATCTTTAGGGTCTTCTCTTTTGGTGTTCTCGCTGCTTATCTTCTCTGCTTCATTTTTCTTGTATTATGCTAGCTTGATTTTGTTTGTTGGATGTGGATGTATGGTGACAGTTGAGAGGAATAAGATTTGGAAGATTTTGAAGGTTGGTGTCCAGTGTGCATTCTTGTGCACCCTGTTTCTTAGCCATGTTTGTGCTTGCACTATAATCTAGAGATTATCAAGCTTCAAAAGAAGGCGGTTCTCCATTTTGTCTAGCATTTGTAGTGAATTTCGAGCTGATACAGTCTTCACCAGATTTGCACTTAGACTGTTCCATCTTTCTGTGCTTGCAGCTGCTGGGTCTTACAGAGCAATAGATTCTTCTTTTCATGGAGCGGCATGGTTTGTCAATTTCGTGTTGAGGTTTTTCGTTTGATGGTTCTAATGATTAATGAGATCTTCAATTCTATTTTCTTCCCTAATCAGAATGGCTCCCTTCTCTTCTGTCACAACATTGCTTCACTAATGTGTATTTTGTTGCCATACTTGTTTTTTAATAATCCAGATGCTTATGTTCTTTGGTGATCCAACTGATGAGATCTCCATGGTTATGGACAACACATGATAAGTGTATTCAAACTCGATTGCGTTCTTTTGATGGCCCTGTAACGCACTCCTATACTTTTCGTGTTCTTGCTACTTACCTTCTCTGATTTCGTTTAGCATACATGTTGATATAGTTTGGTTGGATGAATATCTGTAGGCCACATGATGGTAGTAAGAGGATAATAATTGGATATTTTGTACTTTAGTTTCTGTGTGCATCCTGTGGACCATGTTTCTTGCCATTTTGGTGCTTGCACTGCAATCTGGATATTGGATATCACCAGGCATCAAGGGAAGGGTGCTTTCCAATCTTATCTCTTTTGGCATCTCTAGTGATCTCTCCTGCGTGGTATGGATTTCCACTTACCTCTTATGTTCTTTTTGTGCATGTAACCGTTGGGTCTTCCAGAGCATGAACTTCAATTCAGTTTTGTTCCTAATCAAATAGTCCCTTTTCTCTTTGTCAAAGCTACTGTTATGTGGAAGTTCTCAACAATGATAATATTTTACACTAGTGTGTGTTGTACTCTACTGCCATGAAGTTTTTAGTCTATATGCTAATTTTTTGGGTGATCCAAATGATGAGATCCCTAATTTTCATGCACACCTGAGAAGTGCCCAAACTCAATTTGATCTTCTTATGGCCCTCAGAGCTCCTCTACTTTGGTGTTCTTGCTGCTCTTATGGTTATTCATGCCACTTGATATTGTTTGTTTGGATGTTTGTAGACCACGTGGTGTTCATGAGGGGATCAGATTTGGTAATTTTGAAGTTTTGTTTCAGTGTGTCCTCCTGTTGTGCACCTTGTTCCTTTGTGGTGCTTGCACTGCAATTTGGATATCATCAGGCACTGGCAAGGGAGTTGTGCAATCTTGTCTTGCACCTCTAGTGATCTCTCCTATGTGGCTTGGGCTTTGCAGCTTGCACTTCAACTGTTCCCTTCTTTTATGCTTGTTGTCGTTGGGTCTCCAAGATCAGTGACGTCTTTCTTTCATGGAGCAGTCTTCTTTGTCTTAGCATTGAAGTTTCCTGAATGGGGCATTTCTGTTTTCTCTAAGTTCCAGTTGTCCAAATTTGCCAGATAATTTGAGTGGGGTTTTTCTCTTTTTTAAGCTCCAGTTGTCCAATTTCATCAGATGACTCTGAATGGGGTACTTCTCTTCCCCAAGCTCCAGTTGTTTAAATTAGTCAGTTAAGAGTTATCAGCTAAAAGATGTCGCTTTGGAGCAACTGTTGGTCCAGCTTTGTTCCTCTTTGCTCTCAAATTCTTGTATCTACTTTGATAGAGCTAGGATTAAAGGACATATTTTTTTGGCTAAAATACACAAATTCAGTTCCATATAAGTGGATTTGCTTTCTGAAAGTGGTGAGAAGTTGGGAGGATGGTAAATCTGTTGTTGTGGAGCATGTTAAATAGAAAAAGTCCTGGTATGATGTCGAGCATGTTAAACAGAAAAAGGTCCTGGTATGATCACTTGGATTCCTGTATTTACATTGACCTGTTCTAGTCATTTTTGAATATCTGTTTTGGATTAACATTACTCGTTCTTCTTGTTATTTTGTGTGGGTGTGTGTTCAACTACACTTGAGTGTTCTAGTCACTCAGTACTATCTAATGTACTTTCTCCTAAAATGTGTAGCGGCAGTGTCTATGATCAAGTTTTAACTATGAGTAAGAACTGAATTTTCTAAAAATAATTGTCTCCTCTCACATGTACGAACCGAATATAGGGGTCTATAGGAAATATTCTAACAAGTATAGGTGTGAAGTAGCTTTCTGTTTTGGCTTGTTATGATGAGTTATGTATCTCTTTCTTTGGCTCATCTCCCATGCTTATTTGGTCTCTTTTGATTTGGGATTGGTATCTGTGGATTATTATCTGGGATGTGATAAAGCTTGAGTTCAGTGAAACCAAGGAGATTCTTTTTCTCGGAACATGGACTAATGGAAGTTTAACTCTGGAAGAAGCACTTGATGAAGCATCCCGAAATTTTGCAGATGCGAGAACAGGGACAGACCAAGATTCCATGTGTGTAGTGATGTTACTGGTGCAAAAAGTTGATTTCAGGGTGCATATTGTTCTCTCTTTGTGCAAATATATCATATATATTTTTAGCTGTTGAAGGTGCTATGAAATTGTGGAGTTCATGAATGCAACTTCTTCATGGTATGAGATGTGTTGAGTTGTAAGATAAAATTGATTTTCACGTACTGGTCCAATGCTTCTTTTCCATTACACAATTATCCCTTGGGCAATCTCATAAAAATACTAGGACCAGTTGGAGCCATGACATTTTTACATTTTATCTGCTATGCGTCTATGAAGTAATATCTTGTCATTTGAGATCATGTTTTGCACTAGCCAGGGCCCAAAAGTTGTCTTGACAGTTTAACTGTTTAGCTGCTATGCATCTCCCAAGTAGTATCTTGTCATTTGAAGTCTTGTTTTGCACTAGTTAGGGCCCAAAGTTGTCCAGTTTTCCTAATTAAGTTGTGAGAATGCTCCATAATATTCAAACTTAGAGACTTTTTTCCATGAGGTTTGCAAAAATGTACCAGTACTATGAGTCTGTTCGGTTCTACAATTTTAAGTTTTGAGAATTTTCCAAGATTATGGAATACAGTTCTATTCTAGCACCACAACTAAGAATTTTGGTTTTGATGTGTAATTTTCTCCTTCACTTCGCAGTGCCAAGTCTACTTAACTGCCCAGTCTACTTGTACAACAACAACAACAACAACATACCAGTGCAATTTCGTAAGTGATCGCATAAGTGGGGTCTGGGAGGATAGGATGTAAGCAGACCTTACCTCTTTAACTTTGAGGGACAGAAAGACTTCTCTGATAGACCTTGGAGGTCACTTTCCAGTCTGTTCCTCTCGGTCTTCATTTCCTTTTTGTATAATCCATCTTATTTCCAAGTTGTTCCTCGACTCTGTTGTCTGTGTTTAAGTTTTGAATTTCATTTTGTTAGTTCTATTTGATCTCGCATTGTTTCGGCACCAATTAGTAGTTCTCCTTGTGGTTTCTTTTGTAGTAGTGTTGGTTTATTTGTTGCTGTATTTTGTGTTTTGGTAATCCTTGTAACTCCGCCTGTTAACTCAGCCGGTCCCAAGCCCCGACCAAGGAGGAGGGAAGGTGTTTAAGTATGAAATTAGTTGTCTGTTCTTTTTAATTAGTAGAAATATTTCTGGAGTTACCTATGACCATTTCTCCTTATTTTTCTTGAGCAATTCAAATGAAACATGTACTCCTTTTGTCAGTGTTGTTCTCTTCATCTTATGGCATCTCTGATTACAATTATCACTTATCAGTAATTCTTTTGGTCATCTCTTTTGGTGTTTTCCCTGCTCATCTTCTCTGCTTCATTTTTCTTGTATTATGCTAGTCTGATTTTGTTTGTTGGATGCATGTATGGTGTTAGTTGAGAGGAATAAGACTTGGAAGATTTTGAAGGTTGGTGTCTAATGTGCAATCCTGTACACTATTTCTTGGCCATGTTGGTGCTTGCACTACAATCTGGAGATTTATCAGGCTTTGAATGAAGGTGGTTCTCAATCTTGTCTGGCATTTCTAGTGAATTCCTAGGTGGTACCTGCTTCACCAGCTTCACACTTACTATTCCATTCTTTCTGTGCTTGCAGCCGCTGGGTCTTACAGAGCCATAGATTCTTCTTTTCATGGAGCGGCATGGTCTGTTAGTTTCGTGTTTGAGATTTTTTGGTTGATGCTTCTAATGAATATTGAGATCTTCAATTCAGTTTTCTTCCCTAATCAAAATGGTCCCTTCTCTCTTGTTAACAGTGCCTCACTAGTGTGTATTTTGTTGCCATATTTGTTTTTTTAATAATCCAGATGCTTGTGTTCTTTGGTGATCCAACTGATGAAATCTCCATGGTTATGGACAACACATGGTAAGTGTGTTCGAACTCAATCGTAGATCTTTTGATGGCCATGTGACACTCCTCTACTTTTCGTGTTCTCGCTACTTGCCTTCTCCTATTTCGTTTAGCCTACTAGTTGATTTAGTTTGGTTGGATGAATGTTTGTAGGCCACATGGTGGTAGTAAGATGATATGATTAGGATATTGATAAAAAAGTGCTGAAAAGTTTTCTTTCTGCTAAATTGATTGAAGTATCTTTAAATCTATTTCAGAGTTGCCAAGGACGAACTTACAATTTCTTTGAGATATCAGTTGGATTATGCATAAATTGCGATAATTTATTAACTGCATAAGAAATGTCAGACTGAGTGAGGAACAAATACTGCAATTTGCCAAGGGTGCGCGGGTAGCGCTTGGCATCAGTAGGTAGTGGCGGGATCCAGGATTCAATTAAGGGAGTTCGAAAAACCTCTAACCTTACATTTAGGAGGTTCAAAATCAATATATAGACATAAAAAATCTTTAAAATACCTTAAATATACAACGTAAAACCCCCTCTGCAACCTCTAGGTACAAATGGAAGTAGAAACACCTTTACAATTGTCCACGTCCAGTTCTGAAAGAATATCTACAATGTATTTGAATTGAGAAGAATGAGACCATCCGATACTTGCTTAATTTAACACCCAAGAAATTAGATAGCCAAGATTCTTCAATGAATTATAGTGTATGATATTTTCTGATTTGATGCATCAATGACAATAAAGATAATAACATATTTTTTTTAAAATATAAATATTATATATAAAGAAGATTGATATTTATATATTGTGAATATTTTTCATTCACATGAGAGAAAAGAGAATTATGCTTGTGCTGGTAGATTTGCAATTCAGGATTCTTGCATCTTTTATTTATTTAAGCAGACAATTTTGATAAGTGATTAATAAAAGAAAAGATGTCTACATTGTTGTGATGTAGTATAATATTGAAGCTCTTTTAATCGAGTGTTATTGTTTTATAATATTATAAAATTTTACTTAATAGTATATTTGATTAGGTTTTGAGATTTTTATCATCAATACTCAACTATTTGATTTGTTTAAATTTAAGACAATTAATTCCTTCTTCTCAAATAACTATTTCCTTCCTTAGACAAAATTTTAATTTATATGATAACATCTTTTCCCTATATCAGCACTGAACTTCTTTTTAAATAATTTCTCAACTTTTCTTTTTTCCACTTCAAAATATTAACTTAAAAATAAATTGAATGTTATCAATTCAAAAAATAATATTGTGTAGGTGCAAGAAAAAAAGTAGAAAGGGATTTTTTTTTTTAAAAAAGAAATATATTTATGGATAAGATAATATTTAGCTTTGACTGTGAGATCACAAAATTTTTTAGAAGTACATATATGGAATATTAACTATTTAAATCATGGATTAGACTGTAGATATATACAAATTCTTGGTAAGTTGGTGTAACTTCTTATAGTCAATTGTTTATTGCATAAGAGAAAAAAAGGTAAAATAATAAATAAATAAATAAAAATGTTAAGAAAATAAATAAGCTACTAAGTGAAAATTACAAAAATATACCTTTTAAGACTTTGATCAACATTATATACACACACTCCTTTTTAATTACAAACATGGCAAAGGACTGATTTTTCGAATTTTATTATAATTAATTTAGTCAATTTTTTCCTTCTTTTTTGGGGTTATGTGCATAATTTATGGGGATGATAATTATACACTTTAATGATTACACGTTATCTTCTTTTTCCATTATTATTTTTATCATAGGTAAGTAAAATTTTTTTTTTTCTGTATCCTACCAACACTATTCCCCCAATAACATTAATTCTTGTTGCATGTGCAAATAAGTAAAGTAACCCTTTTCCCGTTTCCTATCATCTATTCTCCCAATAGCATTAATTGTTGTTATTTTCTACGTATTTTAGTTTTAGTAGAAGTGTTTCTCCGTTGTTGGCTTTAGTTATTACCCATAGTTTCATATTTAGTTCTTCTTCGTCAGTATCTACTCAATTCCAAATCATGTTTCGAGTTGGTGATTATTTCAGTTCCTTTATTTTCTTCAATAAAATCATTCAAAATGGGATTCATACCAGTCAAACATAATGTAGTTGATTTGATAATTTCTTGTCGTATTGTATGGACACCAATTTGGTACTCAATGACTTCCATCCATAGTTCTATCCACACATGTTACACATAATGGATATTTCGAAAAGAAATCAGAATTGCATTTTTTAAAATCTAAATATACTTGAACACCCATATCATTATGAATCTTTATCGGTGGAGATGGACCAATCACGACATATTTAAGTTCTAACTCATAAATGGTCGTGTCGACACTTAATTGTGAAGCAATAGTAGTAATTATGCCTTCGTAGTTATTGTTTGCATCATATATCAGTCCTTCAATATTGAAATTCACGTACATATATAACATAATACAATTTATAATTTCATAAGAAATTCAGCAATATATATATAAAACAGAATGTTGTTTACAATTTAATTCAACATAAAAGATTGGTTTTATTTTAATTCAAAATTGTAATCATGTTGGTATACAAAATGGTTTTAATAATTAAGTTAGTATACTAGTGATGTTTTACTTAAGTTAGTATACTAGTTATGTTGTTATTTTGGTATGAAATACACCAACACAAACTACTAAGTACTTAGCCAATTTAACGTTTGTTCTTTAAACTATCAATGTATATATATTAAACCAACCAAAAACCATACAAATTGCCAAGTTATTTAACAACAACTACATATACCACAAACACATACATATACACCAAACAAATTTGGTGTTTATAAATGATCTCAAATATGTCAAATACACCAACATATCTACCAAAAAAAAGAAGAAGAAAGAAGTTCAATATCTACAATACAATTACTACACCATCACATTGATCAATATATATATATATATGCTAACAGAATGGTTTATACAGTAAGATATATTAATAGAAAAATGCTAATCATGTCGCTATATAAAATGGTTGTAACTATTAAGATAGTATAACAATTTGGTTGTTATTTTGATATGAAATACACCAATTTTAACTAATCACCAATTTAAACAACATTATTATTTTAAACTTTCAATACATACACCTCAATTCAACAAAAATCACATACGTCGCGTAATACCAAGAAATTTCACAACAACGACGTATACCAAAATACAAACCAAACTTTTAAACACTCATGAATTTAAAACCCATTCTGTATGTCAACAAAATTAACCATTTGATAGTAACAAATCATATTAAATACAAAAAAAAACCATCAATCTTTTATACAAACTTAAATGACAAAAATCATTATGTATACCAAGATGTTAAATATTAGATGTAAACAAATCATACAGTATATCAAGTTACTAACCAATCATTGTACTAATTTAATTTCCAACCCCAATCTATACCATTTGATATAAAAACACCATATTGTATACTAAAATAACAACCAAATTTTTATACAGATTGTAGTTATCACACTTTATACACCATCATAGTCTATGTACCAACAAACTAAAAAGTATATACATATACCAACACTTATAAAAATTAATAATAATAATTGTATAGGATAAGATGTAGACCATGAGAACATGTTTAACATTGTATATGACATGAAATACAGTACGAACACTAGGTAGCAATCACGAAAAAAAAATACCAAATATTTTAAATTCAATAGGTAAATCAATCACCAATTTTGTCATGCTTTATTTATGCATACATGTTGCATCCCATCTCCGTTGTTTTGAATTAGAATCAAAACACGGTTAATATCCATAATCAAACAAACTTTCGAAACAAAAGAGGTAGAGAATCTGGTTTGGTTAAAATACCTTGGAGAGAGAATGTGTAACAATTTCAGTTAAATATGGAAGGTAAATAAAAAAAAATTGAAAAAAAATCAAAAATTGAGAGAGAAAACATGGGTACTCACGTCTCTATTATTCCTTTTTTTTTACTTTTCCGTTTTTTATTTATTTCTACTATTCCGTTTTTTCTTAATTTTATTAAAATTATTTTCTATTTTTGAAAGAAAACTATTGCTATGTTGGTAAAAATTAAAAATATTGTTATATAGTGGTTATTAAGGTGCTTATTTTGTATATTTCCTTCCTTAGACAAAATTTTAATTTATATGATAGCATCTTTTCCCTATATCAGCACTGAACTTCTTTTTAAATAATTTCTCAATTTTTCTTTTTTCCACTTCAAAATATTAACTTAAAAATAAATTGAAAGTTATCAATTCAAAAAATAATATTGTGTAGGTGCAAGAAAAAAAGTAGAAAGAGATTATTTTTAAAAAAAATAATTATATTTATGGATAAGATAATATGTAGCTTTGACTTGACTGTGAGATCACAAAATTTTTTAGAAGTACATATATGGAATATTAATTATTTAAATCATGGATTAGACCGTAGATATATACAAATTCTTGGTAAGTTGGTGTAGCTTCTTATAGTCAATTGTTTATTGCATTAGAGAAAAAAAGGTAAAATAATAAATAAATAAATAAATAAAAATGTGACGAAAATAAATAAGCTACTAAAAGGAAGTGGTAAAACTTGGTAAGCAAATCAAGGTACATTTTGGCGCAACAAGATAGACTCAAATGTTTGTTTAAATAGTAATTAGAAAGCATTCTCTTCATTTTTGTTTTTATCTGTTTAAGGTTTGTGATTTCTTTCAACAAAAAACATCTAAAACAATTAACTGTTATCAATTATTTTTTTGGGAAGAATCAATGGAGGTACAAAACAATGAATTTTTTGAAAAAATCACAACTCTGGTAGTAGATGATGATGTCAGTTGCCTTCTCATTACTGATACTTTTCTCAAGAAGTCCAAATTCGAAGGTACTTAACTTTTTCTTTTTATTTTCCTAAATTTTATGAGTGTCACGATCTAAAATCTGAGATTGTGATGACACCTATATCTTCTTAAAATAAAATATTTTCTCTATTTTTTTTTCATGTTACCATATTTTGATTTGAGATTTATGTTGATCAAGATTTATATAAGTCAAAACTAGTAATGATAGTTGTAAACTGAAGAGTTTGTTGAATTAGAGCATTAGTGAAAAGAAATGCTAGCTACCTTCTAATCTAGTCACGAAAATTGTGAATAGTGATAAATTAAATATTTTAAAAAAATAGAGATATAAGTCAAGACATTTTTATATCATGAGTTGAGAAGTAAGGTAAAATATTTTACCTGGAGTGAGACATGCGTGTGTCAAGGCTTGTATCGTGAATTTTTTCTTTTTAATATATAGAATGATTTCTTAAAATACATTAAGATATGTTAAATTAATTAATAAAAAACATAAAAAAAATGTGTTAGACTCGAAAGAAAATGTAGAATAACAGATTTAACAATCTAGGCATAATAAATTGTAATAACCCTATAAAATAATTTCTTCTTTTTTCTCATCAACTGATTCCGGAGAATCTTCTATATGTATTAGCAAGGATTTTATCTTTTTATATGTTTAATAATAATATAATTGCTTGGTTTAATTCAGTTATGACAGTGAAGAGCGCAAAAGATGCTTTGGGTGTTCTTCGGAGCAATAACCTCTCATTTGATCTTGTGGTAACAGAATTCCACATGCCCGAAATGAATGGCTTTCAACTCCAACAAGAAATAGCCAAAGAATTTAATATTCCTGTTGCTTGTGAGTTTATAATTCTTTATATTCTTCAAAAAATTGTAATTATATTGTACTATAGATGTCTAGATGTCTATTTCTTATTAATATCTCTCCATCAATAACATATTATATATAAAATAACTCACCCTAAGAACACTATTGATGATCTGCTTTTGTTATTTTCTCATAACCTCATCCTTTTTTATTTTGTTTTGCTCAAAGTGTATAACTTAAATTTGTATCATTGAATGTGACCAGTTTTATCAGCTGATGAAAAAGAAAGTACAATTATGAAAGGGCTTGAGAGTGGAGTTATCTTATTTATGGTGAAGCCCATATCACAAAATTTGGCATTAAGAGCAAGTCTTCTCAAACATTATATAGGGAACAATATGAGTTTATCAAAAAATTTGGTCGATGAATTATTTCTTTTCTGCAGAAGCTCATCCAAGGAAAATTCTTGAACTCATGGATATCCCTGAATTGACTAGAATACATGTGGCAAGTCATTTACAGGTATACTATTGTTAACTCATCAATAAAAAATATTAATTGAGTATAGAGTTATTGATGTTCTATAATAAAATAAATGAGCGTAGTGAGTTTCATTTATAATAATCAAAACTCTACACAAAAGTAAGAAAATAAAATTGAGTCATTAACTTTTATAAATATATTTCAAAGTAGGTAAAACAACAAGGAATTAATTAAAATAGAGATCTATTTATAATAAATTTCAAAAAGATAATATTTTATACTGTAAATGAATTTTAAATTATAATTTAGAAAAAGATTTCATTAATGACAATAAAAAATTATTTATCTACATAGACAATAGACAATAGACAATAAGAGAAACGTGAAACTTACACATACACACTAGTATATGCATGCATATTGGGATCGTGAGTGACACCCATGCTAATCCTTTGGTGGAAAAACCTTTAAGACTTAAACTTAGCAAATTAAAATCAACAAACCACTATGTATTGATAGGCATCATGGGCTGACTCAAATTAAAAAAAGTAACACATAAACCAAATAACAAGTAGATGACTTCAATGCATAAACAATTCACAACAACTAAATATAATCATAACAAGGCTTCATCAATAATAAGTCATTCAACAATATCATGCTCAATGCACCATTACCCCACACAACAATAAATAAAGTGTACACAAATGTTAAGGGACTTATTTATGTCAATAACCATGATTTGCAGGGAATCAGTTTCGTCCATATATCATATCATCATGCATGGTACCCAACCTTCGATATATATATATATATATATATATATACCCATACATTCCAAACATTCAAATTCACATCATGGATAACAAGCATGTATGAAGACCAATCAATAAGCATTTTGCTCAAGAGTATATTTACATAAATCTAAGTCAGTTCCAATGAATTAAATGATGTTAGAAAGGTGTAATGAACTTACCTTGATGATAGAAAAATCTCTAGGAGGTTAAAAATTACATCTCTCAAGCTTAGGAACGAGTCTTTGGGAATTAGAGAGAAAGTAGATTTAAAAATGTGATTCGGATATAAAGCTTTTTCACCTACCCCGTTTCACAACATATTAAAATAACAATCATAAATAGTAGCCTTAGATTTTGTAACAAACGATTACTCTACTTATATTGATGAATTCAAATATAAAATAAATTAAACAATAGATGAAATATCAAGGTTAGAATTTTTTTTTTATATATAATATAAAAAATACTACGTAAATGAATGATTGAAATGTTAAGAATAAAATAGAGATGAAATGAAATAAGGGCGGGGTGGTGGTTAGAGAATGTCTATAATGCAAAGTTGAGGGGATGTTTGATATTTAAATCAAAGTTTGGAGTGTGGATTATTTTCAATCCATTTCCATTGAGATATTGTAACTTCTCTTAAATGGAACTCAAGTATCCATATATGAGATAGTAAGTATTTTCTTGAATAAAAGTTATGAAATTTGAAAGTTGTAGTTATAGTAATTTATACTCACGTTAGAAACTCCATGATAGAACAAATTTTTAAAGTTAGATGAACCTTGTGTAGAAATTTACTTAAAAGAAAACAATTGCATCATTATTTTTCTTTATTGTTAGAATAAAGTAATTAGTCTTGTGCTTACAAACTTTGCAGAATATCGTATGGGCTTGGAAAAAGACATTACTTCTAGTGAATTTACTTCAATTACTTCTGGAAGCCAGCTGAATGTTCAATCTTCTAATGTGGTACATTTTCTAATTTTTTAAATTTGTTTTTTAGTATTCTTTAAGTTCAAGAAGTTTGCAATCTTTCTAAAGTATTAATTTGATGATTTTTAGTATACAATTTACCACACAAACTTAACACACATTGTAGCAAAACAAGAATGAGATGAAAACAATTCTTAGCTTAATTTATGGTATCAATCAGTACTAACAAGTTTTTTTTTCATAAACTAGAACTACACTAGTTGAATTTGTTTTGTATAAGATAATTCAATAATGAAACTCAAAAAATCATATTATAACTTATGAATACATAGTGTAAATAATTATCAGTAAATATGTTTATAATTTTTGATGTCGTATTTCAATGTGTAGCAAGAAAATTATGGAGGTGTTACTACAGAGGAAGGATCGTTCCAACTCCATTATGATTCCCCAAATTCGAAACTTGAGGTAATTTCTAGTATATCTATGTTTGAAAATATAACATTTAATCCTGAAAATATAATTATAAATTTAAATGAATAAAAAATATTTGTAATCTCTGGTGACTTAATTTGCTATGTAGCTAAAAACTTACGGTGGTAAAACTGAAGATGAAAGACCATTTCATTTCTGTAATGTTCTCCCGAATTTAAAACCTCAAATAATTTTTTATATAACTATGTTTGATCATAGAATACTACATTCTAAAAACATACTTATAAAGTTGAGAGAATAAACAAAGATTGTACACAATATTAGATTTTGAGGTGAAAAAGTTCCTAAGTAATTTGACTTGTTAATTTTTAATTTAATTCTTTCTTTCTTAAATTTTAGTAGAACACATATGATTGACTTTTGTTATATGAAAGGTAAATTTTGTGATGTATAAGATAATTTGATAATAAAACTCAAAACTATACCATAACTTATGAATACACAGTGCAAAAATTATAATAAGTAAATATGCTTATGACTTTTGATATCTTATTTCAATGTGTAGCAAGAAAGTTACAGAGCCTTCCAACTTCACTATAATCCCTCAAATCCAGAAGTTGAGGTAGTTTCATATATGCCAATGTTTGAATAGCACATTATATTCTGAAAAATGTATTTATAATGGAGTTCTAAGAATTAAGAATTTTTGTACACAATTATTTTTCTCTTTACTTGTTCTTTTTATCCACTTTCACTCATCTAGTTAATTAATTGAGATGATTGTGTATTTTGGGGTGATAGAGTTTCTAAATAGTATGATTCATCAATTTTTAATTTACTTTTTCCTTGCCTTTTTGTAGTGTACAAATGAACAACTTTTGTTATATGAGTGGTTAAATATGTGTTGAATAGGATAATTCAAAATTGAATATCAAAATTACATCCTAACTTGCGAATAAATAGTGTTAAAATAATTTTCATAAAATGTACTTACAATTTCTGGTGTTTATTTCATTATGTAGCAAAACAATTACAATGATATTACTTCAAATGAAAGATCGTTCAGTTTTTGTAATGTTCTCCCTAGTTCGGAACCTCAGGTAATTTTTTGTATACCTATATTTGGTCATAAAATATACTTATAGAGTTGAGAGACTAAACAAAGGTTGTACACACAATTAATTTTATCTCCATTATTTACTGTTCGTTTCACCCACTTTTCCTCCACCCGTTAATTGTGAAGAAAATAGTACATTTTGAGGTAAACGAGTTCACAAATAATTTAAGGTACATCGTTTCAGCACCAATATGTTTTCCCCATTTCAGAATTTGAGGTAGTTTTTTTTTTTATATCTATGTTTAGTTAATGGACATTATATTTTAAATATTTATAATTTATAGAGTTAAAAAAAATTAAGAAAGTTTGTCCACACTATCATTTTTCTCTGCACTCGATGATCCTTTTACCCAAGTTTCTTCCCCAATTAATTAATAGAGATGATTTTATATTTTGAGATGAAAGGAGTTTCCAAATAGTTTGGCATGTTAATTTTTGTAGAACATAAGTTTCAGATTTTTTTATATAAAATATTAAATTATTGTTGTATAAAATAATTAAATAATGAAATTCAAAACTATATCACTTTCGGTAAAAATTCTTACAACTTCTCTTATTTAACTATGCAGCCAGAAGATTATGGATGCTTTACTGCAGAGGACTCTTCATTCCTCCATAATATTTTACATAAAGAAGTTGAGGTAGTTTCTCATATACATGTGTTTTTTTATTATAGGCCATTACGTTTTGAAAAAGTAGTTTTTATAGTTGAATAAATTAAGCAAGCTTGTATATATCATTATTTTTCTCTTCATGGCTTTAGTTTTTATAATTGAATAAATTAAGCAAGCTTGTATAAGCAAGGTTGTTTAGATATATAGAATCACTAAATGAGTAGTTAACTGTAGTTGTTGTCTATTCTTGTTTCCGGTGGATAAGCTAAGAAAGGATGGAATTGGTTAATTCATCCTAGTTATGTAAAGAGTTCACTTGGTAATTAATAAAATGTTCCTTTAATTGTCAAAAAAAAATATGCTTACAATTTTTTATGTCTTATTTTAACGTGTAGCAAGGAAGTTATATAAGTATAGCTACAGAGGAAGGATCCTTCCAACTTCTTTATAGTCCCTGAAATCCAGAAGTTGAGGTAGTTTCACATATACTAATGTTTGGTAATAGCACTCACAACTCCGAAGATGAATTTACGACAAAATTCTATGAATTAATAATTTTTGTTCATACTATCAATTTTCTCTTTACTAGTTTTTTTTTTTTATCAACTTTCACTCGTCTAGTTAATTAACTAAGATGATTATGTATTTTGAGGTGATAAAGTTTCTAAATAATATGACTGATCAATTTTCAATTTACTTTTTCCTTACCTTTTTGTAGTGTACAAATAGTCAATTTTTGTTGTATGAGTGACTAAATATGTGCTGAATAAGATAAATAAAAATTGAATATCAAAATGATATCCTAACTTGCAAATAAATAATGCGAAAATAATTTTCACGAAATGTACTTACAACTTCTGGTGTTATTTCACTATGTAGGGAAACAATTACAATGATACTACTGCAGATGAAAGATCGTTCAATTTCTGTAATATTCTCCTGAGTTCGTAATCTCAGGTAATTTTTTGTATACTTATATTTGGTCATAACATACAATATGGCAAAAATATTCTTAGAGTTGAGAGAATCAAGAAAAATTGTACACTTATAAGAATTTGTACTACCTATCATTTTTCTCTTCACTATCTATCCTTTTTATTAACTTTCTCTCCCCCAATTAATTAGTAAAGATAATTATATATATTTTGAGGTGAAAGGGTTCCCAAGCAATTTGACTGGTTAATTTTTAATTTTATTTCTTAATTTTTTGTTGAACACATATGATGGACTCTTGTTATATGAAAGGTTAATTTTGTGGTGTATAAGACAATTTGATAATGTCATAACTTGTAAATACATAGAGCAAATATTTATCAGTAAACATGCTTACAACTTTTGATGTCTTATTTCAATGTGTAGCAAGAAAATTACGGAGGTTTTACTACAAAGGAAGGATCCTTTCAACTTCACTATAATCCCTCAGATTCAATACTTGAGGTAGTTTTAACATATACCTATGTTTGATAATAGCACATTATATTCTGTAAATATAATTACAATAAACTTCTATTAATTAAAGAATATTTGTACACACTATCATTTTTTGTTCACTAGTTGTTCTTTATGAAATGTGCTTACAATTTTTGGTGTCTTATTTCACTATGTAGCTAAATAATTACAGTAATATTAGTGTAGATGAAATATCATTCAATCTCAGTAATGTTCTCCCGAATTCGGACTTTCAGGTAAATTTTCATATCCCTATATATGTTTGGTCATAGATTACTATATTTTAAAAATATACTTACAGAGCTGAGAGAATAAAAAAAGATTGTAATTTGACTGGTTAATTTTTGATTTAATTATTACTTAAATTATTATAGAACAAAGATGATCAACTATTGTTATATGAAAAGTTAATTTTGTGATGTATAAAATAATTTGATATTGAAACTAAAAATTATATCATTACTTGTGTATACATGATGCAAATAATTGACGGTAAATATGCTTATAACTTTTGGTGTTTTATTTCAACGTGTAGCAAGAAAATCATGGAGATATGACTACAGAGGAAGGATCCTTCCAACTCAACTATAATCCTTCACATCCGGAACTTGAGGTAGTTTCTCATATACCTATGTTTGATAATAGAGCATTTTATTCTAAAAATGTTCTTATAATAAAGTTCTATGAATTAAGAATATTTGTACACACTATCATTTTTCTCTTTACTAGTAATATTTGAGGGATGCTTACCATCCGAACAATTCTCTATTCTTTGTGCTTTCCATCCGCTTTCACTATTCTAGTTAATTAGTTGAGATGATTATGTATTTTGGGGTGAAAGAGTTTCTGAATAATTTGATTAATTAATTTTTAATTTACTTTTTTTCTTACCTTTTTGTAGTGTACAAATGCCCAACTTTTGTTATATGATTGGTTAAATATGTATTGAATAAGATAATCCAAATTTGAATATCAAAATTATATATCCTAACTTGTGAATAAATAGTGCGAAAATAATTTTCATGAAATGTACTTACAACTCTTGATGTCTTATTTCACTATGTAGCAAAACAATTGCGATGGTATTACTATAGATAAAAGACCGTTAAATCTCTGTAATGCTTTCGCAAATTCGGAACCTCAGGTAATTTTCATTTACTTATGTTTAGTCATAGTATACTATATTCTAAAAATATACTTACAAAGTTGAGAATCAAGAAAAAATGTACACACTATTATTTTTCTATTCTCTATCTATCTTTTTACCCATTTTTCCTCCACTAGTTAACTAGTGGAGATGGTAGTATATTTAACTGTAAACGAGTTCAAAAATAATTTGACTGATAAATTTTTAATTTAGTCATTTCTAACGTTTTTGTAGACAAATAATTGACCTTTGTTATATATAATGTTAAATTTGTGTTGTATAAGATCTTTTAATAACAAAACTCGAAACTATATCAAAACTTGTTAATACATAATTAAAATATTTATCATTAAATATGCTTACAACTTTTAATGTCTTATTTCATTGTATAGTAAGAAAATTATAGAGGAGTTATTACAGAGGAAAGATCATTCCAATGACATTATGTTCCCCAAAATTTAGAACTTGAGATAGTTTCTCGTGTATCTATGTTTAGTCATAGAGAACTATATTTTAAAAATATTATTTATAGAGTTAAGAAAATTAAAAAAATTGTACACACTATCATTTTTTCTCTACATTTTCTGTTCTGTTTACTTCCCTAGTTAATTAGTGGAGATGGTTGCATATTTTTAGGTAATCGAGTTCACGAATAATTTGACTGGTAAATTTTGAATTTAGTAGTTTCTGAAATTTATGTAGAATATGAATGATCGACCTTTGTTATATGAAAGCTTATATTTATGTTGTATAAGATATTTCATTAATGATACTTAAAATTATATCGTATCTTGTGAATACTTAATGAAATATTTGTTAGTAAATATGGTTACAATTTTGGTGCCTTATTTCCCTATGCAGCAAAAACATTATGGAGAAAACACCGTTCCAACACCATTACGTTCTCATAAATTCGGAACTTGAGGTAGTTTTTTTTTTATATACTTATGTTTGATAAATGAACATTATATTGTTAAAATACAGTTTACTGAGTTAAGCCAATTGAAAAAGTTTGTACACACTATCATTGTTCTCTTCACTATATGGTATTTTTACCCACTTGCCCTCCCCAATTAATTTAGTCGAGATGGTTCTATATTTTAAGATAAAAGGATTTCTAAACAATTTGGCAGGTTAATTTTCAATTTAATTATTTCTTACATTTTTGTTGAACACAAATGATCGAGTTTTATTATATACAAGATTAAATTATTGTTGAATGAGATAATTATGAAGTTGGATTTTGGAGGTGTCTTCTTTCAATGTGGAGCTTTCTTTGTTAGCCACTGAGATTCCCTTTTAGGTGACCTTGTGTTAAATCTCTCTAGATATGGAAGCAAATTCACCAAACTTGATAATTTCCCTACCTTTTAGTTTTCACTTCCTTTTGTGTAATCTATTTATATTTTCCAGTAGTAGTATGTGTTTTGAGTTTTCTTAATTCATACATTTGAGTCTGTTTTATTAGTATGGGTGATCTCGTCTTATTATATGGACACCAATTGAAAAGTAAGAAAGTCATTTGCTTTCATATAAACAATATTATAAAATTTGTATTATTACTAATGTATATTTCATGTTAATTATTACAAAATTAGTATTACTACATTTTAATGGATTAACATTTGATATAAATATTATTATTATGAAGACACACTGTAATATAAAGTTGTATAGTCGGTTAGAACATATAGTTAAGTTATCGATTATAAAATTAACACATATAAAATCGTATTTTCTTTTATTATTGGCTTGTTTTGTCAACAGTAAATTGATATCATATCACAAATGTGTTATTTATTTGTAATTGGTAGTTAAGGAATTTGTAAAGCCCCACAACTTCTAAGCAAAGATCCGAATCATCCTTCGCATGCATATAAGCTTGAATCCGATGATTTTTAAGTTGTACATTTATGTGAAGGTCCTTTATTAAGTGTAGAAAGTGTATCAGATGTGGTTTAGGGTCCTAAGGTACCTCAAAGACCAATCCAAGTTCAAAACATTTCTATCGACTAAGTTTTCGCATGAATTCATATAAGGGTCAACTTAAATGACGATATCTCTCATATTATAAAGAATTAAGTGACTCATAACCTATCAAATTAAAGGTCTATGAGTCTTCTTTCCGACGCCGCCAAGATTGCATCAATTCGAGCTTGGAGTAAGAAGTTATAGCTGATTTACTAGAGACGCTTTAACCTGGCAACCGTTCTGTGATGGCTCCGCGATACGGAGAGAAAGGGGACCTCACTGCCCACTTGAATAAAATTTCGTCTTCCAGCTCCAATTATTTATTTTTTAAGGGTATTTTTATCCCAAAATCCTTTAAGGAGTTATCTAAATGACCCTAAATGTGTAGGAAATCAGTTTTTCATAATTAAGTCCTCTCATTATCTCCTAAAATTTTACACTCAAGAACTTCATGAAACACCAAGGCTAGGGTTCATCTTCCAAGATTCTCCATCAAGCTTCCTTACTAAGGTATGTAGGACTCCAATGAGGATTTTCTTTCATCCTCATGTCCAAAACTCCTAAATTTTTATGAATTTAATTCCATAATTAGAGTTTATAAATTAAACCCACTTCCAATTTCACCATTTTTATGATCCAATTGCATGATTTCTTGAACTTACTTACTCATGATTATGAATTTTGACTGTTGTATTTCGTTTTTATGTTTAGCAAGATTTTCCGTTGTCATTCTTATTAGTTCTTGACATGATTTTGTCTATGGTTCTTGAAGCTATATTTTAAAGCATGATTTCAGAGCCTCCATGTTATCATGAAAGCTATTTTGAGAATCTACAAGTTATGCATATTTTAGTAAACTTTTCATGATTTGAAGAATAAATTTTTGAAAGAGATTTCGGCAAATGATTTTAGAAAGAAAGATTTGAGCTTCGTCTCAAAGATTTGAACATAGTCTCACATCAAGATATGTTTTAGAAAAAAAATTATTGAGCAAGACTCATGAAAAGCTTCTAGATAAGCTTAACAAATATTATTTTTGAGCTTAGTCTCACATATGATTCAAATAGATAGATGGTTTTCATACCTATGAGCATTATATGAAGACATGTTATTTTGGGAGGACTATTTAGTACCGAGAGGATGCGAGTTTAGAAAAACCAAGTCCCATAACTACTTGCTGCCATAGGATTATGTTTCACCCCTTTGTCGGTTGACCTTTTAACTCTGAGAGGCTCAGATTAGTGGATCCAGATAAGATAAGATATGGTTCTAGACTCTGGCAAGGTATAGGGCAGCCTATCCAATTGGATTATAAGTTGGACATCATGAACTCATATGGTGTATGCCGATTATAAGAAACTCCCCAGTTTATACACCTTTTTACGATATACTCTTAACTTTACATGGTTCAGTTAGGGATGCTATTTTATGTACATGTGTAACACCTCGCAACTCTATTCTTAGAATCTGAATCTTTCATCGTAAGTGTATAAGCTTGAACCGAGTGATGTCCTACTTGTGCTTATGTGTTAAGGTTACTTCTTATGTGTGGAAAGTGTATTGGAAGTGGTTTAGGGTCATAACAAACCTCTAGTACTTAGCCGAGTTCAAAACCTTCCTACCGGATAGATTTTTTGAATTAGTTCATGCAAGAGTCAACTTCAAATGATCATATCTCTCAGCATATAATAAATTAGGTAGCACATGATCTATCA
This sequence comes from Solanum appendiculatum, assembly GCA_018342035.1. NCBI lineage: Eukaryota > Viridiplantae > Streptophyta > Magnoliopsida > Solanales > Solanaceae > Solanum > Solanum appendiculatum. The sequence goes on from JAGDQO010000294.1 coordinate 160,937, forward strand.
AATAAAGGGTCTATGGGTTTTTTTTCCAATGCCACCAAGTTTTCCTTATTTAGAGTTCAGAGTAAAAGGTTATTACCACCACAATCGAGTTTTCAGAGTCAGTGACTTACGAATCTGATCTATGGGTCGTAGATGGAAGTACGCCCCATACTGTTCACTCATGGAAAAAAAGTCCTAAAAGTTATTTTTCGAGTCCAATTTCTACGGACCAATTACATATCGTAGAAGCATCTATGGGCCGTAGTTTGGGACCATAAAATGAAGTTTTGAAGCTCAAAATTTTATTCTAACTTCCATGGATGGGATCCACAGTCCGTAGATCAAACCACGGCCCATAGATGGTTTCATGGAAGGTTTTCGACAGGTTTTTAATTGGGGTTTCTTTTGTATTTTCCCACTCTTCCTAAGTCTAAGCCACGACATTATGCATATCCTATATGGGTTTTCACGCTCAAGACTCAGTTCCTATACTCTTAAATCCCTCAAACTCAGAAACTACCATAAGCAAGGCAGAAGCTAGGGTTTCAAGTCTTTCAAGCAAGTTCGTCTTTCAAATCTCAATTTCTTCAGGTATGTAAGACTTCAAAGAGAGTATCCCTTCACTCTCATACCTAAAGTATTTTGATCTTCAAGAATATTACTATATTGCTAGAATCAAAGCTAGGGTTCTTTTATGAAATTATGATCTTTCTTCAATAAGCTATGTTTTCATTATTTCACTTTGATTTTGAAATCTTATGTAACTGATTTAGTATGATTTTTATGATCATTCAAACCCTTATGTCTTTTAAGCATGAAAACAAGTATGATATGGACTATATTCTAAAAACAAGTTATTTTGAGATATGACTTTTGAGCTTAGCGTCATATATGATTCAAGATGATAAGAGGTTTATATACCTATGGGCATTATATGAATATATGTTGTTTTGGGAGGACTATTTAGTACCGAGAGGACATGGGTTTAGAAAATCCAATTTCCATAACTACGCACCAAAGTATGATTATGTTTTACCATTTTATCGGTTGACCTTCTGGCCCTGAGAGGCTCAGATTAGTGGATCCAAATTTGATAAGATATGGTTCTATACTCTGGCAAGGTATAGGGAAGCCCATCCAACTAGGACTATAAGTTTTGCGTCATGAGCTCAAAAGACGTATGCCGGTTATAAGAAACTCCCTAATTATGCATTTTATGATATGTTTCAAGACTATACGGTTCCTTCTAAATATGCTATTTTATATGTACAATTATGCAAGTTATTGAAAAGACTCAACTATATGTATATTTACTTTTGAAAGATATTTTATGATACTTATTCAAGGACCCTAACTACCTTCCTTATTAGCTCTTCTCTATTCATAAGATCTTGAAAATCTTATTTCACTGTCTTGTTAATGATACTGTAAATGATTATGCTAGCATCCCCCTCTTACTTACTCAGTACATTCCATGTACTGATGCATATATTTCTCTACTCTACATCCTTTTATGATATATATTTTGATATTTGCACTCAGATTCATGGTTAGTGAGGTTGCAACACTCCCAATTAGCTTTTGGTGAGCTTTCCTCATTTGGGGACTCTGTTGTTTTAGACTGTCAAACTCTTTTCCTTAAGTTGTCTTTGTTTTGAGGTAGCTGGGGGCCATGTCTCAGCAGACTTATATTTTCATTCTAAAGTAGTAGAGGCTTTATTCAGACATTAGTAATGTAGTCTCATGGAGTTTATTGAATTCTTTATTAAGAATATATTTCAGTTTCTGCAATAGTTTATATGATATGCTTGATATATCAAGTAAAAAATTAACCCAGGATCATTCGTGGTCCTAGGTACCATGTCTCGGCTGGAGTATAGACTTGTCATGACAAACTTGGTATTAGACACTAGATTCAAGTGTCCTAGGATGTTTGAAAAACCGCATCTAGTAGAGTCTTTTTTATGGGTGTGAAGTGCGCCATACTTATAAGGGGAAGGCTACATGATGTTTAGGAAATATTTCTCTCACTCCATACTCTAGATTGTGCAACAAAGTTATCCTCCAAGAAAATATATGCAGATTCGTGCGTTACTCCAATTTCTCTAACTATTCCTCATCTTCAAGGTGATAGAAGTAGTAAATCTAGATTCTTACTGATAAGGTGTTCTAGATAGAACTATCAGCATTTCAGAGACCATAGATAGGGCTTGAGATGAGTCCATTAGTATGCTTTAGCCCATCAATCCAAAATCTTACGTTCTTATTTATGTGAATCGTGTTGTTGAGCCAAATATGATATGCATCAAGAACATTCTGTAACTCTTCATTACACAGAACTTTCATGAAAGGAGAAAGTATGTGTCTAGAGTCTTGGGTAGTATTGCCACCCAAAAGATAATGTGATTTGGGATGTTATGATTTATTAGTGTAATGACCCAAAATTTGATGTGTGTATCTAGAAATGTAATATCCAAAATGGCAGGGATAAGGAATTAGGAAGGTGTAATAAATATATTTATATATAGAAGTTATGTATTTATTAAGTTAGAATTGAGGTGATATGTCTTCAGGTGTAACTAAGGGCTAGTAAGTTGATGTTGATCTTATGGTAGAAGGTAGAAAATAAGTCATTGGTTAATGTGACTTAGATTATGATTGAACTAGGAAAGGAGTTTATGATTCAGGTCATTAATGAAAGTATATGGTGGTTAATGATTGATAGATCTAGGCTTTACTTTGTGATTATGAAAAGGAACCGCTTGATGTTTATAGAGCTATGAATATAGTTTAGATGTTCGTATGGATAAGTAATAGTGATGCGAGAAAGAAGGATATGCTAATATATTGTAATTAGATAGACTGTAAGATTAAGATTGGCTATAACTAATATGAGGTTTTAGTGAATTAGTGTTTCTCAATTCTTATCTGGTAGCTGCTAAGCCAGGGTAGTATGTGAAGTTGAATTGTTATGAATGTCTTGTGTTAGACACTAAGTTTGAAATGTGAATGATCATCCATAGTGGAAATAAATGATAGTTTAGGAATTAGTGATGCTAGTTTTATGAAATTGATCTAGTAGGCTTAAAGTACCATATGTGAGAATTTAAGTTTATGAATTTTCAATAAGGGTGATGGTTCAAGTATTATATATATATATGATTTATAGGTTAGACGATGAATGGTGTCTAAGTCATTAGATATAAGAGATCCTTAAGCATTAGGAAGTTAGAAGTGAACCCAAGGTAATATGTGGTTACAAGATATTCTACGGTTAGTAAAGTGTTATGTATTCCTAGTTAGTATGTTGGAGTATCTAGGTGTGGAGGAGGCTAAGTATAGTATGTCTTATGTGGCGTTTTTAAGAGTTGAATAGAAGATTTAGAGATAGATGATTTTGTGTTCTTAGTAAAGCTTTATTCTCCATTGATTCAAAGAAATATGAACTTAGAGGTAGGATATTAGTAGAATAACAAGAAAGATTAAATTACGAGGTTCTAAGGGAATTGATTATGTTTGCTAGTAATTAGAGTTGAAGTTATATGATGATGATTATAGAAGTTAGAAGAAGTTAAGAGTGGTATCTCTGAAAGAAATACCCTATAATGAATCTAGTATCTTCCAAATATAGTTTGATCATGCAAGTTAAACGTTCTTGTGAAAATTATTGTTGAGTTTAGAGGATACGGAATAGGCCCACGAACTTGGAGTGTCGACCTCGATCTAAGGGGCAGATGATAGGAAGGAGGACCAAATCAAGTCTTGTGAATTGAATTGTGATGCATTTCAGAAGGAGTCATGATGACATAGAAATTCATTTCTACTCTACATTTGTCTCGAACCAAATTATACCCTAGACGTGACATGGAGTATAGGACCCTGAGAGGTACTACACAAACCACTTGACATACTTGCAACACAATAGAATATACAATAAGCTAGTTTAAGTAAGACGTCTCAGATTAAGAAAGAGACTTTGAACATAAATACGGAATCATAACTATGTCTTGACAAGCCATTCTAAAACCAACATAAGAGTGTTTGGGACGTAACACATACACCACGTACAAAGTATCAAGAGTAAACAATAAGAGCAATGAAAGGTATTCATGGCTTTTCCCTCAGAGTATGAGGACTCACCAATCCAATAGCTATGAGCAATCCCAAATCTAGCCATGAGCGGGAGGAGAAGCATCAAACCTATATTATGAAACAATAGAGGCACAAGTATGCATTAGTACATGAAATATATTGAGTATGGGGAAATATGCATAAACATAGACATGATATCATAGTAGGCTTGAAACATGTAATGCATGACCAAGTAGAACATTTTAAAGCTTAGAAAGCAAAGTCATTAAAACCATGAGACAAGGTCAAGCATTAATAAAAGACAAAATGAAAGCTTTTAAGGAAAAATCATAGTTGTTTTGTGGGATATTAGCTTTAACCTACAATAGACCATGTGAACTATAACATGAAATCCGATGTAACTCCCACAACAAGAAGGGAGAGTCTACTTGCCAAGCTAGAACTCCGTATAATATCATTAAAGCTATGTGGATCCACTATCTAGGTCATTTAAGACAATTCTACGGGGGAACGTAGTTTGGAACTAGAGGTTTCTACTAGAGACTACCCTATTTGAGCCTCCACCTCAAAGTCCTCTCGGTGGTAAGTTAAATCCCAATGGAATAGATAAAGTCAATTATCAAAGCATAACATTAGGAAAGGCAATAATCATGATACCAATCCAAATTATAAAGTCTTATAAGAGTCGCTCCTTTAAATCATGATTCACACATATGTGAGAAAACCTTTCACAACCATGATTCCATAATATGTGAGAAAACCTTTCACAATTTATTGATACTTATCTCAAAAGCATCATTAGTTCATAAAACATCATTTTCATAAGATATGAATAGCTTTCATAAATCATCATTCATAAGTTCGTAAGCTTTCTTCTTAAATTCATAGTCATGATCAAGTATAATGCATGGATCCATATAAAATCAATTGACAACCATGTAATTGAATCAAATCATGCATAGTAAAATTAAAATCAGACAATTGAATCATAACAAATAGGACCCATGGAGATTTGCATGAAACCCTAATCAAATTAGGTGAAAAATTTAATTGGAGATTGAGATTCTTTTGGGACCCAATGGATGAATGGAAATTCATTGGTGAATTCCCACATACCTTGATAATCAAATCCCAAAAAGCAATGGAGATTGAGGCCTTGAATCCTTTGAAACCCTAGCTTTCACCTTGGAGCTTAAGAGAAAATTGGGGAAGAGGACTTGAGAGAATTTGGGAGATTTGAGTGAATGGAAAAATTAGGCTTAGTTTGGAAGAGTTAAAATGGTTATAGGGTAGTTATAGGTCCAAAATGACGTAGTTTAAGGGTTAGGTAGGTAAGAAATGACCAAAACAACCTTAGTTAAAAACTGTCGAAGTGACCGACGATTGGTAGACCTTTCTACGGCCCGTACTGGTCAACCGTAGAATCACTTACTCAGGCCCAAAATCTTGGGTAATTCCTACGAGTTTGTCCAATGAATCGTCATCTGGTCTACGGTCCATAGACCTTACCCGTAGTTCTTAACTTTGAGTCCAAAATTTACTAAGTATGGATCAATCCTACAGGCACTTCCTACAACCCGTAGTCCATTCTACGCCTCGTCCTAGTCAATCGTAGACCCAACTTCAGAGACTTGAATTTCCCAAATCTCAACTCAGTTCCTACGAGTGCCATCTATGACCCGTAGATGCTTCTACGAACAGTAGATGGGTATCGTGGTTCTGAAGCAATAGCCAAAAATGAAACCTTTTCCTTTCTAATTCAACTTTATAATTTCTAAGGTGTTACAAGAGTATTCCTCATATCTCAATCATTCTGAAACTCCACTCATTTTTTACTTGTTACCATCGTGCCCATGACCCATACTCATGCACTTCTTACAGAATCATGCCCATGCTCACATTATAGAATAGAAAGCAATAGCTTCATAACAACAACCCCCATATTACTCCATGAATCTATGAATTCTAGCTCTATGATACATAACTCATGATGTATGCACCCATGATTTCTTAGTATGCTCAATCCTACGTACTCATGATACATTCTTGGTGACTAGTGAAATCACAATACGTTAAGTATGTTTTCAGTACATATTCATGCCTATGATTTTGTTGTTCTAAATTCTACTTATGTTCACCCATGGTAATGATAAATGGTTTTAACATGTTCTATGCCTAGAATACCTCTCTATGTGTGGTTTATGCTTCAAGTACATGACATACTCATGCCTATTACACCTCTCTCTTCAGGTTCCCCATTTATGAGTGTCAAAGTCATGATAAGTATAAGCTATGATTTACTTAACAATATCTCTCTTATTGTAGATCCTCATACTTTAGTCCTTTAGTGACCCTTCCTATTTTACGATAGTGGTATTGATAACAGTTGAATGATGGTTTAGATGAGAATGTAGTAGTTGTCTCTTATTGGGAAGATCAGGGTATGCTTATTTTATCTAAGGTTATAAAAGTGGAGGGAGATCAAAAATCTATTGTGTGGAATAGTTAGATGAAAAGTCTTGGTGTGTCTCTTGGTAGTAATCCTTGAAAATTTCAGCTTGTAAAGACATTAGGAAAGCTAGAGACTGTTAGATAAGTTGGTTATCTTAAAGTCCATGAATTGGTTATAGTGATAGGCTTGAATATTATATTGATAACATATGGATGAATGCATTATGCACTAGTAGCTTCTTGATTTGAACTCGAGGTTAGTTGAATGGCGTGGTAAGAAGAAGTTGTATTCTTGGGATGAAATTTCTTATAGAAATATAGGATTAGTATGTTTATTGTACGTGTAACACCTTGTGAATCCAAATTAGGCTTGAACATGGTGAGAGCATGCATCTAGATTTTGACTTGAATAAAAGTAGACACATGTATCATTGTGAGCGTTATAGTTACAACAAATGAAGGGTAGTATTCAAAAGAAGAAGCGTAGTTGAGAAGTGTTGATAAGTTTAAAAGTCAGCAGTCGTATCGCTTAAGAAATGGTAGAATTATTCTTACCTGATGCCCATGGCACCCACATCTCATGTGAAGTAGCTTTAGATGGTGTGTTTCCCATGTTCAAATCTATATCGTTCATTCTTTATGAATCTATGTTGGTGTCTCACATGAATTATGCCTATGATTTCTTCCTTCTAAATGTTATAAGAGTTCCATTTCCAAATCTTCAAAGGCCAACGAAGGCTAAGTTCATTTCATTGCTTATGTTCTTCATGCCTATGCTAGTTCTTACGCTCTTAGCTCGTGCTTATAAATTCATTATTGTTGATTGCTAAACCCCTATTGTTGGTTATGCTATTATATAAAGCAAAAATAGCCCAAAGAAATCCTAGCTTACTCTATTCACATATCTATTCTATCTTTGATCTTCATTTGAGGATGAATGATCCCAAAGGGGGAGATATTGTAAAACCTCGCAACTCTATTATTAGAATCTGAATCTTGCATTGTAAGTATATAAGCTTGAACAAAGTGATGTCCTACTTGTGCTTATGTTTTAAGGTTCATTCCTATGTGTGGAAAGAATATTGGAAGTGGTTTAGGGTCATAAGAGACCTCTAGTACTTAGTCGAGTTCAAAAACTTTCTATAGGCTAAGTTTTTCGGATTAGTTCATGTAAGAGTAAACTTCAAATGATCATATCTCTCAGGATATAATGAATGAGGTAGTCCATAACCTATTAAATTAAAGGTCTATGAGTCTACACTTGTGATGCACCGTCACTTTGTCCATCACAAACTGCCAAGTTGGAGCGTAGGTTGGAGCGTCTCTGGTAAATTAGTCATAACTTTTGATCCTAAACTTGGATTGACGAACGATTAGTAGCGTTGGAAAGAAGACTCCATAAACTTAAATTAATTTGGTAAGTCATGGATCACCTAGCTCCTCATATTCTGAGATATATGGCCGTTTGTAGTTTACCCTTGTGTGATCTCATGCGAAAAACTTAGCCGGTAGAAAGGTTTTGAACTTGACTTAATGCTTGAAGTTCCTTATGACCCTCAACCACATACGATATACTTCCCACACTTAGGAATGGGCCTTGGCATACATATACAACTTATAAATTATTGGGTTCGGCCTATATGCATGCATGCGGAGGATATGATTTTAATCTTTGCTTAAAAGTTGCATGGTATTACACCTTAAAATATCTCAAAAAGAAGTGTTTTCCTTTTTTCTTCTGCTTACTAGCAGGAATCTCTCATTCAAACGACAAATATTTTGAAATTAGATATTTTCAAAATTTTCTAATAGATCCGACTTTTGCTATCGCCCCAATGTTTTGTCTACAAATTTTTTCGCACGTGCGTTACACATGTATGTCGAGTCATATAATTATTATTCATTTTACCGTAGCGCTGCATGGTACTTTACACAATATATATTTATATAGAAAAATACAACAGTTAACATCAACTAAAACTCGAAGAAAAGCACACAATACAATTGATCATCACGAAAATCTTGGCCAAAATGATTAAACACATAAATCAGCCTTATTACATTATATTACACACATAAAATAGGTAGTTTCTTAATTACTTGTTTACATATATAGTCAAATTAAACCCATGGTTTGTACTTCTTACAGATGCCATATTTAGCTCCATAGTAGTACTTGCAATGATGACTACATTTGTAAGAATATTGACAAGGCCCATTCCACTTGCCACTTTTTTTCCAACAGTATTTGCCTTCTGCCATTTGTATTTCTGCAACAATGAGAATATTGGAAACTCATGTTATGTACAAAGTTTGATAAAAAATAAATATTTTAAAAATTCTTTATCTTAAACAAATCATTATAAAATCATGTCATTAATTCTCGACTCACCAGTAGCAGCAACAAGGAAGAATGCAAAAGAGGAGGGCGAGAAAAGTAGTGTACTTTGCCATAACTCTTATTTTTTGTTGATTTCTTGATGAGGAAACAAACAATTGAAATGGTGGTGTTTATAGTGTTGGAAACTCATATTGTCAACTTAATTCCATTTGATTTCTTCAAGAAATACGTTGGATGTTATCTTAATTAGTCATAAAATGGATAATTAAAATGACACATCAAGTAAAAAGAATTAGTCCAACTCAATTATCATATCTTTAATTGTAAAGAATTTGAATTGATCAAAGAGCCATTATTGAGTGACAAAGTCTTCTACTAATTGATCAATTCTATATCTCCACAAATTGCTTTTATGAGGTCACCACCCCTTTGAGTTAATATATGTTATTAACTCAAAATTTTCTACTTTTATGTTAAAAAACGATAAACGTGATTTACAAAATAAACTAGAAAACAGATTGAAAGTAAAAACATTATGCATAAAATATTCGATATCAAAGAATTTACTGTGTCCTCGAAAAGAATTTAATCCCTTTACTGTATCCGAAGTTATGGACTACTTCCTCTCAGAATAAAATGTATATATATATATATATATATCCTCAAACGCCAATAACTTGGCCGAACTTAAATTTTGTACAAATCACACAATTATATTCTATATTTTTGTTTCTGAGGAAATATGTAGAATTATAGACAATAAAAGGTAGTATGAACAAGTGTTGTTGTGCCTTATTAGTACTGAGAGACTTTGCCCATCTTTAATAGATTATAAAGAAATCACCAAAATGAATTGTTTCAACTAGGAACAAAGTATATAGCATGGTATTCAACAGTTCTTTTAAAGAAAAAAAATCAACAAACAATCGTTGGTTTTCTTTTAAAGCATAAAATGAATAATCATAATTTTTGCACAAAAAATATCTGCAAAAGTGTGTCGATTTTTAAAAATAATTTAAAACTGATGGTTTATTCAATGTCTGCGTGATACTTTTTTAATCTAGTTGTAAGCATAACCAATATCTCCAAGGGAACTGATTCTTTTATATATAGTTGTCTGTCGATCATAAAACTAATTTCAAGGTAATTGAGTATTCAAAGGGTGATGTGAGTTGACCTAGCTACTTGGAGTTATTAATGGCAAAATACGATTTGAGAATCCTTATTGGTAATGAATTAGGATTTGATTCGGTTTCCTTACTTTAAAATATCTCTGAAAGAAGTGGTTTCCTTTTTCTTCTGCTTAGTAACATAATTAGTATATATTGATTATTGTGTACTAATTTGCAGGAATATATCGTTCACAAGTCAAATATTTTGAAAGTGTGGAGACAAACTCTAGAGTCTAAAGGGTTCCGATTGAGCATTACCAAAATAGAATATTCAAGAGTGTAAATTCAGCGATATAGTAGATGAGGCTAGCGTGAAAGTAAGGCTTGACCGTTAGGATATTCCTAAGGGAGCTAGATAGTTTCAAGTATCTTGGATCGCTGATCCAAGGAAGTGGGGACATCGATGATGATGTCACTCATCATATTGGTGCGATGTGGATGAAATGGAAGCTTGTCTTCGGAAACTTGTATGATAAGAAGGTACCACCTTATAAACTTAAAGGTAAATTCTAAAAAGTATTTAGACCAGTGTTTTTGTACGGGCCGGCCTGAGTGTTGGCCAGTCAAAACTTCCATGTGCAGAAGACGTAAGTTGCAGAAATGAGGATGTTGAGATGGATGTGTGGGCACACTAGGAGTGATAAGATTAGGAATGCGAACATTTGTGACAAGGTGGGAGTGGCCTCCGTACTAGTGGAGAAAATGATGGAAGCATGACTAAGAGGATTTGGACATGTGAAGAGGAGATGCGCAGATGCCCCAGTGAGGAGGTGCCAGAGGCTAGATATAGTGGGTACGAGGAGAGGTAGAGGTAAGCCGAAAAAGTATTCGAGAGAGGTGATTATACAGGACATGGCGCAACTCCAAATTACTGAGGACATGACATTAGATAGGAGGGTGTGGAGGTCACATATTAGGGTAGAAGGTTAATAGGTTTGGAGTTATTGTCTTTATCTTTGATGGATTAGGCATTTTGTTGTTTGTCGCTATACTAGCCATATTATTATAGTTCTTTCTTTGGATATCTATCTACATATGTTGTTTACAATGTTTGGATTATCTCACTATTTTGTTTCTCTTGTTTCATTCTTGTAGGCTTTGCACTGTTTAGTTGCTATGATTTCTGCATTGTTTTCTTCTTCTTTGTAGTTGAATTTGCTGCATTTGAGCCAAGGGTCTTTCAGAAATTACATCTCTACCTCCACGAGGTAGTGGTAAGGTCTGCGTACACTCTATCCTCCCCAGACCCCAATTGTGGGACCTCACTGGATAAGTTATTATTATTGCTATTGTCCCAATGTTTTGTCTACAAATTTCTCTGCACGTGCGTTATACCTGTATATCGAGTCACGTTATTATAAATTTTATCTTAGCCTTGCATAGTACTTTACACAATAAATATTTATATAGAAAAATACCATAGTTCGCATCAATTAATACTAATAGAAAACCATTCAATAAATGGTCATCACGCAAATCTTGGCCAAAATGATTACACATATATATCAGCCTTATTATTTTGTTACACACATAAAATAGGTAGCTTCTTATTTGTTTACATATATAGTCAAAGCCAAGCCATGAGACTCTGAAAGATTCTTAGTAGTGGCAAGGTGAGTAGCAATAGCAAGCATACTTTGCATAGTAATAGTTGTGACCCCATGGTTTGTACTTCTTACAGATACCATATTTGGCTCCATAGTAGTGCTTGCAATGATAACTACATTTGTAAGAGTATTGACAAGGTCCATTCCACTTGTCACTTTTTTTCCAACAGTATTTCCCTTCTGCCATTTGTATTTCTGCAACAACGACAAAATTGGAAACTCATGGTATGTACTTAGATAGCAAATTTCACTTATTGGACAAGTTTGACTAGTCACAAAATTTAATACAAAATATTTTGAAAATTCATAATCTTAAACAAATCGTTATATTTGGTAGCTATAAAATCATGTCGTTAATTATCGACTCACCAGTTGCAGCAACAAGGAAGAGGCAAAAGAGGAGGGCGAGAAAAGTAGTGTACTTTGCCATAGCTCTTATTTTCTGTTGATTTCTTGATGAGGAAACAAACAATTGAAATGTTGGTATTTATAGTGTTGGAAACTCATATTGTCAACCTAATTCCATTTGATTTGTTCAAGGATTACGTTGGATGTCTGATTAATTAATTATAAGATGGATATCAAGTACAAAGAATTAGTCCACCACAATTAACATATCTTTAATTGGAACGAATTTGAATTGATAAAGTCTTCTACTAATTGATCAAAGAGCCATTTGAGTGATAAAGTCTTCTACTAATTGATCAATTCTGTATCTTCACAAATTTCTTTTATGAGGTCACCATTCCTTTGTGTTAATACATGTTATTTTAGCTATCCATATGGTACTGAAGAACCAAGCTTAATTTTCAAATATCAAATAAGAAGTAAATTGCAGAATATAGAACACAAGAAATTTTACTGTAGCAAACAAAATAGGCTACGGCGTAAGAACAACAGCTAAAACCCATTTCAACTAAAGAACTAACAAAAACTTCCCCTAGAACAGGTTCTCTTGTTGATCAATTTGTATCACTCAAAGCCCTATTCAAAATGACTGTTATTTTCCAAGAATAATTTTGAATTTGTGTGAATATCCAGTGTAAGTCTCAATATCATCAATGCGTAGTTGATATCTCAAATGTCACTCAACTTTGATAATTTATCTAGCAAAGTCATTGAACTTTGTTTTGTATCAGTAAAGTTACTCAACGTAGACATTTGTATCAATAAAATCACTCAACTAAATTTATCATTAAGAAAATTGACATAGTAAAATAAATTTTAAGTCATGTAATTATGAACTCCACAAATAAATAAAATTAAAGAGAACTCATCAAGGAATTTTTACGAGCAAACTTAATTAGTGAAATAAATATTATAGTATTATTATATTTTAAAAATATAAAATGTATCCTGATGGATGTTTTCCCATCAAAAAATGAGAAAAAAAAAATAGCCATTGATGAAATACGTGTTATGATCAAGAGCACAAAACAGACGAATAAGAAAAAAATCTTTTTTTTTAAAAAAAAAAATGGATAAAACTTTAGAATGGAGTAATCGTAAAGGAACAAAACTTATCGAGAATATTGGAGCCATATGCAATTTCAAAGCTTGTATCTTCCTCCGCAGCATGCCAAGGCCCAAGGATCCTTCATTATTAGGGCAGTGTTCCAGCAACATTGGAGTTGGTGTGGCAGTAGCATCAAGAAAAAGAGCTTGTGGTGGAGTGTTAAGTACTTCTTCATCCTTAATATGGAGTCTCATTTGTTACATAGCATCAAGAAAAAAGAGCTTGTGGGTTCGAGTCGCCCAAGGTATATGGAGTCTCATTTGTTAGGATTACTTTACCCTTAATATGGACTTCCCTGCGTGAATCCGAATTTAGATAGGTTCCAATATAGATACTAGACACCGGGTGGCCGAAAATCAAAAATAAAAACTCCTATTTTTGTACTGATATTGGTAGGAAAACATGTATCATAATACATTTTAAGTTTTAAATACATAATAATATTATAATATTTATTTCACTAATTACGTTTATTTGTAAACATTTCTTGACAAGATTTTTTTTTGATTTAATTTATTTGTGGAGTTCATATTTACATGGTATAAAAAATAATTTATTTTGCTATGTAAATTTTCTTTAATGATAAATTTGGTTGACTGATTTTATTGATACTCCATCAATGTGGTGCTTTATATGGAAGTGTTGATGGTCAAAATTTTCTACACTTTGTTTTCCAAAAACAAACCAAGTTTGGTTAGAGATTCCAATTCTACTTCAACATAAATTTCCTTATTTATGTCGGCCTTCACACGTTTTTTCTCCCGATCCCCAAGCTCTTACCTATTATGCAAGTGAATCAATATTTTAATGTTGAACACGAGTTCCTTGTTCTCCGTGTTTAGTCCATAAGTTTTTTTTCTCAAATAATCCTTCTTGCACTTGCACTACGTATTAAAAACAAGTCAAAATCGACGGACGTAGATGTTAGCTATAGGCAAGACCGAGAATAAATGACAAACTTGATAATGCCGAAAAATGTGTCACAATAGAAATTTTTTTTGAGGGATGCTTTCGGTTAAAACTAAGGGATGTCTGTCGATTATATAAAATACATAATTCACACTTTATTAGAAAATCTATATGCAAAAATGATTTTCCCTCTTAAAAGTCGAAGAACTTCGTCTGTTTTTAAGAAATTATAAAAAAAAAATCATCAAAATGAATTGTTTCAAGTGGGAATCAAACCCAAGTATGTACCATCCATTCAACAGTTATACCACTAGAGCATTCATGTTGGTTGATCAAATACATCCGTAGTTTTTATTAATTCTCTTCAATTATAGTTTATACTTTAAAGCCGACAGATGTCTATCGATTTTGAAAAAAAAATCAACGAACTTTCGTTGGTTTTTGTAATGACCCTCCAAGTCATTTATGCGTTTATGCATTCTTTTCATCATTTAGAGCATTCCTATAGTGACCCCAAGTCATTTATGACTTGTTGAGACTTATAGTTCGGTCACCTGGTAGTTCGTTTGCTTTTTATGCGAATTCCTATGTTTTAGAGCTTCTGAACCTTGAAAGGTTGATTTCAATCAAAATCTTAGGAGGACGGCCTCAGAATGCAATTCTGATGGTTCCATTAACTCCGGAAAGGTCATTTTAGGCTAGTGGCATGGTCGGCTCAGATCTTGAGGCTAAGGGGCAGATGATAGGAAGGAGGACCAAATCAAGTCTTGTGAATTAAATTGTGATGCATTTCTGGAGGAGTCATGATGACATAGAAATTCATTTCTACTCTACATCTGTCTCGAACCAAATTATACCCTAGGCGTGACATGGAGTATAGGACCCTGAGAGGTACTACACAAACCACTTGACATACTTGCAACACAATAGAATATACAATAAGCTAGTTTAAGTAAGACGTCTCAGATTATGAAAGAGAGTAAGAACATAAATATGGAATCATAACTATGTCTTGACAAGCCATTCTAAAACCAACATAAGAGTGGTTGGGACGTAACACATACACCACGTACAAAGTATCAAGAATAAGCAATAAGAGCAATGAAAGGTATTCATGGCTTTTCCCTCAGAGTATGAGGACTCACCAATCCAATAGCTATGAGCAATCCCAAATCTAGCCACGAGCGGGAGGAGAAGCATCAGACCTATATTATGAAACAATAGAGGCACAAGTATGCATTAGTACATGAAATGTATTAAGTATGGGGAAATATGCATAAACATAGACATGATATCATAGTAGGCTTGAAACATGTAATGCATGACCAAGAAGAACATTTGAAAGCTTAGAAAGCAAAGTCATTAAAACCTTGAGACAAGGTCAAGCATTAATAAAAGACATAATGAAAGCTTTTAAGGAAAAATCATAGTTGTTTTGTGGGATATTAGCTTTAACCTACAATAGACCATGTGAACTATAACATGAAATCCGATGTAACTCCCACACCAAGAAGGGAGAGTCTACTTGCCAAGCTAGAACTCCGTATAATATCATTAAGGCTATGTGGATCCACTATCTAGGTCATTTAAGACAATTCTACGGGGGAACGTAGTTTGGAACTAGAGGTTTCTACTAGAGACTACCCTATTTAAGCCTCTACCTCAAAGTCCTCTTGGTGGTAAGTTAAATCCCAATGGAATAGATAAAGTCAATTATCAAAGCATAACATTAGGAAAGGCAATAATCATGATACCAATCCAAATTATAAAGTCTTATAAGAGTAGCTCCTTTAAATCATGATTCACACATATGTGAGAAAACCTTTCACAACCATGATTCCATAATATGTGAGAAAATCTTTCACAATTTATTGATACTTATCTCAAAAGCATCATTAGTTCATAAAACATCATTTTCATAAGACATGAATAGCTTTCATAAATCATCATTCATAAGTTCGTAAGCTTTCTTCATAAATTCATAGTCATGATCAAGTATAATGCATAGATCCTTATAAAAGCAATTGACAGCCATGTAATTGAATCAAATCATGCATAGTAAAATTAAAATCAGACAATTGAATCATAACAAATAGGACCCATGGAGATTTGCATGAAACCCTAATCAAATTAGGTGAAAAATTTAATTGGAGATTGAGATTCTTTTGGGACCCAATGGATGAATGGAAATTCATTGGTGAATTCCCACATACCTTGATAATCAAATCCCAAAAAGCAATGGAGATTGAGGCCTTGAATCCTTTGAAACCCTAGCTTTCACCTTGGAGCTTAAGAGAAAATTGGGGAAGAGGACATGAGAGAATTTGGGAGATTTGAGTGAATGGAAAAATTAGGCTTAGTTTGGAAGAGTTAAAATGGTTATAGGGTAGTTATAGGTCCAAAATGACGTAGTTTAAGGGTTAGGTAGGTAGGAAATGACCAAAACAACCTTAGTTAAAAACTGTCGAAGTGACCTACGATCCGTAGACCTTTCTACGGCCCATACTGGTCAACCGTAGAATCACTTACTAAGGCCCAAAATCTTGGGTATTTCCTACGAGTTTGTCCTATGAATCGTCATCTGGTCTACGGTCCATAGACCTTACCCGTAGTTCTTAACTTTGAGTCCAAAATTTACTAAGTATGGATCAATCCTACAGGCACTTCCTACAACCCGTAGTCCATTCTACGCCTAGTCTTAGTCAATCGTAGACCCAACTTTAGAGACTTGAATTTCCCAAATCTCAACTCAGTTCCTACGAATGCCATCTATGACCGTAGATGGGTATCGTGGTTCTGAAGCAATAGCCAAAAATGAAACCTTTTCCTTTCTAATTCAACTTTCTAATTTCTAAGGTGTTACAAGAGTATTCCTCAGATCTCAATCATTATGAAACTCCACTCATCTTTTACTTGTTACCATCGTGCCCATGACCTATACTCATGCACTTCTTACAGAATCATGCCCATGCTCACATTATAGAATAAAAAGCAATAGCTTCATAACAACAACCCCTATATTACTCCATGAATCTATGAATTCTAGCTCTATGATACATAACTCATGATGTATGCACCCATGATTTCTTAGTATGCTCAATCCTACGTACTCATGATACATTCTTGGTGACTAGTGAAATCACAATACGTTAAGTATGTTTTCAGTACATATTCATGCCTATGATTTTGTTGTTCTAAATTCTACTTATGTTCACCCATGGTAATGATAAATGGTTTTAACATGTTCTATGCCTAGAATACCTCTCTATGTGTGGTTTATGCTTCAAGTACATGACATACTCATGCCTATTACACCTCTCTCTTCCGGTTCCCCATTTATGAGTGTCAAAGTCATGATAAGTATAAGCTATGATTTAATTAACAATAACTCTCTTATTGTAGATCCTCATACTTTAGTCCTTTAGTGACCCTCCCTATTTTACGATAGTGGTATTGATAACAGTTGAATGATGGTTTAGATGAGAATGTAGTAGTTGTCTCTTATTGGGAAGATCAGGGTATGCTTATTTTATCTAAGGTTATAAAAGTGGAGGGAGATCAAAAATCTATTGTGTGGAATAGTTAGATGAAAAGTCTTGGTGTGTCTCTTGGTAGTAATCCTTGAAAATTTCAGCTTGTAAAGACATTAGGAAAGCTAGAGACTATTAGATAAGTTGGTTATCTTAAAGTCCATGAATTGGTTATAGTGATAGGCTTGAATATTATATTGATAACATATGGATGAATGCATTATGCACTAGTAGCTTCTTGATTTGAACTCGAGGTTAGTTGAATGGCATGGTAAGAAGAAGTTGTATTCTTGAGATGAAATTTCTTATAGAAATATAGGATTAGTATGTTTATTGTACATGTAACACCTTGTGAATCCAAATTAGGCTTGAGCATGGTGAGAGCATGCAGTTAGATTTAGACTTGAGTAAAAGTAGACACATGTATCATTGTGAGGGTTATAGTTACAACAAATGAAGGGTAGTATTCAAAAGAAGAAGCGTAGTTGAGAAGTTTTGATAAGTTTAAAAGTCAGCAGTCGTATCGCTTAAGAAATGGTAGAATTATTCTTACCTGATGCCCATGGCACCCACATCTCATGTGAAGTAGCTTTAGATGGTGTGTTTCCCATGTTCAAATCTATATAGTTCATTCTTTATGAATCTATGTTGGTGTCTCACATGAATTATGCCTATGATTTCTTCCTTCTAAATGTTATAAGAGTTCCATTTCCAAATCTTCAAAGGCCAACGAAGGCTAAGTTCATGTCATTGTTTATGTTCTTCATGCCTATGCTAGTTCTTACGCTCTTAGCTCGTGCTTATAAATTCATTATTGTTGATTGCTAAACCCCTATTGTTGGTTATGCTATTATATAAAGCAAAAATAGCCCAAAGAAATCTTAGCCTACTCTATTCACATGTCTATTCTATCTTTGATCTTCATTCGAGGATGAATGATCCCAAAGGGGGAGATATTGTAACACCTCGCAACTCTATTATTAGAATCTGAATCTTCCGTTGTAAGTATATAAGCTTGAACAAAGTGATGTCCTACTTGTGCTTATGTGTTAAGGTTCATTCCTATATGTGGAAAGCGTATTGGAAGTGGTTTAGGGTCAAAAGAGACCTCTAGTACTTAGTCGAGTTCAAAAACTTTCTATCGGCTAAGTTTTTCGCATTAGTTCATGTAAGAGTAAACTTCAAATGATCATATCTCTCAAGATATAATGAATGAGGTAGTCCATAACCTATTAAATTAAAGGTGTATGAGTCTACACTTGTGATGCACCGTCACTTTGTCCATCACAAACTGCCAAGTTGGAGCGTAGGTTGGAGCGTCTCTGGTAAATTAGTCATAACTTTTGATCCTGAACTTGGATTGACGAACGATTAGTAGCGTTGGAAAGAAGACTCCATAAACTTAAATTAATTTGGTAAGTCATGGATCACCTAGCTCCTCATATTCTGAGATATATGGCCGTTTGTAGTTTACCCTTGTGTGATCTCATGCGAAAAACTTAGCCGGTAGAAAGGTTTTGAACTTGACTTAATGCTTGAAGTTCCTTATGACCCTCAACCACATACGATATACTTCCCACACTTAGGAATGGGCCTTGGCATACATATACAACTTATAAATTATTGGGTTCGGCCTATACGCATGCGGAGGATATGGTTTGAATCTTTGCTTAAAAGTTGCATGGTGTTACACTTTAAAATATCTCAAAAAGAAGTGTTTTCCTTTTTCTTCTGTTTACTAGCAGGAATCTCTCATTCAAACGACAAATATTTTGAAATTAGATATTTTCAAAATTTTCTAATAGATCCGACTTTTGCTATCGCCCCAATGTTTTGTCTACAAATTTTTCCGCACGTGCGTTACACATGTATGTCAAGTCATATAATTATTATTCATTTTACCGTAGCCCTGCATGGTACTTTACACAATATATATTTATATAGAAAAATACAACAGTTAACATCAACTAAAACTCGTAGAAAAGCACACAATACAATTGATCAACACAAAAATCTTGGCCAAAATGATTAAACACATAAATCAGCCTTATTACATTATATTACACACATAAAATAGGTAGCTTCTTAACTATTTGTTTACATATATAGTCAAAGCCAAGCCATGAGATACTGAATAGTTTCTTAGTAATGGCAAGGTGAGTAGCAGTAGCAAGCATATTCAGCCCAGTAATATTTGTGACCCCATGGTTTGTACGTCTTACAGATGCCATATTTAGCTCCATAGTAGTACTTGCAATGATGACTACATTTGTAAGAATATTGACAAGGCCCATTCCACTTGCCACTTTTTTTCCAACAGTATTTGCCTTCTGCCATTTGTATTTCTGCAACAATGAGAATATTGGAAACTCATGTTATGTACAAAGTTTGATAAAAAATAAATATTTTAAAAATTCTTTATCTTAAACAAATCATTATAAAATCATGTCATTAATTCTCGACTCACCAGTAGCAGCAACAAGGAAGAATGCAAAAGAGGAGGACGAGAAAAGTAGTGTACTTTGCCATAACTCTTATTTTTTGTTGATTTCTTGATGAGGAAACAAACAATTGAAATGGTGGTGTTTATAGTGTTGGAAACTCATATTGTCAACTTAATTCCATTTGATTTCTTCAAGAAATACGTTGGATGTTATCTTAATTAGTCATAAAATGGATAATTAAAATGACACATCAAGTACAAAGAATTAGTCCAACTCAATTATCATATCTTTAATTGTAAAGAATTTGAATTGATCAAAGAGCCATTATTGAGTGACAAAGTCTTCTACTAATTGATCAATTCTATATCTCCACAAATTGCTTTTATGAGGTCACCACCCCTTTGAGTTAATATATGTTATTAACTCAAAATTTTCTACTTTTATGTTAAAAAACGATAAACGTGATTTACAAAATAAACTAGAAAACAGATTGAAAGTAAAAACATTATGCATAAAATATTCGATATCAAAGAATTTACTGTGTCCTCGAAAAGAATTTAATCCCTTTACTGTATCCGAAGTTATGGACTACTTCCTCTCAGAATAAAATGTATATATATATATATATATCCTCAAACGCCAATAACTTGGCCGAACTTAAATTTTGTACAAATCACACAATTATATTCTATATTTTTGTTTCTGAGGAAATATGTAGAATTATAGACAATAAAAGGTAGTATGAACAAGTGTTGTTGTGCCTTATTAGTACTGAGAGACTTTGCCCATCTTTAATAGATTATAAAGAAATCACCAAAATGAATTGTTTCAACTAGGAACAAAGTATATAGCATGGTATTCAACAGTTCTTTTAAAGAAAAAAAATCAACAAACAATCGTTGGTTTTCTTTTAAAGCATAAAATGAATAATCATAATTTTTGCACAAAAAATATCTGCAAAAGTGTGTCGATTTTTAAAAATAATTTAAAACTGATGGTTTATTCAATGTCTGCGTGATACTTTTTTAATCTAGTTGTAAGCATAACCAATATCTCCAAGGGAACTGATTCTTTTATATATAGTTGTCTGTCGATCATAAAACTAATTTCAAGGTAATTGAGTATTCAAAGGGTGATGTGAGTTGACCTAGCTACTTGGAGTTATTAATGGCAAAATACGATTTGAGAATCCTTATTGGTAATGAATTAGGATTTGATTCGGTTTCCTTACTTTAAAATATCTCTGAAAGAAGTGGTTTCCTTTTTATTAGAGTTACTTAATTTATTCTGTACACATATTGTAATTTACTTATTCTTGTGTACCACTTATGTAATACTTATGAAATATTTGTCAATATATAATATTCTCTACCTCCACATTGGGGGTTAGGTTTTCCACTCTAACATGGTATCAGCCTAATTAGTAAAACCTCTCTTCATGGTTGCCGCCTCCTCTTCTCTTCTCTTCTTCTTCTTCTTTCGATTATACCCTCTCCCATCCCACTCGATTCTGATTTCCGTTTCTCGCTTCTACCTTCTACACACTGATCATGGCTGCCTCCTCCACCAGTGACGCCACCCTTCCAATTGCCACTGTTTTGCACATGCTCACGATTAAGCTCTCTTCCACCAATTATCTCTATTGGAAAAATCAGATGCTGCCCCTACTTTCTTATCAACGCTTATTGGATCATGTTGATGGGTCCTCCATGGCTCCTCCATCGTTACTTCTTGCGGATGACAAAGAGGTTCCGAATCCTCTTTACGCTGCCTGGCTTGCCTCTGATCAGCGGGCTGTCATCATCCTTAATTCTTCACTTACGGAAGAGGCGGTCTCTGAAATTTTGGGTCTCACTACAACCCGACAAATCTGGGTTGCTCTCGAATCTGCTTATAGCAATTCTTCCGTTGAACGCGTTCATAATCTGCGAGATCAACTTCGTGAATTTGTCAAAGGTACCTTCTCTGTTGCTGAATTTGGCCGTAAATTTAAATCCATCTGTGATCAGTTGGCTGCCATTGGTCAGCCTGTTGATGATATCGATAAACTACATTGGTTTTTATGCGGCTTAGGAGCCTCCTTTGAGACTTTTTCAACTGCCATTCGTGCCACCAAACCAGCGCCTACCTTTCGCGACTTACTCTCACAGCTGAGAGTCATGAACTCTTTCTCAAGTCACTTCATGGTGCATCATCATCACCGCCTGCTGCTTTCACGGCCCAGTCGCATCGGCCGTCCTCTAACATCGGTGGCCGTGGTCGATCTAATAGGGGCGGTGGTTCGAGTGGTCGAGGTCGCGGCCGCAGGCCACCCCACTGCCAGTGTTTTACATCATGAGCATCAAGCTTTGGCGGCTATTACAAATTCAAGTTTGAAGGCATCTTATGAACTTTGGCATAGTCGGTTAGGGCATGTTGCCTTTGATACTGTTTTACTTTTAAATAAGTTAGGTTGTTTGTCTGTTACTTCTATTTTACCTAAACCGGTCATTTGCTCTTCTTGTCAACTATCTAAAGGACACCGTTTGTCATTTGGTTTAAATAATAAACGATCTTTGCATCCTTTGGACTTGATACATTGTGATTTGTGGGTCCCTGCGCCTATTACATCTACTGATAACTATAGGTATTATGTGGCCTTTGTTGATGACTATTCTCGCTTCACTTGGTTTTATCCTCTCCAAACCAAGTCTGGGTTTGCATCTGTTTTGTCTGTTTTCATGAAGTTTGTGCAAACTCAATTCTCTCAGAAAATTAAGGTTTTTCAATGTGATGGAGGCACAGAGTTTGTTAATCACACTGTTCGTCGATTATTTGAAGAAAATGGCACCTTTCACAGGTTATCTTGTCCGTATACGCCCCAGCAAAACGGTAGAGTTGAAAGAAAACACCGTCACATAATGGAAACTGGTTTGGCCATGCTTTTCAATGCAAATGCTCCTACCTCTTATTGGGTAGATGTGTTCAGCTCCGCCGTTTACATCATCAATCGTCTACCTACAAAGGTATTGAACAACAAGTCTCCTTTTGAACTCCTGTTTTCTGAGAGGCCCAATTATCATAACTTCAAGGTCTATGGCTGCCAAGTATTTCCATATCTTCGAGACTATGCAAATCACAAGTTATCTCCGAGAAGTCTTCCGTGCATCTTTATCGGTTATAGCTCTCAATACAAAGGTTATAGGTGTCTTGATCCGGCAACATCTCGAATCTATGTCACTCGCCATGCTCGTTTTGATGAACATTCTTTACCTTTTTCGGGCGCTACTTCATCTAAGGACTTAAACTCCTTGCAACTCGCAACCTTTTTGGAGCCTTTTTCCATGCCTGAAGAATCATCAACAGTCACTGGTCCTTCTCCTCCGCCGGCCTCACCGCATTTACCTTCTCTGTGTCCTCCTTGTTTTGATGATTTTCACGGTGATATCCCAACAGTACTGCAACCCTTACATGCTGATCCGTCTGCTGTTTCAATCATTGAAGAGCAGCCAGTTCGTGTTACTTCCACACCGTCCCGGGTTGAAATTCCCTCTCAACAACCTGCTGCCTCATCTCAGCAGCCTCTGTCGGACGTTTTGGGTGATTCTTTGGCTACAAATCAGCTTACTGACTCAGTGTCCTCTCCAACAGTTCACCCCATGGTAACTCGGTCCAAGGCGGGCATTTTTAAACCTTCCACTCGTCATCAAGCCAACTTAGCTCATCTTGAAACTCATCGCCTTTTTATAGCTTTATTTGCTTCCTCTGAACGAAGAGGGTTCAAGTCGGCTGCTAAGAACCCACAGTGGATGGCCGCAATGCATGAGGAAATGACAGCTCTTACTCAAAATGCTACGTGGACCTTAGTGCCTCGTCCACAATCTAGCAATGTTGTTGGTTCCAAATGGGTTTTTCGCACTAAGTACAACTCAGATGGGTCTGTTGAACGTCTCAAAGCGAGACTGGAGGCTCAGGGATTCACTCAAATTCCTGGCTTAGATTATTCCCACACTTTTAGTCCGGTGGTTAAGGCTTCTACGGTAAGAATTGTTTTATCTCTTGCTGTCATTAACAATTGGAAGCTTCATCAGCTTGATGTCAAAAATGCATTCTTGCATGGTCATCTGAATGAAATTGTCCATATGGAACAACCACCTGGCTTTGCAGACTCTCGGTTTCCTGATCATGTGTGTCGCTTGAACAAAGCCTTGTATGGCCTCAAGCAAGCTCCGCGTGCTTGGTTTCAGCGCTTAAGTTCCTTTCTTCTCAACAATGGCTTTACGTGCAGTCGATCCGATACCTCTCTGTTTGTTTTCAAACGTGCCTCCTGCATTATGTACCTGCTCGTATATGTTGATGATTTAATCCTAACTGGAAACCGAACTGACATCATGGCTGCGTTCATCTCTCGTTTAAACCAGGAGTTTGCAATTAAAGATCTTGGAGATCTCAATTACTTTCTTGGTCTTGAAGTGACCTACACTGATAATGGTTTATTTCTCAGCCAATCCAAGTATGCTCGTGATATCCTTGAACGAGCAGCTTTACTTGATTCTAAGCCTGTGCACACTCCCTTAGCTCCTCATGAGTCATTCATCACCACTGGTGATCCCTTTCAAGATCCAACACGTTATCGGTCTCTAGTCGGTGCATTGCAGTATCTCACAATTACTCGTCCGGATCTGTCATATGCAGTGAATCAGGTTAGTCAGTTCTTACAGACACCGACTGTTTTTCATTTCCAGTGTGTCAAGCGAATACTTCGGTATGTCAAAGGCACACTTGCCTATGGCCTGTTGTTCACTAAGCCGAATGATGTTTCCATTCTTGGTTACTCGGATGCTGATTGGGCCAGATGTCTAGAAACTCGCCGATCTACTTATGGATACTCTATTTTTCTTGGTGGAAACTTAGTATCCTGGAGTGCCAAGAAACAACCAACTGTCTCCTGCTCAAGTTGTGAATCGGAGTATCGAGCCATGGCAAATACTGCGGCTGAAATTGTATGGATAACTCACTTACTTCGAGAACTTCATGCTTTGCCTCCTGATCGCCCCACGCTGTTATGTGACAATCGCAGTGCGCTCTTCCTCACACAGAATCCTGTGTCTCATAAAAGGGCAAAACACATTGACCTGGATTATCACTTCATTCGAGAGCTTGTGTCGTCTGGTAAACTCTACACTAAATTTGTCCCGACCACACTTCAGGTGGCTGACATCTTCACTAAGAGTCTTCCTAGGCCTCAGTTTGAGTATTTGCGCGCAATGCTTCGTCTTAGTCCGCCACCGTTTCGCTTGAAGGGGGTATTAGAGTTACTTAATTTATTCTGTACACATATTGTAATTTACTTATTCTTGTGTACCACTTATGTAATACTTATGAAATATTTGTCAATATATAATATTCTCTACCTCCACATTGGGGGTTAGGTTTTCCACTCTAACACTTTTTCTTCTGCTTAGTAACATAATTAGTATATATTGATTATTGTGTACTAATTTGCAGGAATATATCGTTCACCAGTCAAATATTTTGAAAGTGTGGAGACAAACTCTAGAGTCTAAAGGGTTCCGGTTGAGCATTACCAAAATAGAATATTCAAGAGTGTAAATTCAGCGATATAGTAGATGAGGCTAGCGTGAAAGTGAGGCTTGACCATTAGGATATTCCTAAGGGAGCTAGATAGTTTCAAGTATCTTGGATCGCTGATCCAAGGAAGTGGGGACATCGATGATGATGTCACTCATCATATTGGTGCGATGTGGATGAAATGGAAGCTTGTCTTCGGAAACTTGTATGATAAGAAGGTACCACCTTATAAACTTAAAGGTAAATTCTAAAAAGTATTTAGACCAGTGTTTTTGTACGGGCCGGCCTGAGTGTTGGCCAGTCAAAACTTCCATGTGCAGAAGAAGTAAGTTGCAGAAATGAGGATGTTGAGATGGATGTGTGGGCACACTAGGAGTGATAAGATTAGGAATGCGAACATTTGTGACAAGGTGGGAGTGGCCTCCGTACTAGTGGAGAAGATGATGGAAGCATGACTAAGAGGATTTGGACAAGTGAAGAGGAGATGCGCAGATGCCCCAGTGAGGAGGTGCCAGAGGCTAGATATAGTGGGTACGAGGAGAGATAGAGGTAAGCCGAAAAAGTATTCGAGAGAGGTGATTATACAGGACATGGCGCAACTCCAAATTACTGAGGACATGACATTAGATAGGAGGGTGTGGAGGTCACATATTAGGGTAGAAGGTTAATAGGTTTGGAGTTATTGTCTTTATCTTTGATGGATTAGGCATTTTGTTGTTTGTCGCTATACTAGCCATATTATTATAGTTCTTTCTTTGGATATCTATCTACATATGTTATTTACAATGTTTGGATTATCTCACTATTTTGTTTCTCTTGTTTCATTCTTGTAGGCTTTGCACTGTTTGGTTGCTATGATTTCTGCATTGTTTTCTTCTTCTTTGTAGTTGAATTTGCTGCATTTGAGCCAAGGGTCTTTCAGAAATTACATCTCTACCTCCACGAGGTAGTGGTAAGGTCTGCGTACACTCTATCCTCCCCAGACCCCAATTGTGGGACCTCACTGGATAAGTTATTATTATTGCTATTGTCCCAATGTTTTGTCTACAAATTTCTCTGCACGTGCGTTATACCTGTATATCGAGTCACGTTATTATAAATTTTATCTTAGCCTTGCATAGTACTGTACACAATAAATATTTATATAGAAAAATACCATAGTTCGCATCAATTAATACTAATAGAAAACCATTCAATAAATGGTCGTCACGCAAAGCTTGGCCAAAATGATTACACATATATATCAGCCTTATTATTTTGTTACACACATAAAATAGGTAGCTTCTTATTTGTTTACATATATAGTCAAAGCCAAGCCATGAGACTCTGAAAGATTCTTAGTAGTGGCAAGGTGAGTAGCAATAGCAAGCATACTTTGCATAGTAATATTTGTGACCCCATGGTTTGTACTTCTTACAGATACCATATTTGGCTCCATAGTAGTGCTTGCAATGATAACTACATTTGTAAGAGTATTGACAAGGTCCATTCCACTTGTCACTTTTTTTCCAACAGTATTTCCCTTCTGCCATTTGTATTTCTGCAACAATGACAAAATTGGAAACTCATGGTATGTACTTAGATAGCAAATTTCACTTATTGGACAAGTTTGACTAGTCACAAAATTTAATACAAAATATTTTGAAAATTCATAATCTTAAACAAATCGTTATTTTTGGTAGCTATAAAATCATGTCGTTAATTATCGACTCACCAGTTGCAGCAACAAGGAAGAGGCAAAAGAGGAGGGCGAGAAAAGTAGTGTACTTTGCCATAGCTCTTATTTTCTGTTGATTTCTTGATGAGGAAACAAGCAATTGAAATGTTGGTATTTATAGTGTTGGAAACTCATATTGTCAACCTAATTCCATTTGATTTGTTCAAGGATTACGTTGGATGTCTGATTAATTAATTATAAGATGGATATCAAGTACAAAGAATTAGTCCACCACAATTAACATATCTTTAATTGGAACGAATTTGAATTGATAAAGTCTTCTACTAATTGATCAAAGAGCCATTTGAGTGATAAAGTCTTCTACTAATTGATCAATTCTGTATCTTCACAAATTTCTTTTATGAGGTCACCATTCCTTTGTGTTAATACATGTTATTTTAGCTATCCATATGGTACTGAAGAACCAAGCTTAATTTTCAAATATCAAATAAGAAGTAAATTGCAGAATATAGAACACAAGAAATTTTACTGTAGCAAACAAAATCGAAATCAAACAGTTAAAGGTTACAAACTAATAATCGAATGGACTATATAAACTATATATATATACCTTTCATCCTTACAATTAACCTAGTCCGCACTATCCGTTTCAAGTCTACACCCCTATTATTCTAGAAAGCTAAAAAACATCGAAATCGATAAAACCCATTTCAACTAAAGAACTAACAAAAACTTCCCCTAGAACAGGTTCTCTTGTTGATCAATTTGTATCACTCAAAGCCCTATTCAAAATGACTGTTATTTTCCAAGAATAATTTTGAATTTGTGTGAATATCCAGTGTAAGTCTCAATATCATCAATGCGTAGTTGATATCTCAAAATGTCACTCAACTTTGAGAATTTATCTAGCAAAGTCATTGAACTTTGTTTTGTATCAGTAAAGTTACTCAACGTAGACATTTGTATCAATAAAATCACTCAACTAAATTTATCATTAAGAAAATTGACATAGTAAAATAAATTTTAAGTCATGTAATTATGAACTCCACAAATAAATAAAATTAAAGAGAACTCATCAAGGAATTTTTACGAGCAAACTTAATTAGTGAAATAAATATTATAGTATTATTATATTTTAAAAATTTAAAATGTATCCTGATGGATGTTTTCCCATCAAAAAATGAGAAAAAAAAAATAGCCATTGATGAAATACGTGTTATGATCAAGAGCACAAAACAGACGAATAAGAAAAAAATCTTTTTTTTTTTTAAAAAAATGGATAAAACTTTAGAATGGAGTAATCGTAAAGGAACAAAACTTATCGAGAATATTGGAGCCATATGCAATTTCAAAGCTTGTATCTTCCTCCGCAGCATGCCAAGGCCCAAGGATCCTTCATTATTAGGGCAGTGTTCCAGCAACATTGGAGTTGGTGTGGCAGTAGCATCAAGAAAAAGAGCTTGTGGTGGAGTGGTAAGTACTTCTTCATCCTTAATATGGAGTCTCATTTGTTACATAGCATCTAGAAAAAGAGCTTGTGGGTTCGAGTCGCCCAAGGTATGGAGTCTCATTTGTTAGGATTACTTTACCCTTAATATGGACTTCCCTGCGTAAATCCGAATTTAGATAGGCTCCAATATAGATACTAGACACCGGGTGGCCGAAAATCAAAAATAAAAACTCGTATTTTTGTACTGATATTGGTAGGAAAACATGTATCATAATACATTTTAAGTTTTAAATACATAATAATATTATAATATTTATTTCACTAATTAAGTTTATTTGTAAACATTTCTTGACAAGATTTTTTTTTGATTTAATTTATTTGTGAAGTTCATATTTACATGGTATAAAAAATAATTTATTTTGCTATGTAAATTTTCTTTAATGATAAATTTGGTTGACTCATTTTATTGATACTCCATCAATGTGGTGCTTTATATGGAAGTGTTGATGGTCAAAATTTTCTACACTTTGTTTTCCAAAAACAAACCAAGTTTGGTTAGAGATTCCAATTCTACTTCAACATAAATTTCCTCATTTATGTCGGCCTTCACACGTTTTTTCTCCCTATCCCCAAGCTCTTACCTATTATGCAAGTGAATCAATATTTTAATGTTGAACACGAGTTCCTTGTTCTCCGTGTTTAGTCCATTAATTTTTTTTCTCAAATAATCCTTCTTGCACTTGCACTATGTATTAAAAACAAGTCAAAATCGACGGACAGAGATGTTAGCTATAGGCAAGACCGAGAATAAATGACAAACTTGATATTGCCGAAAAATGGTGTCACAATAGAAAATTTTTTTGAGGGATGCTTTCGGTTAAAACTAAGGAATGTCTGTCGATTATATAAAATAGATAATTCACACTTTTATTAGAAAATTGATATGCAAAAATGATTTTCCCTCTTAAAAGTCGAAGAACTTCGTCTGTTTTTAAGAAATTATAAAAAAAAATCATCAAAATGAATTGTTTCAAGTGGGAATCAAACCCAAGTATGTACCATCCATTCAACAATTATACCACTAGAACATTCATGTTGGTTGATCAAATACATCCGTAGTTTTTATTAATTCTCTTCAATTATAGTTTATACTTTAAAACCGACATATGTCTATCGATTTTGAAAAAAAAATCAACGAACTTTCGTTGGATTTTGTAATGACCCTCCAGGTCATTTATGCGTTTATGCATTCTTTTCATCATTTAGAGCATTCCTATAGTGACCCCAAGTCATTTATGACTTGCTGAGACTTATAGTTCGGTCACCTGGTAGTTCGTTTGCTTTTTATGCGAATTCCTATGTTTTAGAGCTTCTGAACCTTGAAAGGTTGATTTCAATCAAAAGCTTAGGAGGACGGCCTCAGAATGCAATTCTGATGGTTCCATTAACTCCGGAAAGGTCATTTCAGGCTAGTGGCATGGTCGGCTCAGATCTTGAGGCTTTCGGTGCAAGTTTGTGCCATTAGACGTTTTAGCTTTTAAGCTTTGACCTAAGTTTGACCTTGATCAACATTCTTGGTAAATGTGCCAGAATGAGAATTTCGTCAGTGCGGTTATCTCCAGAATGTCGAGTTTGGTCTAGAACGACTTTTTGTGCAGATCTCGAGGCTTTCGGGCTATTTCCAAGCCTCCTTGTGGATTTTAGATTAAAATGGAGTTTGGGTGTGAGAACAACTTTTTGTCGAGACGACCTCGAATGGAAGTTTCGACTGCTCCGTTGAGTTCAAAATGTCGACTGTGATTGGGTTGCGTATCTCGTTTGCGTGCACGGTGGACTTTTACTGAGATGAAAATTATTAAAAGCTGCAGCTTCTGGGAAGGGCTTCTAGTATTGGAACATTTGTGAAACATGGGGGAGGAGTCAAGGTACATCAAGATTTCCTTGAGAAGGGAAATCAAAGAGGATCACAGCCAGTTAACTATCATGCGGAAATAGATACACTGAACAAATTTGAATTTCTTTACCATTAAAAATCCTCTGAGACTTGTTCCGTACTGTATCTATTTTCTGCACGTTAGTTAACTGGCCCTCTTTGGTTTCCTCTATCATGAAAATCTTGATGTTCCTTGACTCCTCCCTGCATTTCACAAATTCTTCAATACTAGAAGCCCTCTGCAAAAGCTGCAGTTTTACACAGTTTTCATCTCAGTAAAAGAACTGTTCACCCATGAAATTCACACGTCATAATTTTTTGATTACAGGCGAAATTCATTTATAAATATATGGTCACTTATCAAGTAGACATCTTTGCAAGTCAAAGTAATGGTCCATAACATAAGAAATGTAACAAAATAGTCAAAGCATCAATCCTAAATACTCTGTTTAACTTATGGTAACACACTACATAGCGATATACTACTACTACTACAAGAACACTCCTTTTGCTTCAACTTCCAAAACAATTTAGTCAAATATATGGTTTGATTAAAGACGCATTAAGATCCAAGAGGATTGTAATCATATGCTACTAGTTATTTGAAGACAACTTCTATATTCTACAGCTGATGGTCCAGAAGAAACACCCGTCCCCATATTTTTGGTGTCATTTTCTGTAGTTACTCTAGGTGTAGCAGTTTCTTAAACGTGGATATCACCATCAGTAATAAATTCATCTCGACTAGGACTCAACGCGTTTATGTTGTTTTCTTCTCCTTTACAACAATAAAGTTATCAACATATCAAGAAAATATTTCTATTCTTCTTTTAACAAAAGATAATACTTTCTATTTTGGATACTAAAAATTCTCTCTTCTAGTCACTAAGTTCAATTTACTTCTTTAACCTCTTTGCAGCAACTGAACATTCTCTGCCATACAACAAAACTAATTAGAATCTTCAACATCCATATTACGGATTTTGTGCATTTACGAATTTTCTTATACTAGGGATTCTCTGAATGTCACATTCTCTACGCTGACTTGAAAAGAAACTTGACAAGTGTTGATACTTTCTTGCGCTCGTTAAAATTTCACATTAATATTTGTGGATAATATTACTATAGCAACACAAAATGAAAGAGCTAGTCATTTTATTATTTGGTATGAAGCAAGTTGGTATTGGAAGTAAAACATCAATAAGTAAAATTCTCAAGAAAGGAATATGTTATTTGATTTCTTACCATGCACATCTGTAAGTTCAGTGTTGTTTTGTTGTCCAATATTTGCAATAACTTGCTCGTGTTGATGTTGAGAAGACATATTTTGGAAACTCTCTATCAGGTCTTCGACAGAAAAAGAACTTCTGGTTTGACGAAGAGATCTAGTTGAATTGTTTTGATGCAACCCAACACGATACAAATTATGCTGAAGCTCAAGGAAACATGTGCCAACATAGTCGAACATTATTTGGATTGTCCACATTGTACTGTGGTGCACCCTCAGATCATCCACATTCAGATTTTGACACAGATCCTCTTCAAAGTCCTATTATAACAGAAAGCCTACCAGTCAAAATGCACGGGTGATCTTAGAATACATTATTACAAGTCCTCCCTAGATGCATCTAGAAGGTAACATTCTTTTCTTTAATTCACTGATGAAATAAGACGTTGTGCAAGCCAAAAAATTTGGTGTCCGTAGGCTCGCCACAGAGTTGCTCAACACTTCCATTATTAAAGGAATTGAAAAGCTACTAATCAAATAGATATCTGGGGCTAGCACTTACAAGAAAGAATTGTGAAGTTCAATTTATAAGCATATCCCTAGTGGATGTCAACAGTCTTGCTACTAGATATTTTCTTTCATTCATATAATTAGAATAAATAACATGATCAGAAAGTATCCAAAAGCACAGAGCAATATAAATGGGAACATATTAAAGAAAGCTCATTAAACCTAGGTGATTGGATGAACTATCATTGGACGACATGCCCGGGACAATGCAAATCGGATGAACTATCATTGGACGGCATGCCCGGGACAATGCAAATTAGATGCAAGTATCACCATGTGGAACATCTAATTAGGTTAACTCTCCAATAAAAAGAAATAAAAATACTAAGAGCAAAGATTAAAAATTAACTTAGGTTGATCTGGATAAGGAAAAATGATATAGGTTGATTTATTTATAACTATACTATAAATATGTTAAATGAAGTGTATAATTAAATACTGCATGAAGAAATGACATGATCATCCTTCAAGAATTCTCCACAATAGATTAGACGTTGTTGTTCCGTTGGCATCCCAACCAAAAGAGCTATCTCTTCTTTCAAATTTTATACTCTCCTCTGCATGACATCATAATAGATTTAAAGTGAGAATGCACACATACACTACGTGGGAAAATCACATTGCTTAGGGTCAAACATGTACAATGTATCACAAAAATTTATTTTTACTTAAATAAATTTGCTATCCTACTGAAAAAAGTAGTCCTTAGGGAGAAGGTAAGTTTTAAAAGATTTCAGTCAAGTTGCAAATTTACGACTAGAGTTACGAGGAACTCAATATAAACAAACAAGAACATGATTGCTGATGCACATTTTGTGTGTTTGAGAATCTATAGTTCTCACTTTTATCTCGATCATTGCTTCACCAGTGTGAGCCATTTTCTTTCAACAGATGAAGCACATGAAGCAGGTCAAGTTATAAGATGTAATATTTCTTGAATGTTTATGTATTCGATATACAAATTAGGATAACAAGGCCTACCAAATGTTGACTTTGAGATCCGTCTAGACATACAATAAGAATGTGAGAACAACAATTTACAATAAGAATGAAACTCAACATCGAACCAACATTTGAAGGGAAAGTTAATATATTTTTTCAATACAGAGAGCATAGTCCCACATCTAGACTTTACAAGCTTGTTCCCAATTAACCAGCAACAGGTCTTAACCATACAAACGAAAAGATACATTCTGTTCATGGAATCAAATAAATTACTCTTTAAAATCAATTAATGAACAAACTGAACACTTACCAATCTAAAACACTAAATGCATTTTAATCTACTGTGTAACAGATGGACTGATTTGTAATAAGTAAAAAGGATTCAATTTACAATAGGAAGAAAAATTAGTTTTTTTTTACAAATAGTATGTAGTTTGAAGGAGGTAAAAGTGAGTAAACCAAAATTTACTATAGGATTTGGTGCGTGAACAAAAGAATGAGATATTAGGTGAATAAAAATTGGCCAAGGAACAAGAAGTACTATGTTGACATTATAATTTTGGTTTTCATCTATATATGTGAACGTACACACGATCAGTAATAGGTAGACGCACATATATTGGGAAAAAAAATAGTCAAGCAGTCAGGCTCATTGTACAAAAAAAAATAAAACTCCTTTTAGCTTAACAGAGTCTGGATTGATAAATTCAGAGAAACTCCCAATTTTTTATCATCCAAATAAATAAGGAGAAATTATCTTATTAGACATACATCCATACCATTTATATTAATTCTACCTATACTTTCAAATAATTACGTATCATACCACTAATTAAGAGTTTTCTACCATATATTGAGGAAGATTTATACATGTATTTTTACTATCAGATACACTAAAATAGGGAGAGAGGTGAGCGAGATCGGGAGGGAGACAAGCGATATAGTCATGTATTTGAGATACATGTGATACACACTAGATACATATATCTATATGTATGTGGTGTGATTCTCATGTATCTGGGATACCATATACATAGGAGAGTGGCAAGCGAGATGAGAGGGAGATGAGTGAGATTTATTGTGTATCCCAAATACATGTGAATCCACATGGATACAATGTATCTAGAACAAATTACACATAATCTTTACCCCATGTATTCCAAGATATATGTATCTTGACGTATCTGTACACATCATAATCTAATAAGATTCGTAATATTGCAAACTAGAGTGTATCTAAGTAATTAGCTCCTAAAGTAGTGGAATTTCTGTAAGTTTCCAAATAAATAATGACATTCCCATACATGGATTTTTTTATTACATAAACTAAATGCAGGTTCTTTTTTTCAACACACAAAATAAAGAAACAGTGCTAGAAATTAAGAACTCAAGAAAATCAGATAGAATTCCAATAGAGCAAAAACAATAATCAGAACTTTGACCAAGCTAAACAATGTAGTTTTTTATGGTGGCTCTACCACCGAATGTAGATAGAATGTAAATGGAGTGTGGTGCAGGTTGCCTATGGTACTGAAGAAGAAGATACAAATGGAGAAGAAAAAAAATTAAAGAGAAGAAGAAAAGAAAAAGTTAAAAAAATGAGGAGGAAAATAAGTGTTTCACAAAGAAACAAAGGAAAATAACAATATATCAGCATAATTTTAATGTTAGTTAATTACTTGTACTCTTCAATTGTAATTAGTGTGTCTTCAGTTTCTTCAGTACAATAAAGCTGTACATACTATTTTTTAAGCTGAACAACAAGCCTGTTTTAATTGAGCTAAAAAATGACACTGTTGTTCATGGAACCATTGATGTGAAGTAGAAGTTGATACTTTCTTGGATAAACTTCATGAGTGATAGTATTATTTTTAGTTCGACGGAGCAACAACACTTTATGCTATTCATTCTATATATTTTGCTCTTATTCTCAAATTGATGAAGATTTCTTATGGTTGCATTCACTTCTGCTATCTGATCCTTAAAGACAAAAAATAAAGTTATAATTTTCTATCCAAGCCGAAGAATAAATTGAAGTTACCAAACTTAAATCGACGAGAGGAAAACTGAAGATATATACTAACTTTTTTGGGTAACTAATCATTCTCATTACCAAAAGTGAACATTACATAGCATATAAGAAGATCAACTATTTGACATAGCTCCCACAATTATCTTTGCTAAGGATCGTTGGAATAAATGACAAGAAAGGCGCAATACTCAACACCTAACTACACCAATATCGACTAAATATTAGGTAGGATAAGAGCTGTAACTTTTCAACCATACAGCAAGTCTATCTTGGTTTGCAGCTCTAACATAAATGTCCTTTATAATGAGTCTGATCACAGCCTGGGGAGTTTGTCTTTTGTTTTGAAATACTTGAGTATTCCTTTCCCTCTAGACATAGTATACTGCAGCAGCAAACATCATGCGGTAGATATCATCTTTTGGGGTTCTTCCTTTAGCATGAAATTCAGCCCATTTCAAGTCTTCTGACCATTGAGCACGAGCCTTCATAATGCCAATCCACTTCAGTAGTTACTTTCATAGTTCAGTAGATACCTCATATACAAAAAACAAATGGCTTAAACATTCAGGATACTAAAATATTTAATTAGGTTTAATATTATCTTAGAATTTTATAAAACTGAATACAGAAAATACAGGAACGTAATGTCTCAAAATCATATGAAACTGGCCGATGAACACCCCTAATCAAAAGAGCTAGTAGAGGATGATAATAAAACCAACAAGTAACTTCAAAGTTCCCTCACTCCATCTGTGTCCAAAAAGAGAAACCAAAAACCTTTTATTAGGAAAACATCTTCAACACCTACTGTAATTAGAATTCAGAAATAAAGATTCAAACTTCTGCATAGCCACTTGGGATAACAAATATCCTCTGAAGTTCTAGAGCCTAATTGAACTTGCATTTGGAAATAATAGCAGCAACATCATTTCAACTAGAAGAATCGCAAAGACTGCTTCCCGTAACAGTCATGATTCCTAAATTGCAATAAGAGTCTTGTTTAATTCACAATTCAGTATTCACTGAAATGTCATTGGCTTAAGATAGCATCTACACCCTCTAACTTTAGGTGTGCACAAGTACACACCTAAATCTGTATAAAATTGAACAAATAGACACATGTGTCCTATATGACATATACAAATCAATTCAAGTGTATCTCATGCACGACCCCACCTTAAGAAGGGAATGTCAGAAATAATGAAAATTAAATCAATAGGACAAAGCTACTAAAAGAATTGCAAAGAGGGCTTCCTGCAACAGCCATGCTTCCTAAAAATTAAATCAATAGGACAAAGCTACTAAAAGAATTGCAGTTCTCTCATAATGGGAAGTACTTAGCTTCATCATTTGTTGATTGTTCAGTTATCATATGGGAGGTAATGTTTGAAGCAACAATTTTATGGTCACAAGGAACTTGTGTCATTTATATCATGGGGCCCTTATTACAATCAATTTCTCACTTGTGGAGTAGAGGAGCTCACATCCCACAATCGAACAACCTCCTCTACTCCACAAGTGAGAAACTGATTGTAATCAGGACCCCATGATATAAATGACACAAGTTCATTGAGACCAGAAAATTGTTGCTTCAAACATTACATCCCATATGATAATCGAACAATCAACAGATGATGAGGCTAAGTACTTCCCATTATGAGAGAACTGCAAAAACCAGACATTATCTTTGTGTTCTTGTAATATTTGTAAGGTTTGAGATGAAATCTGATCTATTCCATATGGTGATCAGTAAGCAATGACATTTCATTGATTACTGAGTTGTGAAATAAACAAGACTCTAGTTTCTATTCAACGACTTGTTCAACAAGATGGATCAGTCTTTCTTTAGGAATCATGACTGTAGTGGGAAACCTTCTTTGCAATTCTTCTAATAGCTTTGTCCTATTGATTTTATTTTCATTATATCTGACACCCCAAAGAAAATTTGTTGTGAAGGTGGGGTCCTACGTGACAATTGTCGCGTTCCATTTTTCTCGTGAAAGATGGGTCAACGATGTGACAACTCTTTTTTGAGTTTTAAAAATAGAAGAGTCACTACCTAATGAATTAAAGGTGCATTAGGACACCATTCTATACTAAACTAACAAATAATTTAATTTAAAGGGTCTGCGAAATCATAGGTCAGGAAAGGATTCAAGTTACCTCGAAAGGAAGGTGTTAGGCACCTTTCGAGGTCCTCAAATGTGAGTCCTAGCCAAATCTTGTGAATTGTGTAGGGGTATTGTGTGGTGAAAAAATGTCATTAATTAAGAAACGATGTGATAAAATATGCAAAACTGAATAAATTACTGTAAGAAAAGACTGAGTGGGCGTTTGGATAAACTTTTTTAAGTGACTTAAAAGTCAAATGCCAAAAACCAAAAGTAGATAGCTACCTACTTTTAACGTTTGTTTTTTTTGTGTACTTTTTAAGGCTAAAGTAAAACACTTTGTGTCCTTGCCAAACACCCCTAAAAAATTAAAAGTACTTTAAAAAAGCACTTGACTTATTTTCAGTGGCTTTTAAATACTTTTTAGTTTTGAAAGTATTTCGGTAACACAAAAGCACTTTTTTTAAAGCTTAAAAAGAAAAAAAAAAAAGTCAAAAGCCCTTATGGCTTTTAAGTTATAGGCCACTTTAAAAAAAATCAATCCAAATACCCCTTATATTATTAAGTAAGGAATCATTTATTAGTTATAATTAAACATTCTAGAAAAAAAACTTCGAACGTGAAATTTTTTGTTGCGTAAAATTTAGGTAGTTAAAAAAATTCAAGTAACCAAACATGAAAATTCATTTTCTAGTTAACATGCTTAAAAAAATATTAATCAAATGAACTAATTAGAGGCAAAAATAAAGAAAATAAAAAGGACAAAAGAAATATGAGACTTGCCATTAAAGAAAATTTATTGTACTAACAAATAGTTATAACTTTAAACGAATCTACAAATTTATTATATGGACAAAAATTACCACATTCTAAAGATATCATAATTCTAGCTATCCCAAACGCATAGCATTAAAAGACAAGATGAAATTATGTAGTATGCAATTTTAGGCATGGATTACAACCAACGATACATACAAAACTAGTTAATCCATAAAGTTAATGAATTCAATTAAACAAAGCATGCTCTCATGCCATCAGACAAAAATGAAAAACTTATAATATTGACAATAAAAGAGGAAAGAGACAGACCTGGTTGCTTCCAATAAGAAAACTTAAAGTAATTGAATAACACAAATAAAAGGAAAAACTAAGTTGAAAATGAGAAGAGTAAAGGGTAGAGAAACTAACTTGGTCAAACGAATACATATACATTAAGATTAAAATGAAGTAATTATAAATGACAAATAATGATAAAAACTTATTAATAACATATGTTCCACCTCAAATTTGGTGACAAATTAATGTAAGAAATTAAGATAAATAAGTAAATCAACAATATATATAAATAAAGTGAAAAAAGTAAAGAGAGAATATGAGATCAAGATATGCCAAGGTTGGAAACAGACCCAATTCGGTGTTACTCTCTCTATTCCATTTTTTATGATCGACTCTCTTAGACGTCTTGAGACAAAGCGACAAGAATTCTTTATGAAATTATTCAACAGTACTAAATAAAATATTTTGATATTTAAAAAGTCGTGTGAAGCTAAAATATATGTATATCTTTTTTATGTTAATATTATAAAAAAGTATGTTGATAATTTAACACAATAATTGAAGTTGTCAAGTTTTTGAGACTTTTAAAAGGGTAACATATAAAATTAGAATAGGAGGGAATAACGAGTTGCTTTATTTTTATAAAGCTATATGTGCGCTTCATATAAGAAGTCAGCTATAGCCTGTCCTTTTTTCATCATTTTCCGAACGCACCTAGATGAAGCCAGCTATAGCCTGTCATTTTTTCATCATTTTCCAAACGTGCCTGGATGAAGCCAGCTATACCCTGTCCTTTTTTCATCATTTTCCAAACGTACCCGGCCTCCACTAGGGTGACGATTCCACTTGAGTTTTGCTTCGAGCGTTGACATCTCCATTTATCGTGGTTGAACTCCAAGCGGCATCATTCCATTACGATGTACATGTAATAATATTCAAAGAGATTAGAGTATGTCCGTTCTTAAGATTTAACTAATTAAACAATAAAGTAATAAAGATTCTTAATCAAAGTAAGCACATAATAAGAAAAAGAAGTTAAAAATGAGTAAGCACATCAAAATAAGCAAATCAGAAGATCTGAAATAAATTTGTATCTCATCTCATTTTTTTCTCACGATTAAATTAAGTGGGCCTTAAATTTTATCAAAATTTATGCTATACGACCTAATTATTCTAGCTCGAACCAATGGAACAAAAAGCGAATTTGCAAACCATATAGGCAGTTAAGAATAATTAGCTAAAAATCATATTCAATACTTAATGAACTGAAATTAGTAAGCATTAAAGTGATAAGATTTCAGGTGAACTTCAAATTTCAATATTGCTAATCTATGATCACCTATAGCATTAATAGTTAATATTCTTAAACATTTCCAATCCAACTCCTTTAATTCAATGAACCCAGTAATATTAATGAATAGGAAAATACACCAAGATAATAAAAATAAAGCTAAGACATGCTATCACACATATAAGATTAAATTGATTGAAACTAAGGGGTGATAATTGGGCAGATTGGGTCAAATTTGGCCTGATCATAATGAGTCAAGACAACAAACGGGTCAAGACCCAACCCAAATTTGCTTAGGTCAAAACGGGTCAAGTAATGAGGTATAGACCGGGTCAAGACTCAACCAAAATCAATTCTTAGTAAGTTTAATTGTTTTATCTGTTCTTTTAAAAAAATTTGTACCTAATAAAATTATTTTTTCTTTATTATGGCTATATATAACATATCAAATTAGAAAAAAAAATTAAAATGTTATGACAAAATTTCTCACGAGTCAATTTGGGTTACATATCAACCCAATTTTTAATGGGTTGAAATGGGTTAATTGAGCTAATAAATAGGTGGATTGATAACCCACACAAACTTAAACGGATTGGGTTTGATTTTGCCACTCCTAATTGAAACATTGGCCAAATTAGAAGATAAGATGAATTTAAAAGCAAGCAGAAGAAATGTACCTTTAGGTCAAGGAACTTACATCAACACCTCGAAAAATCACCAACTAAAAAAGACTTAGAATCAGAACTTCAAGTTTTCGACCTTGCCAGAATGGTGGTTTCATTATGGTGTTCCCATGGTTGCATTTTTTGTGGCTGATTTATGGTGAAGAAGGTAACGTTTTAGGTGTCAGTCATGAATCTATATGGTAGTATTTATGAAAGTTTTGACATTCGATGTTTAGTGTCGGTGGCTGCCGATTGATGAGCGGAGGCGAAGGTATTGACTATTTTGACGGAAAGAAAAGAGGAGGAGAAAGGAGGGGGAAGAAGAGAGGTGCGGCGGTCTTTTGGTGGCTGTTCTCCGGTGGTTCGTAGATGAGGGAAAGGAAGAGAAGGGCAGCCTTGTGGTTTCACCGGAGGCGGGCGGCTCTTCACGGTGGTTTCATAGTGGAGCAACGGCTGGGGAGAGGATAGTGAGGGTGTGGGGCGGCTCATCTTCAATAGAGGAGAAAGATGAAAAGTGATTTAGGTTTTGGGTGAATAAATAGGAAAAGGTAGAGGACCGTTAATCAAGATGAGATGGACGTCTAGGATTAAAAGTTGGGGTTTGAGATTTATATTGGGTCCTAATTGATCAATTAGGTCAGAATTGAACAAAACTAGATAAAAATGGACAGGACTTAAATAATTTGGAGGTAAAATATATTACTATTTAATTAATAAAATATTACACATATTAAATAAAGGAAATAAATAAATAAATAATCGTAACTTTTCATATAAAAGAAATACATCTCATTATGAGTACCAAAGTATATAGTTAATTGGATAAAAACTAAATATAAATTTAAGCATATAATAAAATAAATAAGTTTTAAAATACATATTTAATCGAATAACAATCTGAAAATTGATTATAGGTCGGTCAAAGTTGGGTGTCAACAACATTCTGCATGAGAAATACTCTAATTTATTTGTATATTCCACATAGGACGCGTGTGTCTACACCTAAAGTTGGAGGGCATAGATATTAACGGATAATAATTGTTATCCTTTAGTTTAGGATTTCGCTAGTATTTCCTATTTTCTAGCTATATGCTTTCCGTATTCTAGTATTTTTACTCAATTAGAACTTCCAATAGGTTCATGTATTTTAGTTGCATTGTATCTTATCAGATCACGATATATCATTGGATTAGTATTTCAGTTCTGTATAAGGAGCACATTGTTCTTGACTAAAATCATCATTCTCTTCTACATCTTAAACCTTTATATGGTATCAAGAGTTTTTTCTCTCCTCACAGAGTTCTAAGTTTTTTCACCCTCCCACCACAAAGGGCACCCTCCGTTACCAATTTCAATGCAACCATCACCACCACCTGTAACGACCAGACCCGATTGTTATGAGTAAGCCAATAGTCAAATAATTTGGGCCAGAAATTTTTTTGGGTAGTGACTTAAATTTTTTTTTGCTAGGCCAGCCTCAGAAAGAATTTGGGCTAGGTGAGGTCTAGGGCCATCCGAGAATGGGTGGGGTGTAATGTTGAAGTTTGGTTAATGTTTTCTTGTAGCCCAGATATTAAGGAGTCCATAGGATCTTTCAGAATTGAATTCGGGTAAGTAGAACTTCCGGAATTGATCTTGGTGTGGACAGGATATGTCGGGATGTGCAAGGAATGGGTTATGTGGTGAAAAAATGGCTTTTCTCAGAATTCTGAATCTCTAAAGTTCGTTGATTCCACTATAGTAGGAGGACTCCCGCTATTGCGGAGTGTGCAGACCCTATAACAGGGCAAATACTGCTATAGCGGGTTGGGCCGCTATAGCGAGGCAAAACGGGATTTTACGCAGAAACAACTCCAAAACCCCTATTTTCTGCACTTTGTGGTCTTGGAGTTAGGAGGGGTGATTTTGGGCAATTTGAACTTGGTTTTCCATTAAATTCATCTGTAAAGGTAAGCTTTTGACTCCCCAACCTTGTAAAGGTAAGCTTTTGACTCCCCAACCTTGTAACGGTAAGCTTTTGACTCCCCAACCTTGTAAAGGTAAGCTTTTGACTCCCCAACCTTGTGCATTGATTCTTAAGCCTAAGAATCTCGGCTATTACTTTTGGGGCAAGATTTTTACATGATTCTATGGTGGAAAAAGTCCTAAGTTAGGGAAAATGATCATATTTTTGCCAGACGTTAGGATTTGTTGATAATCCGGGTAATTATAGGCCATTAGTGATTGATTGTTGTTTATATTGTTTGTTTTTAGACCAAGAACAAGCCATAACACTTCTCAAAGGGAAATATCAGGTTCCATAGAGTTTCCAATGGGCTTTATTATAAGTAGTGATGATTGTATTTTTCTGATTTATGTATGTATGCATGTCTACTTCTTTTTAGTGTCATTGATGCAATGCATTGTAGTGAATACATAGGGAGACATATGAAATGAAATCATGTAGGTAATCTCATGCAATGGACTTGTTATGGTGACTTGTGGTTTTCAAGTGTTATTGTTCATTGTGCATGATTGTTTGTGATTGTTGGTTCGCTCAGGTACCACACCGGTACACTAACATTTTGGGTTTGTGTTTAGTGAGAGGACCAGGTATGTGACTATGGTTCCATGAGAGGACCGGCATTTGCATTTGTGATCATGTGGGAGATGCATCCAAATATTGTTGTTTCATGACATATGACTGAAAGTCTATGTGGCTTGTTACTTGTTGTTATATGCAGTGTTCTATTTTTCTACATTGTAGTGAATTGTTACATTCATATATTGGACTGGCCGTGTGTTCCTACCAGTACATCATGACTTGTGTACTGATACTGCACCACATATTCTTTCCTTGTTGAGTACAGGGCATCTTTTAGCGAGTGATCCGAGATCTCTGGTAAGAGACACTTGATTCCGAATCCAAGGGTGAACTACATTTTTCAGGCTGCCATGAATTCCTCTATTTTTTGTCCATCTTTTCGGACACAGACATTAAACTTTAGATTTATGTTTAATATTCGGGGTTGCATCCCCTGTTTTGACTGTTTAGAGTTTTGCTATGATGACTTTCAGTTCTAGGGGTTATATGTTTTTCCGCATTAACTATTTTTGAACTATTGGGTTGAGTTTATGGGGACTCAATTCATTACTTGACTAAACTATTTTCATTGTTTTTATATGATGAACTTCTCTTATTTAAATGGTGTTGGATTGGTTTCGGGTTAGTATTTGGTTCTCCTACTAGGTGGTTTAGTGCGGGTGCAACTCACAACGGTCAGGGTTCGATTAGACTTGCTGGCAGCTATAACTTCTCCCTATGGAAGGCCCAAGTGTCCATGCTCATGAGAAGAAATAATCTTTATGGCCATTATATGGGATTATCCCTACTCCTGTCGAGAC
This sequence comes from Solanum appendiculatum, assembly GCA_018342035.1. NCBI lineage: Eukaryota > Viridiplantae > Streptophyta > Magnoliopsida > Solanales > Solanaceae > Solanum > Solanum appendiculatum. The sequence goes on from JAGDQO010000294.1 coordinate 204,892, forward strand.
TAAAGGTTCAAGAGGGGGTGATTGCTCTTTTTCGTTTTCTTTTTCTTTCAATAGTCGACTCGTGAGTTTCTCTAGTTGACTATTGAGTTGCAAGAATGAATGCTGAAACTAAAAGTGCAGAAAATAAGAATGACACAAAATGTTTTTATTCTGGTTGGGATTCAATGTGGATCTTACGTCCTGTCCCCTTGGATTACAAGGGTGTTCTGTTCTAGCCTTTGGAATCTTTTAAGTGAGTACAAGTTGAGAGTATAGTTCCTATGTCTATACTCAATTTTTTTTCATTAGTTTTTCTTTTGATACACAGCCTCACCAACAATGTTTTTCTCTTCTCTCTTTTTTTACACAGTAAAAACTAAGTAATACAATGCTTGTTAAAAGTAGACTAGAGAATGAGTGAAGATTCAAACTCGGTGTATGTCTTCTGCTTGACAGTGATCTAGTTTATAAAGAGAGTCGAGTTTTGAATCTTCCTTTTGTGAAGAGATAGCATCCGAAGAGATTTGATCGTTAGAAAGTGGTAAAAGATTCCATCTTTCCAAGAATAAAGCTAAGGCTAATCTTCAGCTTCCTTTTTAGATGAGATTGTCATATCCTTGCCTGATTGTTTAATCCATTGCACCTAGCTTCCGTAGCCGTTTGTAGATCTTCAATTTGGGGATCTTCTAATTGTAGTTGTTTCAAGCTAATTTACATAGCTTGATTGAAGATCTTTTGATAGAATGAGATCCTGATCGCCATGATTTATGGACTTTATTTGCATTGATTATGCCTTTGAATTGGACTGCTTGATTCTTTCCTTTTTGATAGCTTAGTGTCCTGCAAGGATCCAGAATTGTTTATCATTAAAATAAATCTCACACTAACAATCTCCCCTTTTTTGATGATGACAATATATAGTAATGATACTTCCCTGTTTCAATAGGCGACTGGTGGAGTTGACTGATACTTCATTTGTTTCCCTTGAATAGTATGGTCATGCTTTTTCTCCCCCTAAACAAATGAAGCCCTTTTTTTTCCCAGGTATGGGATATATGAGTTCCTCCCCCTGAACTTGTTAAGCCTTTTTCACAAGCAATTTAAGACAACCAACAATAACAGTGGTACAACAACACAATTAAACAATATCAACAATGAAACCAATATGCAACCCACCATTAGCATTTAGCAATGATACCAGCAAAACAAAATAAAATAAAAGCACAACAAAAAAGAACAATAACACAACAACATTAGCAGTACTAAACAAAATAGCATTACTGAACAGCAGAGTCCATCTCCCCCTTTGGCATCAGCAAAAAGGAAAGAGGAGAGCAGTCAACAAAAACAAGCCTTTAACAAAGGAGGAAATTAAACATCAGTCTTAACAGAGGGCAGCAAAGCCCAGAACACAAAACCCCAGAAGAAACAAGAGACGGAGCACACTAACGAGTCTTCAGAAAAAAATTAATGCATATCACAATTTTTAGCAAGTAAAGGATTTTCAATAATATTCAACGATTTACGAAGGAAACAAAATCTCTCTTCAAACAAAGGCTTAGTAAAAATATCAGCTAACTGAAAATTAGTACTAATAAAGGAAATCTCAATGTCACCTTTTATCACATGATCACGAATAAAATGATGCTTTATGTCAATATGCTTAGCACGAGAATGATGCAAAGAGTTCTTAGAAAGACAAATGGCACTAGAGTTATCACACATAATTTTGACATGTTTAAAAAATAAATCTAACTTAATTGATGTACCATCTATAAAATTTGAGCACAACATTTCCCTATAGCAATGTACTCAACATCTGTAGAAGAAAAAGATATGGATCCTTGTTTTTTCCTATTCCAGGATATTAAAGATTTTCCTAGAATTTGACACGATCCGCTTGTGCTTTTTCTGTCATCTTTGTCTCCTGCATAATCATCGTCAGAGAATCCTTCAAGAAAAAAATTATTTTCCTTGGGATACCAAAGCCCAAAAGAAATAGTTCCAGCTAAATACTGAATAATTCATTTTACAGTAGTTAAATGGGATTCTTTAGGAGCAGACTGAAATCTTGCGCATTTACAAACACTAAATATGATATCCGGTCGACTAGTAGTGAGATATAATAAGGAACCGATCATACCTCGATATTTTATTTCATCAACGATCTTACCTTCCTCATCTTTGTCAAGAGAACAGGTAGAGCTCATAGGAGTGCTTAAGGACTTGGAATTCTCCATGCCAAATATTTGAATTAGTTCCTTACAGTACTTGGATTGACATAGAAAAGTACCTTTCTCAGATTAATATATATGAAGTCCGAGGAAGAATGTTAATTCCCCTATCATACTCATCTCAAATTCGCTTTGCATTAGATCCGAAAATTCTTGCGACTGGGGAAAAAGTTTCATTATAGTCGACTCCTCCCTGTTGAGAATACCCTTGTGCAACCAATTGAGCCTTGTTTCTTATAACTTCGCCAGACTTGTTGAGCTTATTTCTGTATACCCATTTGGTTCAAATATTTGACTTGTTTTCAGGTTTAGGAACTAGTGTCCATACCTGATTTTTATCAAATTGATCAAGCTCTTCTTTCATGGCCTTAATCCAGTGTTCGTCTCTACGAGCTTCATTTATCTTCTTTAGTTCTAGTTGAGAAATAAGAGACACATTAGCTTCATTTCTTCTTGATGCTCTGGTTTACATACCTTCGCTGGGTTCCCCAATGATGAATTTCTTTGTGTAATTTGGCTCACTTTTCCATTAGTTTGGGGCTGCATCATTTCTAAGATCAGCATGAGGTTCTTCAGTAGTCGACTTTTCTGAGTTATTTGACTCTTTTGGTGTTGAAACCATCAGTTCATTTTCCTCTTCATCTATACTAGATCTAATCTCAACAGTTTTATTAGAATCATCAAAAACAACCTGAATGGATTCTTCAATATATAAACTTCATTTATTAAAATTCTATATGATCTGCTATAGTTTGAGTAACTAAGAAATATACCTTCGTAGGTCCAAATAAATCCATATGTAGGAGCTGCAGAGGTTTATTAGTAGAAACAATATCTTTACCAGGAAAAGAATTTCTAGTTTGCTTACCCATTTGACAAGCATCACAGATGTGATCTTTTGAGTAATCCAGCTTAGGCAGTCCAATGACAAGATCATTTTTTGCTAGCTTTTCTATTAATCACATACTTGCATGCCTAAGTGTCTTGTGCCATATCCAAGGATCATCAGTCATCGAAGCTAGACATATATGTTCTCCTGAAGTTTTTACAGAGTCAAGGATGTAAACATTCTTTTCTCTACTTCATTGTAGCAGTTTGTTCCCGGAGAGATCTTCTATTAGGCATTGATTCTTTTGGAATTTTACTTTCAGGTTTGAATAGCATAGTTGATTGATGCTTAAGAGATTATACTTCAGTCTTGTCACTAGATAAACATTTGTGAGATCACAGGATTCAATGAAGGTGATGGTTCTAATACCAATGACTATTCCTTTTTATTTGTCACCAAAACGTATGTTTCCTCCCTTATATTCCGCAACAGATTTGAACAGGTTTTTATATCCTGTCATGTGATTTGAACATCCACTATCTAATTACCATTTTCCTGCTGCTTTTCTGCGGTGTCCCTGCAAAACATGAAGATTATCTTCTCTTAAGCACCCAAACCTTTTTGGGTCCTTTGAGGTTAGCGTTATCATTATTTCTCTTAGGTCTCCAGACCCATTTAGAGGTGTCATTATTACGAAATCTGCAATTAAAAGAGATGTGCCCAGACTTTCCACAATAGTGACAATTATTTGGAATGTCTTCTTCTGAGGTGGAGTAGCTACCGTTAGTTTTAGAGTCAGTCGACTTATAAGATAAGTGAGATTGATTACAACTAATGTAACTTCCACTTGAAGAGTTTTTGCTGCTATAATTTTTCTTGAGATTTTTAAAAGAATTTTTTGAAGATTCTGATTTATTTTGAAGACTTTCAATTAAAGTTTTTAATTCATAAATCTCTTCGTACAGAAGATCCTTTTCAACTTCGCTAACTTCCAATTTAATTTCCAAATCTCTTTTTTCATTTTGAAGATTTCGAAAGTCAGCAAAAACTCGATTCATATCAGAGACAGCACGATCAACTAATTTACTTAATTCAGTGCAATTATTACATACCTCAGTACTTGATACTCCAATTGCCATGAAGCATATATTCCTAATTTCTTCATTTTCATTTTCAAAATTATCCTCATCACTCCAGCTGCTTAGTGCCTTGTTCTTTTGATTTCCTCTGGAGTAATTTTTCTTTGCTTCAGGACATTCACTGGCTATGTGTCACGACCCAAGCCTAGGGCCTAGATGTGACCGGCGAATGGGGAACCCGAAGGAACCCCAAACAAGCCTCATAGCGTATCATTACACATCCTTGGTCGCGGAAGCAATTAAATGACCATACGCGATAAGCATAATCAAGGGGGAAATCGGGACTAAGGGAGCAAGAAAGAAAAAAAAAAGAAATGATACATAAATACCATAGATGAATCAAGCTCAAGCATAATACACGACTTGTCCAACACCACCTCTAAACATGAGTACTTAGCGGGGGCCAAGACAAACTACCGGGCTCACCCTCATAGTCAAAACATAACTAGAAAGGAAAAGTTTTATACATAGCAAAAGATCATGAGCAACGTCCCCGAAATGGAGGACTCACCAATAACCACTATAGAAAATTGTACTAGCCACGCGGAGGAGGATGGTCAAGCGGTGCTCCGGTCCCTACATGGTGACATCATGTAGGCATAGAGTATGCGTTAGTACATTTGAATGTACTAAGTATATGGGATGCAATGCAATGCTACATTAGATGGACATCATAGGAAAAATGCGTAATCATACCCGATAAATAGCATATTAATGAAATGATATGTATAATGATGCTTACATAAAATCATATTTAGTGGGACGTAGTACATGTGTGGCGAGTGACCATCAATATAGTATTTCCAAGGCCTACCACCCCCTTGGAGAGGCGAAAGAGGTACAAACCCCTCAATATGGTTACACGGGCCTACCACCCCCCGAGCTAGGGACCAAGGTACAAACCCCTCGATATGGTTATACGGGCCTACTACCCCCCGTACTAGGCAACCAAGGTACCAACCCCTCGATACGGTTATACGGGCCTACTACCCCCCGTACTAGGCTTGGTCGACTCACAACACTTATTAGGAAAATCATATACATGTGTCCATTTCATCATCATTTCAGTAATTACATAACCATCCGACTCATAGGACGTACCTTGGACCTTCCCTTTCCTAAGAATTCTATAAATGGGCATTTTATCAAACACAAGGTGGGCAATTGTTCATGTAAATGAAATCATGTATTTCAAGAATACTAAGTCCAACCAATTCCAAAATCCATATAAATCAGCCCACCAACAACATACATATATATATCAACCTTCATAATTTGATCATGGAAGCATGTAAACCATAAACATCACATAATAATTCTATTTCATGATAATATGCAAAATGGACCATAATAGGGTGTGTAGTAGTAATTCCATAATTCAAGAGTTCATAAATAATCATAAGGACCCATAAACTTGAAGTAGAAATAGAGGATAAATGGTTGGACTTGTGGAAAGGAAAGTTTCCACAATCAAACCCACATACCTCAACTTTGGAGAATCCTTGATGAAGATTGGAATGGAGAATCGAAGTTTGAGATTGAGTCTTGAATCCGGAATTAGAGCTTGAGATGTTTGAATTTGGTTGAAGATCTTGGTGGAATTTTTGGAGAGGGCTTAGAGAGTGTTTTTGGAGTTAAGAAAAATGACTAAGTATGGGACATATCCCCTTTTTATAAAAAAACGTCTACAACCCGCCAAAAAAAATAGCTCACTGGAAATTGCAAATCTGCACAGACAGGTTTTACGAAAATGGTCATAACTCCCTCATCCTAACTCGGACTAAGGTGAAACCAAGTGCGTTGGAAAGCTAACTCAAAGAGCTTTAATTTAATAGTTTGCAGCCCTTCCAGTTCCTTGTGTGCTAAGAGATATGCCCCTTTAAAGTTGACCCTCCAAATCGCAATTTTTTGCGATTTTTGAATTTTGATACGGTTGCTCTAAAATTCGGGTTAGACCCATTACCCACTCAATTTGACCCCACAAATAAGAATATGAAGTCGAATTTCCGAAATCATGCACGGATTTTGAGATGTTTCCGAAGCACATTTTCGGGCATTTTTTTGGGGTCGTTTCACTATGTGTCCATATTTTCCGCATTCGTAGCATTTTCTATCATTCCTTGGTTGATCAGTAATATATTTATCTCTTCCAAAATTCCTCCCTCTTATGTTGTTTCTAGATCTCCTGATAGACTCCATGACTGAGCGAGTGATTAAAGCAATTTCATCTTCTTCTCCTTTGTCCTCCTGATGTGCTTTGAAAGCCACCATTTTTTTTGGTGTCTTCCTGACCTCTTTTGTTAGGATGAGTTTTCTCGAAAGCTATTAAGTCTCCTCTTACCTCATCATAGGTTACAGTGCTTAAATTCATGCTTTCAAGAGCAATAACTTTAGCATGCCATTGAGGAGGTAGGCTTCTGAGAACTCTTCGAATGTGCTTGATTTGAGGATATGTTTTTCCTGAAGCCTTTAGTTCACCAATGATTTTACTGAGACGTGCAAACATACTTTCAATAGTTTCTTCTTCTTTCATCTGAAATAGTTCATACTCATATACTAATAAAGAGACAATAGTTTCCTTAACCTTGTCAGTACCTTCATATGTAACTTCCAGTTTATCCCACATTTCTTTAGCAGTTTCACAGCATGATATCTTTTCATATTCTTCTCCACTGATAGCATTGTATAGAATATTTTTTGCTTTGGAGTTTATTTGAATAATTTCCATTTGCTCATTTGTGTAGTTCTCTAAACTTGGAATGATTGAGGTTTGGCTATTGTCCGAACCTTTTGATGTAGGAATGAGAATGTCTCCAAGTTTGATGACTCTCCAAACTTTCACATCATATGATTTTATGAAAGTTTCCATTCTTACTTTCCAGTGAGAAAAGTGCTTTCCATTAAAGTAAGGAGGTCTTGTCTGAGAGGTTCCTTCTTGGAAAAGTGCACCCATGATTTGTTGTGTCATGATCTTTTTCTCACCTGTTGTTAAATAGAGATTTAGTGAGACCTGGCTTTGATACTAATTGAAGGTGCAAGAGGGGGGTGAATTGCTCTTTTTCATTTTCATTTTCTTTTAATAGTCGACTTGTGAGTTTCTCTAGTTGACTATTGAGTTGCAAGAATAAATGTTGAAACTAAAAGCGCAGAAAATAAGAATGACACATAATGTTTTTATATTGGTTGGGATCCAATGTGGATCTTACGTCCAGTCCCCTTGGGTTGCAAGGGTGGTATCTTCTAGCCTTTGGAATCTTTGAAGTGAGTACAAGTTGAGAGTATAGTTCCTATGTCTACATTCAATTTTTTTTCTTTCTTTTTCTTTTGATACACAGCCTCACCAACAATGTTTTTCTCTTTTCTCTTTTTGTTTACACAGTAAAAACTAAGTAATACAATGCTTGTTAAAAGTAGAGTAGGGAATGAGTGAAGATTCAAACTCGATGTATGTCTTCTACTTGACAGTGATCTGGTTTATAAAGAGAGTGGTAAAAGATTCCATCTTTCCAAGAATAAAGCTAAGGTTAATCTTCAACTTCCTTTTTAGATGAGATTGATCCTTATCCTTTTAGATGAGATTGTCATATCCTTGCCTAATTGTTTAATCCGTTGCACCTAGCTTCCGTAGCCGTTTGTAGATCTTCAATTTGGGGATCTTCTGATTGTAGCCATTTCAAGCTAATTTACATAGCTTGATTGAAGATTTTTTGATAGAGTGAGATCCTGATCGCCATGATTTATGGACTTTATTTGCATTGATTATGCCTTTGAATTGGACTGCTTGATTCTTTCCTTTTTGATAGCTTAGTGTCCTGCTAGGATCCAGAATTGTTTTTTATTAAAAAAAATATTGCACTAACAGAGACCACCACCACAAATGTCAAGATAATTGCTAAACCCGATTATATTAATTAGCTTCGATAGGACATAATGCAATTATGGCATCTGTAGATCCAACACTTGCAATCATTATATCCGCTGCAATTACTACAAAACAGCCTGGGATTTCCTATATTCTAGTTGTATGCCTTCCATATTCTAGTAGTTTCCTGTATTTTAGTTGCACTGTATCTTATCAGATCACGATGTATCTTTGGATTAGTATTTCAGTTTTGTATCTGCTCTATATAAGGAACACATTGTTCATGAATAAAATCATATTTCTCTTCTACATCCCCTAACTTTATATTAGATGCCACCTGTGGCTAATGATATTTCAGACCAATGTGAAGTAAAGAGGACTCTTGTTGCAAATTCTTCAAGTTGAAAAGTTGAAATGATACTTCAAACCAATGTGAAGTAAACATGACTCTTGTTGCAATTCTTCTTGTTGAAAAGTTGAAATGATGTTACTGCTATATTTTCAAATGCAGATGTTATTTGTGCAATTTCATCTAAAATAAGGCTATATATATAAAAATAAAATTCCTAGTGAATATTTTCACAGAGCTCTCGGCGCATATTAGGTGAGCTAACGTGCACCTACCCTACAATGGCGAGAAGACGGTTATCGGAGGGCATACGAACATGAGTAATTGTAACACCATGAAGACATGGGAAATTCATAATATAGGGATGAAACCAGCTGAGCAGTGGCTGAAATTAAAAGGGAGAAAAACCCCAATTCAGACCACTATGCCACCAGATCCAATTGCGACTAGATCGGATAAGCGGGGAACACAAGGAGACCATGAAATTAAATATAGTGGCATACCTATGCCACAAGCTAAGGATTCCCAGAGCAACAACAAGGTATTGATTGAATTATTCCCAAAATGGGCGAATCTGATTCAAGGGAACCATATGGCTGTGCAAGCATGAAGTTGAATTATGTAGCTCCTATGGTTCGTAATGGAGAGAAAATTGTTGAGTTGTGAAAAGACGAGATAGAGCTGGAGACTGTGAGATAGAAACATGCTTTAATTCTCTATGTAGTGGGAGCTGACCTAACTATTGTTGCAGTAGAACGGTACATTGCGGCACATTGGAACTACATAGCAAAGCCCAAGGTATTTTACCATAATGATGTTTACTTCCTTGTGCGATTTATTAATTTTGAGGATAGGGATGAAGTGTTGTACTCAGGGCCTCATATGCTTGGGAATAATCCAATAATAGTGAAGACCTAATTGCCGGAGTTTGATCTCAGTAAGGAGATTATGCAAATTATTCCAGTATGAGTTTAGTTTCTGAACCTCCCTTTGAATTGCTGGGGAATGCAATCATTAAGTAGAATTAGTAGTGGGCTGGCGATTCCTTGTTTGCTGATGAATGCACTACATAGATAGACAAAGTATCTTATGCTAGAGTCCTAGTTAAGATGGACATCAATCAAAATTTGCCAGCAGATATCAAGGTGGAAGATCCCAGGGGGAGAGAATTCACTTAGAATATGGTGTATGAATGAGTGCCAGTTTATTGTCCTAGGTTTCTAATTATTGGGCACAAGTGCCAGCCTAAAGGGGAAGCACATAAGCCTAAAGATAAGTTGAGAACTGGGAGGAAGCAAGAGGCAAATCGACAACGAAGGGACAAAGACAATACATGGGTTAGGCCAAAATCTCCACAACAAATTAATTTAGCCTACTACATGACCATGATACTAGACATGTAGCTGGTATAGGCAATGGGATAGGAGGAGCAGTAAAGGTGATGGCGAAAGGTAACACATTAGTCTACCCTCAATGAAGTTAATTACCTGGAACATAAGAGGGCTAAATACAGTCTATAACCAGAAGAAAGTTGCACTATTTATAAAGACTACTAAAGTTAGTATTATAGCATTGTTAGAGCATAAAATAAAAGTTCAACATGAAGGCCATATCTTGAGAAAAATTTGCTCCTGGTTGGAAATGCTTAAAAATTCTGCTTCCAGCCCTAAGGGAAGAATCTGGATAATGTGGGATCCTCAAGTAATTAGTTGCAGCCTAGTAGAGCAAACTGAGCAACATATTCATACATATGTGATATGTAGAGGTATAAATGTGAGATTTAGTTTCACAGCTATCTATGGTTTACACACTATAGCAGATATAAGAAGTTTGTGGGAGTAGCTAAGGAATATACATGACATGATGGTAGAGAATATACTTGGACTAATGGGCACACATACAGTAGAATAGACTATACTTTAGTCAACAAGGCATGATATCTAGAAATTAAGCATGGTTCAACTACAAACCCACCCCAATTCCAGCTATTCAACATGAATTTACATTTACAATCTCAATCCAAAGATCGAAAAGTTGTAGCCTACCTCAATGTAGACCCTGTGCGCTCCAAAATCACAATTCCAAAGCATTGCCATTCCAAACATCGATCACTATCTCGCTATCAATAACAAGATCACAATGTCATACGAAAGTTTAGACATTAAAATCACAACAATTAGAGATGGGCCCAAAATCGAGTAAAAAATAAAATTGTGGGACCCATACTGAGAATCCCAAAATTAACTTCGTCAATGGATCCAAATTAGCTTACAAAATTTGTGCCACACAATGGGCACAATTCAATCTCAAAAACGCAGCAAAACACCACAAGCAAGGAAACACTACATTAAACACTATTAAAGAAGGAACAAGAGGTTTTAGAAGCCATAAGTTACCTCTAAAACGAGTCCCCCACACTCCCCCAATGACCCCAACACGAAGCCCTTCTGAATCCTGATACAACGCAACTTAAATCAAATAACACGGGGCTCTACAACTCTCAAAATCCCCAATTGAATATTGCAAAAGAAGTTGATCATGACAGGTCATTATTTAAATAGACCAGTCAAACTACTCATCACGTTCGGGAAGCCCAGGCCTGCGATCGCGACCCTTAGTGGAAATGACCACCACGATCGTGGAGGTCAAACCTCGCAATCATGCTGACAAAAGAGGTCAACCTCCATCCAATGCCCATCGTGATCGCGGCTAAGAGCCCACGCAGTTGCGAAGGTCAGGTTCAGTGCCCTCCACGATCCTGGAGGCTTCATCAAGACTATGCTGAAGGTTTTAACCTGCACGTGTATTAGCAAAAACATCAAATTCACAAAGTCCCCGATGGGGTGCTTGAGATTCATTTGGAACCCCGTGCCCATAAATGAGATATGCTACTCAACGGAGATGTCAAAACTTCAAACCGAGATTGTCTCGATGAAAATTGGATCCCACACCCAAACTCCGTTTTAAACCAAATTTCATAAAGGGGCTTGAAATGAACCCAAAAGCTTTGAGATCTGCACCGAAGGTCTTTCTCGATCAAACTCGATGTTCTAGAGCTAAGAAACTGTCAGAATTGCATTCTAAAGTTGTCTGCCTAAAATTTTGATTAAAGTTAACCGTTTAAGTGTCAAAAGCTCTAAAACACAAAAACATGCACAAATACCAAACGAACAATCAAGTGACCAAATTTTTAGTCTCAGCAAGTCATAAATAACTTGGGGTCTCTATTGGAACACTCTAAAAGTCGAAAAGAATACAAAAAGGAGAAAATGACCTAGAGGGTCATTACATGCATTTATCATTAGAAATACGTTCCTATCATTTTATCAGTATTATCAAATTATCATTATCATACAATTATTATTGTAACACCCCGGATTCAAAAAGAACAAAATTTCCAACTTTTGAAAAATGGGGGTGACCCACGACTTGACCTACTCGCCGTTGGGGGACCTACCAACTGTAGGTGGGGTATCATGGGTCCTATTGTTTTGGGGATAAAAATTTATAAAATTTTGGGGCTTAGGAAGTGTGACCTACGACTGGTCACCTAAGGGCAGTAGTTTGACCTACTAACAGTAGGTCATGTAGTAGGTACGGCAGTCAGGCAGTTTTTAAAAGAGGGTCTTTTGGTATTTTCCCCAAATGGTCTAATCAGTAAATTAGGTCGGTTACCCACCCCTCCTAACACTATATAAACCCTTTTAAGCCTAAATTCTACCCTTCCCAATCACTTTTACAAATTCTCTCAACGTCTCCCAAATATTTCTCTCTCTAGAATCAGGAAGAAGAAGAAGTAGGGTTCTTCAAGTTCAAGCCTCCATTCTTCATCATTTTTAGGGCTTCAATTCAGGTATGTATGGATTTCATCAATGGGTTCCATTCACCCACTGAGCCCCTAAGGTTTTCTTAACTTTTCTAATTCAATTTCCCAAAATTTATTAAGGGTTTGATTTAATTCTTCATGGGTTCTATTTGTATGGATTCAATTGATTGACTTTGATTTTATTTTGATGATTTAGACTTGATTGCATGCTTTCCAACTAATTCCATGTGAACCCATGTATTGATCTATGAATTCGACTATTAACCCTAACTTTCTAAGTAAGAATTGTTCAATCAAAAACTAGGTTTTCTTCTATCATGTGGGTTCTTTCAATTTTGATCAAATTGCTTTGTTTATGGTTTTCTAAGTATGAAATTGTTTGAATTGCATATTTTAAGATGAATTCCCATGAACCCATGTGAAATCCCTAAATTTCTAGAGTTTGATTTATTGTTGGGTTTGAACCAAGAAAAGATGGGTTTTATGAAATCGTGCATGTTTTTATGAAAGCAATGTTTGTGACTCAAGTATGCTTATGAATGAAAGTTTTTATATTCTCTATGAAGCTTGGCCACATGACATGAATGACATCTAGATTTGCCATCAATGCTTTTTGGGCTATTTTCTGAAATTAGGTCTTGATTAGTATGGTAGCCGGTTATGACATCAATGATTATAGACCGTGCTTTTAAAACTATTTCCACTAGTAGTATGGCATTTCTAGCATGAAGTGAATGACTATGGGCCTTAAAAGCTATTATGAAAAGATCATGGATGGTGAAAGGTTTTCTCACGCATGGTTTAAGGAGCTATTCTAAATGACGTAAGCTTGGACTAGTCCATGGAAGATGAAATGTCTATTTTAATGAACTTTAGCTTAGTTTGGTAACTCTAGTTGTACCTTTCCATGGATAACAAGATAACTAATTCCGTTAGATATTTACGTAGCACCGAGAAGGGATTGAGATGGAGGCTCTTGTGTTAGAAGAGGCGGAGTCTCTAGTAGCAATCTCTTTATCCCATAACTATGTGCCAACATAGGATGATTGTCTAGTTAGACATTAGCTAGTGGATCCAACGTAAGCTATAAGTTCATGGTCTTACCTTGGCAAGTAGGACAACCCCTTTTCGGTGTGGGGAGGACACCTGATTCCATGTTATAGCTCACATGGTCTATGTCGGTTAAAAGTACTTTCCCACAATAATGAACTAAAGTGACTTTCAAGGTATCTCTCAAATGGTTTAAAGATGTTTAAATTGCATTGACTTTGGTTTATGACTTATGTTTTCTAACCCTTTTTACCTCATGTTTTAGCATGGTCTTTGCATGTCATGGAAATGTCCCCTTTTAGCATGATTCAATGTTTTATTGCATTCCCCTCATACTTGGTACATTCCATGTACTAACGCATACTTTTGCCTACATTGTCTCATAATGTAAGGCTTGGCGATTCTTCTCATTCCGCTCGTGGCTTGTGAGTATCTAGAGGCTTGAAGACTTGGTGAGTCTTCATATGTTCGAGGACGTTGCCTTGTTATTCTTTTTATGTTTCTTTACTTTCGTTGAAACTTTGTATGGGTTACGCCCCAACATTTTATTCTATGAGTTTTAGATGGCTTTTGAGACTATATGTAGACTTCCGCTATTTTCTTAAACTCTTTTGATATGAAATTGTCTTTTGGACTCTTTAAATTCTATGATCTTGGATTATGTATGCTAAGTGGCTTGTATGTGGCCTTTCGGGGTCTTGTACTCCATGTCACGTCTAGGTGGTACCTTGGGTCATGATATTATACATAAATTCAGTTGGGAGAGTTACTTAGCACCGAGCAGAATTTAGGGATAAAGGCTCATGGTCAGCGTCCATTGAGACCTTTAGTAGTAATCCCTAACTCCAAGAACTATATGCCATTGTAGGTCTGTGTAGCCCTTGTAGGCACATATTATCACCTTAGTGGTACCACATACATCAGATCATATTAGCCTTTATATCCTGGCAAGGTATATTGGGCCCTTTTAGAAGGGAATTATGCATCGAACTCCATGTCTAGATCACATAGTTATATGTCAATTTTAGTATCTCCCACAGCCCAGTCCAGTCTCCCAATCGTCTCATGACCATGTGTTGAGTTTATTACAGTTCAGTATTTTTCAATTGCATGCCAGACTTATCATGTTCAGTTATCAGCCTTATTATACATGACTCATATACTCAGTACATTCAAAGTACTTACCACATACTTTCTTCCTATATTGTTTGATATATAGGTTCGGACGTTCATCACTCAGGCCGCGGTTAGTATGACTCCAGATTGACTTAGTAGTACTTGTGGTGAGTCCTCATCTATCAAGGACATCCTTTACATTTCATTCAGTATTGTTATTTTAGTTTCAGACAGTTAGAGGTAGCTAGGGGCTTGTCATAGCAACTCATCTTAGTAAAGGCTTTTAGACCATCAGATTAGTTTCAGCTTGTTTTTATTCAGATACTTTCTATTTTCGACGTTTGAGTTAATAAACTTGATTCAGTTTAGCTTCCGCATCAGTATTTCAGATATTGTTTTTATGCTTCTTAGTGTCATTTCAGACCTTGGGTTAGCTTGGAGTCACTTGTAGGCCTAAGCACCCTGTTATGACTAGTGGATAGCCTCGAGTCGTGACAAGCAATTTCTTTAACATGGATATCATTACGGGGAATAAAGTCATCTTTTCTAGGACTCAACAAGTTTCTGTTGTTTTCTTCTTCTTTACAACAATAAAGTTATTGCCATATCAAGAAAACATTTTGATTCTTCTTTTAACAAAAGACATTAAATTCAACTTAGTCCTTTAACCTCTTTGCAGCAACGTCTTTGCAGCTACTGAACATTCTTTTTCATACAACTATGACTAACTAGTGATGATACTTTCTTGTGCCCGTTAAATATTCATATTAATATTAATACTGTGTATCATATTTTTACTATAACAATACCAAATGAAAGAGCTAGTTTGTTTATTGTTTTGGTATGAAACAAGTTGGCATTGGAACTAAAAAATCAACACATAAAAGTCACAAAAAAGGAATATGTTTTTAATTTCTTACCATGCACATCCATAAGTTCGGTGTTGTTCTATTCTATAATGTCAACACTAGCTTGCTCATTTAGGAAAAACGCAGGCAGGTGATCGAAAAAATTAGAACTGGTTGGAATTGAATTGTCTTGATCATGATGTATCCCAACAAGATATACAAATCATACTGGATGTTGATCAACCTCGTTAAAATTGGC
Source organism: Solanum appendiculatum (assembly GCA_018342035.1). Lineage (NCBI taxonomy): Eukaryota > Viridiplantae > Streptophyta > Magnoliopsida > Solanales > Solanaceae > Solanum > Solanum appendiculatum. Next base: position 220,383 of record JAGDQO010000294.1, read on the forward strand.
ATCATTACACGGCCAAGTTCAAGAAAATATGTGCCTACAGACTCGAAAATGTACGGATGATCTTAGAATACAATATTACAAGTCTTTCTTAGGTAATATAGAAGGTAGTATTCTTTTCTTTCACAAATAAAATAAGATGTTGTGCAAGACAAAAAAATTTTTGGTGTCCGTAGGCTCGCCATAGAATCGCTCAACACTAGTTACTAACAAGAACGTTCTCCACATCAATATTTAATGGAATTGGAAAATAGTTAATCAAATAGATATTTGTAACTAACATTTACAAGAAAGAGCTGTGAAGTTTGATTTATAAGCATATCCCTGATAGAAGACAATAGTTTTGCTAATTGTCAGCTTCTGGAATTCCTCGTGAAGGAGCGGATAGTTGGAATGCAATTCCTCGTACTTCATTCATATTGTTTTTTGTTCATAATAAAAGAAAATGAAAAGCAAATGTGACCTTACAAATCCACAAACCTCTAAAAAGAGAGGAAGAGAACTGACCAGTTGGACCATATTCTAGTCTCATCCTATTGAGATATCGCAATAAAAAAGTTTCGGTAGCATTAGGGATTTCCTTCAACAACCAGACTAAGCTAAATATATTTTGAACGACAGCATTACTATAAGCAACCAAACTTATACTATTAAGAACTATAAGGATTATCGGTATGATAATATGTCAATGAACCTTCTGCAATCTTCATCAACTTACCCGTTGAGTAATACCTAACGAGATCCCATCAGTACCCATGCTATGGCTCACACTTGAGTTAGAGCTAGAGTAAGTAACTGCTAGCTCAAATAGTACATGATGATGTGCATGTCAAATTCGCTAAAAAGTAACAAGAATTGAGATATTTTCTTTCATTCATGATAAAAAATTATCCAAAACAAAACTTGGGTGACGAGATGAATTATCATTGGATGATATGCCTAGGACAGGGCAAACCAGATGCAAAGCATCACCATGTTGCACATCTAATTAGTGTTAAGTCTCTAATGGGGAAAAAATATAAATTATAAGAGCAAAGAGACAAAATTTACTTATGCCGGCCTGGATGAAAGCTCGATAAGATAAGAAAAATTATATAAGTTGATTCATTTATAACTATACTAAATATGATATATAAAGTGTATAAAAAGAACATTTTATGAAGAAATTGCTTGATCATTCTTTAAGACTTTTCTGCAATAAATTAGACGTTGTTGTTCCATTGGTATCCCAGTAAAAAGAGTTGTCTTCTTTCAAACTCCATACTCTCTCTGGTTGACATTACAATAGATTAAAAAGTGAGAATGCACGCATAAACTATGTGGGAAAATCACATTGTTTAGTGTTAACCATACACTATGTTTCGCACAAATTTCATTTTACTTCCGTAAATTTGCCATCCAACTTAAACAAGTAATCCTTAGCGTCAAACATCCGCAATGTTCTTGGTCAAGTTGCAAATTTAGGACTAGATCTGAAAGGAACTTAATATAATCAAATAAGTACCTAATTGCTATATGCTGGTGGTGTGTTTGAGAATCCATTGTTTTTACTTTTATCTCAATCCACACATTAGAAGCTTCACCCGTGTTAGCCATTTCCTGAAGTAGTCCATGTTCTAACTATTCTTAAAAAATTTCTCAACTTCCGCAATTCTTACAATCTAAGTGAATGAAATTAATAAAACTTTTTAACTCAAAAATATAGTACTTTCCACGAAAAATGATTCGAAAACATGATGCTTTTTAAGTAGTAATAGTTTTTTTCTCAATGAACCAAACAAAACTAAAATGCTTGTTAACAATGCTTGTGAGAATCTACGTTAAAGATTTAATAACAATGTGTGTTGTATCGCGAATCTGCCTCTAGACATAAGACAGTCATCCAAATAATTCAAAACGAGGACGTGCCCATATGCTAAAGAAACTGAACAGAAGAGGACTTCAAAAACAAAGATTGACTCAAGCAACTCAAATAAAGACTTCAAAAAATCTATGAAAATCAAAAAAGAAGCAAGAAAAGAACTCAAATTGAGAAGTTTTTTTTTGTTCAAAAACTGAATTATAGAGAACCACCCCCACCCCCCAAATAAAAGTTTATCAACCCAAATCACTGAAAAATCGCTATGTAATGAACATGTGATAAAAATACTTTTTTTCCCTAAAAAAACGTAACGTACAAAAAGAGAAGTGTGAACAACTATCACTTTTTTCTTCTTTTATTTTTGTTATCTTGCAAGAAGCTCGCAATTTCTAAACCTGGCTGTTCAATTTTATTTTTTTATTTTGACTTTTGCTTCTTTTTTTTTGTTTGATTGTTGGACTCTGAAAATATCAAATAGCATAGTCCATTAAATGCAGAATGGCGCTTTAGGTATATTTTCTCTTGTTAAGCATTTTCTTCTTTTCATCACCTCTAACAATGTCAATAGATCAGAGACATGCATGACTGTTATCCCAATGGTATAAGAATTATATCACAATTGTGGTTTAACTTATTTCGAAATAAATAAATTCGCATTTTATTTCGAAAAATGTTATCCCTTCAATACCAATCTTTTCTTCACTTGTGTATTTATGAAATTCTATGTGAAAATCATTTCCCCTTTAGGTGAAGAGATAAGCCATTGGGGGAGGGGGCCGTTCTCGAAAATGGGATAATATGTAATGTACCTTCTTTCGTTTGGCTAGTGGAACATTATTTTGTTGATCGGAAGTCCCTACATCTTCATCGACAAGCTGCACAAACAAAATGCTGAGAACTTGTTGCTAGCATAAAGGGAGGTAGCTAAGATTTTAACTTTTATTATAATATATTTTGTTGTTTTGCTTGTAACGTGGTTTGCGCAACATCATTTTGTTGATGAGAGGTCGCGATATCAAAATAACATGTATATTTGTATATGTCTAGTCCTATACTCGGTCTTTTGTAGTAGTTCTGTACTGATGCCTATCAGGTTTTGGGATAGATCTTCTAAAGCTTTTGTCGTCGTTCACTATATGTATATATAGGCCTTGTTCTTTCCGCTACTATTTCATTTACCCCGATTGTATTTCCGTTAAAGTTGGTTCTTTCACTCCCTAGGGCAGTTACTCCTGTTGTATTTCCCTTAAAATTAGTAATTTTTAATTTTAGCTTAGCCCTGCATGGTACTTTACACAATAAATATTTTTATAGAAAAATACCATAGTTCACATCAATTAAAACTCATAGAAAAGCACACAATACAATAGCTCATCACACAAATCTTGGCCAAAATGATTAAACACATAATCAGCCTTATTACATTGTTACACACATAAAATAGGTAGCTTCTTAATTATTTGTTTACATGGCTTCTTAGTAGTGGCAAGGTGAGTAGCAGTAGCAAGCATATTTTGCCCAGTAATATTTGTGACCCCATGGTTTGTACTTCTTACAGATACCATATTTAGCTCCATAGTAGTCCTTGCAATGATAACTACATTTGTAAGAGTATTGGCAAGGTCCATTCCACTTGTCACTTTTTTTCCAGCAGTATTTCCCTTCTGCCATTTGTATTTCTGCAAAAATGAGGAAATTGAAAACTCATGGTATGTACTTGACGTAGTAAATTTCAGGACATGTTTGACTAGTCACAAAGTTTAATAAAAAATAAATATATATTTTAAAAACTCGTAATCTTAAACAAATCATTATATTTGATAGCTATAGAATCATGTCGACTCACCAGTTGCAGCAACAAGGAAGAGGCAAAAGAGGAGGGCGAGAAAAGTTGTGTACTTTGCCATAACTCTTATTTTCTATTGATTTCTTGATGAGGAAACAAACAATTGAAATGGTGGTGTTTATAGTGTTGGAAACTCATATTGTCAACTTAATTCCATTTGATTTCTTCAAGAAATACGTTGGATGTTATCTTAATTAGTCATAAGATGGATAATTAAAATGACACATCAAGTACAAAGAATTAGTCCAACTCAATTATCATATCTTTAATTGTAAAGAATTTGAATTGATCAAAGAGCCATTATTGAGTGACAAAGTATTCTACTAATTGATCAATTCTATATCTCCACAAATTGCTTTTATGAGGTCACCACCCCTTTGAGTTAATATATGTTAATTTGATGATTACCTAAGTATTGAAGAACTGAGTTTTTCAAATGTCAAACAAGAAGTAAATTGCAGAATATAAGAATACGATAAATTTTATTATAAAAAAACTCTTTGTTTGAGAGAGTAAAAATCATGACATATCCCAGATGGATTTACCTAAAAATCTTCATCAAGTCAACCAGTATATTACAAAGCAATAATTAAACTTACTACTTTTCATCCTTACAATTAATTAGCCCCGTTAGAGTTACCTATTTCAAGACTACAACCCTATTATTCTGGAAAGTCAAAACAAAAGCATCAGAATTATGTTGGATGTTTGCTTAATCAATTATAAAATGGATAATTAAAATGGCAGTACATCAAGTACAAAGAAATAGTCCAACACAATTAACATAATTATTTAATTGAAAAGAATTTGATTTGATCAAAGAGACATTTGCGTGATAAAGTCTTCTACTTATTGATCAAGTACAAAGATATTGCTTTTATGAAGTCACCGTCCCTTTGTTTTAATACATGCTATTTTAGCTATCCATGTTGTGTTGAATTAAGACCCAATTTTTTCTGATATAAAACAAGATGTTTGTAGAATATAAGATGACAACAAATCTTACTGCAAGAAACTCCTTGTTCAAAAGACTAAAGAACCACGACCTAGTCCAAAAGGATTTGCCTCAAAATTACATCAATAAATCAAGCAATTATAGGTTACAAGTCAATAATACGAAGGGACTATATAAAATTAGTACCTTTCATCCTTTACAGTAAACCTAGTTGTAACTACAATAGTTCTTCGGAAAAGCAAATAGGCTACGGTGTAAGAATTATAGGAAATATAGAAGGAGAATATTTTCTTTAAGGAATGGTCAAGTTTTATATAGGCTACTTAAGGCCACTTGAGATGATTACAATCATCAATTATATCTCTATTTATACTACTCAAAATATAAAACCAAAAGTCTTGCACAAATAACTAAATACATGTATCACAATTTACTAGATACATGTATTACAAATTCCTAAAAGACTTCTTGAAAAACTAAGAGACAATATCGAAAGACTAAACATCAAAGTGTGAATGCATTAATTACAACACTCCCCCTTAATGCATTTGCTTGACAACTCCAATGCGTTCTCGAAGATAGCAAAACTTTTCTCTAGAAAGTGCTTTGGTGAAGATGTCGGCAAGTTGTTCTCCTGTCTGGCAATAATGCAACAGATTTTCGTCTTTCTCTCATGCTTTTGAATATCTCCTTCTTGATTGAGTTTGGTTTCGTAAATCCAATTCTAGTTGGACATAATTTCCTTATTTATGTAGGCCTACACACATTTTCCTCCCGATTGCAAAGCTCTTTCCTACTATGCCAATGAAACAAATTTTCAATGTTGAACATGAGTTCCCTGCTCCACGCGTTTAATTCATTAACCAAATTCCTCATATAATCCTTCTTGCACTTGCACTACGTACTAAAAATAAGTCAAAATCAACTGACAGACGTGTAATGACCCTTTAGCATATTTTCTACGTTTTTCAGTGTTTTCAACATCTAGAGCTTTTCTATACCTACTCCAAGTCATTTATGACTTGCTGGGACTGACAGGACGATCACCAGACACTTCATTTGGTTTTTATGCAAGTTTTTGTGTTTTGGAGCTTTTGAAGTTTAGATGTCGGAATTTAGTCAAAAGATTAGGTAAACAACCTCGGAATGTAATTCTGATGATTTTGTTAGCTCTGAAATGTCAATTTAGGTCTAAACACCCATTTGGTTTGAGTCCCGAGGTTCCCGAGCTCATTTCGAGCTACCTTGTGACATTTTCCTAAAATTAAGCACTGGGTGTGGGATCCACTTTTTGTTGAGAAAATCTCTGTTGGAAGTTTTGACATTTCCATTGAATTCGGAATGCCAAATTTGATGGGGTAGCATAGTTTATTTGCGTTCACATGGTTCCAAACAAATCTCGAGACCCTTGTCAGAGCATTTCTCAATTCTAATTTGAGTTGGTGTAGCCTTTACTAGTGCACCATGCTTTGCTCTTCGCATCCGCGCGCTTCGAGCTATGTTCGTGAAGGCCAATGAAATCGGTCTTCACAATCACAAGCTTGGTGGCGCGGTCGCGAAGGTCAGTTTCTTGGTCTTCGCGTTCGCGAGCCTTGATTATCACGATCACGATGAAGGTTCAGCCGACCCAGTCAAAGATTGACCATCGCATTGCGACCCTTGAGTCCCCACAATTGCGATGATTAAGTGAATGGTCTATTAATTAATGGTTCAGTTTCAATTCACTATGGTGGAGTCAATCTTAGATTTTCTCTATGCGACTTATGGCTTATCTTACGATTTTTGTTCCCTTATACCTAACTTACTTACCGTTTTACTTACTCGCATTTTATTATGTTTTTACAATATCGAGCTTGGTCGGTCTATGATGCCTACTGGGTACCCACCCGTTATTTTGATACTCATATCAGACTCTGCATCTCTTTTTTCTGATGTAGATCCGAGCTCTAATTGACCGCGTAGATCCTCATGCAGTGCAGTTGATAGTCGTAGATTGAGGGTGAGCTTACTAGCATCTAGAGTTGACTCATCTCTTCCGTACATTTTAACTAGTATTTTAGATTCAGGAAGTCTGTATATTTGTATATGTCTAGTCCTATACTCGTTCTTTTGTAGTAATTATGTACTGATGCCTATCAGGTTTTTGGATGGATCTTTTGTAGCTTTTGTCACCGTTCACTATATGTATATATATATAGGCCTTGTTCTTTCCGCTGCTATTTCATTTACCCCGATTGTATTTCCGTTAAAGTTGGTTCTTCCACTCCCTAGGCCCGTTACTCCTGTTGTATTTCCCTTAAAGTTAGCAATTTTTAATTTTAGCTTAGCCAATAGCCCTGCATGGTACTTTACGCAATATATATTTATATAGAAAAATACCACAGTTGGCATCAACTAAAACTCGTAGAAAAGTACACAATACAATTGTTCATCACGCAAATCTTGGCCGATATGATTAAACACATAAATCAGCCTTATTACATTGTTACACACATAAAATAGGTAGCTTCTTAATTATTTGTTTACATAGTTAAAGCCAAGCCATGAGACACTGAAAGATTCTTAATAGTGGCAAGGTGAGTAGCAATAGCAAGCATACTTTGCATAGTAATATTTGTGACCCCATGGTTTGTACTTCTTACAGATACCATATTTAGCTCCATAGTAATGCTTGCAATGATAACTACATTTGTAAGAGTATTGACAAGGTCCATTCCACTTGTCACTTTTTTTCCAACAGTATTTATTCCCTTCTGCCATTTGTATTTCTGCAACAATGACAAAATTGAAAACTCATGTTATGTACAAAGTTTAATAAAAAATAAACATTTTAAAAACTCGAAATCTTAAACAAATCATTATATTTGGTAGCTATAGAATCATGTCATTCGTTCTCGATCGACTCACCAGTTGCAGCAACAAGGAAGAGGCAAAGGAGGAGGGCGAGAAAAGTAGTGTACTTTGCCATAGCTCTTATTTTCTGTTGATTTCTTGTTGAGGAAACAAACAATTTAAATGGTGGTATTTATAGTGTGGGAAACTCATTTTGTCAACTTAATTCCATTTGATTTCTTCAAGGATTAAGTTGGATGTTATCTTAATTAGTCATAAGATGGATAATTAAAATGACACATCAAGTACAAAGAATTAGCCCAACTCAATTGTCATTTCTTTAATTGTAAAGAATTAGAATTGATCAAAGAGCCATTATTGAGTGATAGAGTTTTCTACTAATTGACCAATTCTATATCTCCACAAATTCCTTTTATGAGGTCACCACCCCTTTGTGTTAATACATTTCTTTTTAACAATTACCTAATGTATTGAAGAACCGAGTTTTTCAATTGTCAAACAAGAAGTAAATTACAGAATATAAGAACACGATAAATTTTATTGTGAAAAACTCTTTGTTTAGAAGAGTAAAAATCATGACCCATCTTTAGTCACTAAGTCAACCAGTATATTACAAACCAATAATTAAAGGGACTATATAAACTTACTACTTTTCATCCTTAGTCCTTACAATTAACCCCGTTAGAGGTACCTATACTACAATGTAAGAACAACAACTCAAACCCTATTCAACTCAAGAACTAACGACAACTTCCACTAGAATAGATTCTCTTGTTGATCAATTTGAGTTACTGATCATAGCCCTCTTCAGAGTGAATGCTATTTTACAAGAATAATTTTGAATTTGTATAAATAACTAGCATAAGTCTCAATAGCATCAATGTGGTATTTTATATGAAAATGTTGATTCCCGAAATCTTCTACACTTTGTTCTGTAAAATCAAATCTAGGTTGATTAAAGATTCTAATTCTAGTTGGACATAATTTCCTTATTTATGTAGGCCTACACACATTTTCCTCCCGATTGCAAAGCTCTTTCCTACTATGCCAACGCAACAAATTTTCAATGTTGAACATGAGTTCCTTGCTCCACGCGTTTAATTCATTAACCAAATTCCTCATATAATCCTTCTTGCACTTGCACTACGTACTAAAAATAAGTCAAAATCAACTGACAGACGTGTAATGACCCTTTAGCATATTTTCTACGTTTTTCAGTGTTTTCAACATCTAGAGCTTTTCTATACCTACTCCAAGTCATTTATGACTTGCTGGGACTGACAGGACGATCACCAGACACTTCATTTGGTTTTTATGCAAGTTTTTGTGTTTTGGAGCTTTTGAAGTTCAGATGTCGGAATTTAGTCAAAAGATTAGGTAAACAACCTCGGAATGTAATTCTGATGATTTTGTTAGCTCTGAAATGTCAATTTAGGTCTAAACACCCATTTGGTTTGAGTCCCGAGGTTCCCGAGCTCATTTCGAGCTACCTTGTGACATTTTCCTAAAATTAAGCACTGGGTGTGGGATCCACTTTTTGTTGAGAAAATCTCTGTTGGAAGTTTTGACATTTCCATTGAATTCGGAATGCCAAATTTGATGGGGTAGCATAGTTTATTTGCGTTCACATGGTTCCAAACAAATCTCGAGACCCTTGTCAGAGCATTTCTCAATTCTAATTTGAGTTGGTGTAGCCTTTACTAGTGCACCATGCTTTGCTCTTCGCATCCGCGCGCTTCGAGCTATGTTCGTGAAGGCCAATGAAATCGGTCTTCACAATCACAAGCTTGGTGGCGCGGTCGCAAAGGTCAGTTTCTTGGTCTTCGCATTCGCGAGCCTCGATTATCACGATCACGATGAAGGTTCAGCCGATCCAGTCAAAGATTGACCATCGCATTGCGACCCTTGAGTCCCCACAATTGCGATGAATAAGTGAATGGTCTATTAATTAATGGTTCAATTTCAATTCACTATGGTGGAGTCAATCTTAGATTTTCTCTATGCGACTTATGGCTTATCTTACGATTATTGTTCCCTTATACCTAACTTACTTACCGTTTTACTTACTCGCATTTTATTATGTTTTTACAATATCGAGCTTGGTCGGTCTATGATGCCTACTGGGTACCCACCCGTTATTTTGATACTCATATCAGACTCTGCATCTCTTTTTTCTGATGTAGATCCGAGCTCTAATTGACCGCGTAGATCCTCATGCAGTGCAGTTGATAGTCGTAGATTGAGGGTGAGCTTACTAGCATCTAGAGTTGACTCATCTCTTCTGTATATTTTGACTCGTCTTTTATATTTCGAGAGTCTGTATATTTGTATATGTCTAGTCCTATACTCGTTCTTTTGTAGTAATTCTGTACTGATGCCTATCAGGTTTTTGGATGGATCTTTTGTAGCTTTTGTCGTCGTTCACTATATGTATATATATATATGCCTTGTTCTTTCCGCTACTATTTCATTTACCCCGATTGTATTTCCGTTAAAGTTGGTTCTTCCACTCCCTAGGCCCGTTACTCCTGTTGTATTTTCCTTAAAGTTAGCAATTTTTAATTTTAGCTTAGCCAATAGCCCTGCATGGTACTTTACGCAATATATATTTATATAGAAAAATACCACAGTTGGCATCAACTAAAACTCGTAGAAAAGCACACAATACAATTGTTCATCACGCAAATCTTGGCCGATATGATTAAACACATAAATCAGCCTTATTACATTGTTACACACATAAAATAGGTAGCTTCTTAATTATTTGTTTACATAGTTAAAGCCAAGCCATGAGACACTGAAAGATTCTTAATAGTGGCAAGGTGAGTAGCAATAGCAAGCATACTTTGCATAGTAATATTTGTGACCCCATGGTTTGTACTTCTTACAGATACCATATTTAGCTCCATAGTAATGCTTGCAATGATAACTACATTTGTAAGAGTATTGACAAGGTCCATTCCACTTGTCACTTTTTTTCCAACAGTATTTATTCCCTTCTGCCATTTGTATTTCTGCAACAATGACAAAATTGAAAACTCATGTTATGTAAAAAGTTTAATAAAAAATAAACATTTTAAAAACTCGAAATCTTAAACAAATCATTATATTTGGTAGCTATAGAATCATGTCATTCGTTCTCGATCGACTCACCAGTTGCAGCAACAAGGAAGAGGCAAAGGAGGAGGGCGAGAAAAGTAGTGTACTTTGCCATAGCTCTTATTTTCTGTTGATTTCTTGTTGAGGAAACAAACAATTTAAATGGTGGTATTTATAGTGTGGGAAACTCATTTTGTCAACTTAATTCCATTTGATTTCTTCAAGGATTAAGTTGGATGTTATCTTAATTAGTCATAAGATGGATAATTAAAATGACACATCAAGTACAAAGAATTAGCCCAACTCAATTGTCATTTCTTTAATTGTAAAGAATTAGAATTGATCAAAGAGCCATTATTGAGTGATAGAGTTTTCTACTAATTGACCAATTCTATATCTCCACAAATTCCTTTTATGAGGTCACCACCCCTTTGTGTTAATACATTTCTTTTTAACAATTACCTAATGTATTGAAGAACCGAGTTTTTCAATTGTCAAACAAGAAGTAAATTACAGAATATAAGAACACGATAAATTTTATTGTGAAAAACTCTTTGTTTAGAAGAGTAAAAATCATGACCCATCTTTAGTCACTAAGTCAACCAGTATATTACAAACCAATAATTAAAGGGACTATATAAACTTACTACTTTTCATCCTTAGTCCTTACAATTAACCCCGTTAGAGGTACCTATACTACAATGTAAGAACAACAACTCAAACCCTATTCAACTCAAGAACTAACGACAACTTCCACTAGAATAGATTCTCTTGTTGATCAATTTGAGTTACTGATCATAGCCCTCTTCAGAGTGAATGCTATTTTACAAGAATAATTTTGAATTTGTATAAATAACTAGCATAAGTCTCAATAGCATCAATGTGGTATTTTATATGAAAATGTTGATTCTCGAAATCTTCTACACTTTGTTCTGTAAAATCAAATCTAGGTTGATTAAAGATTCTAATTCTAGTTGGACATAATTTCCTTATTTATGTAGGCCTACACACATTTTCCTCCCGATTGCAAAGCTCTTTCCTACTATGCCAACGCAACAAATTTTCAATGTTGAACATGAGTTCCTTGCTCCACGCGTTTAATTCATTAACCAAATTCCTCATATAATCCTTCTTGCACTTGCACTACGTACTAAAAATAAGTCAAAATCAACTGACAGACGTGTAATGACCCTTTAGCATATTTTCTACGTTTTTCAGTGTTTTCAACATCTAGAGCTTTTCTATACCTACTCCAAGTCATTTATGACTTGCTGGGACTGACAGGACGATCACCAGACACTTCATTTGGTTTTTATGCAAGTTTTTGTGTTTTGGAGCTTTTGAAGTTTAGATGTCGGAATTTAGTCAAAAGATTAGGTAAACAACCTCGGAATGTAATTCTGATGATTTTGTTAGCTCTGAAATGTCAATTTAGGTCTAAACACCCATTTGGTTTGAGTCCCGAGGTTCCCGAGCTCATTTCGAGCTACCTTGTGACATTTTCCTAAAATTAAGCACTGGGTGTGGGATCCACTTTTTGTTGAGAAAATCTCTGTTGGAAGTTTTGACATTTCCATTGAATTCGGAATGCCAAATTTGATGGGGTAGCATAGTTTATTTGCGTTCACATGGTTCCAAACAAATCTCGAGACCCTTGTCAGAGCATTTCTCAATTCTAATTTGAGTTGGTGTAGCCTTTACTAGTGCACCATGCTTTGCTCTTCGCATCCGCGCGCTTCGAGCTATGTTCGTGAAGGCCAATGAAATCGGTCTTCACAATCACAAGCTTGGTGGCGCGGTCGCAAAGGTCAGTTTCTTGGTCTTCGCATTCGCGAGCCTCGATTATCACGATCACGATGAAGGTTCAGCCGATCCAGTCAAAGATTGACCATCGCATTGCGACCCTTGAGTCCCCACAATTGCGATGAATAAGTGAATGGTCTATTAATTAATGGTTCAATTTCAATTCACTATGGTGGAGTCAATCTTAGATTTTCTCTATGCGACTTATGGCTTATCTTACGATTATTGTTCCCTTATACCTAACTTACTTACCGTTTTACTTACTCGCATTTTATTATGTTTTTACAATATCGAGCTTGGTCGGTCTATGATGCCTACTGGGTACCCACCCGTTATTTTGATACTCATATCAGACTCTGCATCTCTTTTTTCTGATGTAGATCCGAGCTCTAATTGACCGCGTAGATCCTCATGCAGTGCAGTTGATAGTCGTAGATTGAGGGTGAGCTTACTAGCATCTAGAGTTGACTCATCTCTTCTGTATATTTTGACTCGTCTTTTATATTTCGAGAGTCTGTATATTTGTATATGTCTAGTCCTATACTCGTTCTTTTGTAGTAATTCTGTACTGATGCCTATCAGGTTTTTGGATGGATCTTTTGTAGCTTTTGTCGTCGTTCACTATATGTATATATATATATGCCTTGTTCTTTCCGCTACTATTTCATTTACCCCGATTGTATTTCCGTTAAAGTTGGTTCTTCCACTCCCTAGGCCCGTTACTCCTGTTGTATTTCCCTTAAAGTTAGCAATTTTTAATTTTAGCTTAGCCAATAGCCCTGCATGGTACTTTACGCAATATATATTTATATAGAAAAATACCACAGTTGGCATCAACTAAAACTCGTAGAAAAGTACACAATACAATTGTTCATCACGCAAATCTTGGCCGATATGATTAAACACATAAATCAGCCTTATTACATTGTTACACACATAAAATAGGTAGCTTCTTAATTATTTGTTTACATAGTTAAAGCCAAGCCATGAGACACTGAAAGATTCTTAATAGTGGCAAGGTGAGTAGCAATAGCAAGCATACTTTGCATAGTAATATTTGTGACCCCATGGTTTGTACTTCTTACAGATACCATATTTAGCTCCATAGTAATGCTTGCAATGATAACTACATTTGTAAGAGTATTGACAAGGTCCATTCCACTTGTCACTTTTTTTCCAACAGTATTTATTCCCTTCTGCCATTTGTATTTCTGCAACAATGACAAAATTGAAAACTCATGTTATGTACAAAGTTTAATAAAAAATAAACATTTTAAAAACTCGAAATCTTAAACAAATCATTATATTTGGTAGCTATAGAATCATGTCGTTAATTATAGAATCATGTCGTTAAAAAATTCGTAATCTTAAACATTTTAAAAATTCGTTCTCGATCGACTCACCAGTTGCAGCAACAAGGAAGAGGCAAAGGAGGAGTGCCAGAAAAGTAGTGTACTTTGCCATAGCTGCTGTTTTCTGTGGATTTCTTGGTGAGGAAACAAACAATTGAAATGGTGGTATTTATAGTGTTGGAAACTCATATTGTCAACTTAATTCCATTTGATTTGTTCAAGGATTACGTTGGATGTTTGCTTAATTAATTATAAGATGGATAATAAAAATGACATCAAGTACAAAGAATTAGTCCACCACAATTAGCATTTCTTTAATTGGAATGAATTTGAATTGATCAAAGAGCCACTTGAGTAATAAAGTCTTCTACTAATGGATCAATTCTGTACCTCCACAAGTTGGTTTTATGAGGTCACCACCCCTTTGTGTGAATGCATGTTATTTTAACAATTACCAAATGTATTGAACAATCGAACTTTTCAAATGCCAAACAAGATGCACTACAAATTTTATTGTGAAAAACTATTTGTTAAAGAGAGTAAAAATCACGACCTATTCTGGGTGGATTTACCTCATAAACTTCATGAAGTTAAGCTGTGAGTTACAAATTAATAATTGAGGGACTAGTTAAACTTACTAATTTCAAGTTCTTCGTCAATCATTAAAACTAATTTCAAGATAATTGCGTAGTCAAAGGATTATGTATATTGACCTTCTTGGAGTTACTTTTGGTAAGATACATTTGAGAATCCTTATCGATAATGGACTATAGGATTAGATTCGGTTTCCTATTACTTCAAAAGAATCTCTGAAATGAGGTGGTTTCCTTTTTCTTCTGCTTACTAACATAGCTTGTAAATATTGTATACTAATTTGAAGGAATCACTCATTCATACAACAAATATTATGAAAGTTGATATTTTCACCTCTTAAAGATTTTCAAATATATCCGACTTTTGGTATCGTCTCAACTTTTTGTATCTATAAATTTTTCTGCCACAGTGATAGCATCCACAGTAGCACACCCTCATTAAAATTTATGAGTTCGATGAAAATTCAAAAAGATGTTATCCTGGAAGTAGAATCTAAAAATGAGTCCAATATTTATGGTGAGGAATGGACTATTTCTTGGTCGAAATCCGAGTCTAAGAGGAGGAAGATTTGGATCACATGGAGCCCAAGAAAAGGTCCCCACATGAATCACAAGAGGTGCCCAAAGTGGGGGTTTTGTGAGAATAGAGTGTATGTAGATCTTACCACTACTTCATAGTGGTAGAGAGGTTGTTCCTGAAAGACCATCGATTCATGTGCGTCAAACCCAAGTAATAGAAGAAGAAAACCACGCAGAAAGCAATGAAGAAAGCATAGCAGTTGAATAAGAAAAATAGTGTAAAGTTGACAAAATAAGCAATAACAACAACAAAATAGTGTAGTAATCGAAACACAATAAACAACATATGGAGATAGACACCAAAAGCAAGAACTACAAGTGTATAACAGCTAGTAACAAGCCTAAACCCTCGCATGTATGAAAATATTCTACCCTACTAACCTTCTATCATAATACACGATCTCTACTCATTCCTATCTAAAGTTATGTCCTCGATAATATGAAGTTGACATCATTGTTGATGGCCCACTTTCTTGGATTATGTATCAAAGATACTTAAAACTTTCTCTCTCATGAATAGTATGTGTGGAAAGCCTCACTTCCATGCCTGGTTCATCTAGTGCAACATTGAATTTTCACTCCAAATATTTCATTTTGGTCCTACTCAACCTGAACCCTTTGGACTCTAGAGTTTGTCTCCAAACCTCTAACCTATCATTAACTTTGTCCTGTGTCTCATCAATTAGTACTATCATTCGTAAATAACATACACCATGGAATCTCCTCCTGATGAATAGACCGCGTCAACTTATCCATCACCAACGCAAATAGGAAAGGTCTAAGAATTGGATCCTTTCTTAGCGCAGTCCCATCTCAACTGGGAAGTGATCTAACTCTCTTCTCACTGTTCTAGCCCAAGTCTTGGATCCATAGTAAATGTCCTTTATTGCCCTAATATAAACCATCGATCGGAACACCTCTAGCCTCCAAGCACCTCTAGAGGACATCCCTAGAACTTTGTCATAGGACATTTCAAGGTCAATGAACACCATATGTAAGTCATTCTTCTTTTCCCTATATTTCTCTACAGTCGCCCCATAAGATGGATGACTTCAGTAATCGATCATCATGGCATGAATCCAAATTGATTCTCGAAAATGGACACTACACTCCTCATCCGCATCTACACCACTCTCTCCCAAATCTTCATAGTATGGCTTAGTAATTTGATACTCTTGTAATTGTTACCGTCTTGGATATCACCATTGTTCTTGTACAATGGAACCATTGTACTCCTCCACTCATCGGACATTTATTTCATCTTAAAAATAACATTAAACAACCTAGTTAACCACTTCATACCTTTCTTGCTGTGTTCTTCAAAAATTCAACCGGAATCTCATCGGGTTCGGTCGCTCTTCCCCTGCTAAACATACTAATTGCACATTTGACCTCCTAAACACAATGTCTTTATCCTTTTCTTTGTTTAAGTGTTTGTGAAAGTATGCTTGTCATCTTTGCTTAATGGAGATCTCTTCCACCAACACCTTTCCTTCCTCGTCCTTGACTCACTTCACTTGATCTAAGTTGTGATTCTTTCTTTCTTGCTTTTGTGAGCCTATTCAATTTATTATCCCCAGTTTTGTCCTCTAGCTCGACATACAAGGATCCGAAAATTGTTGTCTTAGCTGTTGTAACTGCTAACTTAACTTTTGTCTTCATTGACTTATAGACTTCCAAAAGGGTCCTCTTCTCTTCCCCGTCCATGCACTCAACAAACTTTGTATATGCAACCCTATTTGCTTCCACTTTGCCTTGAACTTCTCCATTCCACTGCCAATCTCCTTGACGACCACCAAACTTACCCCTCGATACCCCTTGCACCTTTGTAGATGTTTCCCTAATGCCATTAGTTATTTTATCCCACATGGTGTTTACATCCACGCTACTAATCCTAGACGCCATACCAATCAACTCCTTACCCATCTCTCGAAAAAAAGCAGGGGTTAATCCACCTCATTTAATCCTTGGTCGGTCATATATATGATCTTCTTCCTCCTATCCCTCTTAATCTCCAAGTCCATCACAAAAATCTTGTGTTGGGTAGTAAGATTCTCACTCGGAATAACCTTGCAGTCCTTACAAAGACTTCTATTACCCTTCCTAAGGAGTAAGTAATCTTTCTGAGTGTTAGCTGTCATGCTCCGAAAGGTAACCAAGTAATTCTCCCTTTTTGGATAGCACGAGTCAGCAATCACCAACTCAAAAGCTTTAGCAAAATCCAAATGCGAATCTCCATCTCCATTTCTCTCCTAAAAACCAAAGCTTTCTGAACATCATCTAGGCCACTAGATGTTGCGCTGATATGGCATTACAATCTCCACCAATGAAGATCTTCTTGGTGTTTGGTATACCTTATCCAAATCCTCGTAAAATAGTTTTTTGGCCTCCTCGTCCAAGCTCACTTGAGGCGCATAAGCACTAATATATTCAAAGTAAGCCCTCCAACGACTAGCTTAATTGTCATCATCCTTTCATTGATCCTCCTAACCTCCACCACTTTCTCCCTAAGGTTCCCTTCTACAAAAATACCTACTCCATTTCTATCTCTCGAGCCTCCTGAATACCACAATTTAAACTCGTCCTCATTTTGTGCCTTGGTACCTACCCATCTGATCTCCTAGACACAAGCTAAATTTATCTTCCTTTTCTTGAGAATCTCCACTATCTCTATGGACTTTCCCGTCAGCGATCCTACCCTACTCTCAACTTAGGCGAATTATAACCCACTCACAACTACTTCCCCTAGCCCTTGACCTCGACCAAAGACAGGGTCCTAGTCCACTATCATTCACCAAAGCCACTAGAAAGATGTAAACTACACAAGAATATTCTTTAAAAATTTGTATCAGGTGAACAGATAGCAAGCAACTATTCAATAAATCAAAACACTAATCTGGAGTATATTAGAATGCATGAAAGAATATAAAGTAAGAATTCCTAATCTGAACTATACTATAAATCAGGAAAACAATCAAAATAATCAGACTGTAAGGCTAAGGTTGCAGAATCAGACAATCTGAAAAGAAAATCCGACTGCAATATCAAATTCTAGAACCTTAAAAGCTACATCTATGTTCTTCAAAATAGTCATAGTGATTTCAGTACTATATATGGCTTACATTCATGAGAAGTGCTTCTTTTATTGTTGTTTTGGTCATATCATTGTTGTTTTGAGTAATGGATGTTGTTTACTAATGCATGTCTTCTTGATTTTACGAGATTCAAATTCGAGAACGAATTATTTTCAAGAAGAGAGGAATCATAGCATTCACGGTGGCACACCTCTATTAAAGTTGATGAGTTCAATGAAGAGGTAATGATAGTATTAGTAATTAAGTCATTACTCAGTTATATTTAGAGGCTTCATAGATAGACAGTTAATTAGAAATTCTTCAGTTTTGACTTTTGTGTCCATAGTTCACATCAATTAATACTCATAGAAAAGCATGCAATACAATTGCTCATCACCCAAAGCTTGGCCAAAATGGCTACACACATAAATCAGCCTTATTACATTGTTACACACATAAAATAGATAGCTTCTTATTTGTTTATATAGTCAAATACAAGCCATGAGACACACATAAATCATCCTTATTACATTATATTACACACATAACATAGGTAGATTCTTAACTATTTGTTTACATAGTCAAAGCCAAGCCATTAGACACTGAAAGTGTCTTAGTAGTGGCAAGGGGAGTAGCAGTAGCAAGCATATTTTGCCCAGTAATATTTGTGACCCCATGGTTTGTACTTCTTACAAATACCATATTTAGCTCCATAGTAGTGTTTGCAATGATAACTACAGTTGTAAGAATATTGACAAGGCCCATTCCACTTGTCACTTTTTTTCCAACAGTATTTCCCTTCTGCCATTTGTATTTCTGCAAAAAATGAGAAAATTGGAAACTCGGTATGTACTTGAGATAGCAAATTAATCATAATTTCCTAATAAATTTTATTTCCTAAAAAAGTAAATATTTTAAAAATTCATAATTTTAAACAAATCATTATATTTGGTAGCTATATAACCATGTTTGACTAGTCATAAAATTTAATAAGAAAAAAATATTTTAAAAATTCGTGTACTCACCAGTTGCAGCAACAAGGAAGAGGCAAAGGAGGAGGGCGAGAAAAGTAGTGTACTTTGCCATAGCTCTTATTTTCTGTTGATTTCTTGGTGATAAAACAAACAATTTAAATGGTGATATTTATAGTGTGGGAAACTCATTTTGTCAACTTAATTCCATTTGATTTGTTCAAGGATTACATTGGATGTTTGATTAATTAATTATAAGATGGATAATTAAAAGTACACATCAAGTATAAAGAATTAGTCCACCACAATTAGCATTTCTTTAATTGAAAAGAATTTGAATTGATCTAAGAGACATTTGAGTGATAAAGTCTTCTACTAATTGATCAATTCTGTGTCTCCCACAAGTTGTTTTTATGAGGTCACCATCCCTTTGTGTGAATACATGTTATTTTAACCAGGGAAAAGGGTTGATATACCCTTAACTTTGTCATTTAGAGCTGATATGCCCCTCGTTACGAAAGTGGCTCATATATATCCTTACCGTTATACAAACGGCTCACATATACCCCTGCCGTTACGAAATGAGCTCACATATACCCTTCAACTAACGGAAGTGAAAAAATTAGTTTTAAATTTATATTTTTGACTTTTAATTTTTTTAAAAAAATTCATTTAGGGGTATATGTATGATCCTTCTAGCAAAGTTCAAGGTATATTTTAATTTTTTTTCATGCATAAACTACTTTTTGACCTCTTTGATTGTCATTATTGGAGTTTCTTATTCTTATTTTATTTTTTCTTACATTCTTTAGTGTAAAGAAAAAAAATTTAAAACTAACCTTTTTGTGACTATATTGTAATTTAAAACTTTTTTTCTGCCATATTGTAATTTAGTTTTTGTATTTGAAAAAAAAAGGTCATCTATAATAAATTTTACAAGAATATTAGTTAAGCATAAATAAATTTGACCATCAAAATAATAAATTAAAATTAGTCATTGAAACAAAAAAGTCAAAAAAAAAATATACGTGTGTGGAGGATTAAATATACCCATATGGATTATATTTTTTAATTAAAAAAAAAAATTAATTTTTTTCACTTCCGTTAGTAGAAAAGGGTATATATGAGTCATTTATATAACAGTAGAAGTATATATGAGTCACTTTTATAACGAGGGGTATATCAGCTCTAAATGACAAAATTGAGAGTTATATGAGGCCCTTTTCCCTTTTAAAAATTACCTAATGTATTGAAGAATCGAGTTTTTCAAATGTCAAACAAGATACACAATAAATTTTATTGTGAAAAACTCTTTGTTTGAGAGAGTAAAAATCACTTATTGACCTTACTAATTTCAAGTTGTTCGTCAATCATCAAAACTAATTTCAAGATAATTGCATAGTCAAAGGATTATGTAAATTGACCTTCTTGGAGTTACTTTTGGTAAGATAAGATTAGAGAGTCCTTATCGATAATGGACTATAGGATTTGATCCGGTTTCCTATAATTACTTTTAAAAAATCTCCGGAATGAGGTGGCTTCCTTTTTCTTCTACTTACTAACATAACATAACTATTGTATACTAATTTGAAGGAATCATTCATTCATACAACAAACATTTTGAAAGGAATCTCAACTTTTTGTATCTATAAATTTTTCTGCCACAGTGATAGCATCCACAGTAGCATACCGCCATTAAAATTTATGGGTTGGTGTAAATTACAACATTACAAATTACAATTGAAAATAAAAATGAAGAAAATAAAATCTCTTCAAGCTGAGGCGCGGATATCTCGCTCTCTTTATGGAGATTTAAGTCCACTGCAGCAAATGTTTTCACCGGTCCAGCAGTAGTCTTCTTGACTTGTCCTCTCCAGGATACAACAGCCTATCACAAAGTATAACTCAACAAACTCTGGACAAGAGTTGAGTCCAAAGCTCCACAAAAAGAAACACCTCCTTTCAACTAATAAGAACTCTCTTTCTTGACTAACTTTTATGCACTCTCTATTTTCTTGTGTATGTAAACAAATGAAGACCACCACTATTTATAGTAGAAGAAGTCTTCCTAACAATGAATAGGAAGATAATGAGGTAGTAAATAGTGAAGATAAATGGCCTAGAATTTACATATGTTATAAGGGATAATGGAGGAATAAAGAGTGAGAATAAAGTGGGCAACCAATGCCATCAACGGCATTGGGAGATGCAGCAAAACGTTTTACATGTAGCACTAACTACAAATGGAGTAATGCTGTAGTAATGCAGTAATAAACACTCCAACGGCAGAAAAAGAAAAGCCCACCACCCACCAGATACAATGTGACTAAGCAAAGTAATAAAATTAAAATATTAACATGCCATAACAATCCCCCACTCATTTTAATATTGGACAAGAGAGTATATCAGCTGAAGGAGACTACCATGCATAATGAAAGTGTGCTCTGCATTGAACCTCCACTTAGTGAAACAGTAACTTTTACTCCAGAGTCCTAGTGGTCTCAGACTTGAACTACGACTGCTTAAGGGAAATAAAATATCACTGCTCACATATAATAATCAAGGTGTTGACATGAGCTTTAAAAGCCAGCACGTTACGGCCTTGTGCTATATATCCCGGTTTCATGAGTGCTTTTGAGAATAAGCCCGATTTTCATAGGAAGCGACCTACTTCCACACCCACATAGGTGAAATCTGTCGAGAGTGCTCCTGTAAGTTTAACACTCCACTCATACGGGCAACAAATTTTCATTAAGAGCTTTTTAAACTCAGCCTCCACAATTCACTACAAGAAACAATGCACTCACATCATAGAGAGGAAAAAATAGTGAATTTTTCACAACAAGTCATCATACGATTCGTTTTTCCCATTGAACCTGGTTATAGGATCTCTAGTCCCAGGTTGGGTTTCCTCATATATGACTCAAGCATTTATAGGCTTCAATCCCATCCCCCTCGATGTGCTCCAGACCTTTTCTCTTGTTAAGGCTTTAGTAAGAGGATCTGCAAGATTATCACAAGATTTGACATAATCAACATTAATGGTATCACTTGTCAAATACGATCTTACATTACTGTGTTTCTTCCTTATAGGTCTGGATTTACCGTTGTAATAGCAGTTTTGAACTCTACCAATCGCAATAGTGCTATCACAATGAATCAAAATAGGAGGAATTGGTTTTTCAAAATAAGGTATTTGAAATAATAAATCTCTTAACCAATTCGCTTCCTCACTAGCTGAAGCTAAAGCAATTAGTTCAGCCTCCATGGTAGAATTAGCAATTGTAGTTTGCTTTTTTGATCTCCAACATATAGCACCACCACCCAAAGTAAAAATGTAACCAGTGGTAGAACAGGAATCACCTGATAAATTGTTCCAATCTGCATCAGAAAAGCCTTCAAGTACAGCAGGATATTTTTTATAGAACAAACCACAATTTTTTTGTTCCAATTAAATATCTCATAACTCTTGTTATAGCATGTCAATGTTCATTACCTAGCTTGCTTGTAAAACTGCTAAGTATTCCTACTGCATATGCAATATCAGGCCTAGTGCAATCAGTCACATATTATTAGAGTTACTTAATTCATTCTGTACCCATATTGTAATTTACTTATTCTTGTGTACCACTTATGTCATACTTATGTAATATTTGTCAATATATAATATTCTCTACCTCCACATTGGGGGTTAGGTTTTCCACTCTAACATGGTATCAGCCTAATCTATCCATATTCTCCTCTCTTCCGCCGCCGCCTCCTCTCTTCTTCTTCTTCCTTCGTTTCTCCTCTCTCCCGTTCCACTCGATCATGGCTGCCTCCTCCACCAGCGACGCCACTCTTCCCATTGCCACTATTTTGCACATGCTCACTATTAAGCTCTCCTCCACCAATTATCTCTATTGGAAAAATCAGATGCTGCCCCTACTTTCTTATCAACGCTTATTGGATCATGTTGATGGCTCCTCCATAGCTCCTCCATCGTTCCTTCTTACGGATGGCAAAGAGGTTCTGAATCCTCTTTATGCTGCCTGGCTTGCCTCTAATCAACGGGCTGTCATCATCCTTAATTCTTCACTTACGGAAGAAGCGGTCTCTGAAATTTTGGGTCTAACAACAGCCCGTCAAATCTGGATTGCGCTCGAATCTGCCTATAGCAATTCTTTTGTTGAACGCGTTCATAATCTGTGCGATCAACTTCGTCAATTGGTCAAAGATTCCTTATCTGTTGCTGAATTTGGTCGCAAATTTAAATCCATTTGTGATCAGTTGGCTGCCATTGGTCAGCCTGTTGATGATATCGATAAACTTCATTGGTTTTTATGTGGCTTAGGAGCCTCCTTTGAGACTTTCTCAACTGCCATTCGTGCCACCAAACCGGCGCCCACCTTTCGCGACTTACTCTCACAGGCTGAGAGTCATGAACTTTTCCTCAAGTCCCTTCATGGTGCATCATCCTCAACGCCTGCTGCCTTCACTGCCCAGTCGCATCGGCAGTCCCCTCCTGTCAGTGGCCGTGGTCGCTCTACCAGAAGTGGTGGCTCGAGTGGTCGCGGTCGTGGCCACAGGCCACCTCACTGCCAATTATGTCGTACAGATGGCCACTATGCCAGTGCTTGTCCTACTCTTGCTACCTTTGCCACTCAAGCTGCCTCTCGTGACGCAAACTTGGCTCAAGCGTTTAATGCCCAATGTCATGTCACTACTTCTGCCCCTGATTGGTATGTTGATTCCGGGGCCACTGATCACATGACTTCGTCTTCACCAAGTGTTCCTCATGCTTCTCCATACTCCGGCAATGCTAACGTGACATTTGGAAATGGTACTGCTCTTCCTATCACTCATACGGGTTCATCTACTGTTTCTAATAATCTGCACTTGCGTGATGTTCTTGTTGTTCCACATCTTGCCAAGAACCTTTTGTCCATTAGTAAACTAACACATGATAATCCGGTGGACGTTTTGTTCTCTCAATCGTTTTTTCAGATTCAGGACAGAAAAACGAAACAGGTTCTAACTCGAGGCAAATGTGAGAATGGGCTATATGTTTTGCATAATGAGCATCAAGCTTTGGCGGCTACTACAAATTCAAGTTTGAAGGCATCTTATGAACTTTGGCATAGTCGGTTAGGGCATGTTGCCTTTGATACTGTTTTACTTTTGCATAAGTTAGGTTGTTTGTCTGTTACTTCTATTTTACCCAAACCGGTCATTTGCTCTTCTTGTCAACTCTCTAAAGGACACCGTTTGTCATTTGATTTAAATAATAAACGATCTTTGCATCCTTTGGACTTGATACATTGTGATTTGTGGGGCCCTGCGCCTATTACATCTACTGATAACTATAGGTATTATGTGGCCTTTGTTGATGACTACTCTCGCTTCACTTGGTTTTATCCTCTCCAAACCAAGTCTGGATTTGCCGCTGTTTTGTCTGTTTTCATGCAGTTTGTGCAAACTCAATTCTCTCAGAAAATTAAGGTTTTTCAAAGTGATGGAGGCACAGAGTTTGTTAATCACACTGTTCGTCGACTATTTGAAGAAAATGGCACTTTTCACAGGTTATCTTGTCCGTATACGCCCCAGCAAAACGACAGGGTTGAGAGAAAACACCGTCACATCGTGGAAACTGGTTTGGCCATGCTTTTTAATGCAAATGCTCCTACCTCTTATTGGGTAGATGCGTTCAGCTCCGATGTTTACATCATCAATCGTCTACCTTCAAAGGTTTTGAACAACAAGTCTCTTTTTGAACTCTTGTTTTCTGAGAAGCCCAATTATCATACCTTCAAAGTCTATGGCTACTGATTATTTCCATATCTTCGGGACTATACTAATCACAAGTTATCTCCAAGAAGTCTTCCGTGCATCTTTATCGGTTATAGCTCTCAATACAAAGGTTATCGGTGTCTTGATCCGGCAACGTCTCGCATCTATGTCACTCGCCATGCTCGTTTTGATGAACACTCTTTACCCTTTTCGGGCGTTACTTCATCAAAGGACTTAAACTCCTTGCAACTCTCAACCTTTTTGGAGCCCTTTTCCATGCCGGCAGAATCATCCGCAGTCATTGGTCCTTCGTCTCCGCCAGCCTCACCGCATTTACCTTCTCTGTGTCCTTCTTGTTTGGATGGTTTGCACAGTGATACACCAGCAGTATCCCAGCCCTTACATGCTGCTCCGTCTGATGTTTCATTCACTGCAGTGCCGCCAATTCTTGTTACTTCCACACCGTCTCGGGTTGGAATTCCCTCTCAACAACCTGCTACCTCATCTCCGCCGCCTATGTCAGCCGATTTGGGTGATTCTTTGGCTACAACTCAGCTTCCTGCATCAGTGTCCACTCCAGCAGTTCACCCCATGGTAACTCGGTCCAAGGCGGGCATTTTTAAACCTTCCACTCGTCATCAAGCCAACTTAGCTCATCTTGAAACTCATCGCCTCTTTACCGCTTTATTTGCTTCCTCTGAACCAAGAGGGTTCAAGTCGGCTGCTAAGAACCCACAGTGGATGGCTGCAATGCATGAGGAAATGACAGCTCTAACTCAAAATGCTACGTGGACCTTGGTGCCTCGTCCAAAATCCAGCAATGTTGTTGGTTCCAAATGGGTTTTTCGCACTAAGTACAACTCAGACGGGTCTGTTGAACGTCTCAAAGCGAGACTGGTGGCTCAAGGCTTCACTCAAATCCCTGGCTTAGATTATTCCCACACTTTTAGTCCGGTGGTTAAGGCTTCTACGGTACAAATTGTTTTATCTCTTGCTGTCATTAACAATTGGAAGCTTCATCAGCTTGATGTCAAAAATGCCTTCTTGCATGGTCATCTGAATGAAGTTGTTCATATGGAACAACCACCTGGCTTTGCAGACTCTCGGTTTCCTGATCATGTGTGTCGCTTGAACAAAGCATTGTACGGCCTCAAGCAGGCTCCGCGTGCTTGGTTTCAGCGCTTAAGTTCCTTTCTTCTCAACAATGGTTTTACGTGCAGTCGATCCGATACATCTCTGTTTGTTTTCAAACGTTCCTCCTGCATTATGTACCTGCTCGTCTATGTTGATGATTTAATCCTAACTGGAAACCGAACTGACCTCATGGTTGCGTTTATCTCTCGTCTAAATCAGGAGTTTGCAATTAAAGATCTTGGAGCTCTAAATTACTTTCTTGGTCTTGAAGTGACCTACACTGATAATGGGTTATTTCTCAGCCAATCCAAGTATGCTCGCGATATCCTTGAACGTGCAGCTTTACTTGATTCTAAGCCTGTGCACACTCCCTTAGCTCCTCATGAGTCCTTCATCACCGCTGGTGATCCCTTTCAAGATCCAACACATTATCGGTCTCTAGTCGGTGCATTGCAGTACCTCACAATTACTCGTCCGGATCTGTCATATGCAGTGAATCAGGTTAGTCAGTTCTTACAGACACCGACTGTTTTTCATTTCCAGTGTGTCAAGCGAATACTTCGGTATGTCAAAGGCACACTTGCCTATGGCCTATTGTTCACCAAGCCGCATGATGTTTCCCTTCTTGGTTACTCGGATGCTGATTGGGCCAGATGTCTCGAAACTCGCCGATCCACTTATGGCTACTCTATTTTTCTTGGTGGAAACTTAGTATCCTGGAGTGCCAAGA
This sequence comes from Solanum appendiculatum, assembly GCA_018342035.1. Taxonomy (NCBI): domain Eukaryota; kingdom Viridiplantae; phylum Streptophyta; class Magnoliopsida; order Solanales; family Solanaceae; genus Solanum; species Solanum appendiculatum. Next base: position 246,999 of record JAGDQO010000294.1, read on the forward strand.
AACAACCAACTGTCTCCCGCTCCAGTTGTGAATCGGAGTATCGAGCCATGGCAAATACTGCGGCTGAAATTGTATGGATAACTCACTTGCTTCGGGAGCTCCATGCCTTGCCTCCTGATCGCCCCACGCTGTTATGTGACAATCGGAGTGCGCTCTTTCTCACACAGAATCCTGTGTCTCATAAGAGGGCAAAACACATTCATCTGGACTATCACTTCATTCGGGAGCTTGTGTCGTCTGGTAAACTCTACACTAAATTTGTCCTGACCACGCTTCAGGTGGCTGACATCTTCACCAAGAGTCTTCCTAGGCCTCAGTTTGAATATTTCCGCGCTATGCTTGGTCTTCGTCCGCCACCGTTTCGCTTGAAGGGGGGTATTAGAGTTACTTAATTCATTCTGTACCCATATTGTAATTTACTTACTCTTGTGTACCACTTATGTCATACTTATGTAATATTTGTCAATAAATAATATTCTCTACCTCCACATTGGGGGTTAGGTTTTCCACTCTAACACATATCTCAAACTTCCAATTAAACTAGCATATTCCTTTTGATTTATTACATCATTTTCACTTTCAACAGGAAATAAGTAAACACTTGAATCAAACGGAGTTACAACATGCTTGCAATCAAGAAATTTATATTTTTTCAAAATTTCCTCAACATACTGTGACTGGTCAAGGAAAATTCCATCACGTGTTCTTGTAATTTTTATTCCAAGAATAAAATTTGCCTCACCAAGATCTTTCATATCAAAATGGCTTCTAAGAATATATTTAGCTTCATCAATAGCATTCATGTTAGAGCCAAAGATCAATAAATTATCAATATATAGGCAAATAATCACATGTGAATTATTCCAAAACTTATGATATATGCACTTATCACACTCATTTGTTTTAAAACCATTTTCAATCATGCAGGAATCAAATTTTTCATGCCATTGCTTTGGTGCCTGTTTCAAGATATATAGGGATTTAGTAAGTTTACACACTTTGCTTTCTTGGCCTGCTTCAACAAAATACTCAAGTTGTTCCATATAAATTTCCTCATTTAGGTCTCCATTTAAAAAAAACAGTTTTTACATCCATTTGATGAATTTTTAAATAAAAAATAGCAGCCATAGCAATTAAAAGTCTAATGAATGTAATTCTAGTTACCGGAGAAAAAGTCTCAAAAAATTCTAGGCCTTCTAGTTGCTTAAAACCTTTTGCAACTAGTCTAGCCTTATATTTATCAATAGATCCATCCGGTTCAACTTTTTTCGTAAGACCCATTTGCAACCAATTGTTTTACAACCCGGTGGTAAATCAACTAACTTCCAAGTTTTATTAGAAATTAGTGACTCCATTTCATCATTTACAACCTCTTTCCGAAAAATAGAATCATGTGAAGATAAAGCTTCTTTCAAAGTGAGAGGGTCATCTCCAATATTAAATACATAAAAATCAGGACCAAAATTTTTTTCTACTCTAGCTCTTTTACTTCTTCTTAACTTAAACTCATCAATTTCTTTATTTTTCAAAGTAGAAGTAGAAGAACTAGGTAGTGACAAAATATTTTGTTCAATCCTTTGACCCCCACTATTTTTAGTATCAAGAGGAAACTTATTTTCATGAAAAATAGCATCACCTGATTCTATTACAATATTATCTTCAAGATTAAAAAATCTATAGGCTGTACTATTTGAAGCATAACCAAGAAAAGCACAAGTAGTAACTTTCTTACCCAACTTTGTAATCTTGGGATCCATTAGCCTCACAAAGGCTAGACAACCCCAAACTCTTAGATATCCCAAACTTGGCTTGTGACCTTTCCACAATTCAAAAGGTGTCAATTTAGACTTTTTATAAGGCACACAATTCAACACATAACAAGCAGTCAAAATAGCTTCACCCCAAAAATTTAAAGGTGCATGTGACTCAATAAACATGACATTTGTCAACTCAACCAAAGTTCTATTTTTCCTTTCCTCTACTCCATTAGATCAAGGAAAGTAAGGAGGAGTAGTTTCATTAATTATTTCCAACGATCTAACAAAAGAATTAAACTCATTTGACTCATATTCACAGCCTCTATCACTTCTAATTCTTTTTATTTTTCTTCCAAACTGATTTTCAACTTCCTGGAGATAAGTTTTAAAATTTTCAAAAGCATCACTTTTATTTTTCATCAAGTGAACATACATAAACTTTGAAAAATTATCAATGAAAGTGATAAAATATCTGTTACCTCCACGAGTTAAAATACCTCCAAGTTCACAAATATCAGTATGAACTAATTCTAACAAATCCGTTTTTCTTTCAACTTGAAAATGAGACCTTTTAGTGATTTTGGCTTTACTACAGACCTCACACTTTTCAAAATTCTTTTTAACCATTGAGATTAATCCTAAACTACTCATGATTCCAACATAACGATAATTAATATGACACAAACGAGCATGCCAATAATTAGTAGAAGAAAGCATATAAATAGAAGTGGAAACTTTATTCATTTCAACATTCAGTTTGAACATCCCATCACAAGCATACCCCTTTCACACAAAAATACCCTTTTTCACAATTACATACTGATCAGATTCAATAATCTGTTTGTAGCCTGCTTTATTAAGAAGAAAACTAGACGTCAATTTTTTTTCTCATGGAAGGAGTATAAAGTACATCTTTCAAAGTTAACACCCTTCCAGAGGTAAAACACAATTCGACTTCTCCCGTTCCAAGCACTTGAGTAGTGTGAGAATCACCGAGCATGATGGTTTTAGGCTCATCAAAATGAGTATATTTTTTAAACCAATCTTTGTCATAACAGACATGACGATTTGCACCAGAATCAGCCCACCATCCATCAACATTCTCAATCATGTTTATGTCGGTAATCACCGAGCATGATGGTTTTAGGCTCATCAAAATGAGTATATTTTTTAAACCAATCTTTGTCATAACAGACATGGCGATTTGCACCAGAATCAGCCCACCATCCATCAACATTCTCAACCATGTTTATGTCGGTAATCACCGCCACAAAAGGTTCTTCGGTAACGTTTTTTTGAGGGTTAGGACCATGTTTTCGAAATCTGCAAAATCGAGCTATATGCCCACTCTTGCCACAAACAAAGTATGGTCCCTTATCTTGAACTTTTTGATTTTGTGGTTGGTTATTTTCACCATTAGTTTTCTTGGGAGGTCTACCATTATTTTTCTTGAATTTTTTCTTCTTAGGCATTAAAGAAGTATTTTTGTGAGATTCAGGAGTAGCATTATTTGAAGTAATTAAATTTACCTTCGTTGTGATGTTGCTCTTTTCTGATTGTAAAAGTGCATCTTGGCCTCTTGCCACCTCTTCCATATGGATTTTCATTATCAACGTTTCAAGAGAGGTTTCCTTTTGTTTGTGGCGCATAGTTTTTTGAAATTCCTTCCAAGAAAGTGGAAGTTTATCTACTATGCCACAAACAATAAGGTTATCTCCAATTTTGACCTCCTCGGACCTGAGCTCTCCAACAATCATTATAAAGTCTTGAGCTTGGTCTACCGCTGATTTGTTGTCCACCATTTGGAAACGAAAAAATCTACTAGCCGCATATTTTTTCGCTCCAGCATCTTCGGTATCATACTTACTCTGCAATGCTTTCCAAATTTTCTTTGCACTAGAGTAAGTTCTATCATAATAATCATAAAAATTATCAGATAGACAATTAAGAATATAATACCGACACTTATAGGAATCACCATCATACTTTTCTACTTTCTCTAGATGAGAAATAGTTTCATCATCATTCATAGAGGTGATGTCAACTTTATTAGGATTCTTCTCTTTTAACACATAAGAGACATTGAGAAGACTTAAGTAGAAAAGTACTTTACCCTTCCATCTCTTGAAATGATTACCATTGAACCGAAATGGCTTGTTAAGATCTCCCATCTTGACATCCGCGGTTTTTTCAATTGTAGCCATTATGTGAATCTCCTTAAAATTGTTGGTGAAAATTACAAGATTACAAATTACAAATCGAAAATAAAAATGAAGAAAATAAAATCTCTTCAGGCTGAGGCGCGGATATCTCACTCTCTTTAAGAAGATTCAAGCCCACTGCAGCAAATGTTTTCACCGGTCCAGCAGTAGTCTTCTTGACTTGTCCCCTCCAGGATACAACAGCCTATCACAAAGTATATAACTCAACAAACTCTAGACAAGAATTGAGTCCAAAGCTCCAAAAAAGAAACACCTCCCTTCAATTAATAAGAACTCTCTTTCTTGACTAACTTTTATGCACTCTCTATTTTCTTGTGTATGTAAACAAATGAAGACCACCACTATTTATAGTAGAAGAAGTCTTCCTAGCAATGAATAAAAAGATAATGGGGTAGTAAATAGTGAAGATAAATGGCCTAGGAGTTACATATGTTACCAGGGATAATGGAGGAATAAAGAGTGAGAATAAAGTGGGCAACCAATGCCATCAACGACATTGGGAGATGCTGCAAAACGTTTTGCATGTAGCACTAACTCCAAATGGAGTAATGCTGTAGTAATGCAATAATAAACACTCCAACGGCAGCAAAAGAAAAGTCCACCACCCACCAGATACAATGTGACTAAGCAAAGTAATAAAATTAAAATATTAACATGCCACAACATGGGTTCAATAAAAATTGAAAAAGATGTTATCGTGGAAGTCGAATCAAAAAATGAGTCCAATATTTATGGTGAGGAATGGACTATTTCTTGGTCGAAATCCAAGTCTAAGAGAAGGAAGATTTGGATCACATGGAGCCCAATGAAAGGTCCCCACATGAACCACAAGAGGTGTCCAAAGTGGGGGTTTTGTGAGATTAGAGTGTATGCAGACCTTACCACTACGTCAAAGTGGTAGAGAGGTTGTTCCTGAAAGACCATCGGCTCATGTGCGTCAAACCCAAGTAATAGAAGAAGAAAACCACGTAGAAAGCAATGAAGAAAGCATAGTAGTTGAATAAGAAATGTAGTGTAAAGTCGACAAAAGATGCAATAACAACAACAAAATAGTGTAGTAATCGAAACACAATAAACAACATATGGAGATAGATACCAAAAGCAAGAACTACAAGTGTACAAAAGCTAGTAACAAGCCTAAACCCTCACATGCATGAAAATATTCTACCCTACTAACCTTCTATCCTAATACATGATCTCCACTCATTCCTATCTAAAGTTATGTCCTCGATAATATGAAGTTGACATCATTGTTGATGGCCCACTTTCTTGGTTTATATATCAAAGATACTTAAAACTTTCTCTCTTATGAATAGTATGTGTGGAAAGCCTCACTTCCATGTCTGGTTCATCCAGTGCATCATTGAATTTGCACTCCAAATATTTCATTTTGGTCCTACTCAACCTAAACCCTCTGGACTCCAGAGTTTGTCTCAAAGCCTCTAACCTATCATTAACTTTGTCCTGTGTCTCATCAATTAGTACTATCATCCGTAAATAACATACACCATGGAATCTCCTCCTGATGAATAAACCGCGTCAACTTATCCATCACCAACGCAAATAGGAAAGGTATAAGAATTGGATCCTTAGCGAAGTCCCATCTCAACTGGGAAGTGATCTAACCCAAGTCTTGGATCCATAGTACATGTCCTTTATTGCCCTAATATAAACCATCGAAACGCCTCTAGCCTCCAAGCACCTCTAGAGGACATCCCTAGAACTTTGTCATAGGACATTTCAAGGTCAATGAACACCATATGTAAGTCATTCTTCTTTTCCCTATATTTCTCTACAGTCGCCCCATAAGATGGATGACTTCAGTAATCGATCATCATGGCATGAATCCAAATTGATTCTCGAAAATGGACACTCCACTCCTCATCCGTATATACACCATTCTCTCCCAAATCTTCATAGTATGGCTTCGTAATTTGATACTCTTGTAATTGTTACTGTCTTAGATATCACCATTGTTCTTGTACAATGGAACCATTGTACTCCTCCACTCATCGGGCATTTATTTCATCTTAAAAATAACATTAAACAACCTAGTTAACCACTTCATACCTTTCTTGCTGTGTTCTTCCAAAATTCCACCGGAATCTCATCGGGTTCGGTCGTTCTTCCCCTGCTAATCATACTAATTGCACATTTGACCTCCTAAACCCTAAAACACCTACAGTACCCAAAGTCTCCATGTCTTCCAGATTGCACCAAATCACCCAACACAATGTCTCTATCCTTTTCTTTGTTTAAGTGTTTGAGAAAGTATGCTTGTCATCTTTGCTTTATGGAGGTCTCTTCTACCAACACCTTTCCTTCCTCGTCCTTGATTCACTTTACTTGATCTAAGTCATGATTCTTTCTCTCTTGCTTTTGCGAGCCTATACAATTTATTATCTCTAGTTTTGTCCCCTAGCTTAACATACAAGCATTCCGAAATTGTTGTATTTGCCTTTGTAACTGCTAACTTAACTTCTGTCTTTATTGACTTATAGACTTCCAAAACGGTCCTCTTCTCTTCCTCACCTACGCACTCAACCATCTTTTTATATGCAACCTTAGTTGCTTCCACTTTGCCTTGGACTTCTCCATTCATCTGCCAATCTCCTAGACGACCACCAAAGTTACCCCTCGATACCCCTTGCACCTTTGCAGCTACATCCCTAATGCCATTAGCTATTTTATCCCATATGGTGTTTACATCCCTGCTACTAATCCAAGCCGCCATACGAATCAACTTCTTACCCATCTCCCAAAAAAGAGCAGGGTTAAAGCCACCTCATTTAATCTTTGGTCTGTCATATATGATCTTCTTCCTCCTATCCCTCTTAATCTCCAAGTCCATCACAAAAAACTTGTGTTGGGTAGTAAGATTTTCTCTCGAAATAACCTTGCAGTCCTTACAAAGACCTCTATCACCCTTCCTAAGGAGTAATTAATCTTTCTGAGTCTTTGCTACTTTGCTCCGAAAGGTAACCAAGTAATTCTCCCTCTTTGGATAGCACGAGTTAGCATTCACCAACTCAAAAGCATTAGCAAAATCCAAATGTGAAGCTCCACCTACAATTCTCTCCCCAAGACCAAAACCTTATGAACATCATCTATGCCACTAGATGTTGCCCTGATATGGCCATTACAATCTCCACCAATGAAGATCTTCTTGGTGTTTGGTATACCTCATCCAAATCCTCCCAAAATAGTTTTTTGTCCTCCTCATCCAAGCTCACTTGAGGCGCATAAGCACTAATATTGTGCAAAGTAAGCCCTCCAACGGCTAGCTTAACTATCATCATCTTTTCATTTATCCTCCTAACCTCCACCACTTTCTCCCTAAGGTTCCCTTCTAAAAAAATACCTACTCGATTTCTATCTCTCGAGCCTCTTGAATACCACAACTTAAACTTGTCCTCATTCTGTGCTTTGGTTCCTACCCATTTATCTCCTGGACACAAGCTAAATTTATCTTCCTCTTCTTGAGAATTTTCACTAGCTCTATGAACTTTCCCGTCAGCGATCCTATGTTCCAAGAACCTACACTCAGCTTAGGCGAATCATAGCCCACTTACCACTACTTCCCCTAGCCCTCGACCCCGACCAAAGACATGGTCCTAGTCCACTATCATTCACCAAGGCCTCTAGAAAGATGTAAACTACACAAGAATATGCTTTGAAATATTGGATCGGGTGAACAAGCTAGCAAGCAACTATACAATAAATCAAAACACTGCTCTGAAGTATATTAGAATGCAAGAAAGAATAGAGTATGAATTCCTAATCTGAACTGTACTATAAATCAGGAAAACAATCAAAATAATCAGACAATCTGAAAAGATAATGTCCAACTGCAACATCTACGTTCTTCAAAATAGTTCTTGTGATTTCAGTACTATATATGGCTTACATTAATGAGAAGTGTTTCTTTTATTGTTGTTTTAGTCATATCATTGTTGTTTTGAGTAATGGATGTTGTTTACTAGTGCACGTCTTCTTGATTTTACGAGATTCAAATTCGAGAACGAATTATTTTCAAGAAGAGCGGAATCATAGCATTCACGATGGCATACCTCTATTAAAGTTGACAAGTTCAATGAAGATGCAATGACAGTAATTAAGTCTTTACTCAGTTATATTTAGAGGCTTCATAGATAGACGGTTAATTGTGCTTCAGTTTTGACTTTTGTGTCCATAGTTCACATCAATTAATACTCATAGAAAAGCATACAATGCAATTGCTCATCACCCAAAGGTTGGCCAAAATGGCTACACACATAAATCAGCCTTATTGCATTGTTACACACATAAAATAGATAGCTTCTTATTTGTTTACATAGTCAAATACAAGCCATGAGACACACATAAATCAGCCTTATTACATTGTTACACACATAAAATAGGTACCTTCTTAATTATTTGTTTACATAGTTAAAGCCAAGCCATGAGACACTGAAAGATTCTTAATAGTGGCAAGGTGAGTAGCAATAGCAAGCATACTTTGCATAGTAATATTTGTGACCCCATGGTTTGTACTTCTTACAGATACCATATTTAGCTCCATAGTAATGCTTGCAATGATAACTACATTTGTAAGAGTATTGACAAGGTCCATTCCACTTGTCACTTTTTTTCCAACAGTATTTATTCCCTTCTGCCATTTGTATTTCTGCAACAATGACAAAATTGAAAACTCATGTTATGTACAAAGTTTAATAAAAAATAAACATTTTAAAAACTCGAAATCTTAAACAAATCATTATATTTGGTAGCTATAGAATCATGTCATTCATTCTCGATCGACTCACCAGTTGCAGCAACAAGGAAGAGGCAAAGGAGGAGGGCCAGAAAAGTAGTGTACTTTGCCATAGCTCTTATTTTCTGTTGATTTCTTGGTGAGGAAACAAACAATTGAAATGGTGGTATTTATAGTGTTGGAAACTCATATTGTCAACTTAATTCCATTTGATTTGTTCAAGGATTACGTTGGATGTTTGCTTAATTAATTATAAGATGGATAATTAAAAGTACACATCAAGTACAAAGAATTAGTCCACCACAATTATCATTTCTTTAATTGGAATGAATTTGAATTGATCAAAGAGCCACTTGAGTAATAAAGACTTCTACTAATTGATCAATTTCTTATCTCCACAAGAAGTAAATTACTAAATTAGAGAATATAAGAACACAATAAATTTTACCACAAGAAACTTTGGGTGTGCATAAATAGACACTTAAACTTGTATGAAATTGAACAAGAAGACACATGACATGTCCTACATGACATAATACACATAGGCCACCATATAGGACACAAAATTGGCATGTAGGACGTCACGTAGGACGAATGTGTCTATTTTTTCAATTTTATACAAATTTAAGTGTTTACTTGTGCAAACTCAAAGTTGGACTGCATAAATGTCAGCTGAAGTCAAGTTAAATGGCACATTTATGTATTATGCATTTAATAAATTATAAAGAAAACACCAAGATGAATTGTTTCAACTAGGAATCAAACCCAAGTATGTAGATGGACTAAAATTTGATTCAGTTTACATACTTTAAAATATCTCCAAAAGAAGTAATTTACTTAATTAATTTAAAAGATGGACAATTAAAATGGCACATCAAGTACAAATTAAGAATTAGTCCAGCACAAGTAGCATTTCTTTATTTGAAAAGAATTTGAATTGATCAAATTAAAGAGCCATTTGATTGGTAAAGTCTTCTACTAATTGATCAATTCTGTATCTCCACAAATTGCTTTTATGAGGTCACCCTCCCTTTTATGTTAATATATACATGTTATTTGACTCAATTTTTTTCTACTTTTGTGTTCAACAACAATAAACCTGATTTACAAAATAAACGGGAAAACAAATTGAAAGTTGTTGAGAATATATTAACTAATAAAAGTGGGCTCTCACTAATAGTTTAAGCTTTTAGATGAGATGGTTACACATTTAAACATGGTATTAGAGCAGGCAAAGGTCCTGGAATCGAATCTCACCCAAATTAAAAAGAATAAGAATTTCCACGTGTATGCTCTCTCTAACAGCTTAAGCACACACTTAAACAAAAGTAAAAACTTTATCATATCATCATATATTATTGAAAGTTGGAAACTACTTAAAATGTTATAAATATCCAAATTAATTAAATAAAAAGTAAATACAATTATGATAAATATTATAGTATAAATACAATATACAATATTTATTGTATTAAAGAAAATCTTTATCAACGTAATTCATTTATTAATGAATCTTAATAAGTTGTAAAGTGTTTATAGAAACTTTTCAAGAACTTATATATTTTATGATGTTATGTCCAAATTATTTGTACCTTTTTAGCTTCCTACATGTATCAACATAAGCATTAGCATCTATTCAAAACCTGGTCATTAAACATTAGGTTCTTTCGTGAAAGCTATAAAGGTGCATTTATTTAAATTTTAAAAACTGTCAAAGAAAATTGTTTTGCATTCTTATATATGTAATCCTAACTTTAAAACTTATATATTCTGACATAGTTGTCATATTTTGGATATATTTTTTATTCCTTTTGGCTTATAAATACGTCTTTCCCATAAAAATTTTGATATAGACATTAAATGGTTCAAAAACAAGTTATTCCAAGGATCGAGCTGGTGGTTCTGTGGCTAATTTTGTGTTCTTTAAATGAATTCATTACTGTACTATTTTCATTTCATTACCATGAAGGGTAGCAACTGTTGGACAAAATGATAATCACACCCAAGATAATGTCCAAGCTAAATAGCAATAGCAAGAGAGTAACAACGACACCAAATATTAAAATGGGGTAGATTTGATACCCGAATAATTAATACAATAATATTGATGAAAACTTGGTAGTGTCAAAAGACTACTATTTTTTTATAAGAACAACACTCTTTTATTTCTTACAACTCACAAAATATTACTTCCACACTATTTTCTCACAAACTAAGAAATAGCTTGTGGATTACTCTCTCTACTCTCTATTGCTTTCTCTAATTTTCGGTGTGTCTTCAATTGTTCAATTACTACTCTATTTATAGAGTTTTGAACATCTTGATTACATCATTAGTGACATAAAATGTGGCAACCAATTTCCACAAAATTTGGCTGCCAAACTCCACCAAAACTCTACCAAATTTTGACTACCAACTTCCACAAATGTGGCTAATCAACTTTCACATTTGTGGCTTTTACTTTCAACAAATGTGGCTGCCAAATTAGTTGCTGCCAAGCTTTTGTTCCCACAAATCTCTCCCTTAATTTTGATTTTTCTTCTTTACTCCAAGGCTTGATCTCAATCTCTGAAAATCTTCAAACTTGAGAGGCTTTGTAAAGATATCCGCAACTTGATCGTGAGATTTCACATACTTGAGTTCTACCTCTTTCTTGGCAATGCATTCTCGGATAAAATGATACCTTGTGTTTATGTGCTTGCTCCGATCATGATACACTGGATTCTTGGCAAGTGCTTGTGCAAATTTGTTATCAACACAAATCATTGTGGCTTCAATTTGCAGTAAATTGAGTTCCTTCAATAATCTCCTCAACCAAATAGCATGACACGTACATGATGTTGCTGCCACATATTCAGCTTCACAAGTCGAGAGAGTAACAATTGATTGTTTCTTTGAACTCCAAGAAATAACACAATCACCCAAGAAAAATACAAAACCAGATGTGCTTTTTCTATCATCAACATCTCCCGCATAATCACTATCACAGTATCCCACAAGATTAAAATCATCAGAAGAAGAATAAAATAGTCCAGGGTCTATCGTACCTTTTAGGTAACGTAGAATTCTTCTAGCGACCTTCAAGTGAGTGGAGGTAGGAGCTTACATGAAGCGACTTACTACTCCAACCGCAAAGAGTATATCTGGTCTCGTACATGTCAAGTACCTCAGACTTCCTACGAGACTTTTGAACAGAGTGGAGTCCACCTTTTCTCCATCATTAAACTTTGACAATTTTGTTTCACTTTCCATTGGGGTGTTCACAAGGTTGCAATCGAACATGTTGAACTTCTTCAAAATCTCTTTTGTATAGCTTTCTTGAGATATGAAGATGCCTTCCTCCATTTGCTTCACTTCTAGGCCCAAGTAATATGACATGAGCCCTATGTCCGTCATCTCAAATTCAAGGGACATAGCTTTCTTGAAAGCTTCAAACAAAACTGGGTTGTTACCTGTCAGAATGAGATCATCAACATAAAGACAAACAAGCAGAATATCTCCGTTAGTCTGAACTTTAATGTAAAGAGCATATTCATGAAGACAACGAGTAAACCCATTGTCTTGAAAGTAATTGTCAATTCGACGATTCCATGCTCGTAGAGCTTGCTTCAACCCATATAAGGCTTTCTTCAACCTTAACACCTTATCTTCATGATTTTTGACCACAAAGCATAATGGTTGTTCAACATAAACTTCTTTTTCAAGATATACATTCAAGAATGCCGATTTGACATATAGTTGATGGATTTTCCACTTCATTTGCGCCGCCAAAGAGATTAATAGACGGATCGTCTCCATGCGGGCAACAGGTGCATAGACTTCCTTGTAGTCGATGCCATGCCTTTTCTTGTAGCCTTTAGCCACCAGTCTTACCTTGTATCTTTCTACCCCTCCATGGGCATTTTTCTTCTCTTTGTATACCCATTTGGTTCCAATTGCTCGATGATCCTTGGGAAGAGTTGTTAACTCCCAAGTGTTGTTCTTCTCTATTGACTTAATCTCCTCCTCCATGGCTTGTCTTCACCTTTTGTCAGTAACAGCTTCATCAAAATTCATTGGTTCACTATTAGCAAAGAGACAATACAAAAAATCAAAATTAGTAATTTCTTTTGTGTCATCATAGAGTTCTTGGATGCTCCTCATCCTATGCGGCCTTTCACTTAAACTCTCTTGAGTAGATGGAGATGCAACATTTGCTGGTGAAGGAGGTGGGGTTGCATCCTATGCAGGTGACATGGTCTCCTGTTCTTCTTCATCTCCAAAATATGGAAGAAAATCATATGTTCTTTCTTCCGGAGCCTCCCAATTCCAAGCTGCTTCTTCATCAAATTTAACATCACGACTCACCATCACTTTGTCATTGGTTGGATTGTATAACTTGTAGCCTTTTGAACTCGCGTCATATCAAACAAACACATACTTGACACTACGATCATCAAGTTTAGCTCTCCCTTGATGTGGAACATGAGCATAGGCTATGCTTCCAAAGATTCTCAAGTGCTTGACACTTGGCTTTCTTCCGCTCCATGCTTCTTGAGGTGTTTGATCTCGTACATTTTTTGTTGGAGACCTGTTGCTTAAATAAACTGCACAAGAAACAGCCTCAGCCCAAAATTCTTTTGGTAGATGTTTAGCTTTCAACATATATCTAGTCATATTAAGAATTGTTCTATTCTTTCTTTCTGCAACTCCATTTTGTTGGGGCGAGTAAGGTATCGTCAGAGGGTGTCGAATCCCATGAGATTGACAAAAGTCCTTAAATTCTTTTGAAGTGAATTCGCCTCCTCTATCGGACCTTAAAGCTTTTATTTCATAGCCACTTTGTTTTTCAACAAGTGCTTTGAAATTTTAAAAAGCAACAAAAACTTCAGATTTTTGCTTCAAGAAGTATACCCAAGTCTTTCGACTGAAATCATCAATAAAGAGCAAGAAGTATTTACTCTTACTAAAGAAAGGTGGATCGATTGGACCACACACATCAGTGCGTACAGGTTGGAGTGGCTTACTTGTTCTTGATGTAGTCTCCTTGGGAAAACTCCTCCTCGCATGTTTTCCAAGAAGACAAGCTTCATACAATTGATTTGGATGGTTGATTGACGGAATCCCATCAACCATGTTCTTGTCTCCCATTGATTTGAGCGCTTCAAAGTTCAAGTTCCCAAATTGCATATGCAAACACCATGAGTCATGTTGCACATTAGCCTTCAAACACTTTGCATAGATGGTTTTAAGATTCAAAGGGAACAACCTATTCTTTGCCATATGTACTTTAGCAATTAAGTTGTTACTTGAATCTCTAAGCCAAAGATGCATATTTTTCATATGAATATCATATCCTTTTTCACGAAGTTGACCCAAACTCAAAATGTTACTTTTCAATTTTGGCACATAATAAACATTGTTAATTAATTTATGGCCACCATCTTTACAGGATATCAAAATTGTACCTATCCCTTCAATTTGAATCTTTGAGGTATCTCCAAAAGTCACATTACCTTTCACCATCTTCTTTATTTCCACAAACTTGTCTTTGTGGCCACACATATGATTGCTTGCTCCATTGTCAAGATACCATGAACGGCAACCATCTGTATTTTCTTCTTTGAGTGTCAATTTGACTCATCTTCGTCTTTGTTGTTGTCAACAAGATTAGCTTTCTCTTCAACACTACTACAACATTCCCAAGAGTAATGTCCAATTTTATGACAGTTATAACACTCAATTTTAGATTTGTCATACCTCATTTCATTGGTACCTTGATAGGCTCCACGTCCTCTACCTCCTCGTTGACCATGGCCACGACCTCTGAATGACTGGTGACTTGTATCTTCATTGTTGAATTTGTTGATATAACTTCTTCCTCCTTCACGACCGCCACGGCCTCGCCATTGTTCATTTCCTTTGTAACTTTTTTCACCTTCAAAACCTTTGAAGGATGCCTGAGTTTTAAGAAGTTGCTCTAGTGGCTCTTCTTTTCTCCTTTTCATTTTTTCTTCGTGGGCTTGTAAAGAACCTTCCAAATTCTCTACCGTCATAGAGTCTAAATCTTTAGACTCCACAATAGCACACACCACATAATCAAATTTAGGTGTTAGAGAACGAAGGATCTTTTCTACCATACGAACATCATCTACTTCCTCCCCGTATCTTCCTAGTTGATTCACAACAGCCATCAATTATGTGTTATATGTTAAAGTCCAAGCACATTATTAGCCATCAAATAGATTTATTGAATTTTTCTTTTTATCCTAGATCAAATTAGTCATTTGTGAACTAGAATTTTATTTGTTCTATAAAAATTTACATGGGATTCACGTGCAACGCACGTATTTAGAAACTAGTATATAAAATATTGGTGTAATATATAAATATGCCCTTTAACTTGGCCTCAGCTCACATTTATGTCCTTCAACTTCGGGTATGCACGAGTAGACACTTAAACTTGTATAGAGTTGAATAAATAGACACACACATCCTACGAGGCATCCTACATGGCAATTTGTGTCTTGCGTGGTGTCCTACGTGTATTATGTCACGTAGTACTCATGTGTTTACTTGTTCAACTTTATATAAGTTTAAGTGCCTACTTGTGCACACCCAAAGTTGGAGGTAAAAAATGTAAAATAAGGCCAAGTTAAAGGGCACATTTATGTATTATGCCTAAAATATTTGATATCATAAAATTCACTACGTGTTCTTAAAGAATTTATCCTCTTCAGATGTAATGAAAAGGGAACTTGTGGCATCTTGTGGGATGTAGGGTAAATCTATAGAGATATATTGTATAGGAATAGAAAAAGGTTTGGGGGAGGAACTATCTATTTTTTAGAAAATTAGTACTAGGAATAGGAGTTAATTTATTAATGTTTGATTCCCTATCCGGATTTAAACATTTTTAATCAAGAAATGAATTTACGTGTATCGGCATGATAAAATTTGACGTTTAAAAACCGAAGTTCCATCCGTGATCAATATTTTTTTTGAAAGTAAACCATAATAATAATGATTGAAAGAATTTATAAATCTTCAATAAAATATTGAAAGAATAATGATGTTCTTCGCTATTCACAAAAATATATAACTAGAAGAAGAAGATCAAGAGGATAATTGGTTACAGACATTCAGAGTTTCCTATCACTTACTTAGGATGCCCTTTATATGTTGGTAGACAGAAAATATGTTATTTCAATGAGATAGACAACAAGGTGGTCAGAAAAATCACTGGGTGGCAAGGTAAACTTTTATCGATTGGAGGAAAGAACATTCTGATAAAGCATATGCTTCATTCACAACCTATACACCTGCTAGCTGCTAATGAACCTCCTAAAACTGTTCTTGAAGATATTGAGACTTATATGGCAAGGTTTTTCTGGGGTACTACTGATGGTAACAAGAGATATCATTGGAGTAAATGGGGAAAACTTTGTTATCCATTTGAAGAAGGGGGTCTCGATTTCAGAAACTTACGAGATGTTAGCACTAATTTGAACATGAACAGATGGTGGAGGTTTAGGACTTGCAAGTCCTTATAGGTTGACTTCCTAAACCATAAATATTGTAACATCTCCTCTCCTGTAGCTGTACAAAGAAAGACCACTCAATCCCGTACTTGGAGAAGTATGCTTAATTTAATGAAAGATCACTCAATCCCATACCTGGAGAAGTATGCTTAATATTAGAGATCAAGTAGAGGATAATCTACTTTGGAAGATTAATGCGGGCACATCTAATTTTTGGTGGGATAATTGGACAGAAATGAGAGCCATTGCTCACATCATTCATATGGAAACTATTCCCAATAATCAGAACACCATCAATTTTATTATGGAGGGCAAATGGCAGATTGAGCACTTAAACTTCCCTGAATATCTTGTTGAATACATTCTTTCTACTGGTATTGGAAAGAACAATGAATCTGATCAAGCTATATGGATACCAAATAACGATGGGTCCTTTACTACTTCCTCAGCTTGGTCTATTGCCAGACAGAAAAAAGAAAAATCACACTTCATGAAGAGAATCTACATAAGTTTATTCCTTTTAAAATGTCTTTTCTCATGTGGAGGATCTTGAAAGAGAAACTTTCCATGGATGATAAGCTAATAAAATTTGGCTATACTTATGTTTCTAAATGTTTTTGTTGCAGGAATTCTCAAAAAGAAACTATCCATCACACATTTATAGAAGACGACATTGCTAATGCTACTTGGAATGGATTCAGGAATCCGCTTGATATTAGATGGGACAACATACCCACAAGGACTATGATTCTCAGGTGGTGGAGTATCAAACCTGTCAACAATATTCATCAGAACATAATACATATAGCTCCCATAGTAATTTGCTGAGAAATATGGGAAGCCAGATGTGCAAATAGATATAGATGTACTAACATCTTTGTCGGGAGGATTACACATAGTATTCTTTCGCACCTCAAATGGGTGATATCTAATACAAGAAGCAACACCAACTGGGCTAATATTTGGAATATCATATGCGTACAAATTATGAAACTTAGCCCTCGGATTGAATGTATACTTGTTAAATGGACTAGACCCCCGGATACTTGGTTTAAGATAAACACAGATGGGAGCAAGAATATAGAAGGGTCAGCTGGTATAGGAGGCATTTGTAGGGATATGAATAGAGTAATGGTAATGGCTTTTCATTGCTCTGTAGGTAATATCAGTAGCAATTTGGCAGAGGCAAAGGCTGCCTCTTTTGGGCTGAATTGGTGCAGAAATAATAGCTTGAGGCATATCATACTTGAATGTGATTCTCTTTTGGTTGTAAATATATTATTAGGAAAGAGCAATATCCCATGGAAGATGAAAGACATTATACAGGAGGCCGAATATGGGAATTGCAAGATGCAACATTGTTATAGAGAAGCTAATCAGGTTGCAGATGCGTTGGCTAAATGGAGTATAGGAAGAACTAACAGAGCTATCTCTTCTGCTAACAGATTGCCTGATTTGGCAAAAGGAGCTTACAAATTGGACCTGCTTCATATGGCATCTATTAGACATATTCACAGAAGAAATCAATTTTTGTAATAGTGAAAGCGTATCTTTACCCTGTTTTATTGCAGACTTTTACCGGATAAAAGATACGTTAGCTATTTTCTTTTAGTATAAGAACTCGTTAAGGTGTTAAGGATAATTAAGTAGTCCTACTCCTATGTAAACAATTTTGATATAAATATAAGGGACAAGCCACCATACAAAAAAAAAAAAAAAGCCACCATACGGCGAAGATGCATTCAAAAGAAGAAGAAATGTTGAAACTAGAACTCTAACAATACAAACTCTAAAGTGTACATGTCTGCTTACTAAATAAAACTATAAAAGATTATTTATAATGGTCCACAATGTTGAAATTCTAAAAATATCAAACTTCTATATTGACATGATCTACGATCCAATCCACGATTGTACATTAATATGCGGCCTGTGCATTATTGCCTTTAAGCTCATCATTGATTGCATATTAGGGTTTTTGAACTGCTCTTAGTGGATTAACCTATGAACCGTACATTGATTCACAGTTTATAAATTCAGTCGTTGGTCCTCCTATCATCTTGATCTTCTATGCATGTATGAGCCATGAATGAAACATATTGTTATAAATATTTAAATCTTTCCATGAACTAATCCATAGATTATGAACTAATCGGCAATCGTGGGTAACCCTTTTTCTAGTAGTTTTTATTTCCCCTTTCCTCCTTTTTTCCATTCTTACTTCTAAAACCTAAAAAATAATATTGTACCATTAAAACACATAAAACCATACATAAGAACATATAAAACCTCTAGTAAAATACATATAATGTGACCTTATTTCAAGGTATATCCTTGTGTATATACCAACTTTATCTATCAGATAGTCGGGATTCATGGAAGACTCATGAAGACCATTGGTAGGCGTGCCAATTTGATCTCTATATAATTTTTTAAGCAAGTGTGCAACTCTGATCCTAAGACTATAACATGTGCATATGTGCACTTCAATCAAAATGAAATGTAATGTAATGCATGCGTCCAATACCGATGCCAGAATATTAATACAAATCTTATATATATATAAGAGAATCCTAGGTTCGCCCATGTGGCACCCTTAGAATACAAGAATTTACTTTTTGTGTTTTCCTTCGTGTTTTAAAGTTTTTTTACCCCTATTTTATTTTTACCATTAAACCGGCCTCTTTTACTCTTGTGTCCCTTCAGACTATTATATCCCTTCGATTGCGTCTCTTCAGGAACTACTTATAAAAACTAGGCAAATCATATCCGTTGTTGTATCTTCTTCTTCGTGACAAATTTCATCGCTAATTTCTGTGGAACTTCGTCAATTCCTTGGAAATCTATTTTGGATCTTCACCAAAAAAATATGGCATATAAAGTTGCTTTAAAAAATATAGTAAACAATATAGAATATGTACAATGCTAAGAAGAAGAAGAACAGAAAACTTAGAAAAACTGTGGTTTAAAAATGTGAGAGAACCCCTCTGTTCATTCAGAAAAGTTTAAATGTTTCAATTACTACTTTTTTATTCTTTGTTAATGGTTAAACAGGAAAAGATTGGGGAGTCTCAATTATTAAAACTACTGCTACTTGTAACCTTTCTCGATTCTCCTAATTACTTGTAATTGTTTTTATTTTCTATATTTTTTCTCAACTGGGGCCCTCCATAATAACAAACTTGTGACTTGATTTGTTCATAATTTTTTAGTTGTTCTTTTTTTTTTAAAAAATAATGTATTTCAAAATATTTTCAGTTCTTAAATATGATTTAAAAAGTTTTTAAAAACTTAATGATATCTTTTTATGATTTACTAGGTCTAGAATAATTAAGAAACACACATTTGAGAATGCAGGGGGTTGATATCTTTCACATAATTAATTTATTATGGCATATTTACGGGTGTTTATGGAAAATGACATGGAAGAGCAAGGAAAACAAGCTGCTACTAGCTAAAGAATATAATGAATAATAGGCCATCAAATTGAGTATCTTATACTTTGCATACACATGTACCAAACAATAGAGAAAGTGATAATTGACTTAATCTATGAAAAATCATTCAATATTGAGAAGCCAATTATATCAAAGAACAAATATTATAATTGAAAATATGTAGAAGATAAAATTTATAAAAGAATAAGAATTTTACAATCTTTCAAGTTCTTTATATATGTGACAATACCAAATTTCTAATATTCGGATATTAGAAAATGATCATTCATAATCTTAATGAGGTAATGAATTACCGTGCGAAGCACGGATAAGTTATCTAGTAGATAAATATTAAATAAATAGATAAGGAGAAAGGAGAAAAAATTAACATGGTACAAGAATACGTAAAGAAACAAAAAAGGAAGGGCGGAGGGGGGATAATTTAAACATGGATATTAATTAATTATGAAAATCAATCAACAAAGAAGCAAATAAAGAACACAAAAAATAGAGTTTAAATATGAAACTTTACGCTTACCAAGATGCATTATTCCACTTGTAAAATATTTCTACATCATTATGCTTTAATACATCATAGAATTCAAGTACTCATATTTTTTTACAATATTGCACTATATTATATCAAATATATCATCGATCATATATAATTTTGTATCGGAATAGAACACAATAATCTGAGCATATTAAATAATGATAGCTTAGTACCTTATTCTATGTTCATATGCATTATTCAACTACTTATTTTTTTCAGACATATTATACATTGCTATCACATTCACTTCAGAAAATTAAATAGATAAAGTGCAGTGGGATATGGTTTATGACTTTTCACCAAAAGCACATTATTTATTTTAATCATTATATCATTAATATTGTGTATTGAGATTTGAATTCAATGTATTATCCATATAAAAGTGACGTAAGACATAAATCATTAGGACTTGAATCTAACATCTTATTATCATGGTGCATCAAGAATCTAATCAGATGTCTTACTCTCTTATCTCTATTAGACTTGAATATATCGTTATACCCTTTCAAAATATTCATCACATTTAATAATGAGATATAAGACAAATATACAAAGAAAATTTCCTTTTGAAGTGACATATTTTAATGACATATATGAACAATTTTGAGGTATTCATACATTAATTGCATATATAATAAATGAAAATTTCTTACATGGATTTAAGTCGATCAACATGAAAGTAGATGTAATGATTAAAAAAATTATCGTGAAATCCACGATAAACAAACATATGCTAAAAGCAAATATTGTACTATTTTTGTTGATTCTACTGTGATATAGTAATTAGTAATAAATATAACTAAGATTAATAGAAAAGTTACATCATGGTTATTATAACCGCTAGTAAATAGATCATGATATTCTTTTCCAATTTTGGTATATTATTCAGAGCCACAATTCAAAGCTTGATATTGTAACTTATCATAAAACTCCTTATATCTTTGATATTATCAAAGTATTTTCATGAGATGACATTAATAAGAAGAAGAATATAGTAGGAAGAAAAGAGAAGACACTTCGGGTTTTCAACATTTCTCCAAAAGATAGACATTCACTATAATATAAATTTATATATAATACCAATAGAATTTAAAATTCATCCTAAATCTACATAAATTATTATGCTGAAAATTACTGTAGTAACTGAAAGTAAATTTCAATAAAAGTTGTGTCAAAGATACATGGCCTTAGCAAATCTTGGTTTTGCCTGAGCAAGAAGAGGTAAGGTACCAAAATGATCAGTCTTAGATGACTCAATTAAGTCATTGGATGGTGAATTTGGTGGTAAACTCCAAGCAAACCCATGAAGAAGCCTAGCAACTAACATTGTAGTAATTGTAGAACCAAGTTTCACTCCCGGACATCCTCTTCTTCCAAAACTAAATGACAACAAAACTTTAAATCAGTGAGAACTACTTCACCACCTTCTTTTATGAGGTGGCGCTCTGGCTTGCACTTCAATGGATCCTCCCAAACTCTTGGATTCCGAACAAGGCCACGACGACTTAATAGCACTACACTCCCTTTAGGGATGAAGTACTTTTCACCAACGATGGTATCAGAGACAGACACATGAGAAATGTTAAAAGGCGATATGGGGTGGAGTCGAAAAGCCTCTTTTATGCAAGCTTTAACATAATTTAGCATTGGCAAGTCTGATTCTTGAACCAATCTATTCATCCCAACAACAGTGTGGAGTTCTTCTACGGTCCTTTGCATTAACTTTGGTTGGTTCAACATTTCGGCAAGTGTCCATTCAACTGCATTTGAGGAATTATCCACGGTTGCCAACATGAGTTCCTGAATATTATTTATTTGTAACAAATCATGTCATGTCAGCACTCTCTAATGAGATGAACATTAATTCATGCCTGATTTTTATTTTGTTTAGTTAATACATAGGATATAAATAGATATTTTATTCATAGGTATGAATAAGATTCATTGTTTGTTTGGTCAAGCTTTTGAGAAATCAATTGAGGCGTTTAAACAAGCGTTTAAGGAAAAAGATGTATTTTAGAGTAGTAGCAGAAGTTGTTTTTCAAAAACTGAAAAAATATATTTTTCCGACAAGCATTTTTAGAACCTTGGCAAAGTACAAATAACTGTACTAGTATTTTTAAAAGTGCTTTTCAAATTGATTATCCAAACGCAAACTGCTCCTCCAAATGTACTTTTACTATAAGTACTTGATGATATCATATTTCTAATTACATTCCCACTATAACGTCTTGTCACTTTTCTTAAGTTAATAATAGTTTGGTTGTTGCATTGATTGTAAATGAATCGATGAATTCTCCTCATTTTCATCCATTGATTACCAATGGTGAGAAAAACAGAGGTCAAGGAGCCATTACTAATGAGGCTCGCGGACATGCAAATAGGCCTGGAGGAGAAAATAGAATCCTGAATTTGTAAGAACTCACGAGCAAGCTCAGGGGAAGTTACAGGAATGACATGGACAGTACCGATACGAATGCAAGCGATTTCAGTGTCCATTTCCTCCATAATTTTGTGTATCCATTAATATGTTGGCTTCTTGTTTAGGAGCATTTGAGGAAGCTGGCTACCAATTATAGGCCATGGCTTTGGACCCGGAGGTAATGATGTTTTTCTTATTATACTATTCTATTTGCTTGTAACTTTAAGAACAGTAGAAATGAAGATCCTCCGTAGAAGATTAACAAGGTTTGAAATTTTAAAAAATTTCATCTTTTTTTCTTGTGATTGATAATTAAGGCTGAGGTTCAAAGATATAATTGCATATTATCCACTATTTATAGCTCTCTATGAACATGAAAGTAGTGTTGGGTTTTAAAAGGTGTGAATAGAAAATAAAGAGTTGTGGCTTTTATGAAGAGTTGTGACTTTAATGAAAAGTTGCGACTTTTATGAAGAGTTGTGACATTTATAAAAGTTGTGACATTTATGAAAGATTGTGACATTTCCAAAGGGTTGTGACTTTTCCAAAGGGTTGTGACATTTTCGATAAGGCACAATAAGTATTTGTACACACTACTCTTTGTTGTCTATAAATAGAGGGATATCCTCTCATTTTGAAACAACCAATTTTCAACTTCTTCAATTCCACTATTAAATCTAGTATTCTAAGTGTATTTTACTGCGATTGAGTGGTTTGCTGACACCGTGGTTTTAGGTACCAATACACCGGTGAGTAAGATCGTTCTATGATGGGAGGATATATTCCATTAACCTCGGGTACTTGATGGGAGTAATTTCCTTAAGGACACACTGTGCATTCAGTGGGCTCGATTTTCTTCTTTAAGAAAAAATATTTTGTACATTATTTCTAATCTGTTTCAGATTCTACTTTCTTTACTGGATTTAAGTTTCTCGTTCAAGAGATATATATACATATAGTCCATATAAATAAATTAATTTCATTCTAACTTTTCAACCTATCTGTTCGCACAAAAAATCCATATTAGTTCAATTCACAACTAGAATAATAATTAGAGTAAATTTTAAGAATGACAAACATAAAATCCATATTAGTGCTCTATAGTTATAGTTTAGATAATTGCGTTCCATAGTTATATTCATGTATGGAGCTTCTGATTTGTATAATTCGCTAAATACATCATTTATATATAAATTGGTCAGTATAAATTCATTTATACAATTGGATAATTCGTATATGAAACGTTTCAATTTTTTCTATATTTATGTATGTATACAGTATATGTTCATCTTTAATTCTGATAATTATGTTTGTATATTAGATGTAATTTGTATATGTATATGTGTTTTTTGTTAGGCTTGTCCATTGTATATGTGTTTTTTGTTAGGCTTGTCCATTGTATATGTACATATAGCTGTAATTTGTATATGTATGTGTTCTTTGTATAAGTATATATGTGGAATATGTATACAAATAAGAAACAGTATTAGTTGTAATTTGTATAAGTATATGTTCTTTTTGTTGTGCTTTTTAGTTGTATATGTTTATATGTGTAATATGTATTAGTTGAATATGTATATGTATATGACAGTTCATAAAAAGAATTGAAAAAATATTATACAGAATACAAATTAAAAAAAAATATAAAGTTGATTTCAACACGTTTTTTGCAGTTACCTGAAATTTTGATGGCACAATCGGGAGGGTAATGGCGAAAATTCAAAATTTAAAAAATAATGCGGGTGAGAAGAAACTAATCTGGGTGAGAAATTTTAGGAGAAAATGGTGTAAATGGGGAGAAAAAAGAACCGCTTTAATTTGTATATATCTTTATATAAATATACCTTCCCCTTTTTTACTAATCTAGGTGGGAAATTTTATTAGGAGAAAATGGTGTAAATGGGGAGAGAAAAGAACCGCTTTAATTTATTTATATATCTTTATACAAATATACCTTCCGTTTTTTAATTTAAGTCAAATACAAAACCGCGGATTCCGCCGGATGGCAAATTATGTGGAATAGTAGCTGCGAATCGGAAATAAAATAAACTGTAGCTATAGCATTTAATATGAATTAAATGTTTGCTAATTCATACAATTTTCCCTACTAATTATCACAAAATACTATCCTAATCCAGCTCTCAACTATAATGAATATGAACCAAGTAAATCACATATCCTTTAAAACATGCTCATGAGTCATGGAATTCAATCCAAACGAGGAAAATAATCAAATAACTCATATCATGTGACGAGTTCCTACTTAAATGTTTGTCATCTCATTTATACGGATCTCCATTACACATTATCCCATTTGTTCAATCAAACATTATATTAACACTTCATAAAGAATCAAAGAAACTCAACTTTTCTTAATTAAAGCCTAAAAATTTTAATTATGATTTTTCCTTTCCTTGAAAACTTTGAATAATCCCAATCTAGCCAAATATGCAATCTAGATCAGTAAACGATTTTGTAGTCACTCATATTTCCATGAAAAGAATCGGCTCAAAATGTCCACTTCGAGTCTTACAGGTGCCGAATCTGGAAATTTCTTTCAAAATCATTCTATTCATATCTTACGGAACGTGTTCATTTATCGGCATAACCCCCTCCCCCCCCACCCCACCCCACCCCACCCATAATCAAATCTTGAAATACCTACCAAAATCTTGAAATCTTGCCCATTGTGAATGGATCATTGCAATTGTGAGGAACCCGATCCCGACCAAGAATCACAATTTTGAACCAACCACCATCATTGTAAACCTCTTATACCCCTCACAGACACTACTCTAACCCGCAATTGTGAATAGCAACGTCGTAATTGCGAGAATCGCTTTAGACTCAGATAAAAAAAATCAACCCTTGTATATGCGAACAAATTGCAATTGTGAGATTCTTTCAGGAGATGATACTTCACAATTGCGAACAGCACTAGATACATCAATTGACAACAACCACTACATTCAGCCAAACTCTCATTGAACCCTCGAGATTTGTTCAAGATTCCACGGAAATAGAAAATATGTAGATTGACTAAACAACCACACTTACGATTTGTTGGATCCTTCAAATCACCTATTTTGAATCGTCTTGATTGAATATTGATCATGATCAATACTAAATTTCTTAAACTTTAAATTTTCAACCAATGAAGAAGCCCTTATGATGCTAGTCCTTGCCTTGGGACAAGGTTCGAAACTAGGCATACCTGCCATCTCTGTCAAACTCACGTTTTAAATCACTTCCAAACACTTTGGGATCCGTACAACCTATCCAAATAAATCAAAATTTCCTTTTTGGACCTAACAAAACTGTCAAAATTCAATATTGAGCTCATTTACCTGAAATGTTAACTTTGGTCAAATTTTCAAACTTCCAAACCTAAAGCTCATCAAAATCTCACTAATTAGGACATCCTGTCACCAATCCTCGTAGATTAAAAATGACATACATAAGTTGGGAAAGGGGATAAAATAGGAAAAAAACACATCAAAAACACAAAACAACCAAGAGGATCATTACATTTACCATGCATCGCATGTAATTGCAAGAAGAAATTAAAGATCCTTCTTTTTGTCATATTTTTCATTTATGCTTAAACCATTTTCTCAAGTACATTATCGAGCAATAGAAGTAATAATATATGCACAGACACATATATAAAGGGAACTAGAAAAGTACTAAAAACAAACTAAAAATTAACTTTGTGGTATTCTTGATCAAGGTTTACTTCAGACTCTTATCAATAAAAATAAAACTATAACAAATAAATTCAATTATTTTCCATTGCGATTAATGAGGGGGCTTAGACTTAAAAGATTATTTCTTGAACATAGTAGAACCAACATTATCAAAAGTAATTTTAGTAATAAATTAATTTTATTAATATTTAAACATGCTGAAACCAAGATTAGTTTAGAAAATTAACTAAAACATATAGAAAATCACATAAGTGTAACATTTGCTTTTCATCAAGGATTCTCTTTTTTTTACTCATGCCGTGGCATTTTAAAAAGAATGATCTACTTTTTTTTAGTTTGTTTTAAAAAAATAATACTAAGAGAACAAAATTATAAACAAATAACAAGTTTTTGTATTAATTATTGATCAAGGTCCATTTCCTTCTTCTTTTTATTTTTTAGTTGTAATTGATTTTGTTTTACTATTGAAATAAGAGAGTAGAGACAAGTGGCAATCTAAATAGAACAAGGTCAACAATTCAAATAAAAACTATAAAACTATATGAGTCTTTTTCCATCAAGATTAACAAGGCAAGTTACTTCGAAAATAATTATCTTACTCGAATTAATATTATGAAAAAAAATACTTCCATTTTTAATTTTTTAAAATTATTAATATATATTGAACCCAAATAAGTAAAATTTAGAATTACGACTTAATTAGGACCTTATCAAATATCATTACAAGTGAAATTAAACAACTTTCGTATTATTTTTTCTTTAATTATGAGCTGATTATTTTTTCAAATAGATATATAATGAACAATAGAAGTACTAATATATATGTATGAATCCACACACATATAGAAAAAGCCCGATTAATTAAAAATATGATATTTACTTTAACTCGACTTTAAATAAATAAAAAATAAAATAATTATAAAAAATAAAAAATATGTGGCAATAACATTAATTTTAATTTGCCATTGAAATTAATGACAATTGACTAGGATTTCGATGTGAAGAGAGTCAAAACTAAAACAAAACTGTAACTGATAAATTTGACATTTTTTCACTACTCATTAATTTAACAATTTGTTTCTGTCTGTACATTAAACATGAATACTGTGGGATGTTTTAAATGTAACTTTTTTAAAGATTAAATTGCATTAATTTTGGTCTTATTTCCACCCAACTGTTCTCCATTTTTTGTTTAGTTTTCAACTTTTTGTTTGGTTTCTAATGTGGTATTTGGAGTCCGCATTGGAGCTTTGACTAAATTCGAATCGTGCACTGCAGGGCCCATTGGTGGGTGGTACTCCCAACAAAATTTTCTCCATGCCTAGGGACCTCCAATTAAGGGTTAAGCAGTCCCACTACCGCATCACAACCCATATTGATATTTAATTTTCAACTTTGATAGCATAGTAAAATGAGAATGTGTAAAAAATTAACTAGATATATGATGATTTAGTTGTAACATATATATCAGAATTATAGAGAATAAAATTAGACAAAATAATTTAATGTTCTAGGTAAATGGACCAATTAGTGAAGGGTAACAAATAGAATAATTATAAATTCAGATTTTTGAGGTTTTATATTAGTTATTAGGTATATGTTATAACTAAAATCACTAAGGTTGTGTTTGATATATATAAGAAAATATATAAAATATTTTAACTTAAAAAATATTATTTTTTAGATGGTTTTAAAAGACTCATTCTTAATTAATAATACAATGTGAAAGATATGATAGGGAGATAATGATTCTATGATGTTTTTGAGCATTAATATACATAAGTACCGATTGAAATAATTAAAATGAAGAATTAAAATATTTTTTAAAGAAAAATAACTCATTTATATCAAGGACCTTAAGTGACAGATGTCCTTTTTTCTTATAATTCATAACATTTTTAAAACATACATTTAAATAACTAAACACTGAAAAATGATTTCATCAGAAAATATTTCGCTTCTTATTAAATTCCTAAAAGAAAAGAAAAATATAGAGACAAAACTATACTTTTGTCTTGACTCAAAAAAAGAAAAAATGGTCAAAACAATTATTAATATTGTTACACTAATATGCATACTAACTAGAGGAGGATGCTATATATACATGTCCCAAAGAAAGAAACCAATCCAAATTAGAGCTTCTTCAAGTGAAAAAATAAAAAAGACTTATAAATATGGTCTTCCTTCTTTTTCTTTCTTGAGTTTCATTCTTCAAAGAAACACCTCCTTGTTATTTTTGAAGAACAAGATTTTCAATGATAGAGAATTCAATGGCTTCTTTTTATCATCATGGTATGATAAATGAAATCTGTGTGTTGTTGATTGATAATGATAAAAATTTTGTTGATGAGATGCTCGATTTATTCAAGTCTTACGAGTACAAAGGTAAATTTGCACAACCCTAAAAAACATATCTAGAAATTAATTTTGTGTGATATGTTTTATTTTTATATTAGATTTATTGATATGATACTTGTTATCTTTTTTTTTTTAATCTTATATCAGTCACTCTTTAGATCTCATTAATTTTTTAGATCTTGAATTTGTTTTTCTGATTGTCATAACACTGTTTCTTTACTTGTTTTTTTTTTACTAGTTACTAGATGATTTTTTTTGTAATTTTTTCATAAGCTAGTTACTAACAAGCGCTTGTCATTCACTCGATTAATGTTCTCTGTAGAGATCTATATAATTTTTAGTGACAGTGATAGTTTATATTAATTTTCTTGTCATTTCAATTTTACTCGGTATCATTTTGTCAACTTACGTATGTGTTTTACTCTTGATCTTTTTGTAGAAAAAGAAAAGAAAATGTTCTTTGTCAATTGATCTAAAGCGACAAAGAGTTGGAGGAGTAAATCAATTAAGTTCTTCAGATATAAATTTTAATTAGGGCTTAGATCTTTGATTTATACAAATTTGTTTATGATTTAGAGAAATAAATTATTCAGATAGTAAAGACACACGATTAGAACAATGCAAAGAAAGAGAAAGAGAAACTGATGGGGTCAATTTGGCTATTATTATTATTGACTATGAGATTAAAAAAAAAACATTTTGTCTTTGATAGGATGTAGACAAAAAATACTCACTTTTAATTTTTTTAAATTATTAAGATATACTGAACCCACATAAGTAAAATTTACAACGACAACTTAATTAAAACTTGTTTATATTTTTTACTAGATAATAAATGACTTTTTTTGTAATTTTTCCATAAACTTGTCACACACTCGATTAGTTTTCCCTGTAGAGATCTATAAAAATTTTAATGACAGTGGTAGTTTATATTAATTTTTTTGTCATTTCACTTTCATCTGATATCCTCGAGGAGACATAAATTTTATTGATCATTCAATCTACTTAATCAACTTACATATGCGTTTTACTCTAGATCTTTTTATAGAAAAGGAGAAGAAAATAGTATTTTATCAATTGATCTAGAGCAACAAAGAGTGAAAGGAGAAAACCAATTAAATTCTTCAAATATAAATTTTAATTAGGGCTTCGATCTTTGATTTTTACAAATTTATTTATAATTTAGAGAAGTAAATTATTTAGATAGTAACGGCACAAGATTAGAACAATGAAAAGAAAGAGAAAGAGAGGAACAGATAAGAGTCAATCTGGCTATTATTATTATTGACCAAAGATCAAAAAACTTTTTGTCTTTTATAAGATATAGAAAAAAAAAATAGGTGTTATTAGTAAATAAAAATCAGTCTTTTAAGTGGTAAAAAAAAAAGAAAAAAACTGATGGTTCCAATGAGTTTTTAACCCTCTTAATTTCATGGAGCTTTTGTCATGCATCTATAAATAAGTTTTACTATTTTTTAATATACTACTGTTATTTCATTCTTTTAAGTACATGTATCTAGAATTTTATTAGTTATTTTCTTAATTTAAAATAAGCATATTTGAGTCTACTTTAATGAGACTTGACAAATATTATTGTTCAACATTAATGGTCATTCAATCATTTAATTTGTGAGGACATTACATAATTTTCAAAATATTTGGAAAAAAAAATGATATATAGTATTTTTATGTGATCTGTCTAAGATTGCATTTATTGATTACAATATAAATCGATTCATATGCGCAATTTCATAAACTAAATTGTAGCAATATAACATGAAAATTTATAGTTAAATTTGTTTATGAGAAATAAATAAATTTTCATGATAATTTTGTGTATAATTTATTTTCATGTTCTCTTTATTGACTTTTAAAATGCATTGATGCAGTTAGGACAGTTGATATGGCGTCACAAGGAATGTCAATGCTCATCAAAGGAAAGGAAAAACTTGATTTGATGATTATCAATATGAATTCACCCGACTTGCTTTCATTTCAGCTTTTGGATCAAGCTGTAGCATTAGATATAGTCCCAATTTGTAAGTATTTAATTTTACTCTTCATTTATGACGTTTAATATACTATAAAAAAAATTAATTATCAAATTTTTCTTTAACTTATCTCTAAATAATTCTTAGCTAAATAGATTTCTTTGATAATATGTCATCAAAAAGGATTAGCGATGAATTTTAATTTGTTATTTAGAGTCATAATTCTCTAGTACTAACTCTTACTTTTAGTGATAAGATAATGTTTGTTTTTGTAAGGATATATTGTTATAATAGATAAAAACCAAATTAACCCTTACATAATGTTTACAATATAATTTAATTTTAATGGCTAACTTTTTTAAAATAATAATGCAGGTATTTGTGATGAATATGATGCACGCTCAGCAAAGAAAGCTTTTGAAAGTGGAGCTTATTTTTACCTGCAAAAGCCACTTCACCAAGAATTTGTGAAGTACATGTGGCAACTTGTGTTGCAAAAAAAAGTACAAAAGGGAAAGGCTAGAGAAGGACTAGAAGAAAATAGTAATCACAAGCACGTTGATGATATTGATAACAATAATATTATTGGAGATAATGAAGAACATTATGTAGTGAAAAATAATGTGCCTATTAATATTGATGAGCAGGGCAATAATATCCATGAGACTACAAATGATGGTGCATCTAATGAAAAGCCCAAATTGAGAAGAAAGAGAGGTAAAAAACGGATTGAAGAAGAAAAGAGTCAGAGCAGTGCTAATAGTGTTATTGTTCGACGAAAGACTCGCATCATATGGACTACGAATCTTCATGATAAATTCCAAGAAGCTGTGAATCAACTTGATGATGGCAGTAAGTTCACTTCACAATTATCTATTACTTTATATTTATAGTCGTCGTCAACTTACTTGAAATTAAGACGCTCAAAACTAATGATTGTATTTAATTCATCTTTCTTATCTTAATATAGGGATATATGTAAAATTAAAATGATTTTACATTGTTATGAATTATTTTGTAGGATGTTTTCCAAGTGATATTCTTAGGCTGATGAATATACCTAGTCTTACCAGGTATCAAGTTGCTAGTCATTTGCAGGTACATTCCTTAAATTTTCTAAGTGGTAAATTATGTATGTAATATTTGTGTGTACTTTGTACAAGGAAAAATCATTTCAAGAAGATATTTTCTTATAAAGGAATCATTTTCTTATACTTGATTAGCAAAAGACGTGTTTATGGGAAAAAGTTGGAAAGTCATTTTTCATAAAATAAGATTTTATATCACTTTCGCCAATGAATATTATTTAGACATTAATATGAACCTTTAGTAGTTAAAACTTTTATCATCATAAGAATATTCAACTCAATAATATCATCATCTATCTTTAGTTTATATTGTTTTGAGAGATATTTATCGTTCACCTATTATATCAAACACCAAAAATATTTTTTTATTGAAAATAATGACTTCTTTCTTAAGACACACTCAGCTCACGATTAGTACAAATGATAAAAATCTCAATTTTGCCAAAAATATCATAATTATATTCTACCAAATGATTAGCTATATATCAAGGTTATTGAAATAAGTTCTTATTATCTTTTATAACTAAGAAATTTTTGCGATCATACAACTTAAAAAAGCTTTTTCTTAGCTAAAACAATATATTGTTCGATCTATTTATATATCTCAACTTTTGAAAATCCTTTTTAAGTGTAGCAGTTGTTCTTCCTACAATAACCTATGTTCCCTTTCTTTTTAGACGAGTCTTCCACTATTGTAGTCCGTGGTTTTTGAATTAATAATTTTTTTTAATTTTAATACCTCACAGAAATGTCGTAACTATACTTGGAGAGCTCCAGGGGAGAGAAAATCTACTCGTCGTTCATCAGGTCCATTAGGAATCTCAGGTGGTTCTATAAAAAAAAGCAGGCATAGAAAATCTGGGACGACATCTCATTTTAAAATGAATGTCGCAAATCTACAACAACAACAATATGAGCAAGATACCCAAAGAGGCCCAGAAATTCCATATGTACCAAATAATAATATTTTTGCTAGAGGAGAGAGTTCAACTTTGCGGAAGGCCTATCACCCACAATTTCAAGTTGATACCCAGAACCTCAACCCATTTGATACCCCATTTTTATCATCGGCTGAAAATAACAATGTTGCTGGTCTACAACAACAACAGGGACCTTTATCCGAATTATTGGGATTGCAAGGATCAAATAATGGGAGTGCTAATTATAGACCTGGGCTAGAGTTTAACAATGGGATTCATCATGCTCAAAATGACAATGCTTTGGATGTAGCAACATATTCAATCATGCCAGATACAAATGTGGAAAACGCGACAGTTAATGGATTGGGAGTAGCAAACATTAATTTCCAGCAACATATTGGTGAACAAAACATGTCTCAACCGGCCAACAATATTGTCACTACATCACATGTTAGTGATACTCAAGGAAGTGAGTCAAGTGAGATGATGGATTATGATGCTTATTTTGATTTCAGTGATATGGATTCGCTCTTTAAGAATAATGAACCTCCAAGTTTTGACCTACCTAATGAAGGTGGCAATGAGTTTGATCAAGTTTACTCTGATGATATGGTCAGTGCTTCTATCTAAACTTTTTTTATGTTGCAATGCTACTATTTATTTATCTACGTTTGTCATGATGGTAGTTTTTTAAAAACAAATTATTTTTTTGAAAAATGACTTTTTTTTATATTGAAGATTGATAGTAACATTAGGGGTTGTTCAGATATTGAAATTAGAATATTAATCTTGATATAAAATTTGATGTTATATCTATTATTATGTTAGCTGAATTCAATAAGTTTTTAAATCAAAATATTTATGTTATATATTTATATCTTTATATGATGGGGATTATACTCTTATTAATTTTACCTTGAACCTACATATGCAGGCGACATGGAGTGCCCAATTTCCAGATGTAACAAATCTTCCTGATGATTCTTCAACATGATCCAATGCAGTCCAAGGCTTTTTATGGAGAAAAAGTTATTTTATTGCATCTTTCATTTTAAAAAAAAAAACTATATAGTATGTTTTTAATGTTTTATGGTACTATGGATGGCAAACTTTTGTTAAATTTAAATCCTAAATATTTCGACTTATGGTCAAGATATAGTAGTTCAAATAAATATTTTGTGTCAATATAACTAATGATTCAAGTCCAATAAATATGGATTTAAGAGGTTCAATTATATTGAACTAATAATCCATTCAATTGGGCTACAAATGACAAGCCTTTTCTAGAGGCATAGTTTGGTGTCATTTGTCAAACAGAGAAGGGCTTTAAATGCCCCTCAACGGTTCAAATTAGTATAAACTATCCTTCATCTACCTTTCGGCCCCCAAATATCCGTGACATCAACCTTTTAGCTCAAAAACACCCACAAAAGAGTATTTTGATGTCACTTGGGAGAAGTAAAGGGAAGTGTGCGCATAGAGTAGTCAGATACTTTTTTATTCTTTTTCGTGGCGCAGCTAGTCGAGACCTGACTCGTGAAATAAATCAGGTTCGGACTGATGACACTCCACCCATAAGTCATATCCCTTCTTGTCACATTGAAAAATAGAAACTGACTAATCCTATGTCAAAGGATCTATTCACTTCATGAGTCTTGTAATTCATGTGTCACCGATTCATCAACTTCTCTGGAGAGGGTAGCTCCTAAATTCTCAGCCAATTTCCAATAGTGGTGATTTTCTGGTTGGCATTGTATGGGAATTACCCCAGTGAAGACGATTTTACTGCCTTCAGTATTTCGTTCTGAATGGTTTCCAGCACCTGTAACATGATTAAGTTATCGATCTACAACAACAACATATCCAGTGTAATATTCCCACAAATAGGGTTTGGGAAAGGTGTCGGTGTACGTAGCCTTAACCCCTATCTTGTGAAGTTAGAGAGTGTTGAAACTTGATAACTCTTCTAAAATTTCATATTATTTTAATCAACCTATAACTCCGGGAAGTTGCACTTACTAAAAATGAGAGATATTAAAAATTTGGCCAAAAAAAAAGCAATATATTTCCATCAAAATTTGATTCTCCCTGTGCTTCCCCCTTACCTAAACATACATATCAATTCTGAAAAAGAACGAACAACAAATGTGAGTAATATACTATTGTACCAGTGTCTGATCCTCCGAAAATGCACTACAAGTATATAAAAGTGTGTCGATGAAACTGGAAAGGAAAGAGTAATAGAACGTACAATAAACACATACAATTAGTAGCTGCAGCCTTTTAATTTCATCATAAAAATATTTCTTTGTCTAGCTGATCTATCATTTCCTAGTGAAGGCCCCCCTCCCCAAAGAAGCATCAATCTTTTTTTGTTTTTGCTTAGAACGGAAGGATTTATATATATTTAATTAACGATCAATACAAAAAGAACTGATCTAAGCGATGCAGTTCCAGTAGCATCTCTTTCGAGGGCGTTAGATACAAAAGAATGAAATGCTTCAAAAACATAGAGTTGATTTATAGTCATATTTGGATCCTTTGATTTCCTCCCGTATTCTGCTAATAAGTGAGCAACTCCATTAGTCTACCTCGGGATGTGTTTTGGTAATTACGGATCAACCTTTTTTGTGTCACCGAAGCCATAGTTGTCATCTGTATGAAGCTAGGTCAATAATATTCACAAATCACAACAAGCAAGTGAGAGCTTTGAGCACATATACATAAGGCACAAGAATTCTTCCTTGTGAGATGTGTGGGAGCTGACAAAATCAATTACTAATATTTTTTCTATTTTTGATAAGGTGACAAAAACAATCAAATTTGCCATGCTATATATGAAACATTTAAAAAATATATTCAAAAGTTAAAGACCGATATATTTCAATCTTTTCAAGTTCTTTATGTCAGGTAAAACATTTAAAAATAGTTTATCTCAAAAAAAAAAAATTAAAACCAAATAACCAAAAGAGGAAGAAAATGGGAATTAATTAAACTGAATGTATGTGAAAAGATTAAAAACTACCTTATTTTCTAGTTCTACAATTAAAATTATACCTCTAGACCTAAATAAGACTCAGCTTGGCTAAATCATACCTCTAGACCTAAGTAGGTGTTGACATAAACTTAAACAATAAGTGGTCGTTTGGTACAAAGATTAGTAATGCAGGGATTAGTAACACATGGATTAGTAATGCAGGTATTAGTAATGCAGGAATTAGCAATGCAAGGATTATTTTTATCAAGTGCTTGGTTCATTGTTTCTAACCTAATCTTGTGTTTGGTTTAGAACTCTACAAAAAACTTTTTTTCAATTTTACCCTTGAATTATTATGTTATCTATTTCATGTAATTACCATATTTATTATGGTTTAAACTTGAATGCAAAGTGCTTAACAAATTTAATTCACTTGAGGAAGTCTCACATCATAAACAAGAAGAAGTTATTTTAAGTACCCAAGACCAAGGCTTACCTCTCTCCTCTCTTAACAAAAAAGGAAAAAACAGTAGCCAACGAGATCTACTTAGCTTTCAAATCTAATCTTCTTACCTAGTAACGTTAAAATAAAATAAAACTAAAGAACATGCAGGTTCATAAAAACAACAAGAAATGCTAAAAAAACTACATGGAATAAGATTTTGGGATTTGAATAATTGAACAAGTGTGCTAAAGTATTGGCTATGAAAATCAAGTAACTGATGCAAAAACAAGCTTGAGAAAGAACAATCATAGCATCAACAGTACATCTACCTATGGATCCATAAAGATGAAATCTTGACAACTTTGTAATGAGATTCAAGCTTACGCCTAAAATAGATCAGAAGCATGATACAATAGTAAGGAGGGCTACTGATAAAAGCATGGGAGAACCCATGAGTCCATGACCCATCCTATTTTCTTGAAGCTGTAAGGAAGGCCAAGAATTCCAGCTCCAACTACTGCTATGAAAATATTAGCAAAAGTTTTGGAGAGAAAATTCCTTTTTAGTTAAAACTTGAATACGAATGAAATAGTATCACTTTGATGAAAACATGACAAACGTTTCCAAAGAGCAGAATAGCCTAAATATCTTTATCAATTCTAAAGGATGTATAAAGAAATTGAGGGGCAATTCAGTCATTTTATTTCTTTATCCAAGTATTAGTAAACCTTGGATTAGTAATCCATAGATATCCTTAGTATTAGATAAGACCACATATGATGTATTAAGTTATCCATGTATTAGGTGTGTTTGAGTTGAATTGTGCAACCAAACATTGTATTGGGTGGACTAAATTTTAATCCAAGGATTATTTGAATTAATACCTCCGGTTCCTAATCATTGTAAGATGTACGTTATAACATTTCTACAACAACATCAAATCACTCAATTTGATATTGATAAAATGCTTAACAAACTTTTCTTTTTATAATAAGAAGATACAATGCTAAACAAGTTTTTTGAAGATTGAATGACTATTCTATAGGCTGACCTGAAGTTTCTGTTAGTCCTCGACGAGACACTAAACTCTATGGATCAACAATCAACTCTAGTTTCCACTTCTTTGTCCTATGGTATCAATATAGAGATCAATGAGGAAATGGAACGTGTAGAGTAATTAAGTAGAAACATTTCAAACTGCAATGTTAAACTTTACAATGTAAAAAGCTTGACTATTATAGAAGAATTTCCAAACTCAGCAAAACTAACAATAGTTGGTAACGATTAGCACAACCCTTGTTTATATAATTCCTTTCTCTTTTGCATGTCTAACTCAAACTCTTATTCATAGACAATCTTATAATACCCGCTAGAATCAATTTCATGACCACCATTGTCGTCGTTCTCATCTTTCCCTTTCTCATCAAAAGCAGGATCCAACACTGCATCGAGAAATGCTGCAAACTCATCTGAGCACACGAGTGAGTTGTAGAGATAGAGAAGTATGTTAATCATGAATT
This sequence comes from Solanum appendiculatum, assembly GCA_018342035.1. NCBI lineage: Eukaryota > Viridiplantae > Streptophyta > Magnoliopsida > Solanales > Solanaceae > Solanum > Solanum appendiculatum. The sequence goes on from JAGDQO010000294.1 coordinate 284,669, forward strand.
ATATAAAAATTATGCAAGACAATCATAAGACACTCTAATAACTATGTTGAGTCAAGATGATTTTGAAGATTGACACATACTAAGTCACATGTAAAGAACAAGTATAGCATACTTGTGTAAAAACAAGCCAAATAATGCTGCTGATAAAATATGGGAAAACCATTTTTATTCATTCAAATACCTCTGCAAGGGACGAGAGAAGAAATGAAGTAAACACGTTAAAATCAAAAGAAGGTTAATTCAAAGAAGGATTTCTACAAAGAATAGGAGAAACTATAAAAGAAGACAAGTCCGAGTAGAAGAAGGAAGACCAGTATGAGTTGAAGAAGGAAGAGTCGATGAAGGGTTGACAAGTCTATATATAGAGATGAGTTTTCTCTAACAAGGCTTGCACACTTCAACAAGAGAGAACAAGATCAAGTTGTTGAGAGAGTTCTAAAGTTTTTGTGGTGCTGCGTTACAAAACAAAAGAGTTTATTTTGTTTAGTTTAAGAGTTTGTAGTTCGTGTCTAGGTGAAGTTAATCTCTAAGTTACGTGGTGACTTGAAGATTTGAGTGAACATAAGACCGGGGGTTTTGTGTTCGTAATCTAAGAATTAGAGTTTATAATTCTTTAGATTACTGTGTTGTGTAGCTGGTGTAGTTTGAAGTTCACAAGTAATAAAAAGTTGTAAGTTACTTTACAAATCTGCAGATAATTCAGTTTTCAACTTCAAACCATCAAACAACTAAGAAACAAGTTGGTTATGCTTTTTTGAGAAGAGAATTAGGGAGGTCTTAATTCTAACAAACTACTTTACTACCGGATCAAAAAACTCAAAACAATAAACTCAAAACGGGCTAATGGATATGAATATGTTGCGTAATTGAACTATTCATCTTGTTTGACTACCTTTTTCAGACAATGCCATGATTTAGTTATTAAAATGTTATTTGAATGAATAAATGTTGAGAGCAAGGGGCAAGAGCGGGGCGGCTCAATGCGTTTAAAAATGAGGCATCGACCGCATCAAAATTTGAGGGACCTATTTTTCAAATAATAATATAGTAGTTATTATAAGTTTTTTTTAAAAAAAATTATGTTGTTTGTATTACTTTTTTAGTTCATTTTGAAACATTCAAGAATGTTTTTTCTTTTTTATCAATTTTAAATTTAACTTTCCACCTGATCCGTTTAAGACTATAAGATTAAAAGATATTTTGGTATATATATATATTTGATTTAGTTTAAGACCATAAGATTCAAAAATTTTCTTTACTTTTAAAAATTTCATGTCAAATTAAAATCGGACCAAAATTAAAACGGATGGAGTTTTACATCGATAAGGAGATCCTGCCTTGTCTTTTGACGAATCCTCTCCTGTCTTCAAGGATTTAGTAGCCTCTGATTAAGAGACCGTTGATGATTGCATTCAACCCTCGCTTCAGGCCTATGATGTCACAACATCCCGTTTGATTTAAACGATGGAATACTAGAGGAGCTGAATAGTGGAACATTAGAGAAGGTCTTGGGAATATCCGCCTATAAGGTGTTCGCTGAAATACCTGAGAAGGATGTTGACATGGAAGTTGCCAATTCAATGAAGAATGATGTAGTAAAACCTGAAACCCAAAGGTTTCACACAATTTCCACAGTTAGGTGTGATTCCAATAACCTTGTCATGTTTGATGAAATGTTGTTTGCTCTCTCTTGTGCGCTAATTTCCATTTGATTCTGGTTTTATTATACCTATCACAATTCTTGGCTTTAGAAACTGTTATTCTTTCATGGTTGTGGATGATGTCAAGGAGATCATTAAAATATTTGTATGTCATTTTGATTCCATGCCCAGTTGTACTTTAAATCAATTCCCTTATGATCCCAGTATGAATCTTCTCATTGTAATTAACCTCTAGTGGACGCCTCTAAGTTCATCAATTACACCCTACGACATCTTTATACTCTCTTGCTCGTGATGGACACATTTCAATTTCTTGGATCAGTTTTCTACATTCATGCCACTGTCGAACCTGCTTAATCTCTAATTGGAAATGAACCAACTATTTCTATTTGAGATTCTGATTTTAGTTTCGAGTTCATGATTGTAATAGGTTCTAGGGACTAGGTGGAAATCTCTGAATTTACCGTGTCAGCAAAGTTTTGGTACAAGATTTTGGAGCGGTTAGTGGGGAACCAATTGAGAGCTACACGAAGGCAGAACAAATGGATATGGATGGCATTGAGTTCTCCAACTCATTGTGTGTGCAATATTTTCACGAAGGTTCTATACAGCCTTTCGCCAAACTGCGATTTTGATTCGAGCACAACTCTTCAACCTTATTCATATTCCTCACTAGGTTTGGTTGTTTCTCTCACCTTTATAAATCGTCCATTTGATCCTGGTATACATGATATTCCTCTATCCTGTGGTGCCAAAGAGAGTATGTTTCCAAATAGTAGTTCTGTTTCTTACTTTTTAGTAGTTACATTGTGGGGTGAACACGTTTATGGTCTTGAGCGGAAACATGTAGGCACTGATGCGTCGGAACATTTCAATGGTTCCTTGGAATTTCTCTTAGCACTCAATCATTTTAGTTTAGTGCAACATATATGGAAAAAGCAGCGAAATGCTTTGTTTGGACACATTGATCTAGATTGTACTTATATTTTTAAGCTTTAGAAAGTTAGGCAATGGAAGGGTCTTGAGCATAACCCTTCAGTGAATTTGGTGTCACTATTTACCATCCCTCACCGAGGAGGGCATCTTGATTGATAGTACTATGGAGGAAATGAGTATATTAGCAATGTTGAGAGACCATATCAAAGTTGACATCTTGCACATGATTATCCGACTGACACGAAAAAGTTCTTTTTGGTGTCGCAATGTTTTCAAGAGCAAGTCATGCAAATTGAATGCAAACATCTGGAGAAATGTGCCACATTGTTTAGACCAAAGTTAATGGCAACTAATGCAAGTGCTTATTCTCGCCGATATGATTATGCAAGTCTCCGCAAGGTATGTAACAAGAAAAAAGTTTTTCTCTTGGAGGACACCGCACATATCAGTGGCTTGGTTGCTTCTTGATTCATGTATTCTCCTTTTGAGTATGCAAATGTTGTTACAGGTGCTACACAATTTATGGGGGCTAGAGTTTACACTATAGTTGTGTTTGAAAAGAGCTTGTTTGCACTTGAGGGTTTTTGTAATGAGCAATGTCGTTTCCAGGTTGATGGTTGTCGCAAGAACTGTACAAGATCACATACTATTTTTTGCTAACACCACAGAGTTTCTCTTGGCTACAATTGGTGTAATTGGAATACACTTATGAGTTTATGCTAAGAATTGGCTTTGTTACGGTGTTTGTCGATTTGTGATGTTGTTGACTAGTAATGATGGTTGTGGGTAGTATCGTATGGTATAGTGGTTGACAGTAGTGATTAATTATGATTGTTATTGGCAGCGACTAACAGAGGCAGATCTAGGATTCAAAGAATTATTCAAAGAGAATAAACGGGTTAGTTTCTTTAATTATGGGTTACAATTGGGATTATTTATCTTTTTCGATTTCTATACACAAATTGAATGGAAATATATATTTAGTAAGGTTTTCTTTAAGATATTCTGAGATTCCAGATATGTAAGTTTTGCTGCACATAAGTTTCGAACCCCACTTGGATGGAATGCTCCACTAGTTGTCACTGGCACACTTCAACATTTTGTTATTTTGTGTGGCAATGATAATATATATTGTATTTCTTATGAATACACACACACATATATATATATATACAAAGTTTCAACCGAGGCCACTTGGTGTCGTGGCACCCCCTCTCTAACACATAGATCCGCCCCTGGAGAGTGATAATAAGTAGTGGAATGATAATAATAGCTAATGGAAATGTTGAATGATAACGGTAGATATAGCAATATATAATGTTGACTAATAATGGTAATTATTGATAGTGATTAGTGAATGTAATAACGATGGTGGTGATGATTTCAAATAATGGCTAATGGAGATGACGATTGATTTTGGTGATTGGCAGTGGTGGTTGGACCAAGGATGGTGGTTGTGGAAATTAATAATTGAGATGTGAATAATTCAAATTAAGGCCTTAGGCGCCCCTCTATCCCTTCCCTTCACAGACTCACACGTCTTTCTTCTTCCCACATCATTCAGGTGTGATCTCCTCGTTATTTCGATTATTTTTCTTCCGAACTAGTTTCAAAATTTGTACAATCTCGTACACAAATCCAGTTGTCCCTCCTTATCTATTAAGAAATTCGAAATTCCTCAAAGTCGAAAGAGAGCACCCTAAGTTTGGGAGTTCTTAGAGGAAATATATGAATATGTCATAAATCATGTCTGATTATCCTTAATTGTTGTTTTAAGATAGTACAAATTTTGCGCTTTATTTTTTAGTCAGATATTTAGACTAGCTAGATGGTTCCCAAATTAGCATATAATAAAGCTTGGTTCGACCAGAGAAAGTTGCTCAGATAGTAAGCACCCCTCACTTTCAACCTTAAAGTTGTGAGTTCGAGTCGCTAAGCGAGCAAAAAGGTGAGAGCTCCTGAGGCAAGTTTCTATATTTTGGATAATTGTTTGAATTTTGCAAGTTTGGTTATACTGTAATGGAATTTTTACATAAATAATATATTTTATTTGATTAATTAAGCTTTTAAGTGTTACTTTATTTTTATTACCATATATGACATAATTTTAGCTTTAATAACCATTTGATATAAATCTGTATTAAAGTTGTATTAAAATTGTATCAAAACTATATTAAATATAAGCAATCGGTGGTCTGGTGGTGGTGATTACGAAAAGAAGAGGTGATGCTCTGAAAATCTGTATTAAAGTTGTATTAAAATTGTATAAATATAAACGATAGTTATAATACAATTCGAATTCGACATTATACATTACTACAAATTCGATAGTTATTATTCCAGAACAAATATAATACATAACAATGTAAACTAATTTAAATAGTACTGGAATGTTTGAAATTCACATATAATACTTATAATATATTTGTATTAAAAATGTTTTAGTTATATATTCACCACATGCATATAATATGTATAATATATTGAATTCAAAATGTATTATAACTGTTGTTTATTTTTTCTCTTATTAACGGTACTAAAATATGTTATTGTATTAAAAATACTTTAGTTATATATTCAACACGTGCATTGAATCATGCTTATAATATGTATTATATATTGAATTCAAATGTATTACAATTGTTATTTTTTTATCTTATTAACGGTGTTAAAATATATTATTGTATTAAAAATATTTTAATAATATATTCACAATGTGCATTGAAAAATGTATATAAATGTATAATGTATTGAATTCAAAATGTATTACAAGTATAATTTATATTTATTTATTTTATTAATGATGTCCATATTTTTTTTAAAATAAAATGTTAATCTTCGAAACATCCTTAAACATTAAAATAATTTAAATTTAAAAAAGAAAAGAGAGAGAGAGGAAAAAATGACTGAAGAAAGACAAGAATGAAAAAGAGAGAAAAAGATGGAAGAAAAGAGAAAGAGAGAAAGAAAATGTATTAATGAAAGAGAGAATATAAAGAGAAAAAGTGTTTTGCTATTTCTGGTAACAAAACTAATGTTATTTTCAGTAAGCGTACATATTATACTATAATTCGTAATTAATGTATTATATTATATTATATTATTTATGTAAAATGACCTACCGTAATACAGGGAAAAAATGGGCCAAAGCCCAAAAACAATTCAACAAGCAACTTCTGGATTTAATAGTCTAGAATAAATGGGCCAAATTCCAAGTTTGGGCAGATTTGCAAGATTGCAGGAATTGGGTCTCAAGCTCATATTTTCGGGCAGCAGGGAATTTGAAGAGCCCCTAGTTCATTTTCCTTACTTGATACTTTATTAAGAAAATTACGTAATTACACGACTTAAGATTAAATAATCTCTAAAAGATCTCTACCATTTAATTAATTATAAAAAGTCTCTTTTTTCTTCTCTTTCTTAACATCCGGATACATTATTCCACCTCTATCAGATCCATTACAAGTTTGTTTGTGTACAATGTATCTGATACAAATGTTATTATTGATACATAACCCCAATTATTTCAAACCTAAATCAATATGAATTTGATTTATACTTATGTATCTGATACATAACTTATGTATCGTTTGCTAATGATTTTTTTCCTTATGTTATCATGTTTTCGTGTTATAGTGTTTTTAATAGGGGTGGGCGTTTGGTATTCGGTTCAGGATTCTCAAATTTTGGATTCGGTAATTCGATAATTGGAAGTTAAAAATAGATTCCAAATACCAATTTTTTAAATTTCGATTTGGTAATTCGGTAATCGGTAAATTAAACTTCAGTTTGATACCGTATTCAGTAATACCGTATTGAAGTTGTAGCCGATTGTATTACAAAGTTAATACTATTTCTCCAATTATTTCTATTTTTTTATTTGGAGGCACGATATAATAGAAGATCAACAAGTAAGAACACATCAAGAAAAACGAATTGATACAACAAAAAGACATATGTATTTGGGTTGTTTATGTTTATTTTTTAGGTTAAAAAACTTAAATATACAATTATATAGTCTTAATAACAATAATATAGCAGTAGTTTTAGTTTACATCTACGTAACAATAGTTTTTTTTCAAAAATAGCTAGTCTATAAAAAGAAAAAAAAATCGTATTAATTCACGATCCCCCCCACCCACTATTTTCTCCAATATAGTTACATGTTCCTTATCACAATAGTTTTAAACCAATAAAAAACGTGAAAAAAGAAAGAAAAAAGTCCCTAATAAATACCACGATTTACTCCAATTAAGTTATATCTTTTCTATCATAAACTAATAATTTTTAACCAAAAAAATAAATAAAACCTCTGAACCTCCATATTCTGAAAGTTTCTTCAATAATGGACACCAATTGTGTATCAATTCTACTACAACACATCGGAGGATTGGACGAAGCAGGTAAGCTTTATGACTATATGTTGGTGTATTTATGTTTTGTTTTAATTAATGTGTGAATATCATCATCGTATAAGTTATAATACGAAGATCCAGATTTGAATTTAAATTGGTGTATAACTTCGTGTGATATAAAATTAGAGTTACTGTGTATTGTATAATACTGACAAATCGTGATTGATTAATGGGTTTTTTTGTTTGATGTGCTAACAGCAAATTTGTTGAAAATTTGTTGATAAATAAGTAGGTTTGATAATATTTTTTTGAGAAAGTTTTCTGATGTTGTAGTTGATGTATTTTTTGGTGAATTTGTTAGTTGTTGTGTCTTCTGTAAATACCCTAATTGAAAAGCAACTAAACTAAAGATTCTTAACTTTTTTGGGTATATTATTAGTAATAAAATTGTACAATATCATTGAAGAATACCATTGTTGAGAATAAATTAAAAACAACATTGAGACGTTACACATCTTGATACACGTATTGACGTAGATCATGGTATAAATTAACGTATAAATTTTTTGGTATATATTTGGTACCGTAGTGTTGTTAAATTATGGTACATACATTGACATAATGTTTTTGGTATTTAATGACATTGAAAAAACACCAATTTTAGCATATATATTGATAAATTAATTACGTTTGATAAGATTTATTTGAAAAAGTTTTCTGATTATGTAGTCGTTGTATTTTTTTGATGTATTTGCTAGTTGATGTGTCTTTTGTAAATAGCCTAATTGAAATGCAACTAAAACCAAGATTCTTACCTTTTTTGGGTATATTATTGGGTATAAAATAGTACAATCAATGAAGAATATCATGATTGAGATTAAATTAATAACAACATTGAGACAGTAACATGTGGCCACACGTATTGACTTAGATCATGGTGTATATTAACGTACAAAAGTTTTGGTATATATTTGATATTGTAGTGTTGTTAAATTTTGGTACATACATTGACATAATTTTTGGTATTTTGTTACATTAAAAAAAACACCAAATGTTGAAACAGGTTGTCACGACCCAAGCCTAGGGCCTAGATGTGACCTGCGAATGGGGAACCCGAAGGAACCCCAAACAAGCCTCATAGCGTATCATTACACATCCTTGGTCGCGGAAGCAATTAAATGACCATAAGCGATAAGCATAGTCAAGGGGAAATCGGGACTAAGGGAGCAAGAAGAAAAAAAAGAATGATACATAAATACCATAGATGAGTCAAGCTCAAGCATAATACACAACTTGTCCAACACCACCTCTAAACATGAGTACTTAGCGGGGGCCAAGACAAACTACCGGGCTCACCCTCATAGTCAAAACATAACTAGAAAGGAAAAGTTTTATACATAGCAAAAGATCATGAGCAACGTCCCCGAAATGGAGGACTCACCAATAACCACTATAGAAAATCGTACTAGCCACGCGGAGGAGGATGGTCAAGCGGTGCTCCGGTCCCTACATGGTGACATCATGTAGGCATAGAGTATGCGTTAGTACATTTGAATGTACTAAGTATATGGGATGCAATGCAATGCTACATTAGATGGACATCATAGGAAAAATGCGTAATCATACCCAATAGATAGCATATTAATGAAATAGTATGTATAATGATGCTTACATAAAAATCATATTTAGTGGGACGTAGTACATGTGTGGCGAGTGACCATCAATATAGTATTTCCAAGGCCTACCACCCCCTTGGAGAGGCGAAAGAGGTACAAACCCCTCAATATGGTTACACGGCCTACCACCCCCCGAGCTAGGGACCAAGGTACAAACCCCTCGATATGGTTACACGGCCTACCACCCCCGTGCTAGGGACCAAGGTACAAACCCCTCGATATGGTTACACGGGCCTACCACCCCCCTGCTAGGGACCAAGGTACCAACCCCTCGATACGGTTATACGGCCTACTACCCCCCGTACTAGGCAACCAAGGTACCAACCCCTCGATACGGTTATACGGGCCTACTACCCCCCGTACTAGGCTTGGTCGACTCACAACACTTATTTAGGGAAAATCATATACATGTGTCCATTTCATCATCATTTCAGTAATTACATAACCATCCGACTCATAGGACGTACCTTGGACCTTCCCTTTCCTAAGAATTCTATAAATGAGCATTTTATCAAACACAAGGTGGGCAATTGTTCATGTAAATGAAATCATGTATTTCAAGAATACTAAGTCCAACCAATTCCAAAATCCAAATAAATCAGCCCACCAACAACATTCATATATATATCAACCTTCATAATTTGATCATGGAAGCATGTAACCATAAACATCACATAAAAATTCCATTTCATGATAATATGCAAAAAGGACCATAATAGGTGTGTGTAGTAGTAATTCCGTAATTCAAGAATTCATAAGTGATCATGAGGACCCATAAACTTGAAGTAGAAATAGAGGATAAATGGTTGGACTTGTGGAAAGGAAGATTTCCACAATCAAACCCACATACCTCAACTTTGGAGAATCCTTGATGAAGATTGGAATGGAGAATCGAAGCTTGAGATTGAGTCTTGAATCCGGAATTAGAGCTTGAGATGTTTGAATTTGGTTGAAGATCTTGGTGGAATTTTTGGAGAGGGCTTAGAGAGTGTTTTTGGAGTTTAGAAAATGACTAAATATGGGACATATCCCCTTTTTATAAAAAATGACTCCAACCCGCCTAGAAAATTCGCTCACTGGAATTGGAAATTCTGCACTGACAGGTTTTACGAAAATGGTCATAACTCCCTCATCCTAACGCGGAATAAGGTGAAACCAAGTGCGTTGGAAAGCTAACTCAAAGAGCTTTAATTTGATAGGTTGCAGCCCTTCCAGTTCCTTGTGTGCTAAGAGATATGCCCCTTTAAAGTTGACCCTCCAAATCGCAATTTTTGCGATTTTCGAATTTTGATACGGTTGCTCTAAAATTCGGGTTAGACCCATTTCCCACTCAATTTGACCCCACAAATAAGAATATGAAGTCGAATTTCCGAAATCATGCACGTATTTTGAGATATATGGAAATTACAATTACAGGTGTTTCCGAAGCACATTTTCGGGCATTTTTGGGGTCGTTTCACAGGTATTGACTTAAGTCATGGTGTATATTAACGTATTATTTTTTTGGTGTATATTTGGTAACTTATTTTTGTTAAATTTTGGTACATGCATTGTAGTGTATATTGTAGTGTTATTAACGATTTTCATATGTTTTTTTTGTGTATATTTGGAGTATATTGTAGTGTTGTTAAATTTAAGTACATACATTGACATAATTTTTGGTATTTATGTTGAAACAGTTATTGACTTAAGTCTTGGTGTATATTAACGTATTATTTTTTTGGTGTATATTTGGTAACTTATTGTTGTTAAATTTTGGTACATGCATTGAGATAATGTTTGGTATTTTGTGACCTTAAAAACACTAATTGTGAACATATATATAGATCAACATCCTGTTATTGTTTGGTACCATTAAAATCATTGAGTAATTTTTATTTGTACTCTTCTAAAGGCAGATACGTTGATTACTATGTTGAAGGAATTATATATGATGCAAACACCAAGTATGACGGGTTGATAACAACTATTGCTTCACAATTAAGTGTTGACACAACCATCTTTAAATTAGAGCTGAAATATATCGTGAGTGGTGCATCTCCACCAATGAAGATTCATAACGATATGGGTGTCCAAGTGTACTTAGACCAAAAAAAATGTAATGCAGATTTTTTTTCAAAGTATCCATTGTGTTTTAGTTGTGTCTCTATAGGTATGGAAGCCATTGAGTATCAAGTTGGTGTACACGCAACACGACAAGATATTGTGACATCAAAGTCATTATATTTGACGGATTTGGATCCGATTTTAGAAGAATTCGATGAGGAGGTTGAAGAAACAGAAATAATAGCAAATCCTCAACACGATAATGTTGCAGAATATCAAGTTTACAAAAACAAGGACACTATATCCGATGTTATGAAGCGATATGCATTTATGAGAGGATTCTGTTTCAAAGCGGCAAGGTCAAGTACATCATGGTAAGTTTCAATTTTATAAATTCAATTGTTCAATGTCATATTTCACCAACTTTACACGTCTATGGGTGATTGTGTTTTAATAGTTATTATCTTAAGTGTGCTACGGATAACTGTTCGTGGATTTTTAGATCTTCGTCTTTGAATAAGTCAAATTTTTTCAAAGTTAGAAAATTCTGCGATATACATACATGTCCTTTAAAAGACAGGATGCATTCAAAGCGCCAAGCTACCAGTGGTGTTCTTGGTTCAATGTTGGTTGATAAATTTGTTGATTCAAAAAGAATTTACACACCAACAGACATACAAGCGGACATGCTAAAGTTACTTGGAATGTCATTAACGTACATGCAAGCATGGCTAGGAAAGGTAAAGGCTTTGAAAATGTTGAGAGGGGACCCAGCCAAATCGTATGGGAAAATTCCAATGTATCTATATGTATTGAAAACAACATATCCAAGGACGGTTGTGAATTATAGAAAAACAGATGAAAATCATTTTTTATATTCATTTACAGCACTTGAAGCCAGTATTAGAGGATGGGGGTATTGTCGGCCAATAGTGGTAGTAGACGGTACACATCTAAAATCGACATACGAAGGAACAATGTTGATAGCGAGCACCTTGGATCCAGGAGGTATGTACTTATCGTTTCAAAACTTTGTTTTTTTTTAATATGTTGTTGTTTGCTGTCCAGAAAACAGCTTATGTGCTGGCTGTGTCTTTCAAATCAGATTTGTTCCTGTTTTTTTTTTAATTTGTAGACATAAGATTGGTAGAATATTTGTACATACATAAGTGAAAGTTAAGGCACATTTTGATAATGGTCAAGTATGAGTTGCGTGAAAAATTATTGTTAAGTTGTTATATGTAATTTATTTATTTTTATGGTATATTAGATTTATGGTTCAATATATGGTGTATTTATAGGTCACATCTTGCCACTAGCATACGACATTGTCAATTTAGAGAATGATAATTCTTGGTTTTGGTTCTTTGAAAATTTCAAAATTGCATATGGAACCAGAAATGATATGTGCTTTGTATCATATAGAGATAAGAGTATTTAAAATGCTACCGCCACAGTTTATCCAGGGTTTAAGCATTATGCTTGTATTTATCATTTGTGGACAAATTGCTAAAGAAAACACACAGAGATAATGAAGAAGTGAGGAATTTATTCTTCAGTTTAGCAAAGGCATACACTGTACAAGAGTTTGATGAGTTGATGGCAAGATTGGACCAGATTAATACAAAATACAGAGCATATTTAGAGAATGCAGATTATGAAAAATGGTCCCGTTCACACTCAACAGTAAAGCGAACGTGGACATTGACAAGCAACATTGCGGAATCTGTAAATAATGTTATTCTTGTTGGGAGAAGACTGCCAGTGGTGCCATTGTTAGAATATGTTCGGAAAACAATTGAAGCTTGGAACGAGAAACACAACGAAGAAGGTAGAAAAACAACAACAAAATTGACAAACAAGTACAATGAAGTCTTGGATCAAAATAAAAATATGACACATCGTATGATTGTAAGTATTCACATATCATTATCTATTCTGAGATGTTTAATATTTTTTATTATTAATTTGTTACATTTACGATTTAAGGTATGCGCATCAACAGAATATCTGCATACTATTATAGATGGTTCAAAAAAGTCTACAATGTGCTTGAATACTCGAATATGTAGTTGTGGGAGGTTCCAACATGATGAGATTCCATGTAGTCATGCAATTGCAGCTATCAGATACAGAGGCAAGCATCAAGAAGATTACTCCTCAGCATATTACAGTAATAGGGATTATTTGGATACTTATGCAATCCCAATTGAACCATTACCGTGTGAAAGCACTTGGGATGTTCCAATGCATATTTTGGAAGAGATAGTGCTACCACCAATTGCAAAAAAAACAGCCAGGCAAACCACCACGCAACGATCGTAAAAAAGGATTCAACGAAGAAAAATACAAAAGGAGTAAAGTCACAGGTAGTAAATGTGGTACACCGGGGCATAACAAGAAGACTTGCCCACAAAATAAGAAGCAGATCTAAGACTAGTGTCTGTTTTGTTTTTTTTTTTAAATTATTTTCATAAAACATTGCAGTTGGCTTTATGTTTTGGTTTTAGAACAAATGCAGGTTTGGTTTGGCAATAATTACATTCTTTGGTCCAAGTGTGGAGCCTAATGTGTATTGATGGTGTTTTCATTGTTATAACATTAACTTTTTAATTGGAGGTTAATTGTTTGTTAGTATGTAAACTAGCCTTAAATATACACATTTATGTAACATTAGACTTAATTTAAACCAACATAAATTTAAAAAATGAAGTTTAACAACACAATAAAACACATAATTATGAATACAATAAAATTCCCAATACAATTACTACACACAAATAATAGAATGCAGAAAAAGGTTTTGAACAACCAATGAATACAATATTTCAATTTTATTTTAGCAGCTAGTATTGGTATAAAAATCAAGAAAATTATTTCTAAAAAAATTGGTTGTATATACGGTTAAATAGTTGATAATATAAACAAACACATAAACTATAACATAACTTTGGAAATGTTGGTGAAACTATGTAATAACTTTTGTGATTGCATATTAGTCTAACACTTATTCTTTGTCTTGGTGAAAAAAAGAGCCAAAAGTTCAGAGCAAAATAACTGCTTGTTAGTAGAGAGTAGTAACTTAAATAACTTTTTTAAAACATAATTCAAACCACAATGAACCACATAATTCAAACATTAAAAAGGTACTATAAAAAGCACCAAAACTGTTGATTTTAAACCACAATAAACGACAAATAATTAATAAAATTGTAAAAGTAAATTATACACCACAATGAATACAACATTCTGATAATGTATTAGCAGTTAAATGTATTGGTATAAAAATAAAATTCTTCAAAAATAGAGTTGGTGGAATTTCTGGCTGAATAATTGGTAATATAAGACGACTCAAACATAAAGTATAAACAATAAACTAACTTACCAAAAGTGTAAAAAGATTAACATCACATTGAACTGTAATTTTTCGACATAAGTATTTGCAGTTCACACGACACATAATAAGCACCAAAACAATTCGATAATACCACATAAAATGGAAATTAAACAAAAAATCAGTTTTAAGTACTAAAATCCAACAACATATTCATAAAAGTGTCATAAACGAACATATTCCTAATTTTAAACATTCACCATCCTGCTTGAATGACGATCTTTCACTGTGGATTCACATTCACTGACAGTACCAGTATCAACTTTCCTCTTAGCGTAGTCCCAAAGTAGTGCTCCATATCTCAGACGAAGATTTTCAGACTCAATTTTGTCGTTTATATCTTCAAATCTCCTCGACAAACATACTCATCAAAAGCACAAGTATACAGTCTGCAATCACTACAAAAATTAATATCATAAGAAAACTTATAAAATTTTATTGTACCAAATCATTTAAAAATATAATAATATACTTACACTGAATCATCAAGTTGTTGTGGGATGTTATCACACTTCAAATATGCCAATGGATCTCGAGTTGCTTTATGAGCATATTGTTGGTTGGTGTTCCAATCAATATCTTTCCTTATCCCATAATAATCAGTGCAAAGTAAAAACAATGGAATCATTTTTTATAGCTTTTGCACCGCACTAATAACTGCTCTGGTGTGCTTTGCACCAAATCCATCTAATGAATCATAATATACAGACACCTTCTCCTAATTGAAAAAACAACAAGAAACCAGTGAAATACCGCGCTACTATTGATGGAAATGCACACGTAATTAACATCAACCCAGGGGGTATTAGCAAGTATCTTAGACCCTCTTATATAGTGAGCCACTTCATGATGTGTAGTGATCAGACTATCATCTTTGCCATTGGCCTCCCACACATTATGTATTTGTGTAACCCAGTTGATGTAAAAAGGATCTGCTATAGTTACTTTAGCATTATTTTCAGGTCTATACTTGCATAATTTACGCACATATTACATCAACACATCAACATGCTGTATAGAAAAATCAACAATACACAATTTAAATATATAAACAACTAATCTATATAATCATATAGAGAGAATAGGAAAAATACAAAGTCTCCCCAAGGATGTCCTCGAAAAGTCAAAGGGTAGAACCAATCCATTGCATCAACATTCCCAACACCAAACTTAAAAGGAGGAACAATTGGATTTTTAGCAGCTGTGAAGAAACTTGATTTCCTATCAAAAAAAATAATATGCATATGTAACCTGGATAGTGACAACAACTTAAACAATAAAAAAACAATCAAATAAATATACGTACTTGCCACGTTTCTTGGAAAGTTTGCCTTCAACCCATTTCTTGTAAGCAGATATCACATTATTGTGAACAATGAATCCTGTGTAACTTTGAAAAGGGTGTTTCCAAGAACAGAAGCTCAGAACCTTACCAGATGTGCAACCAGATGTGCCACCAGATTCACTTAGATAAGTGTATGGTGATTGTGCATACTTTCCAGGCAACTTTGTTCGGCCATGTTCCAAAGGTGTAATATGTGAATCTCCAGTCTCAATAACTACCAATGGTGTCACACATGTATTATCATATTCAACATTAACCGAGGATGACACATATGGTTTCCTAGTTTCCAAAGCAGCCATTTGACATTCACGCATTGCTGGCATAACAAAATCATCCAGTGTTGGAGTCTTACTGGTTTTCTCAACTGACTCTTGAACATCATCTACTAAATGATTCAAATAATCAAATGAGATACTTACTGATTACTTATTTTTTTTAAAACTAACCTTATTAAACAATAATCAAACAATACATACATGTGTTATCCAACACATCTTGATTGTTTGGATCAACATTGAAAGGTTCTTCATCAACATAATCTCCCAACGGTTTATCTACTTTGGTCCTCCATCACTACCTTAATAATCTCAACATACAATGAACAACCAAAAATCAAGGATATATATGGGTGGGAAATCATATGACACCAGAAACATATTCAAATCATAACTATAGAACCAAGAAAAAGAGTGAACTATGACATAATTAGTATGTAAAAATTACCAAAGTTTGTTATCGTAAACATTTTCTACATCAAAAATCTAATACTAACTTAAAATACGTTAATCATTTCGTATACCATCATTTAAAACATTTGGTAAAAACACAGATACAACAACTTATCATTGCACTAACCAAAATTTTAACATCTAATTTTCAAAATACCACTCCATGATAAATGTTATCCAAATAAACACCAAAATGTCTACATACATATCAACCAAATGTTCTATCATATAGCACACTAAATAAACTAAATACAGATGAAAACATGAAATTTTAAAACAAACAAAAAGACATGACTAGCATTATAATAAAATTTGAAAGTTCTAACCTCTGGAACAGCTTGATTTTTGTTGGATGAGTCTACTTTTTTAATAGACTTTATCTCCTCAAGGATGCTTTTGAAAGAAGCATCCAAAAAAGCCTTCATTTCAACAAGCTACACATCCACACTTTTCTCAAATATTTTCAAGTCACTACGAACCGAACAAAGAAAACAAATAATATTATAATTTCATTATGACAAAAAAAGTAAAGAATGAGTCTTCCTTTTACCAGACCTTATCAACTTCTTCCGCAAGCTTCTTGAAATCTTTATTACTTGTTAAATGAAAATCAACTCCAACATTATGAGACGTATTCTGAGGCAATACCCTTTCATTATGCCTAATTTCATTGCTAGACTGAAAAAACTCGTTTGGACGTAACGAACATCCAGCGTCACTCAACTTGTTGAATGATGACTCATTGACATGATTTAGGTTCTCATTCTCAATAACGTCAAGCTCAGCATCCGAAAACACAATATCGTCAAACATACACTGAAATAGCAATGATAATTAAAAATATAAGTAAACACATATACCAAAAAAAGTTACTAACTTATAATTCTCAAATTTTTATTACCTGATTACCATACTTTCTGAACATCCCTTGCTTAAGATGATGAAAATAAATCTTGTTTGTTGAACCATCCCAATTGAAAATACGAGGAGTACGAATTTATATACGAATTGCAATGGACTCATCCACTTTGTCGCAACATTCATAGAACCAAATTTGCAAAGCAAGCGGAAATTCAGAAAACTTAACATAGCCCGGATCCTTGGCCATTTGACTAGTGATTGATTCCCATAGATTAAAGAATGACAGATTTCCCCAAGGGTATGTACTATACTGCCCAGTCTCCACACACAAAAAGTGATCTTTTGGAACATATGTATTAATTGATGGAGATGACAAAATATAAGTACTGATGAAATAGACCATGCTCATATTAAAAATATCTTTAGAATTAATCAACACATCTAGATTAAAAACCTTTATCAGATCAGCTTTCAATACCCTATCTGTTGAGTTGGGAAAGTAACGACTAATAAGCTTTGATTTAGTGTTAGGATCATGATCAAATCTCATCGGCTCACCACACTTAAAACCAGTAATTACCCTAAACTCTTTAAGTCCAAAATGAATTTCTTTCCCATTTAAATTAAAAACAAACATGTCATCGTGATCATTGGTCGACTGATGGTGAACCAAGCTTCTTATGATCTGAGGTTGCACTTTAATGGTTGGCAAATCTAATAAATATCCAAACGGTGACTCTTTAAACAAGTGAATACTATTATATTTGGAAAGTCGAGTCATTATATCAACAAATACATTGACATTCACATACGAACACCATCGTGACTGTTTCTTCTTCATCTAAAACACAATAAAGAAAAAAATGTATATTTAAAAGATTATGCAACTAATAATGTAAAGACCTAAAAACAATGATCATTATTAGCTATTTAATTCTAACAATAAAAAATGAACAAAATATATATAATAATCGAAAAAATACATTACCTTCGCTGGTTCATTAGATATTTTCCCTTTTCTAATAACCGACTTGTGCTCTTTTGGATTTGCAACCTTTCTCGCCTAAACACCACCAGATTTCTGTGCACAAAAAAAAACCTTTAAATTTTCAACTAGCATGCAAAAAAAATAAACACAAACACAATCAAAAATTAAATGATAGCCTTTTTACTCGATTTTCCTGCCGATTTTGACTCAGTATTCAATTTGACTCTTTTTGCAATGGGGATTTCATCTTCAAAATCACTATCATGAGGATAGTGTTTCGACATTGAATCTTCTGCGATCTTCGCTTTACCCTTACTGTTATGCTTTGAAATAGGATCAATTTTTGACTGCACCTTGCTAGTTGATGATGAATGAATAACAATACATTCATTCTTTCTTTTACCCATGTTGTTAACAACTGTTACACCTTCTTTATCAGGGGATTGTGTGAACGCTTTCAAATCATACGAAGGTATGGAACATACAATAGGCGGACTATCTACCACTACAACCGCTTTATTATTTAACCTAGGGCTTTTCCGCGGAATGATATTCATCGAAACAAACTAAAAATGAAAAATGCTATGAAGGTTATGGTGAAGACTGTGATGGGGAATATGGTGTGAACAGTGAATGTTGAAGGAAGAGTTTGGGAAGATGAACAATGGCGGATGGTTCCCTTGAAGAAATTAATCACTATTTTCAATTAAAAAATTCTGATGTTTTTTTGGTACAATAAAGTAATAATTACTTTTGCATAGATAGTTTAAAAAGGAACCATATAATATTACTATTAAATTGAATAGTTATCCTAAAATAATAGATAAGCACGATGGTTTTGTACGTTTAATTTATTTACACAGATGGTTTAAAAAAGGAAATAAAATAATTTTATTATATAAGCATGGTAACTTACCGTAACAAAAACTGTACAAAAACGTGTAGATGTAGGAAAGATAAAAAGTAAAAAATTTAAAACCATAATTATCTACCCATTAATATAGGCACGAATAACAAAAAAATGAAGAGAGGAAAATTAAAAAAAACTAATTAATTTAAGTACAAAATAAATTAAAATGCTATGTTTGTAATTTAAAAACTATGTTTGTAATTATAAATAATTAAATGGTTATGTTGTTAATTATAACCTTGAGTCGTATGTTTTTTTATAATTTTCACTATTTTTTAACTTTCTCTTTGGACTTGTACTAATGAGTAATGACATGTTGATATATGACCCGTTGAAGTAGGATCGCTAGTGGGATAGTCCAGTGGTATTCCTTGCCTCTGTTGACACAATTAACCAACGGGGACCGACAGATAACTTGCTTAGTAAAGTCTTTTATCTTCCATTCAGGGGTCATGAATGATTAAGAGAAACGAAGGGTGAGTGCAACGAACTAGAATTTTTGACCAGTCTTGTAGCGAATAAAGGAAAAAGGTGTCAGTTCATTAAGTAAATAATTCGGTATTAGGAAATACTGAATACCAAATGATACTGATGTCTCATACCAAACCCAAACCCGAATACCATAATTCTAAAGTTTTACTCCCGATTACCATACCGAATTACTGAATACCAAATTACCAAACATTTTGATTCGATTCAGTAATTCGATTTTTGGTATTTTATACTCAACCCTAATTTTTAATAAAATATATAAAGAAAGAAAGAAACATTCATAGAAAATGGTTCTACAAAAAATAGTCTTTTAGATAACGATGTCTGAAATTGCTAGAATAGAGATTTCATAGCACGGTGTCCTTAAGGCAACTTTATCTATTTTTTCCATTGCTCTTAGACTTTTTATCTTTCTCCTTCTTTAAAATATATAAATAATAATCAATGTAAATATTAGTTGAGGGTGGAAAGGACTAGTAGATATGGAGATCGATGTTGAAATGAATGATGATTTTGTTTTAAAAAGAGAAAAGACATAAAGTCACCACTGAAGTTGTCCCGAATTTTTAAAAAGACACCTTAACTTTGTGGGTGTCCTATTACCCCACGAAACTATTTACATTCACGATAAATACACCATTTTCAGTCATTTTTAGCGCAACTGTGTTCTCACGAAAACTGAACGCGTGAAGGAGTAATATTACAGCCCCAAACCAGTGTTAAAATGCCATGTGACATTTTTAATTTGATTTTTTTAATTAACAAATTAGACTCATCTTCCCATCTTTCCCAAATCACCATTAATAGCCCTTTAAGAAACTTTTCCAACAGGCCAAAAGTTAAAAATCACTATTCTTGCTCAAATTTTATATTTTTAAAATGCGATATTATTAGATTGAATTCATCATCTTCCCCAAGTGCAATAAGGTAGAAATTTGTGTTCATTTCTTCTTCTTTTTTTGAAAACAAATTAGTTCAGTAATTCTTTTTCCTCCTACAAATCCAGATTGGGATTTGGGAGTAGTAAAACTATGGAAAACTCTATTTGGGAGTAAGGAGTTGGAGAATGTGGTGATTTAAATTTCAGATTTTGACTTGGTGATATTTTGATTATTTGAAGGTGTTTATTTTCATAAATAAATTAATTGATGGTAGTTTGACAAATAATTGGTAGTGCTGTCAAAAAATCGATCCCGCCACAGCAGGATTGACCATTGTTGCAGTGAGATGAACGAAATTCCGAAGAACAAAAGTTGAGGCGAAGAAGAAAGAGAAAAAGAAAAAAATACGCAGAAGAAGAAAGTTGAGGCAAAGAAGAAAGAGAAAAAAAAAAAAAGCAAAGAAATCCAATAAAAATAATTTAAAATGACTTTTAACACGTGGCAAGTGACTATTAGTGTGTGACTTACAAATATTTTTGTGTAAGTGGCTTTGGGTGAAAAATGGGATATACATACTACTTTGAAGTTGTTCAATGGGGTAATAGGACACCCGCAAAGTTAAGGTGTCTTTTTGAAAATTCGGGACAAATTCAGTGGTGACTTTATGTCTTTTTAAAAAAAAATTATCTCGGCTATTATCATTTTTTGTGTTTTTACCTTTTTCAAAGAATAATTATAATATTTTTTGTGTTGTTATTTAATTATTTTAATTTATTGGCAAAGTTATTGAAATTTTTACTTTTACTTATTTTCTGAACAACAGAATTACAAAATTAAAAATACATGAAAATACACTTCATAGATCCACGAAATCAACGTCCCGTATTTCAAAGCTTATGCCTCGCTATATGTTGCATAAAATATCTCGTTTCATGCTCTTGCCTTTTAAAACACGATAGAAATCTTTACCTTTTTTCCTTACCATCTTCCCCACTTTATTAATCAAGAAAAGAAAAGTTAATAAAAAATGACATCCCACTAGTTTTTCTTACTATTGTCCACTAATATTAGTTGTGATTAGTTATACTTGAGATTTGGGACCAAATCATGTCCTTTATCATCCCATTTGACCCTATCATTATTTTAAGTCTTTTCTTAGTCATACTTGCAGTCATGATGTCCAAGGATTCTTAGAGAAATTGGAACCCAAGTCAGCCCCATCTTGTTTTTGGAAATTCCACTTTGCTTGCACACTATATGTGTAACACCTTTCAAAGTACAATTGCTCAGACCACTAAAAATCACAAGATACTTCCTATCATGCAATTTAATTTCCAACATTATTATTTTGACTTGATTTCTTGACCTAAAAACTTGGTTGAGAAAAGGAGGAGGAAAAGACAAGAAAACAAAATAAATGCAACATATATTATACTCCCTTCGTTTCTTTTTAGTTGTTCTGTTGTGTTTTCCGAGAGTTAGTTTGACGAATTTTCAAAGCTAAATTAGGTTACGTTAATTCGATATTTTAAAATAAAATTTTAGATATTCAAAAACTATACGAAAAGTACTATAAATTTTTCATATTAATATGATGAAAAAATACATCTAAAAATGTTAGTCAAAATTTATATCGTTTAACGCTCGAAAAGAAAACTATGACAACTAAAAAGGAACTGACGGAGTATTTTCAACCCTTTCATTTATGGTAAGAAGTAGCCTACTTCCGAAAAGAGTATCTAACAAAAGCCAATTATTGGAGAGATTTCTATTGGTATTACCACAATCTGAAAAATTAAGGTCAAAGTCCAATCATGCAATTGACCCCATTATTCCAATAATATTGGTTGATAGAAAATTGAATACACGATTTATTGGAATTGGCTGGATTAGAATTTTTATTAAGGGGTTCGAAAAATAAAAATATAGTACTTTAGATCTGAAATTGGAACGTCAAAGTGAATTTTGAACCCTTCAATCCCTACGCCAATTTCTAATCTTATATCCAAAAGGTTCAAAATCTTTATATATTACAACAGATACCTTATATGTATCATGTAATTTTATGTCGAGAAGGTTCGATATCCTCATATCCGCCCTTTTGGAATCTGAAAAGTTGAGGTCAAAGTCCAATCATGCAATTGATCCTGCTAGTACAATATTGGCTGATCGAAAATTGAATACACGATTTGTCGGAAACTTATTTTTTAGGTCAATTATAGTTATGGTATTTCAAGATTTTTCAATACAAAGAGGGTAGACATAAGAGAGGACTTGATTTTTCTTTCGATTTGTGGTGAAGAAATGAATTTTGGGGAAGAATCTAAAATATTCAACTCAATACCTAATTATAATAAGAAAATGTACAAATGTATTTTGGATATAATTCAATTTCGAAAATTAGCTTATAAAAGGTGATGCTTTAGAAGGATCAGGAGACAATTTAGTCCTTCAACCAATATGCGTGGGATGACACTCTAGACACCCCATACACGTAGAAGGGTGAATATTTATAGAATGAACTATATAATATAGGAGTCCAAAATTTGCAAAACCAAAAAGAATGGTGATAAGGTTGGTTTTGATATCATATTAAAAAAAAATTGAGTCTTAAAAAAGAACCGCGCGAGCATAATAGGAGAGATTGGGTTAGAAATGGAGGATTAGGAACAGAGTTATACATGACAAGGTGGAAATAACCTACGTCACCCATGAGTTGAGCGCAACGGTAACACCACTATCTTTAGTACTCTAATTGGTCACTAGCGACAAAGTTCGGTGTACAACTCTTAAAATACAATTTCCGTATATTTTTACTTGTCACTGTTTGACTTGATACATCCATCAAGAAAATAATTATTGATATAAATATTTTACCACACTATCTCTTTTATTAATTGATGTTTAGTATTAGATCTTGAAAACTAATTTAGAGAATACTAGTATTTAATGCTAAGGGTAAAACATGGAAAAAATAATCGTCGTTTTTTAATATGTCAAAATAGACAACTAAAAATAAAAATATATTTTAGAAATAAGTGACTAGTAAAAGTGAACGAAGGATTTAATAGCATAGTACAAACTCTCAGTATATTAAATACTATCATTAATTTGATACGAATTTATTAAAAGTACATTATATTATAGTCATTATTAAAAAGGGAAACCTTCATTGTTAGAGAAGTCCGGTCGTTGGCTTGAATTCAATTGCCAGAGAAATTATTAAGTGTGTACATTATCTTATTCTTTAATTTTACTACTTCGTGCTACTTCGATTACTTTATTTATCTTGCTAGTTGATGTCATCATTATTTTTCTTTTTATCCTTCTTTGATTGCACTTTTTTGAGCCAAGGGTGTATTGAAAATAATCATTCTATCCCACAAAAGTAGGGGTAAGGTCTGCGTACATTTTACCTTTCTCAGATCCCATCTTATGGAATTGTACTAAGTATATTATCATTGTTGTTATATTTCTAACTTAACCCTAAAAGCTAGTTAATGAGGTGAGAATTGATCAAAATCAGAGATAACAATTACGGGATTTATTCATCGTTGAAGTTTGATCAATTTTTTTGTTAAAACCAAAATCAAACTAATTTTTAGAAAAAAGTTAATTTTTAAAATCAAACCAAACTAAAAAGAATTCATATTCATCGATTTGGTTTACTTTTTTGAATTTTAAGAAAACAAATGATATTTTTCTCCTTTATTTATTTTATTCCCTACAATTACAAATGAATTTTGCATCTTTCAAAACTTACAAGTTTTAATCTTGAATTTTGATCAAAATATCTTAAGACCTATAAGTTTTAATCGAATAAATAAAGTTGACAGTATAAGATAAAAAAAAATACTATATCAGTAAATCTCATAGTTTTTGAATAAATAAGTTTGTACTCATGACTTTCTTTTAATATAGGGGCTTAATTAGGTGTAAAGTTCATTTGCCTAATAAAACAAATAAAACTTTTATAAAAAAGTACACAAAGTATTTATAATTATATAAAAATTAATATTTCGTATATATAAAATTCAAAAAAAAAAATTGGTATATAAAATTCAAATATTATCGATTTTTTTAAAATGATTTATTTAATCAATTTAGTTTGATTTTCAATTTGGACCTACTTTCTATCAAATTGTGAACACCCCTAGCTAATAACTATGCATTACCACGCGTCCAATATAAGACAAAGTTAACAAGTTAAAACTACAGTTGAAGTTACCCTACATATGTTTATCTCTTAATTAAATGTGTTTATTTATCAAATATGGTATTAATTATAATAATAACTCGACAGAATTAAAAGCAATATCGAAAACAAATAGAGTCCACAATCTTGATAGGAATTGTTAATACGAAATGACATGTCCTTGGAAAAATGGTTTGCACTGTTATTTTCAGTTTGTTTTTTTCTTCATTGGCTATTATAATACTCCATTATACATGGTCATCCCACTAGCAATTGATGTGGTGCAACGGATGGGGCTGCTCCTTCCTTATCAGAAGTCTTGGGTTTGAGTTGTCGGTACGGAAAACTTTTTGGTAGAAAGCGCTTCCCGATGAATAGGGCACTACGCGGCATGAATCCAAAATAGTTGAGCTCCAGTGTGAGTCTCGAACACGGAGTGAGAAACCAAAAAAAAATACATAGTCACCCTACCACTTAATATAGGTATCAGGATAATAAGCATATAGCTAAAATGTCAAATCTATCAAAATGGAAAGATTATGGAAAGCTAACTTTGCATTCCATGAAAGGACATCCTCGGATTTTATTCTTCCTTTTCTTTTATTTACTATTCCACGGTGTGGGCGGTAAATATTTGAAGATTATAAGTGTAACCACCCTCAAGGTCGTAATGTCATTTTCACATGTTTTCCCCTATTTGACCTTTCCATTGCATTGAATTGGAAATTATAACTTGTGGAGATGAGTGGTTCAATTCCTATGGTGATTGTATAGTTTTTTTAAAAAAAATTCAATTTTAAAAATTTGACCAAAGAAAATATTTGGCGATGGAGAGGTCGTATCCAAGTTTTGATGGTTCCACTAGGCTGAATGCTAATTTTTGTCTTTGGTGGAGATTTGGTTCGGTTCCTAAGGGTTTTGGGGTGTTTTGGTTAGATTTTAAAGTTTTCTGAAGTTGTGAGTTGACCTTAGTTAACATTTTGATCTTAACAATCTCGAAATAGTGATTTAACTATTTCAACAGGTTTGGAATGTGTTATGTATGATCATTGAGTTCTTTGTTTTTAGCATTTCGAATTGTAAGTTAGTTGGAATAAGAATGTAGATAATGTTTTGCAAATGAAGATTTTATTTCTCTAACTATGGATCAATCTCTAACAAGTTTTGCATGATTCATATTTCATATTCTGGAACTAGCCGAGGATCCTACCAGTACACTTTGGTTGTTTATTGATACTGCACTTTCTCTTTTCTTGTTGAGTACAGGGCATATGCAGGCAGTTGCTTTGGGTTCTCAATTGTGAGACGGGTGATAACTGAATCTAAGGGTGAGCTAATTCTTTCGGGATACCATGAATTCCTCCTATCATCTTAGTCCATCTCTTCGAACTTAGACTTTTTAGATTTATGTTTTCAGAGTTTTGGGATTGCATCCCCTTATTATAGACAATTAGAGTTTTGATACTATGACTTTCAGGTTCTGGGCGGAGGGGGTGGGGGGTACTTCTGCATTGTTTAACAATTATGGCAATATGCTTGCTATTGAAAGACTATTTTAAATTTTTTGAAACTGTTTATTTTTCTATTGATTATTAGACTGCGTGTGTGAGTAGTTAATTGATTCTCCCACTAAGGGTTAGTGTGGGTGCCACTCACAACAGGTCAGGATCGTGACACTAACCGATTGTTGTTGGGAGCAATCCCACAATATCTATTCCCATTTCATGAATGATCGTGGTGAGACCACGAGGTGTAGTGATTCTGCTGGTGGATGGATCATGAATGTGTGATATTGGCATTTGTCACACTTTTGGACAAAGGCTTAGCATCTAATGAAACATCAGATATTTGTAGATAATGAATTAAAAATGTATTATAAGTGTATTTAAAGTTGAATTAGAAGAGAGAATTAATCATGAATAGAAAACGTAACTAATGAAACAACAGTAAATGATTTATAGGATGAAATAAACTTGTATCAATAATGAATTAAACAAGTAATTTATCGTAACAAATCAATCAATAAACTGCGAAATGAATTTAAAATGTATTGAAAGTGTATTTACACACATATTAAAGTTGAATTAGAAGAGAGAATTAAACATGAATAGAAAACGTAGCTAATGAAAGAGCAGTCAGTGATTTGTAGACTAAATAAAACTTGTATTTATAATGAATTAAACAAGTAATCTAATCGTAACAAATCAACCAATAAACTGCAAAATGAATTAAAAATATATTACACATATAATAAAGTTGAATTAGAAGAGAAAATTAAACATGAATGAAAAATGTAGCTAATGAAAGAGCAGTCAATGATTTGTAGAATGAATTAAACTTGCATCAATAATGAATTAGGCAAGCAATCTAATTCAACCCTTCAAACAACTTTACTTGTTGAATTATAAGAGAATTGCACATGAATATGAAAAAATATAGCTAATGAAATAGCAGTCAGTGATCTGTAGACTGAATTAAACTAGAAACAATAATGAATTAAGCATGCAATCTAATTCAAACCTTCAAACAATTTTACTTGTTGAAAATCACACATAAATATGAAAAAATATAGCTAATGAAATATTAGTCAGTGATCTGTAGACTAAATTAAACTTGAAACAATAATGAATTAGGATGCAATCTAATTCAAATCTTCAAGCAATCAAACATTCAACTATTCAAATCTTCAAACTTCAACTCTCTGTTCGAAATTGTATAAATATAAGTGAATTGTAAATCTACAATAATTAATTATAAATCTGCACTCAAACATCACAATTCTTTGATTGATTCAAATCTGCACTCACCTAAACTTTGCAATTCGACAATAACTGAAAATACGCATCACTAAATTCCAAAAAAAGAATAGAGTATTAATGTTGTAGAAAGTTGTGGTTCACAAGCTAGGAAGGTAAGTATTGCCCTAATTGTGGAGAAAAACGCAGGTGAAAAGATTGGAAAGAATACTGGTAAATTTTGAGAGACACGATGGGAGAGAAAATCGCGGGTGAGAAATTTAATAAAGACTTAATTTAATTCAACCAAATTGCTACATAAGATTAAAGGAATTATATATGTTGGTATAGGTGGTAAATATTTTCCAACTATGGGCACTTAGGTGATTTTCCCCTAAAAATATAATAAGTTATTTACATAGTACGCAAACATGTTTTTTTGTATTTACTATATATAATTATAATTTAAAAGAATTATATTACATAGATATACTTGGGATTTTATAACAAATATCTCCTCTCTCAAACTCTCGCTCGCTTCTCTTCTCTCCTCCCTCACTTGACACTCTCCTCCATCGCTCTCCTTTCTCCCTTTCTTGTCTCCTCCCTCCTTATCTCTTGCCTGATACAAATGGAGGATATTACTGGTACAAATCAGGCGAGAGATGGTGGAAACCTCTCATCTTCTTCAATTTTATACTCAGACTCTCAGTATGTCTGAACGAGGAAGAGAAACAATACGATACAATATTATATAAATCGTATTTTGAAACAGTATACGACAAATGATATACTAAAGGTATAACAAGGACAAAATAAAATTGAATACATTGATACAAATCTAAAATCAGTTGCAGATACATTCAAATACACATTGATACGGAGTGAATACACAAGAAATAGATATACTCGATACAATAGTATTCGTTAATATACTTGATACAAAGTGAATACACAAGGAACAGATACATTGAATACAATTGTATTTATATTTTATTCGAGTGATGCAATTATATTTGTTGCATTTGTTGATACACTTGATACAAATTGTATTAGTTAATACAATTGTATCAATTGTATTCGTTGATAGTAATCAATTGTACTCGTGATAGTTATACAACAAATACAATATTTATTTATCCTCTCTCTTGTAGCCGTCATGAATCGTAATTAAGCAAATTATAGCTACAGATTTCTATTTAAGCCCAAACTATAGTCACTTTTTGAAAGTTCCTCAAAATAATATTGTATAATTTTTCAATGAACTAATTTTGTAAATAGATACAAGCAAATAATCTTTTAGCCACTAAATAATCCTGTAAAAGTCCATATAAAAAATTATACCCATCATTTAAAATAATACTCAAATGCAGAGATATGATTTGTGACAAATGTGCACTAACACCAATTAGATACCCATTTATATATTGCTTTATTATATAGTGTTATATGAAACTACACGTCTTACATTTCTACCACTATAGTAAAGTAATAGATATATATTTTTAGTGGTTGTTTTGTAACACTTTAGAATGCTTAGCTCAATTTGTTGCGTGCTTATTGTACCATATTGAAAGTTATTATAATTTAATATTAGTATATATTATTGTATCAATTTATAAAAAAGAAAGAAGAAAAGGTACCCAAAAGTCATGCCTATTATAGTCATGTTTATTTTTTTTTCTCCCAAAGAGTTTCAAACTATAGATCCTAACCCTCTTATCTCTTCTTTATCTATTCTATTTTTCTATAGACACCATGATTAATTAGCATTAATTTATTTCAATACTTGTTTTATTCTAGCACTTAAAAAATTAATCAAAAGCTCATCTTTTGGACTTCATTAAGTGAAACGAGTCATAATCACTAATCAAATTGCTATTTGTTAAATTATTATAATTTAATATTAATATATATTTAAATGCCTTCTAACAACTCAAGTTAATGTTATTCGTTGTCACTTTTCCAAAAAGGTTAGTATCATGGCTTTATAAAAAAAATGTATTCTTTCCAATTTTAACGGATTATCATCTACTCTCTTTTTTTGTTTAGTACCACGATTGTTTGATTAAACGTACCTCTCCATTACTCTCTCTTTAAAAAAAAAAAGCATTTGAGAAACGTGAAGAGCTAAGATTGAATCAATACTACATCAAAAATAATCTTTAGTTGTAATTAATTAACTACAATAGCTTAATTGCTGCTAAATATATATTTTTAGCGGCAATTAACACTCTTTGTAAATGTTCTTAAAGTTTATAGCAACATTGGATCCAATGACAATTAACTATTATTGTTATTAGATCTCATATTCACAATGAGTTAGTTAAATATATGTTTGAGAATTAGTGTCGTCAAGAATAAGTAGCTGGATTCGAGCCGCTATACAAATTCTACACAACGTGTAAAGTTTATAAATAAACTATTAATGGTTGAACAAATATCTTTAGAAAAAATAGGTGTAGAAGAGTAGCCCGCAAGGACATGGTTGAGTGGGTGAGAGACTTGGAATTGAATTCAGTCTTCGTCTGCTACTCAATTATGAGGCCGTTGCATGGGGTTTGCCAAGTGCGATTTACATTTTTTGTGTGGTTTGCCAGCTATTAAACAGTAAGCAGGGGTGGAGCTAGCAAGGACCAAGGGGGGGTCATCCGAACCCTCCCCTTTAATGGAAAATAACATCATTTACACATAGTTAAAATTATTTTTTATGTATACATGATAAATTTTGAACCTCTTTTGGCATCTTTGTGTGTTTAGTTTTGATATTTCGAACACCCTTAATGAAAATCCTGACTTCATCACTGACAGTAAGCAAGTTACCATAGAGTGCTCACCCGAAGGACAGAGAGGTGGTAGGTTTTCCTGAGTTCCAAAAAGAAAAGAAACTAAAGAAGAATGAAATGAGGGAGTAAAAACAAGAAAAAATGCTCTAAAATTTGAAGAGACGCAAGTTTGAAGAAGCATGAGTGGCCAGATAGAAAAAGTTATCTAGGTGGGTAGCGTTATGAAAAAAGTTATGCTTTTGAGTCAGTTTTATTGGAAAAATTGTCTAAGTTAAAGTTAAGATTCATTAGAATCCAAAGGAATAAAAAGCCACTAAGTATTATTTTAGTGTCTGATTCTGATCAAGGAACAAATACTCTTGTTTAATTTATGTAGGATGTCTGATTTTGTTTCCATAATGTTCACACCATGAAAAGAATTATATTCTGATCTTTAGATAGGATTTCCTTTTTGGCCCCTTGCATACCAAGTCAAAAAGTGCGCAGACAATGCCAATTGTAATAAGAAAATGAAAAAAAATAACATTGACACCTTGTTTTGGATGGCATCTTGTTTTGAGTGACACTATTCATGAGGTGATCATATGAGGATTGGGTGAGATTTTCAGTTGTTGAAGATTTGAAATTTTAAAAGTTTGACCAAATCAACATTGTCCGGAAGGTGATTTTTGATTTGGTTAGATGGTTGGTCTGTGTCCCAAGGTGCTCGGGAGTGATTTGAGATTTGAGTTGGATTTTAAAAGTTTTAAGGAAGTTAAGTTTGATCATAGACAAGTTTTGGTTAATAAGACCATGTATCGGTGATTTGATGATTTTAACAGGGCTAAACATGTTTTATGATATATGTACACTATTGGTTTACGTCCAGGAGGTCTCGAATGAGTTTTGAATGCTTGTTCAAAGATTGATATTTCCACAATATTGTTGAGCTTTAATAGTACCACCTAAAGCACATGATCCCCAAATGTTAGTTTGATTTCTCCGTTAGATTTGTATTATAATTTTGAAATTATTGCGAAAAAAATGGTTGCATTTTGAATTTGTATGAGCAAGTTATGATCATTTTGCCTTGACAAGTTATGGCTAGTACTAGTGCAACCGCAAAAGTGGTTATTGGCTGCAATTACGGGGTCCGCAAATGCGGCTATTGCTGCAATAAAAATTCTTGTTGTGTTCCATTTGATATTTCAAACATTTTGGGAACTAGAGAGTTTTGATCAGAGGAATATTTGACGTGATTTTCTCGTATGATCAAGATTCAAATTTGTCATTTTACAATAATATCCATTATTTTTTGTGCTTAAGATTCATGGTTATGGATCTTAACTTTTATTATTATTACTCTTGATAGAGATGCTTCTGGAACTGTTTATTATAGATGAGTTTCTATTTGTATGTCTTCGGACGAATCTTATTAAATAAATAAAACGTTCTATTTGCAAGAAAAAAAGAATGTGGGAATCATTTATTTTAGCCCTAGGCGTAAAATAAATGATCTTTAGGCAATAATGGAGGCAAATTCAGGATTTTTCGCTGAAATCACATATGAGTATAATAATTGAGAATTTTGGACCTAAAATTTAGAAATCATATATTAATGATTTGAGGATTGACTTGAATTTGGTGGGTGTCGTAAGACTCGTATACTTATGTAGAATATGATTTTGACTAGATTGGAATTGTTTGAGGCATAGTGGAAGAAAAAATACTCATAATTTGACTTTTTGGATTCTAATTAAGGCAAGTTGAGACTTTCTTTGACTCTTTATGAAGTGATAGCGTATTGTTTGACTGAACCAAAGGGAATGAGTGATCGATGAAGATCCCATATAAATGATATGACGAGCATTTATATAGCTTCCGATTTCATGTTATGAATTTATGTGATTATCTTACTTGTTTGGAATAGTTCTTTTTCTTGTGAGCATGGTTTATATAACTTGTGACTTGTGTTGATTCATGTTTATGCTAGTTGAGGTTTATACTCTCCTTTATGAATTTAGAATCAGACCATAATATCTTGTGGTAATTGTCATCATCCTAATTATATATTTGTGTATGTTTTTGGTTACTTCTTCTTCTTTTTTGTTCATCTTTTTGTTTTTAAGGATTATTATAATTTCTTTTGGGATGAAGTATTTCATGGTCCAAAATATTAGGTTGCGTATAATTTTCTGCAAAAAGTAATATGTTACGTTGTCCACATTTCCTCTTAACACTTTAACTTGTCTTCCTAGACTTCTTAATCACTAATAAATTTTTGAGTTAAAAGGTAAAAATACATTTAAATTATTTCAGTCTTTTGGGTTTTATATTTGAAAAATTGAACTATTGAGAATGACTTTCCTGTCTGAATTATCATTTAATTGTCTGAATTATCATCACTAGTTAACGAAATACACCTCAACTAATTTCTGATGATGTATGCACACTCTCTCTTTTGTTTAAAAAATTCTGCCACGTGGCACTTAAAGTAGAAAAATAATTTCACCATGAAAAATTTAAATAAATTAATATTAGATTAAAAGTTAAGGTTAAATGTTAAAACTATCACTGTTAAAATTAATTTATTCCAATCGTGACATCCATCATTTTCTTCTCCACCTTCTTAGCCATGGTCTCGTTTCTGTTGTGCATGGCATCGTATCTCTGACTTGAAAATAGAGAATTTAGGATTTTAAAGAAGTTAACTAAAAATATATTAAAAAATTAAAGTGTCAGCAAATAGAACCGTTATATATGTCATGTGGGCAAAGATTTTATGGACAAACTTGCCTAGAAGCATTTCGAGGCAAACATTTTATCTAATCGACGTCTAGGTTGTTTCGCTAACCACTAGGTGATTGTTTAGATAGGAAACTCACAATCTCAATAGTTCAAATATGAAACTCGTTTTATGTGCGTTTTTTTCTTTTAACTCTCTAAATCTTTTATCTTATAAATCTACTATCCGCCGGTAGTTTCTCATTTTATGGTTAAATATTTAAAAAATAAAATGTTGTCTACACAAATATTATAAATGCTTCATTAGCCGATAGTGCCCGATACATTCTTTGGATCAAATTAAAATTGCTCAGTGTATAATTTTTCCTAATTTCTAGGATTTTAAAAATCACATTTTCGAGAAAGCTGACAATTCTGCATGATTAGAAATTTCTCTCTAAAATGAAGGCAAAATGAATTTAAACCAATTGATGTAATTATCTTATGTTAAAACTTACCCTTGACCAATAATTCAACTCATTAATATTAAATATTTCATCAAGTACTCAATATTTCTTGGTCATTGCCTCATTGGTAAAGTGGTACCAATTATTTATTAATTCCTAAAGAGAGAAAGTACATGAAAAAAATAAAGAAATAAACATATAGAAAACCACCAAAATTCATAGTCGTGCCAATTGGAATCTCTCACACAATCAAGTATATAATTTATTTATTTTTTTATAATGATGTCACTTGTCCCGATTATTATAAAAAGGTTTGACTATATATTCAATTGTCATGGTGTCTTATTCCAAATTCCGTTTCCCCTTCCTCTCCTACCTAATAGCTAATACTCTTATTGTCCCATTTATATGACATAGTTTGAATTTCGAGAGTCAAACAAGAAAATTTTTTATTGCAATTTATTAGTTTATGCCCTTTATATATTTTTAAATTGTTAAGTTTTGAATAAAATTTCATTATTTTATTCACTAATGATGTTTCTACTGTGCAAATATTAAAAGTTTTGGCATAAAGTTGTTTATAATTAGGCTAAAACGTTTCTTTATATAGTGTGAACATATTGAGAGTTCAGTTATGGTTTTTTAGATGAACATGTTGTGCTCGTAAATTAGTGGGATGAACACCTTAACCACCGACTATGGCCACAATACAACAAAAACAACTTTTAACGACAATAAATATACACATTAATAAAGAGTGCTAAACTTTTTACCGGCATTATAGTTAAGTGCCATTAGATCCAATGTCGCTAAAGGCTTTAGGGACATAATACGTATACGAGAGTGCTAATGACAATTAAGTTATTGCCGCTAAAGATCATTTTTGATGTAGTGCTACTTTATTTAGGTCCTCAGGGCGGAGCTATGATTTAAAATTTATGCGTTCGGAATTCTGATTTAGACAAAACTCTTATACATATGAACATTAGATTCATATTAGCAAAAGTTTTCTAACAAAAACGTGTACAAGACTTGAAAAAAAAATTACAGTTGAATATGCTTCGAGAACTAGGCTGAAATTTAATTCAAAACTAACTCAAATCTTACCCAAATATAGCTCTAAATTTTAGATTCAAACTCACTTCGAAGTTTAGTTATTTTGAGATATCATTCACTCAAAACAAAGTTTGTTTGCGGTAAATGAATTTTTCAAACTTGAGCTTCGAGCTCCTTTAATGGTCAATGCCCCGGTGGGCCGTGTACCGGTCTCCCGCAAGGATTCCGGCTCAGCTCGCCCTTCTCCCATGCCATATCCGGGCCCTTTTTGGGCTAGACTGGGCTTCTTGAGGGCTGACCCGACCCTTTTGACGACATGTTTAAATTACAGGGATCTTTACACAAATAGCTGGACAGATTTATTATTTACTTTTTTCAGCTGGTATACATACATTATACATTATCATACACATATTTTATATAAATTATACTAACATTATATATTTACCGATTATTTTTTAATTTAATCTGTGAATGAACGATTATTTAGATTAATTCTTCTAAATTTATATATTTGTGAATTGTGAGCAAAACAAGCTATTTCGTAATGCTTAAAGTTGTTGGGTCAATGTAGTGCTTACCCACCAAATTAATTAAAAGGACAAGAGAAAATAAAGAAGAAATTGTTTGTTCATGCAATAATGCAAAAAAGATTTTTCATTTCTATGCGACCAAAACCAAAAAATAAAAAGTTAGTGCTTTCATTTCGACCTTGTTTTAGTATGTATACGCAACATGCTTTATAAAAAGAAAATAATCTCTTGACCAAAATCATTATTGCTAGTTTACTGTTGTTACTTTACTAACTATTTTTAGTACTTTTTCAAACATAGTGTGATACCAATCTTTCAATATCAATTTCTATATTTGAATTTTGAAAGTCATAACTTTTTATATTAACCCTGCATTAATCGAATACTCATTTCTATCCCAACTGAATCTCCACAAACTACAACATGCACAGAAATCAGCTCAACATAACAGCTCTACAATAAACTGTTGGGTTTTAAAGGTGTGAATAGGAAATGAAGAGTCGTGACTCTCCTAAATGGTTATGACTTTACCGAAGGGTTGTGACCTTTACGAAAGGTTGTGTCTTTTCTAAAGGATTGTGACCGTTTGAAAGGTTGTGCATTTTCCAAAGGGTTGTGACCTTTCGTTGTCCCTTTTTCAAAGAGTTGTGACCTTTCCGATAAGGCACAATTAACACATTTTCATACTACCCTTTGTTGGCTGTAAATAGAGAGACTTTCTCTCATTTTTAAGAATGAAAATTTTCCTTCTTTTGCATATATTTTCTTACAAAACAAAATAGAGTCTATGTGTGTGATTCGTTGCTGTCTGTTTGAGTTCATTGAAATTATCGAAGTTTTAGGTACCGCTACTTCTTTAATGGTTAATCCGTTTTATCTTGAGAGGAATTAATCTACAACCTAAAGTACTTGAGGGGATTAAATTTCTTAAGGACACACAGTGAGTTCTGTGGACTCGGATATTTCTTATCTTTTTCTTTTCATCTTTTATTGTTTCTGGTTTGCTAATCTGATGAATACAGGAGATAACAAGCTTAAGAAATTTAATTATTGTTGGTATTTTCTGTGGTAAGGAAATTACTTTTATTTGCTGTGTTCTTTTTGTTAGGAAAAAAAGAAGAAGAGAAAGATAATTATTTTATCATATGATAAAAGAGATTGGGGATGAACTAGTACTACTTTAATATGTTTGAGTATATTTTCTGTAGTAAGTTTTCCTTGGATGGGTAAGATTATTTTTATTTTCTTTCAAGCATTGCACCCCTTCAGTTTTCTTTTCAATGAGAAAAGTTATTTTGTGCATAAATGCAAGATGTGCACTTTAATTATTTTTTCTATATTTTAAATTTTATATAACTATGAGAAGAAGTAAATGAAAAGATGTTGTCTCCTAACAATATTTGAACATGAGTTAAGTTTCTCGTTGATTTCAATGTTTTCTAAGGAAAATTGAAATATGACGGAAATTGGGAAAGGAAAAAATTAGCAAGAAAGGTGACTTGCATGGAATCCTTGCTGACAGATATAATATGATTCAATGGGAGTAAAAGTCAGGTTTTATCTTTATTTTTCCCTTGATTATTTCTTTTTCTATCCTCTATAAGTTATGAGATTTATTTCATAAATGTTAGGATAGATGTTCATTATGTGATGATCTCAGAATATATCTTTATTATTATAAATATGTATTTTGTTTGAAGGAGGAAAAAAAAACTATGTGAAATTTGATTGCGCCTGATTTTTGGAGACTAAAATCTTCTAATTATTTACTCCTTTGGTTTGAAGAATATAAGAACTTCACCGAATAAATCAAGACTGTGCATTTGGTTTGAAGAATATAGAAACTTCATCGTTAAAGTAGAAACAAGTTGTATAAAGATTGAATTTCTAAATTCAACGTGGTCTGTCTGATTGTGATAGAAAGGGAAAAAACACTAGTGACATAAAATTAGTGATTTTTGTGCCTTCAATGGGTGTTTCTATGGATTAAATCTCCAAAAGAAGGCTTCATGTTGCAAATGTGTATTTTGATGGTATACAATTTGAAAGCATGGGAAAAAATATGTGGAAAATAATTTCAAATACTTGAAAAATATTTTTGAGATCATATTTAAAATGTGGGGGGTTCTTTACTTGTGATAAAAAAAAAATTTAGACTTAATGTCTAATTTAAATTTAAAAGTACAAGATATGAAATTCAATGACATTATTATATTATGTTAGACCCACAAACTTCTTGGAGTATATTTGATATTGTGGTCGTTAAGTCTCTCTTTACTAGTATATGATATGACTAGTATAAAACCACCAAATTATATATATGCTTGCTCAAAAGAATTGTGTTCTTTGATGGAAAAGTATGAAAATTGGTGATATGTGAACTGTCATGTTTGTGTTGTAAAAGAAGCATTTGAGTCGTATGCTCTTTTTGGACCCAATGAGACTATCTTCATGGGTAACTATGCAATAACTAAATTGAAGGTTATGAAAAGGTTCTTCAAGAACATTTGGCAAGGTGTTGACTCTAAACAATGTATGTATGTGACAAAGTTATAAAAAGTAAAGAACAAAATATTTGTGTGAAAAAGTTACCTCACGGAAGATCTTTTCAAACTCAATATTTTTGCTTGTTCTTACTTGCTTGAGTCAAATTGTTTATGACATGAACACTTGAGACATGTCAAGTACAAAACCTTGCGAAAACTGATTAACGTAGAAGTTTTGTCTAACTTTGAGTGCAATAAATAAAAATGTCAAGCTTGTGTTGAATCTAAGTATGCTAAGCATTCTTTGAAATTTGTTGAAAGGAATTTTAATTCCTTAGTATTGATTCACGCTAACATTTGTGATATGAAGTCAACACCATCGCGTGGTGG
This sequence comes from Solanum appendiculatum, assembly GCA_018342035.1. Taxonomy (NCBI): domain Eukaryota; kingdom Viridiplantae; phylum Streptophyta; class Magnoliopsida; order Solanales; family Solanaceae; genus Solanum; species Solanum appendiculatum. Next base: position 322,293 of record JAGDQO010000294.1, read on the forward strand.
AAAAAAATATTTTATTACTTTTATTGACAATTACACTAGGTACTATTATATTTATTTGTTGAATGGTAAGGATGAAGCAATAGAAACATCTAGGCAATATTAAACTGAAGTTGAAAATCAGTTGGATAAAAAGATTATCATGATTAGAAGTGGTAGATGTGGAGAATATGAATCTTTTTTTGCAGAAATATATTTGGAAAATGGAATCATCCATCAAATTACTGCACATACTCACCTTAATCTAATGAAAATCGAACTTTGAAGGAAATGTTGAATGTCCTACTTATAAGTTCAAATTTACCACAAAATTTGTGGGGGAAAGCTATCATTATAGCAAAAGAGAACAACATAAAGTTTGTCTGTTCAGAAAGAGAGAAACAAAAAGTTTTGTTTGTTAAGAAAGGGAGCAACAAAAAGCTTTTGTTTGTTAAGAAAGGGAGCAACAAAAAGTTTTGTTTGTTCAGGCTTTATTGTATCCTAATAAAGAATTGTTTGTCGCCCCTTAAAGTATATACAAGCAATAACTCTTGAAAGATAGTGATCTAATAATTTCCAATACAGTCTATTCCATATGAGAAATGGAAATGAGGGAAATCCAACTTGAAATATTTCATAAAGTGGGGGCGTCCAGGAAAAATTCAAGTTCCTATTTCCAAAAGGTTCAAAATAGGACCTAAGACTGTGGATTGTATGTTCATTGAATATGCTACAAATAGTAAAGCATGTCGATTTATGGTTCATTAGTCCGAACCGTCGAATAGTCAAGTGAAGGGCCTAAACGACCTTGAAAAGAACCGAAGGAAAATGTACTTAATAGAGAGATTCAGAGGCGTAGTACATGTCAAAGGACATCTATTTCCTTTGGGTTTGATTTTGTAACATTTCTTCTGGAAAATGAGTCTCAATCGTGAGCAATCATACTTGGGAGTTGGTTGATCTTCCTCCAGGAAATAAACCTTTGGGTTCAAAGTGGATCTTCAAAAGGAAAAGAAAGTTGATGGAACTATTGACAAATACAAAGCAAGACTTGTCGTCAAAGGCTTTAGACAGAAAGAAGGTCTTGATTATTTTGACACATACTCATCAGTGACTAGGAATACATCTAGTCAGATGTTAATTGCGCTAGTTGTGGTATATGACCTTCAAATTCATCAAATAGATGTGAAAAACAACTTTCTTAAATAGAGAGTTGGAGGAAGAAATTTACATGGAACAACTCGAGAGCTTTGTGGTTCCTGGTAAAAAAACGAAAGTGTGCGAACTTGTTAAGTCACGTTATGGACTAAGACAAGCACCCAAACAATGACATGAGAAATTTGACAAAACCATGTTGGCAAATGAATTTCAAAATGATGGGAGTGATAAATGTGTTTACATTAAAGACACTCCAAATCACAAGGTAATTGTTTGATTTTATGTTGATGACATATTGATTATCAAAAGAGACATTTTTTGACATAAATGCTACTAAGCATATGCTGGAAAGTAACTTCAATATGATAGACATTGAATTTGCTGATGTAATTGAAAAGGTACTTGACAACTTCAAGTAATTGGATTTCAATATTGTCAGGACTCCAATAAATGTGAGCTTTGTACTTCAAAAGAATGAAGAAGAAAGTGACTCAAAATTGAATTATGCTAGAGTATTGAGAAGTAAGATATATATCATGAAGTGTACGCGATAAGATATAGCATGTGCTATTAGTAAACTGAGTCGGTTCATGAGTAATCTCAATCAAACTTATTGGATAACAATGAAAAGAGTTTTAGAGTATTTAAAACATACTTAAAAAAACTATGCTTTGCATTATAACTAATATTCAACAGTATTGGAAGAATATAATGTTGCAAATTGAATCACCAGGTCAAATGAAGTAAAATCCACGAGTAGATATGTACTTACTCTTGGTGGAGGAGCAGTCTCTTGGAAATCTTCCAAACAGAAATGTATCGCTTACTCTACTATGAAATCTGAGTTTATCACTCTTAATAAGGCTGGTGAAGAAGTTGAATGACTCCGGAATTTCTTGAAAGATATTCCTATTTTGCCCAAACCTTTAGCACCGGTATGCATACACTGTGAGAGTTAAGTTGCTATAGGTAGGGCATGGAGCATAATGTATAACGGGAAGTCTCGTCATATATGGCGTAGACATAATATCGTTAGAGAACTACTCTCTAGTGGAATTATCACAATTGACTATGTAATGTCAAAGGATAATGTGTCGGATCCACTTACAAAAGGCCTAACTAGAGAGGGAGTTGATAGATTATTAAAGGGAATGGGACTATGGCCGATGACAAGTCATTGCGGCGGTAACTCTACCTAGAAGACTGGAGATCCCAAGATCTAGGTTCAAGGAGATTAAACAAAGTCATTAATGACGGTTCAACATTGTCAAAAATTATTTTATGGTCCATTCTCATGATAAGACAATGTTCAGTAACAAGGATAAAGGCATTAGGACTTTTTAATGGTTTTTAAGTTTGATACAGGGTATATCAAATGGTGTATCGATGGGATAACACATTTAGAAATCACCTATGTAAGTGTGAAGTGTAAGCTGCTTCAAGGAGAATCCGGTAAGGCCAGTTCTCTACGCATTTATAAACCAAAACGTGTTCATGGCTGAAACGAACAAAACAATGAGAACCAAAAACAGTTTAAGGGTTGATTGTGTGACTTATGTTGTCTAGGTATACACCAAAGCTCGACGGTTCAAAGATATCAAATCTACCGATTGACCGAGTATATCCGATATATGTTCACTATGAAAAGTTCAAAGGGAAACCCATCCAGATGCAATCAATCCTTACTTACGAATCACACAATTTTTTCATGCATATGTTTTAGCAATAGTCATTCCTTATTCATGTGGGGGATTGTTGGGTTTTAAAGGAGTGAATAGGAAATGAAGAGTCGTGACTCTGCTGAAGGGTTGTGACTTTACCGAAGGGTTGTGACCTTTACGAAAGGTTGTGTCTTTTCTAAAGGGTTGTGACCGTTTGAAAGGTTGTGCCTTTTCTAAAAGGTTGTGACCTTTCGTTGTCCCTTTTCCAAAGAGTTGTGACCTTTTCGATAAGGCACAATTAACACATTTTCATACTACCCTTTGTTGGCTATAAATAGAGAGACTTTCTCTCATTTTTAAGAATGAAATTTTTCCTTCTTTTGCATATTTTCTTACAAAACAATATAGAGTCTATGTGTGATTCGTTGCTGTCTTTTTGAGTTCATTGAAACTATCGAAGTTTGAGGTACCGCTACTTCTTTAATGGTTAATCCGTTTTATCTTGGGAGGAATTAATCTACAACCTCAAGTACTTGAGGGGATTAAATTTCTTAAGGACACATAGTGGGTTCTGTGGACTCGGATAGTTCTTATCTTTTTCTTTTCATCTTTTATTGTTTCTGGTTTGCTAATCTGATGAATACAGGAGATAACATAAACAAGTCTCAAGGCTCGAAGATCATAGATCAAAAGTCACAGTTCAACAACCGATAAGTATCAAATCATTTACTTTTAAGTACAAGGCATCTCAATTCACAAATAGCAACATGTTTAACTCATATATCAAGTATACCGAATCAAACACAATAAATAGCTCAATCATATGCATCAAATAAGTCAAAATGTATGCATCAAGTAGATTGATCACAAAGTCAACATTGGCCGAAAACATTTCCCTTCGGCACAACGTCACTAGCCGGAACCATTTCCCTTCGGCCTTCACATGATTTTACTTACCGGAATCATTTTACTTCGGCATTTATATCACTAACCGGAACCATTTCTCTTCGGCTTTTATCACAAAAATAGCACTTGCCGACAAAGATAGAGGCATCATAACACTAGCCGGCAAAGACCTCGGCATCATAACACTTGATGGCAAAGACCTCGGCATCATAACACTTGCCGGCAAAGACCTCGACATCATAGCTCATTACGTGTCTCATCACGGTGTTCACAGTCAGTGCACACAAGCAATATCACACCATACAGAAGGAACAACAATTCACATCACACAAATCCACTTACATGCATTCAAGCAATTCATCAATCAATCAAATAGGAGTTACAACAAGGCAATTCTCAATTTATCTTCATCATCAAGAAGCCTTTTCATTTTCCCCTTTTTTGTTGATTAACATTAATCAAGTGGAACAAAATAACCCTTCACCTCATTCTCGATCACTCCCCAACACATAGGCAATGAAGAGAAATAAACAATTCAACAAAATTGCAAAGTTGAAGAGATCACTTGCCTCAAATCAATCAATTAATCACTTCAAGAGTTGAGTCTTCCCTTTCCGAGTCACTTCCAAAGCCACACAATCTATAATAATCAAGTATTCACAATCATCTACCGGAAATCACAATACTCACACCAATACTCTTGAAAAGTGGGTCAATAAACTCCAATTTTTTTTAAAAAAGGTTTGAATCCGGAAATTAATACTTGAAAACATTACTCAAAGGCTTTAGGAACTCATTTGAGAAAATCATTTCGAAAAAAGGATTAAAACACTTCAAAATCACCATTTTAGTCTAGAAACTTGAGTTCATGAAAAACCTTCGCATTCACCAATCAAAATCTCATATTTAGATGTTAAAACTCATAATTAATCAATGAAAAAATGAAGGTTTAGGATCAAGAAGGCTTACCCAAATGATCTAACACAGAAAATCCTTTCAAAAATCGTCACCAAGAGTTCCCCAAACTCAAAAATGGTGAAATGGGGCTTAAACCCCGAAATTGCAGGTCAAAATCACTCTATGAAAATGCGGGCCTCGCTCCTGCGACCAGATCTTTGCTTAAGCAAAGGTCGCTTAAGCGGTGGTTTCTTCGCAAATGCAAAGGTCAACAATGGCTGACCCTTCGCAAAAGTGACCCAAACCTCGCTGAAGCGAGCCTCGCAAAAGCGGGCCATCTTTTGTAAAAGCGAAGTGCACCAAAACATAGATATCATAAAATCAGCCAACACTCAAAATATCAAATCGATCCTCGGGATTCGTTCGGAACCTCGTACACACAAACCAGATATGCAAATCAAATATACTCCAATTTCGGACTCAATGGAATTGTCAAAACATGAATCTGAGGTCTCCTTGACCCGACATCTATGAAAACCACAAGGAACTAACTCAACGCCTAAAACGGCCAAAACAAGCTCGGGAGCTCTCAAAAATCAACCAAGATCACTTCTAGGCCTAAAATCATCCGCCGAATCCAACAGAACTCTCAAAATTCCGATCCGAGCATCCAAACTCCGAATGTTGACCAAAGTCAATCCAAAGGCTAAAATTCCACAAATTCACAACTTAGGACCTCAAATCCTCACAAAGACACGAAATCAGAAACCGACAACTCTCACAGATGAGAGGCCACATTCCGGAGCTAATGGAATTGACGGAATTCCATTCTGACACCCAAAACTCCAAAAGGCTCCGAAAATCACTTTTAAGCAACTTAAGCCTTTCAAACTCAAAACTACCCAAATCTCAACTTTTAACTCAAAGTTTGGAACCAACTTCCAAAACTCAATCAAGAAACAACTCGGGGTCAAAATCGAGAGGCAAAACGGTAATTTTCACGAAAATATCAAAAATGACCAATCGGGTCATTACAAAAATAAAGAGGGGGAAGGAGGAGAGTTACAAATCTGCTAGGAGAAAAAAAAGACCATCACTAGGTTATGTAGTTTTTCAAAATTACAATTGTGTTAAATAGATATACTAGCTATATTGCTTAATTCTATAATTTTTCCTTCTAGTTAACGAGTTGATCAAGTTTTGGGTGAAAAATCGTTGGATTTAGTTGGTTTATAAACAATATTTGTCATTTAATATTATCATGCAACTGACAAAATCTGTCAATTTTAATATAAATTTATTTAATGATGTACTAGCAGAACTTAAAGTATTTGCGCAATATGTTTGTGTGTAGTAATAGACAGATATCGTCGATTTTCTTAAAAGACTTCAAATATATAATTGTACATACTATCAATATTTTATTTCCTTGTTTCAACATAAATGATATTTTTAGCTTAGATTACTTCTTTAAAACATCACCCACTCCTAGAAAATTTTTAAAAAATTACTATGTTACTTTTAGTTAAATATAAGAAGAATGAAGTAACTCTTTAATGATATAAAACTTCAGTATTAATACAAGAGTAATTTGAGAAAAAAAATTATTAATTTTTAGTTATGTAAATACAATTTATTTTAAAATAAAATAAAAAGATAAAAACACCATATATTTAAAAATGGAGAAAGTAGTTGGTTTCTTCAATGGGAAAGCGCACTGGCAGATGGTTTGTACTCTCATCTTTTAATACTTCATCTATTTCAATTTATATGGAATATCAGTTCAAAAAATATGACATATTTTTATATTTGATGACAATTTAACTCTAAGATATCTAATTTTATCCTTAATGAGATGATTTATAATCTCACAAACATGAAATATCTATGACTTATTTTAAATTATAAATTTTAAAAATTATTTTTTAACTCCATATCCAATCAAATTATGTCATATAAATTGGGACGAAAAGTGTACTATCGTTTATATTATGGATAAGTTGTACGTTCATAAAACGTTAATGAAGTCAAAATAATATGAAAAGAAAAGGAATCCATATATAGCAGCATTTATTCTCCTTATCCAAAAAGATCATGAGCTTGAAAATATATCACATAATACTGTTTGCTATACTAAATTATCCAAAGGAATATAAACTTGAAATCTTTGCCTCTCATTAACCAATAAAATATTTTTTTTTATGACTGCTAAATTTGATAACATAGTATTAAGAAAAGAAGCTACGATTATTTTTTAAGACAAATAGGATGATTCGTTTTTTTTGAAAATAAAATAAAATGGTTTTACCATATGAGACACGCTACCAAAAAAACCAGCAAAAATCGACCTTCATAAACAGATGAAAAAAATCGACCTTCAAAGGTTGATTTTGAAAAATATATTTTAAAATTACTTTAAAATAAAATCGAGCTTCGAATATTGGGTTGTTTAGTGTAAAAAAATTAGAAAAATGTAAATCGAACTCCAGAGATCAATTTCCTTGAAAAATTACAAAAATCGACCTCCAAATATAGATTATTAGTATTATTATTATTTAATATTATTTGGAAAATATGTTTTTTCAAATGAATTCAAATAACAACCAATAACACACCGTGAAATCCCATAAAAAAAATTAAAAATTATCTTTTAATAAAATTGAGCTTCGAAGATTGACTTTTTAGCTTCAATAATCAAGAAAATGAAAACCGAATTCCAGAGATCGGTTTCCTTATGAAAATTTACAAAAAAATAAACCTCCAAAGATCGATATTGTTATTAATAGTATTATTATTTTTAAAATATGATTTTAAAATAATCTAAATAACAACCACCACAACAACAAACCGAGTAAAAATAACAACCTATACAGTGAAACTCCACAAATATAATTTTCAAATAATTAAATTTTGTAGAGCTTGTACCAGAGGCGTATCCAGAATTTTGAAATGATGGGTGTACTATTGTAAAAAAGTGCACTATTATAATATGATACTCCGAATATGGGTTCACACATCTATATTTCAATATTTTTAAAAAAATATAACACTATTATATATGATCTTGGGAGGGGAGCCTGGGTTCACGTGCACCCGGTGACTCCTCCTAGATACGCCCCTAGGCCTTGTACCACGTTTATTTGCGTAGTAAATTAACATTACCAAAAAAAATTTAGAGAATATTCTGGAAGGAGCTTAAAGCTCGATTTGAATGATGCATATGCATCCATACATATATATTCTAGGCTTTGTGCTGATAATATCCCACTTGGAACAGTATCTAAGATTTCGAAGAAATATTACTTTACTTATATATATATTAGAAATAAATAGGTAAAATGAAGGATTTTATTATTAATTACTAGGACCTTATATTACATTGGTCTCTAAATCCTCTTATTTTTTACTTGCTAGTACATGAGAATAAGTATTATTCCTTAAAGATAAAGTTTGATAAGTAACCAACTAATTTGCTCTCACGTGGTTTGCATGTGTATTCTAAGTCATTTTTTCATATTGGTGATTCCGAATTATTTGTACCATCATTATGACACCATCCTAATTGTTTTGAAATTGAAAGAGAACATTAGCTAGTGAGTATTTCTTTATTAATCCTTCACACAACATTTTTAAAAAGAAAAAAAGCAAATGATAATCTTGATGTTTTTTTGATAATTATTATGGTGGCGAAAACGTGGTAAAGAGAGAGGGAAAAAAAAAAGGAAAATCTTCAATAGAAGATTTTTCTATTAATATAAATTGGGTAAGAAGTAGAGTTTTTTGATATATATATATAAAGCCTAATTTGTGATGATCTAATGCAAAAGAACAATAAATAACGACATAATCAAGCAAAAACCGAAAGCAACAAAAGTCCAAAAATATCTTTATCATGAAAATCTAAGCTGGCCTTTCAGATTTATGAAAAAATAAAAGTTGATTGGAATAAAAAAAAATTGAGGAGACGGGTTTATGTGAGAGAGAGGGGGGAGGGGGGAGGGGAGGAGAAAATAGGAAAGATTGAAGTCTAAAATCGAAGAGATTATATATTTTTTTAATTTTTTTTCTTAGATCATTAAGTGTAAATACCACTAAGAATTATAATAGGTAGGGGTGTCAAAAGAATATGAAAAATCGAACCGAACCGAACCGATTTATGTTATTTTTTCAATAAAATCGTGGACTTTTATTTAAGTGTATAACTGTCTCGAACAATTGGGATGGTCTTTTTAATTTATGAAAAAAACCGAAAAATTCCCGAACCGAACCGAATAACCTTACATGTATGTAAATATATTTTATATATCAACAATATGTTAAATTTAACATATAAATATATTTTATAACATTTTTCAAATATAAATATAACTTAGGTCATAGGTCTTTGATGACTAGACGACTTTGGGTTTTTGCTCTTTTATTAGCCTTTACTTAATTAGGTTCAAAAATTAAAAGATACTGTAATAGATACTCTATCAAACAATACAACAAAACCTATGCAAACACTCTTATTAAATGTTTTAGATCAAACAATTAAGCTACAAGGTTTCAAATTCTTGTCTTCTTAGTGAAGAACTAAAGTGCTTCTTCAAGAACATATTTGCGAATTTTTTTAATAGTAGTATATTTTGGGGTGATATTTTAAAAGAAAAAAACCGAACCGTACCGATACCGAAGAGAAACCAATATGATTAGGAAGGTTTAAAAGATCTAATTTTTATTATGTATTATAAAATACCCGAAAAATTAGAATGATACAATTTTTAAAAAATAACCGACCGAACCGTACCATTGACATCCCTAATAATAGGTAAATCTCTTAGGTAGGTTATATAAAAAAAAAAATCCACATCTATGGCAATAGAGTATTTTAAATTTAAAAAAAAACTAAATATAGTAATTTTTTAGGATTAAAAATAGTATGACACTTGAAAGAACTCATATTCATCTCTATTTGTTGGTTTGTCTCACATTTTCTGTCATTTTTTTCCTCACACTCATAGTTTCTCCTCCTCTTTTTCTCAATTTTTATTCAACGAACTATCTTTAAATATTTATATCTTCAAATCAATTTTTACTCATGTTTCACGATTTTCATCCAAAAACAACATGAAAAAAAATGTAAAGATCCAGTTTTTTTACAAAATTATTTGCGTAAGCAAGGATTCCAAATCTTTAAAATTAGAGCAACAAGAGTTCTTAAAAAGCTTTAGGCTTTGAATTCATTATTGAAGTTTTACGAATTTATGATCAGTTTGGATTGATTGTTCTTGTAATAATTGAAATATTGTTTGGAGTTTATATCTCAATTTTAAGGGAGATTAGTAAAATTTAGAATTGAATTTAGGAAAAATATTAGATTAAAGCTCAAAAAAGATGAAATTTTCAGAATTGTATCGCAATTGTATTAAAATTATATTAGATTTGCTTCATAATTATATTAAAATCATGAACAATACATTTATAATACATATTGCAAATCTCTCTCTCTCTCTCTCTCTCTCTCTCTCTCTCTCTCTCTATATATATATATATATATATATATATATATATATATATATATTTTGTATTCTGTAACAAATGTATTTGTATTCCATATCAATTATATTTTATATTATGTAACTGTATACGTATTTTGTATCAATTGTATTTTGACAATTTATATTCTGCCAACTGTATTTGTCGATACAAAATGTGTTTGTTAATACAATTGGTACAATTATATTCGATATATAATACAAATCAATTATATTTGTATTTTGTATCAACTGTATTTATATTATGTATCAATTGTATTTGTGATATAACAAATACAACATGTATTTATCCTCTCTTCTCCCTCTCTCGATCCCGCTCGCCTCTCTCCTCCTAATATATATGTAGCTAAATACAATAGTTTTTTATACGATTATATTCATTTTGATACGAATCAGTTGTATCAATTGTATTCGTGGTGATACAGCCTGATACAACGAATACAACATGTATTCAACCTCTCTCATCTCTCCTCCCTCTTTTAGTCTTGCTTGTCTCTGTCCTCCCCTTAACATATAGCTATAATTCATAATTAAGCAAACTATAGCTATAAATCTCTAATTAAGTGCAAACTATAGTCATTTTTGAAAGTTCCCTTTTATAAATAATAGTATTAATAAGTTTGGAGGCTTCAAAATTTTAGGCCCAAAAGTGTACTCGTTTGAGAGTTCAGTGGGCACTAATAATTAAAAAAAAACTGAGATAAATACTCCTTTTGTCCCAAATGGGGCACGAGTCTATATTTGATCATAATTTTTGCATATTTATTTGAAATATTTTGAATTTTTAATTATTATGATTTATATCACTTTTTATGTAATTTTGTAAATATGTAAATTTTATTTCAATAACATTTTTAAAAAAATTATTCTGAATTCACAATCAAAATTAAATGATTTTGACTTTCGAAGAAATGGAGAGAGTAATCTTTTACGTTACATAACAATACACAAATAAAATAATGAAATTAGACTTTCATTTCATATATATTACTTAAATCTTTTTATATTAGTGATGATAATAGAATAATAAATATAATAAAGTACAAACTCAAAGTTGGAAAAAATCAAAAAGAGGAAAAGCTAAAGGTGATGATATACATTTCTTATAAACTTTTCTTTCTTGAGGGTAGGGTGGGGTGGGGTAGGGGTGGGTTGTCATGCTACTCTTATTTAAACCCCCCAAATTTTAGTGCTTCTCTCATTCTTTGCATGTTTTCATAAAAGACCAAGAATTAGTCTCTTTTTTTCATTTATTTTCTTTTTCTTCTATTCCCTTAAATAGAAGCATAGAAAATTAAACTTTTGAAAGAGAAAAGAAAAAAAAATATGAAAGAAAGTGAGAAAATTAATAGTGATATAAATAAGTTAAGCAAGAGCTATTTTGATGTTCTTGGAATTTGTTGTACATCAGAAGTTGTTTTGGTTGAGAAAATTCTCAAGAATCTTGATGGAGTTAAAGAGGTTTCAGTAATTGTCACAACCAAGACTGTCATTGTTATTCATGATTCCCTTCTCATTTCTCAACAACAAATTGGTAAGATATATATAGTTATTACTGTTCAGTCTGTTTCAATTTATGTGACTTATTTTCTCGATGTATAAAGTACCTTGTATGAACGTAGAGTTTGGGAAAGAGTCGCATCGAGGAGATAATTCTTGTCAAGATGTCACAATTCATATTATAGTTTTTTGCTTTCTTGTGCTTCTAATTTATTTACTTTCTTGTATTTAAGTGCTCTATATTTTTTTTTTGCTTATCTTCTTCTTCATCTTGTGTTTGATACACTCTTTGTTTTAATTTATGTAGCTTTTTTTAAAAAAAATTTATTTGAAAAAGAATGATATCTATATATTTAATACTGATTTTTTTTATTTTAATAGTTTGACTGACTTATTCAAAATTATAAGATTTAAATATTATTTTTGATATATTATACATATTTTTAGTTTAAATTTATGTTTAGTCAAATTAAAAGAACATGAAATGGAGGGACTAATATTTACTATTTTTCTCCCCTAATTTAATTACGTCACACTATTTTCTTTCAATTTATTCCAAAAAAAAATAATAATGAAACAATTTAACTTTATACTTGACGTCTTGTCTTGTACGACATGATTGTGCGAACACACAAATGTCATAACATATTTAGTATCATTAATTTTAAGTGCCTTTTCTTCTGGCCAATCAGGTCATATAACGTAAGGAAAAAGGTTTGATATATGCCTTTTAATTTTATTATTTAGAGCTAATATACTTTCGTTATAAATATGTCTTTTATATATATATATATATATATATATATTCTTTTTGTTACATAAATGACTTATATATAGCTGCAAAAAATAGTTTTAAATTACAATACAGCTTTAAAAAATATTAGTTTTAAGTTCTTTTCTTATTTTTTTTCTTTTTCCATTCACTCTTTTTTTTATTTCTCATATTTTTACACAAAAACAAAAAGAAAAAATAAAATAAAAAGAAGAAATTCAAATAATGATAATCAAAGAAGTCACTCGTGTGCGAGAAAGATCATATATACTCAAATTAAATTTTTTTCACTTCCGTTAGATTAAAAGGATATATGTGTTACATTTTTATAACGAAGAGGTATATGTACGCCACTTTTATAACGATAAAACTATATATAAGCTATTTTTAAACGAAGGTATACCAGTTCTAAATAACAAAGTCAAGAGATATATATCAGATCCTTTTCCCTATAATGAAATAAAAGGAGTACCATTCTTCATCTTCTCTTGAGTGACATAATTTGTTTTTAATTAATTTAAGTAATAATTATGAAGTGATTTTTTCTTTTAAGAAATCACCAAAATAGGAAAGAGTAGAAAAAGGAAGCAGAAACGGTTTTCATTTATTCATGTGATGTTTGCTGCTACTATTCTTAGTATTATTAGATTGAGTAACTAAGACGGAAAAAAAGTATGAACTATTTTTAATTTAATTAATTACACGGTTTGTCCTTTAAATAAACTGAATTTTAATTTTTACATTTACAAATTAAACTTATGTTTAGCATCACATAAATTTTTTAAAACGTCAGACATATATAAGTTGTGAGATATTATAATACAAAAATATAAACTTATACCCCTGAGAGAATTATTTATCTTGAGAGACAAAAGTTAAAAATAAACACAAAATAGAGGCAAAAATGCAAAATTTAAACATGTATGAATTCTCTTTAGGGAAAAAAGAGAGGAAGAAGTTGGGTTGAACGAATTAATATAACTTGTTAGGTTATTATTTCTTCTGTCTCAATTCATGAAAATACTTTTTTTTATCAACCCCCATAAAAATAATATTTTTATATATTTAATAATAATTTAATCATAAATGATTTGATGATTTGTCCTGACCAACCCAACGTGTGAAATCAATCCCAAAGATTTACACATTATCTTCTTATTTTAATGTTTTTAAAAATTAAATTAAAATAAAAGGGTATCACATATCAAGTAAGGATTAGAGAATATTTGTGTGATAATTATTCTAATAAATCTAATAACATTACACGTTTATGTGTTGTAATTAATTCTTAATAAAAATAATTAATAAAACTAATTAGTTGGCTTTCCAATGTTTCCATCTTGTCACACAATATATGTTCCCTCCTTACGTGTTTCCACTTCAAAACCTCTCCTCCATTAGTCCTCTTGACTTATTATTGGACGAATTCTCGATTTTTATTCAGGATGTTCAAAAAATAAAAAATATTATAGTGCTTGAGATTTGAATTTGGAACCTCGAAATAAAATTTGAACCTCTTAAATCACAAATCCAACCTTTAGTCTTGTGTTTTGGGAATTCGAAATCTATCTATATATATTAAATTTTTTTTTTTTATATATATATATATATATAATGTAATTATTTATCAAGAAAGTTTGAATGAACATCCTAGTTCCTTCCTAAATCCACTCCTATGAGGTTTCTAGTTGTTAATAATTTGGTGATGGAGACTTCTATTGAATTATCAAAGAAAATATTTTGACTCAAATGCATGTCTCTTTGCACCTTCTTTGTGTTGAAGAGTAGTTGTAGGAACTGCCCCCCTTTAAAGCTAAATTGCACCTCTAATGTACTCCCTCTCCACTTTATATTATTCATCTTTTTTTTAGTCTTTAATGAGATGATTTATAATCACATAAATATTTATAACTTATTTTAGATCACAGGTTACAAAAGTTTTTCTTTCTTTATTAAACTATGTGCAAGTCAAACTGCATCACATAAATTAAGACGAATTATCATAAGTTGAATTAACTTCCATTACATAAGTTTGATATATCTTTAATTTTAATAATTATTATTGTATTTTTTTTGGTAGTTAAAGCATTAAATCAAGCAAGACTAGAAGCAAGTATAAGAGTGAATGGATTGAAAAACTACCAAAAGAAATGGCCAAGTCCATTTGCAATTGGTAGTGGAATCTTGCTTGCTCTTTCATTTTTGAAGTATTTTTTCCCACCTCTCCAATGGTTAGCACTTGTTGCTGTTGCTGTTGGAATTCCCCCTATTATTTTTAGGGGTATTGCTGCCATCCGCAACTTCACACTTGACATCAACATTCTTGTATTAATAGCAGGTACTTTTTGCTTATTTTACTCTTTTATTATTTTCGTGAATACATAGTCAGTAAAATTGTCTCTGTGTGATCTATAACTGATCATGAATTCGAGCCATGAAATGATCAGTTGCTGATGAATACAAAATGTTTTGTGCATCTGACTGTTCTGAATTGATACATGGTCCTACCATTAAGCTTTGTGAGGGAGATTTGTCTCTTGCCTTTTAATTTATTAGCTTGGATATACACTCTTTTATTGTGGTGCTTGAATATAATCTTGATTATGCTTTTGTGATTCATTATATCATTAAGCATGCACCATATAGGGCAATTAGATATTGTATATTTAATAATGCACCTTTAACTAACACACAAGATTGGAGTGAGAGGGATGATTCTTGGTTTTTTTAGATGCTAATATGTATTGGACCACCTAGTGACTTTTAAATGAAAGCAAAAAAAAATAATTATGGGATGATTGATAGTATAATTTATGTGTATTTTCAAGTGGTTTAGTACTACTAAAAAGTAATCTTCTTTAATCCTATCACTGCTAAAAATACACATTTTCTCAACAATGTTCCCATCTAAATCTCCTAATAAGAAATTTGGGATTAATTATAATTTGCATATTTTAGGCTAATGGTAAGTTCATGCAACCTTTAATTTCCCTTTATATCCAAACATGCAACATGTCTATATTTATATAAAGCCCGTGTAAATAAGAAAACCCCATTATAATACATTTGGTCGATCAGTCAAAATAATTAT
Organism: Solanum appendiculatum; assembly: GCA_018342035.1. Classification (NCBI taxonomy): domain Eukaryota; kingdom Viridiplantae; phylum Streptophyta; class Magnoliopsida; order Solanales; family Solanaceae; genus Solanum; species Solanum appendiculatum. Next base: position 337,791 of record JAGDQO010000294.1, read on the forward strand.
AATCACTACTTTTATATATATATATATATATATATATATAGCAGTGTAGAAAATCCGTAAAAAGAATGCAAAAGGTGAGATGAGTGTTTTCCACCAAATGGGAATCTACCGAATCTAAATTAATCAAACTCTAAATACCAAACATCAGATAAAAAACAAACAAAAATAAAAAAGTAAGATGAGGTGAGATGTGATGTGATTTGAAAAAAGAAGAAGAATTTGAATCCCACACAAGTTTTGTCTATTAAGGTAAACAACAATATTGCTTGTGTAATTCTCACAATATATTATATATATTACCACAAATGGATTTCCTAGGTGTAAAGCACCAAATAAAAAAAGAGCCCACATTAGTAATGTACAAATGTGTAACGCTTCTCCTTTTTTCCTCAAATAATTGCAAAGAAAATGACTTTAATTTGCACCAACACTTTCTTGCCCTTTTATAGATTATAGAAAAAAAGGTGACTTGACAGGTATTAGATTTCTTTTTCATACTCTTTTCGTTTCATTTTATATGTCGTAATTGGATTAGATATAAAAATTTTAAATAAAATAAATTAAATGTGTATATATATGATATTAAAAAAAATACTTTTTAAAATTTTATAATCTTAAATTTGACATGTGAAAAACATTTTTATATATGTTCACTCACTTAATCGTAATCGTTTGTAATCGTTGTCGATATATACTCATAGTAAGTAAATGAAGTGTATACCAAGAGCAAAATAAGTTAATATACAAACAGTGTATATAATGTATACATACTAATTATACGCAAATTATATTAGCTTTAATTTGTAATTAATAAAAATTGTTGTTTTTGTTGTGGGCTTTATTGGGCAGCCAGACAGTTGAGTTTCCCAAAAGAAAAAATTACTAAAAAAATTTGAAGCTAGAAAATGAAGACTGAAAATTTATTCAAAGTCCCATTCTCTATTTAGTATAAAGTATATATAATGTCCTCCATTTTTCTAATGAGGTAAAAATAACAGAAAAAAAAAAGCAAATTTTGTTCATAACTCCAATAATGCAGTTAGGGGTTGTTTGATCGTCAGTTAGAATTATACAAATATTAATAACGTAAGGAGTCGTTTGGTAGTAAGTTAGAGTTACGTAGTTATTAATAAGGTAGAGATTGTTATGTATTATTTTATGTAGATATTAGCTAAGAAAGGATTAATTATTTATATACTAGTTATTCAATCTTCTATCCTACATAAAATAATATATAGATTCCTTCATAACTTATACATGTATAATGTATTATTTATGTGAGTTTCTAAATTGTCAACCAAACATCGTACTAATTTATACATGAATAACTTATTACCTATCTACCTACCAAATGTCATATAAGTTATATGGAAATTAAAACATGAATAACTTGTTTCTTATCCAGCTACCAAACAACCCCTAAGGATTAATTATGAGAAAATTATGTATTATTTTATATGTAAAGATTAGTTATTCATTTATTAGTTATACATGTACTCCTTTCGTCCCATATTAGATGTGCATCTTACTAAAAATATTTATCTTATATTACTTGATCACAGACTAAATTAGGATAGAATTAATTAATTTTTTTTCATTTTAATTTACCCCTACAATTAGTATATCCTTTGGAAGTTTAAACAAACTTTGAAGACCCAATAATTTCTTTTTTCAAGAGGCTAATTAATATGAATAAGGGGCAAAATAGTAAAGTTGATCAACATATTAATGATTTCTTAATTACCATGTAAAATAGAGAGTGTTCATCTAATATGTGACAGAGGGAGTACTAGTCATTCAACCTTCTATCATGCATATATTAAAACATAGTTTTCATCATAACTTATACATGTATTAGTTATGCAAATTTCTAAATTGCAAACCGAACATAGATAAATAAATTTACGTTCAAACATGATATTACTTATACAAAATTTAATACCTGCATAGCTCACGTTCCAACCAGCTACCAAACAACCCCTTACTTACTAGATGGAGAATTAGACATGGTGAAAAGCACAAAGGTGAAGGCACCTCAAAACTTTATCTTTAAAAAAAGTACCAAGATAAGATTCCTAGTAGAGGAAAACGTCACTAAAACTCTTATTAACTTCTATCTTTGTGAATTTTAATGTATCTTTTTGACAAATGGCTAAGAATCTTGTTGCTTTTACCAACTTTAAATTGAGGGGTGATTATAAAAACCAAAAAATCGAATCAAATTAAAGAAAAAATCAATAATTCTTTTGATTTTTTTAAAATTTTAAATATCTATAATATTTGGTTTGATTTAGTTTTTAAGTGAAAAAAATAATTGAAAAGATCGAACCAAACTGACTATATAAATACCTATTGAAAAATTATAACTCCACATATAATCAAATACCCAAAATCTTTTTTTAAAAAGGAGGGATAACGGATGAGTGATTGGAAAAATAAAATAAAATGAAGGTACAAATCAAAATTTTACTGGAACTTAGTGAAACCTTTGTACAAGGATGTAATGTTAAAAAACTAGAAATGGTTTGTTGGCGAAACTAGGAATTTCGCTAAGGGTGTTCAGAACTTAAGTATATATTTATAGAAAGTTGTTTATGACGTATATGCATAATATTCTTTTCAATATGCAGAATATAACTTTTCGATGAAAGGTGTTTGAGTGACCACTTATGACTTGTTTTGTGATGTGCAGTTGCTGGATCAATTGTTTTACATGATTATTGGGAAGCTGCAACAATTGTATTCTTATTCACTATTGCTGAATGGCTAGAGTCTAGGGCAAGTCACAAGGTTTGTGTATTTTTGTCCCTTTTTTAATATCCTTACATAAGAAAATTGAAATGTGTGCATGTATGTATCTATCACAGTATAATTTCCTAGTGTTACGTCACATCGAGCCCAAAATTGCACATACCATGTGATATTTACTTTTCGCTTTGTTTACAATAGAGGATATGTCTAAGGTGTTGTATTATCGTAAGCTTATCAGCCTAAAAACCTGCTAGTCCTGACTCGCCTTTATTAGCTCACTCTACATCATGGATGTCACATGCACCCCCCTTATAACAAAATAAGACCCTTAGGAAAAGAGCCTGGTAGCTGAGGTTTGTCTAACCATCATATTGCATGAGTCTATTTCTGATACCATATTTGTCACAATTAAAGTACATAGTACATATTGTCCACTTTGGCCCAAATGGATTTGTCCCTTAGGCAATGCCTCGTCAAGCTCGAAAGTGCACATACCATGTGATTTGTCTTCTATATTACATAGTACGTACTTTTACCCTCTCCCTTTGCATGGTGCATTTTGACTAAAGGTATCATATGCACCCCTTCTTCGAAAGATTGCCAATGAATGTTTTTGTGTATGCTACGCTAAGTTTGCGTCGTTATTTCATCATGGATAATGCATTCTGACAAAATAAAACCTTCATGGTTATGTAGGCTACTGCTGTTATGTCATCACTAGTCAATATTGTCCCTCCTACAGCAGTTTTAGCTGAAAACGGAGAAGTAGTAAATGTCGATCAAGTCAAGTTGAATAGCATTCTTGCTGTGAAAGCTGGTGAAACTATACCGATTGATGGAATTGTGGTGGTAGGGGAATGTGATGTGGACGAGAAAACTTTGACAGGGGAGTCCTTTCCAGTTTCTAAGCAAAAAGACTCGACGGTCTGGGCTGGGACTACAAATCTAAATGGTAAGATAGTGTTCATTCATACTTCATTTTTTATGTTTTAGAACTTCAAGTATTGTTTGTTAATTGAAATTTGCTCCTTTCTTCAGGTTATATCAGTGTTAAGACTACAGCTCTGGCTGAAGATTGCGCGGTGGCTAGGATGGCGAAACTTGTAGAAGATGCTCAGAACAAGAAGTCAAAAACTGAAAGATACATTGACAAATGTGCTAAGTATTATACACCAGGTTAGTTAATCTACAATTGTACCATATCGAGTCATAAGTACTGCGTGAACTTGTGTTCTGTCTTATTAATCACTTCATTGCCCTCTCCCTTTCCGATATGAGATTTGCCATTGTCTAAGTTATGAGATGAACCCCTTCTTCAGAAGCTTGCCAGAAGTCTAACAGTGATTCTCTTTTACTCGCCCTCAGTAGCCTGTCTTCCGTCATGGGAGTCACACTGCTATATTTGTCTAATTGTCTCTGTACAAGTCTGATTTCAACTGGTGATGTTTTGCAGCAATTGTGGTTATAGCTGCTTGTTTGGCAATAGTTCCTACTGCATTAAGGGTTCACAACCGAAAAGAATGGTATCGGTTGGCTTTAGTCGCTTTGGTGAGTGCATGTCCATGTGCACTTGTGCTATCTACACCAGTTGCTATGTGTTGTGCACTTTCAAAGGCAGCAACATCAGGTCTTCTATTCAAAGGAGCAGAGTACCTTGAGACTCTTGCTAAAATCAAAATCATGGCTTTTGATAAAACTGGGACAATAACTCGAGGAGAGTTTACAGTGACCGAGTTCAAGTCTCTCATTGATGGACTTAGTCTCAATACACTTCTTTACTGGTAAGGTTACTATTCATACATGTCATTTTAAAACTTGAGGAGAGTTAGCATTTCTACCGCTCTCAGTGGAGTAATAACGTTTTCTTAACGTTGTTGATAGTGATATAACAAGATTGATTTGTGGCATATATTCATAAAAGATGAAACTAGGCGTGCCACATTCTCATACTGAAGTATCTGAAATGGCTCTCCGTGGTTCACGACAGAGTAAAAGTAGCATGTTTGGATCTTATATTCTCAAGTGAATGTTTTCAGGGTTTCAAGCATTGAGAGCAAGTCAGGTCATCCGATGGCAGCTGCTCTTGTCGACTATGCACAATCAAATTCTGTCGAGCCAAAGCCTGATAGAGTGGAACAGTTTCAAAATTTTACTGGTGAGGGAATATATGGGAGAATTGATGGAATGGAAATCTATGTAGGGAATAGAAAAATTTCTTCAAGAGCTGGATGTACTACAGGTAAAAGGCTGATCTTGATCTTCTTTCTTGTGCTTATAATCATCGTAAAGATAGAACACACGATTATAATAGAGACATGAAAACTTTCAGAAGTATGCGATTTCTCTAGTTGATTTTTGCGAATATCCGTGACCTGTTTTAGCCTTGAGATTTCAGTGCCAGAACTAGAGGGTGACAGTATACAAGGAAAGTCTGTTGGATACATATTTTTGGGATCCTCTCCAGCTGGACTTTTCAGTCTTTCTGATGTTAGTCGAACTGGCGTAAAAGATGCAATGAGAGAACTGAAGCAGATGGGTATCAAAACTGTGATGCTCACTGGTGATTGTTATGCAGCTGCCAACCATGTGCAGGATCAGGTATATTCAATCGAAAATCTAAAAGTGCTTCTAGTTTATACAAATGAGCTAAGTCGAAACATATTTGCAGTTAGGTGGAGCTTTGGATGAATTTCAAGCAGAACTCTTACCAGAGGACAAGGCAACAATCATTAAGGGATTTCAGAAGGAAGCTCCAACAGCAATGATTGGCGACGGACTTAATGATGCTCCTGCATTAGCAACAGCTGATATTGGTATCTCAATGGGCATCTCTGGGTCAGCGCTTGCGAAAGAAACAGGACATGTTATACTAATGACAAATGACATTGGAAGGATACCGAAAGCTGCACGTCTTGCTAGAAGAGTTCGAAGGAAAGTGATTGAGAATATGATAATATCAATCAGTGTAAAGGGGGCCATAGTTGCATTGGCAATAGCAGGTTATCCGTTAGTTTGGGCTGCTGTCCTCGCAGATGCTGGGACATGCTTGCTAGTGATTTTGAACAGCATGCTACTGCTACGAGGAGCTCCACGTAGACATGAGAATAAATGTTGTAAATCGTCTACTTCTTTGCATGCTCACCACCACAAAAACAAAGCTTCTTGTTGCAAGTCAGAAAAGGCTCCTCAACTATGTTGCTCTGATATTGAGTCACAAAAAGAATGTAGAAAGCAATCATGCTCATCCGAGGTGTGTGTTCAAAGATGTCAACCTTTGCCCTCAGGATCAACGTCGTGTGGAAATAATCAGTGCTCAGACTCCATTCAAAATAACGGTCATCATTCTCATTCGCATCCTCAGTGCTGCTCATCCAAGATGTCTGTTACAGCATGCCAATCTGCAGTTTCAGAATCAAAGTCATGTGGAAGTAACAATTGCTCAGACTCCATTCACAAGAGTAGTTGTCATTCTTTGACAAACTCCTTAATAAGTTCTTCAGATTTGTCTGCTCCACGATGTCATTCTGCTACTTCAAGCTCCAAATCATGTGGAAGTACCAAGTGCTCCAACTTAAGTGACAAAAATTGTTGCCAATCTCACGAAATTCCTCAAACGTGTTCTACCAAGAAGTCTGCTCATGGATGCCACTCTGAAGTTTCTGGTCCTAAATCATGTGGAAATAGCAAGTGTTCTGACTTGATAGATAATAATATCCATCATTCACATTCTGATCATCAAACATGCGCGTCCAAGGTGTGTACTCCACAAAGCCCATCTGCAACTTCAAGCTCAAGGACATGTGGAAATACGAAGTGCTCGGACACCACTAACAAGAATTCTTGTCATTCACATGCTAACTCTGAACCACGCTCTTCAAAGATGTCTGGTCCAACATGCCAAAATGCTAATTCAGGTACGTCCGTAGTCTACTTTTTTCTTATTCGGATAAGGTGCAATAATGAGAATTACTTGTTGATTAGCTTTGATATTATCAGGTTCAAGGTCATGCGGAAATCACAAGTGCCAAGACTCTGCAACCGAGCACGGTGTTCATTCACTTACTGATCCACTCTCCGAGGAAAAGGAAAGCTTGGATTTGGTCCGAAAAGATTTGGAATCAAATCATGATCTTAGTCATGGCTGCTGTGAAGAGGAACATGATCATCATCCAAATTTAGACAAAGCATATGACAGTTGTGCATTACAAGAATATCGTTATTCGGTTCAAGGAAATATAACTGACATATCAGAAACTGGAATCCAGGAAACTTCTCATTGTGATAGCACCAATCAAACATGTCAAACTGCAATTTCAGGTAGGCACTACCTTTACTCCTACAATGAAATGTTTGATTAAGCAGTGCTATATCATGTCGATAAAAAAACTACTAGTTAATCAAGATTTGAGAATTTCAGGCTCAATGACCTGTGGAAATAATAAGAGCCTGGACTCTCTAGACATCCATAGGGGGTGTCATTCACATTCTCATCCACCCCACAAGGAGAAGGACTTGGAGGAACCACATCATTCTGTTGGCCATGGCTGTTCGGACAAGGAACACGATCACTCACATCCAGAGAAGGCATATGACAGTTGTGCAACACAAGATTGTTGTTTTTCAGTTCAGGACCATAACATTGACATATCCGAAAATGGAAGCCAAGGAACTGTTCATTGTGACAGCATTAAACAGAACATGGACATCCCGAGTAGCTGCAAACATACACCACAAGATCAGGTAAGTCACTGTGGATTTCACTCTAGAACTACCCCTACTGATGAAGAACTAGCCAAGCTGGTTAGAAGATGTTGCAATTACAAACCATGCCACGTTGTCCGTTCTGACTGCAGAAAGCATGCTGCAGAATGTGGTCCAACCACCCGATCAACCATCAATATCTTACGGGACAACCATCATCATCATCATTTAGACTGCAGTGGTCGTAAGGTTTGTTCGCCATTGGAGAAAAGACACATTGGTGGATGCTGTGAGAGCTTCAGAAAAGAATGTTGCCCCAAGAACAATCATTTTGCATCAAGTTTTGGAGGAGGTTTATCAGAAATTGTTTTAGAGTAAGATGCAATCTAAAGTGTAAATATGTTGCAACTTTTCTACCTATGTTATCTTCAAGAACCCAAGATGCTATTTTGTATGAACATAGCTATTACAATGGCTTGTTTATTAATCCTAAAAATGGTTTGTGTATTTGTTGAATTCTAACAAAGTTGGGAACTTCAATGTCATTTGCATGAAAAAATTAGCTCATGTTGAAGGCCAACTGTGCTTATTTATGCACAGTTAGATTTATCAATCCTATTGTCCCAGCCCAAAATCCAAGGTCATGATGATACCTATCATAACACGGCCGGTAGGTAAGCCAAAGCTTCATCCAAATCAACGGGGACGCTAGGATCAGGATCTGCATCGATCAAAAGATGCAACAAAAGTAGTATGAGTACAAAACACGTGTATCCAATAGGCATGGTAGGCCGATCGAGAAAGAGTTAACAACTATATTGTAAAAAGAATGCTAAGACCAATCATAGGGAAATCCAAGATATAAAGTTATGGGTTCTTGACATCTAAAATCATATATATGTTTTGTATAAGTGAGGTGATGATCACTTTTGTGGGTACTAGTGTCATGATATGGTTAATTATTGAATAATTGACTGATTGATGATATTAGTGGACGTTGAAGCATGATAAATTGAATTATTAGCTCATTCGTGACATAATTGACTATTTGAATATTCACCACTCCTTATATCTCATAAACCTGATGACTTTTTTTTGTATTGTGTATGTGCCTGTGTGTACCTAAGTTTTATTTCTTTCATATGATATCACATGCATATTATAATTGATGGATCATATGGTTCTGGTTTAATATGATCTGATTGGATCTCGTTCTAGATGGAGTGATGATATAGTGTAGCCCACCTTTGTTCGTACCTGATGTGGTCTAGTTGGACCTGGTTTTGGGTGAGTGTATGGACCTCGCGAATCCCTCATATGTCATGGTGTGTGTATAATGGATACATTTAATTTGGCCATTTTATTGTATATCATTCATTTACCTAATTCGTTGTGGTTGTTGAGCTTACTATGATCAGACTCTTAAATATACGTGATTATTTGTTTATCTATTATATTATTTTCGGATACTTAACTTAAGTGTGGAATTTCTCTATCTCTTATTTATTTGGGATAAATTGTGTAATCTTTTGAGATGATATCTAATTAATAAAGTGTGTAGATGAGAGAACGATCCTCTCCATCATCACAATATAGGATCGATCGATGATATTGCTGAGTAGTTTTTCATACTCACTTTACACTTGTTGTATCCTTTGCGTTCAAATTCTATTATGAATATGAGCAGTGGACGTGGTGTGGCTGACCATTGGGAAAATTGGAAAACATTTTTTCCGTCATACCAAACATTCCCTTAAAAAAAAGATCAATACTGATTTACTTGACTAGATTTAGTTGATCTCAATATGACATTTATAGATAATTTTTAAATTTTCAATGAGAAAAATATTTTACAAATATCTTTGTACAAAAAGTAGAAGATCGTATCTATTAGTTAAAAGAATTAATAATGATTAAATTTCAACTAACCAATTTAAATAAGAGGATCTGTAATAAAAAAAGTCAAATTTAAATTGAATGAATGTCAAAATTCAAACTTCACTTTATATTCAGGAAAATTCTTGTTAGGTTGAAATGTCTTTTGTAGAAAAAAATTTATCTGCATTTAAGAATGTGGGATTCTGAAATAATTATTTTGGAAAAAATGTATAAGATAAATTAATAAGTCAAGATAAATTATTTTTGACCAAAAATCAGTGTGTGAACTGTTTAAGTAACTAAGCATATATAAGTATTCAACTAATTGTGTTCACAAAACAATTGAGCGCCTTATCTTCAAGTGATGGAAGAAAATTTGAGGTATAGTTTATTGAATTTACAATGTATAATTTAAGATTCTTATTTTTTCCATAGTTGATAAATTGAGCAATAAATTTAATTTTAGATCTAATGTTGTCATACATGTGAAATTCATTAGATTTAGCAAGAGATTTATAGGTAGGTATATCTATATATAATGATTTTTTAAGATACACAAACATAAAATTTTGTCATACTTTTATTGAATAACTTAATTTATGGTCTAATTTTTTCATCCACATTAGAGATCAGGGGCGTATGCAGGAGGGGGTCACCGGGTTCACGTGAACCCATGCTCCCCTCCTGAGATCATATATAGTAGTGTTATATTTTAAAAAAAAATTTAAATATAGATGTATGAACCCACACTTGAAGGATATATATACTTTAAATTCACATTTTTATAATAATGCACTCATCATCCTGAAATCTTGGATACGCCTCTGTTAGAGATGTGTCAATTCTATGTGGATTTCCTATATGTAGAAGCAATTTTTTTTTTTGATGAACTATAGGTAGGTTTTTCCATATAAATAATGTGTGTACATGAGAACGGTTTGGAAATGTTATTATCTTTATTTTTCTTTTGAATAAACTTTGTCTATAGGATTATGAAGGATTTTGAAAGACTTTTAATCTATAATTTTGAAATATGTATTTGTCTTTATTTGCTTAAGATATGGACTGAAGTTTGGCATGTATTATGTACAGAATGATGAACATGAATCATGATGATAAAGAAGTGATCGTTGGAGAAAATGAGATAGATAAGATCTCTAATTTACCTAAGGATATTCTCGATGAAATATTTAAGGACATGCCAATTCGAGAATTGGCAAAAACATGTGTTCTATCAAAGAAATGGAAAGATTTCTCGGCTATGCATCCAAATCTTGTTCTAGATGGAAAGTTCTTGGAAGAGATTGAATATGATTTTTATAACATAATTGACAATATTCTCTTGCAGCATGTTGGATCCATACTTAAATTTGTCCTTGATTTGTCAACTATATTTTGCGATCATCGAAACCTTGACCATTGGTTACTTTATGTAACAAAAAAAGATGTCAAGGAACTTACCCTAAATAATTACAACCACAATCCTTACACTCTGCCCTTTGACATATTTACTTGCTCAACTCTCAAGTATTTATATGTTATCAATTGCATAGTAAACCCACCTTATCCTACCACATTATTTCCAAATCTCCATGAATTGAACTTGGAGTTCATTACATTTGACTCAACCATAGCAAATCATGTCTTGAATACCCCATTACTTTCAACCTTAACATTCACTTTTTGTGATGGCCTTCATTTCCTCAACATATTTGCTCCTAAGATCGAGTTCTTGACTATTCATGAGAGTCATGAAATTCGCGCAATTTTTTTTGATAACTTTTCAAATATTAGGGTGTTGTGCATGGTCATATTCCTTGAAGAATCAGGAAAGTATGAACAAGGGACGTTTATTACATGGTCAAGACTTCTTTGTTTATGCTATAATCTAATCCGGCTTGCTTTGAGTAATGCTTGTCTTTGGGTAAGTGTAATTTGATCAAGACATATTTCAAAATTTTATTATAGAGATCTCATATATACTTAACCATTAATTTATTTTTCTTTTACCAAGCTTTTGGGTGCAGAAATTATTCCAAAATGGTTTCCATCCAAACTCTACCACTTGGAGCATGTAAAGTTGCGCGTTGAAATTGGTGATCTAAACCAAGTCTCTAGTGTTCTTTCCTTGATTCAAAGTTCTCCCACCTTGCGCACACTAGATATAGATGTAAGATTATCACACCTTTATTAATTTTGCAATTGAGTTTAAATTCTCTCTCTCTCTCTCTCTCTCTCTCTATATATATATATATATATATATATATATATAGTATAAGAAAATTTTACTCTATCAAGTAACTTTTATGTGTTGTATAGACTTGTAGTAGATTATCTGTCTTATTTTTTTATATTTATAAGTTTTCCTTTTCAAGGAGGGTTACAGGTATACATTGTCATCATTGTATATAAGTTCAAACTCCTTATAATTTTAGAGTTTAGATGATATACGTACTTACAATGTAAGAGTTTTTTACACAATCAATATCAAGACATTAATTCAAATTAAAAGATATCTACAAGTAACTCTTGTAGAATTCTCAACATTGATTGAGAGAAATCAAGGATTGTATTGACGTGTAAAACTGTCGAATAAATGCTCCTTATATAGGAGTTGATACATAGTTGTAGAGTCCTGAGCTAGCTACACTTAGAGTTATACTAATTACAAATACAGTTACAAAAGTAAAGGCTAACTACTACTACAACACTTACATAGCGTAGTCCAAGTCTGACTCTAACTCCTTAACAGCCAACACACAGTTGTACCATGTTGATCAACTTGATCCTTATCTTCGGCTTGATCCTTATCTTCAACACGCAATATCCGTATCTTCAACTTGATCCTTATTTTCAACAACCCTTCCTAGAAATGGAATTCATATTCTTTGAAATAATGTAGGTTTACTTGTTACAACATATAAAAATGACCTATAAATCTAAAAAGTTTTTACACTAATGCATTGTACTAACCTCTTTTTCTTCTTGCACGATATGAAATTCAATAGGTTTTCAATACCATGAGCACAAGAAGCACAAATGAAGTTACACATTATCTAGCCGATCCAAATTGTATTGACCAACAATTTGAGAAGCTTGAATATGTGAAAGTAAAAGAGTTTGAGGGGACACCATGTGAATTCAATTTCTTGAAGCTCATACTGGCGAATTCCCCTTCACTTTCCAAGCTGATTGTTGGACCTTCTAATGAACTTAATGTTGCCAAGGTATTGAGTTTTCATGAACAACTAAATTTGTTCTTAAAAGCATCACCAAGAGTAGAACTCATCGTAGCACCTTATGGTCCAAACGTGTATAGAACGAGTGCGCGGAGGTGGATCCAGAATTTTTATTCTATGACTTTGTGATTTGGATATCAGAAAGTGAACCCATCATGTTGTTTATGTTAGGGATTCCTTAAATTGCTTTGACTTTTAAGTATTTTTTTTAGAGAAGAGGGGGGGGTTAAGGTAATGTGTGTGGAAATTGTGGATGTACAATTGTTATTTCTTTGTATTTTGCCAGTTGAAGACTCTTTGTTGTTTTGCAATTATATGGGAGATTATTTCATATCAAGTCTCAATGTTAAAGTTCATTAATGAAACTGGTGATTTATTAATTAAACAAAGAAAAAACTTTATATATAAAATCTAATATTCAATAACATTCTATCACGAGAGAACAAAGCACATTGAGACTGATTGTCATTTCATAAGGAAAAAAATTGTACAAAAATTAGGATGTACCAAATATATTCAAGTCAAGAACAACCAACTGACATACTAATTACCAAGCTGACCAAAGTTCAGCATCATGAGTTTTTAGTTCCAAGCTTGGAGTTAAAACATTTTTTCACTTCCAAGATTGAAAAGGAGTGTTAATATTAGTGATATTAAAGTTAGTTAAAGTAATGTTTTAGAGGGTAATTCTATAATTGACTATATGAGTCATTAGTTCAATTATAGAATTACCCTCTAAGACATTACTTTAGCTAACTTTGATAGTTTAGAGGTTAGAGATAGTTCCTATAGAGTAAGGGTTTATAATCTGAAGATTTGTGAGGCTCATTGTTTTAGTGAAGTTGGGGCAAATCTTGTAGTGGTGTTGCTCACGGGTTTTCACCCTTATGAACTAGGTGTTTTCACGTAAAAATATTGTGTTGCTAATTTTCACTTTGTCTTAAGTTTGTCTACCAATATTTGTGAAATATTAGATAAAATTAATCAGGTCCATCAATTAGGCTAAAATCTCTAGGGGTGCATAAACTATCAACTACTTTATTAATTTTATCTACAACATATGTTGTACAAACATATCTTGGTAGGTCATTTTTATACACAAAAATCTACATTTGGTCCTACTAATTCTGATATGTTTGCATTTCTGTTGGGGAGATTTTGTAGGAAAATGATGTATGACAATAATGGAATATAAAGGTAAAAGACAGAGAGTACTAAAGCAGAAAAGAGATTTCAAAAAATCCTAATAATACAAAAACTTCATCTTAATATGTAGATTATTTGTGAAGAATTACCATGCCTTTAAATACATATTGAAATGAAAATTAATCTCATCTTAAATATTTAAATAATCTGTATTTGTCAGATATTTTCTTATTATGTGTACCTAATATTATGCAAATCCCATAATTATAATAGGCAAGACTCATCTATTCATTCTGTTAATTGATGGACGTTAAGTTAAAACTCCATAAATTTGGGTTATTAGCTCCATTCACCTTTTTCTATCACTAAAGTCGCTAATATATGATAGAGCAAGGGGAGAAAAAATTAATTTATATACGAGTTTCTTTATTGCTTTACCATAATAATAACATTGTTTTTGTCATGTACGCTTTTTATGACGAAATATATGTAAGATTATTATGTTTAAGATTTTGATATGTGTGTCGAATTTATGTGATAGCTTGAACATTTGTGTTTAGAGTTTATGTTTACAATATTTCCTTTATATTGTTATGTTATTTTCCTCTTCAAGAAACAATTTATTACTTACCTTTATGATGATAGTGGAATACACTCCAAGTAGATTATTCTTGTGTTTAGTCAAATTTAGATGCCTAGAATATAGTCTCAGATTTTAAATTTTGAATTTTTTTTTTTAAGGAATATCTTGATGGATTTTTATGCCTTATCTTTTTGGGGTTGAGAAATTGTGGTGTTGATATTTGAAGAAAAGGTGGATGATAGTAAGGTGTAAATAACATTTTCCCACTGATAATAAATTTAGTAGGATTTTCTCCGTTAGTGTCATATTCTTTATTACGTTAGTTAGACGTCGCAAAATTAGCACATGAAATTATAATTTGCCTAAATCGTTTAAGTTTGAATTGATTATTGACTGACTCATTTATTAGCTCAATCTATTTCAATCTAATTCATTTCAGTATCAAAATTTGGGTTGATCTCTAGCCTATATTGATTCAATCAGAAATCTTGTCATATTTTCAAAAAAACAAATTTTTTTTTATATATTTGATATGTTATATATAGTCATAATAAAGAAAAATAATAGTAATTATAAAAGAGTAAATAAAGCAATTAAAATTTAGTAATAATAAGTGGGTGGGTTGAATTATTTTGACTCTCTTTTTAGCCTATTTCAACCAAATAACAATGCCCTACCCATTTATTAACTCTGTTCATTTTGAGTGGCACAAATTATCACAACCCGCTCATTTGATATCTATTCAAAACAAGCAACGTAACATCATAAAATTACACGTTTCATTCTTCAAATGGACTGGGCTTTAATTTTTGTCCTTCAAATGACTTGATCTTTAACTTTTATCTTATAGCAATCGAATTTAGTGAAACATAAGTTTCTTAAAAACTGAAGGCATGTCCAATTATAACTTGTCACTAATGATATATTATGATACAAAAATATAAATTTATGTCCCACAGAAAGATTATCTACAAGGGGTATAAATTAAAAACCAGTACAAAATAGAGGTGAATGTGAGGATGACCTCCTTAATATTTATTGTGAATAAGAAATAAAACTGTCATGTTAGTGGATTTGTGTAAGAACAATTTCTCTGTGTCAACTTCAAAGCTTTTTAACAAAACTCTAAGCCTTGAGCCTTCCATCTGAAAACATAGTATTTTTTGAAAGGAAAATAAGGGGAAAATACAAAAGAAAAGAGAAACCCTTGTCAAAAGATTAAACACAATTTTTTAAAGAAAATCAAAAGGTGTACCATGCTATTTCTACTACATTCAGAAATTAAAGATGTATCAAACACACACATACAAAAAAGACACCTATTTTTGTTTAATGTTATAACAAGTGTGCGCAAACACTAAAAGACAAATAATATGTACCGAAAAACATATATATGTATAACAATATGCTAAAATGAGTTTACCATATGCTTTGTTATCGTAAGTTGAATTATTTCTTTCTGTACATGTATATGTACATCAGGTGAGGAGCTAGAGATAAAGGTATAAGTTTTCAATTCTGACTCCATCTTTGATATACATGAAGGTTAGAATCTTGTTTCCAACAAATAATAAAACAAGAATAAATAAGTGTGAATAAGAAATTTGCATGAGAAGAAGAGAGCGAAAGGTAGCCAGGGACAACTTGCCGATACAAAATCCTTAATAGACAAATTACAAAGAGAGATCATCGGCAAGTCATCCCTGGCTGCAATCCACTCTCCATTTCTATCATGTAAACAATCTTCCACCAAAAAAAATAAATTGAACAAACATTTATATGTATATTACATGGAGTGGTCATAGATTACCCTATATATATATACTAGCAAAATAATATATTCGCATGTCCTCATTTAGATCACATTGCCTTTTCGAGCATCTTGTGGGTCATTTTATTATTCCGTAGATTTATGTGAATTTAATAATTTTAGCAAAATTTTATATATAATATATGTATTTTCTGATAGTAATTAATTTTTTAGAGTCAAATTAAATGAAATATTTTTTTTATTGTAATTCTTTCATATATTTTGTAAATATTTTGAATTATTCATTATTATGACAGGATATATTATACATTAATTTTTAAATATGTAAATTTTATTTTAAAATTAAAAACTTAAAGATTCTACATCCAAATTCAAAGTCAAAATTGAGAAGTTTGAATCTCGATAAGTAAAAATTACAAAATAAATTGAGATTGAGAAGTTATTAAAATATTTACTAAATATCTATAATTAGTTTACTATGAATTTGGTTATTATCGTTATTAACTTAAAATCATTATAAAACTTCATAAATTTTAAATTCTGATTCTAGGTTCGTAATTGACATATTCAGTTGAGAATCAAACATTTGGACTCACTCACTAACAGAAAATATTTTTGGATTTAACTTGTCATATTATGTCAAGTTCGTATACAAAAGAAATGGATTGGACTCCTCTCTATTATCTCTTCACTCAATTTTGTCAAGTACATATTTAATTGAGAAAGAAATATGTGTTATTTAATTTTTAAAGATTAAGATTATATTATATTCCCTCTATTTCTATTTAGTTGTCATTATTTTAGATTTCACGTCTCTTAAGAAATTAGGCAAGTTTATTATTGTACTCTTATTTGATGTTCTCTTGGAATCAAGTTTTCAATGAATGACCATGAATTAATTTACTCTGATTAACTAATTTGACCAATGAACATGAATTAATAACTTAGTTTTTTTATGTTGGGCAAATGCATATTTTCAAGGCTAATAACTTTCAAATGGTAAAATAAGAGGAATAGTCATTTATGTCACTTACAAGCAATTAAATGCTATTTTTAGACCTAAAACATTATTTTACTCCCAAAACTCATTCAAGGTCAGGCTAGGGCAAGAGAGGAGCGATTTCTTCAATTTTCCATTGATTTCCTCCTTCAAGATAAGTCCTTCCATTAATCTAACACTCGTTTGATTCTTTAATCCTTAGAAAATATAATTGTGGCCATGGGGAATGGTTTGAATTCATTCTAAGGTGGGAAAAATCCAAATTTATGAATATTTTAGGGTGCAAGACCTTGGGCTATTCTTAAGAATGATTTATTTACCATAATTTACTAATGTAACCATGGAATTGGGAGTTTTAGGTGAATTAATGGTAGGAAAATCCTAGTTTGGGTGGAAAAATCATGAGGTTGGCCTAGGATTTTGGGTTTGCATATAATCTGAAAATATTTAGGCCATTTGCGATTGATTTTGTATTATACTATTATTTTTTACCACGAATAAGGTAAAGTTTCACAAAACGAGTCAAGGTTAGCGATCAGACTTCTGCAGCAGTTGCTTGACGCCCAGATATGCTAGATTTTCTTAACTGAGTAGTTTAGACATGTTTCTTATTTTGTAGATTGACGGGAGATTTCGTGCATAGGCCTTCGGACATAGAATCTGGATGGTTAAAGGGTGTTATTTATTGTTGTTAAGGTGAGAAAAGATAATGACTAGGGGTGGTTCTCTAGTTCTTAATTGTTAACCTTGAATTTTCTTTTTAGGGTTATTTGATGGTAATTGTGAAATTAAGTGTTATGAAATCGCTGGGTTATAGCCATTTCTGAGACTTATGGAAATCAAGGGTGATGAATATGTGCTCATGAAAGGAGTCCAGTGTTGGGCTATTGATATATGTATATAGGTGTATATATTCATGTGTGTATTCATGTTGATTGTTTTATGTGAAATGTTTGTATAGTGGATGTTCAAGAAATAAAGGGTGAATGCGAAATGACTTCATGCGATAATCTTATGCAATTAACCTGTTTTATTTTACTTGTGATTTCAAGTGTGGTTGATCATTGTGATTGTGATTGTGAGTGTTGTTTGTGATTGCTGGTTGGCTCGGGTACCACGCCTGGTACACAATATCCCCATGGTTGGTTCGAATACCACGTCTGCTATATACTAATGATTGGCTCGGAGGGTCGAATGTTTAAATATTAGAATCGGCAGAGGAATGAGGTAGGAGGTTGGGTTCAAAGTGTACTAGTTTATGGGTATTATACCTGAGATGGTAAAGCATGTGGATAGAGACTTGGGGTGGTGTAACTTTCATATTGCATGTTATTTTCTAAATGTCTACTTTATATTATGTGGTAGGTTTGGATCGACTGATCATGCCTACCAATACGTGTTGTTATACTGATACTATTCTTGCTATGTCACTTGGCGTAGTTTGGTTGCAGGAATTCAGTGATGTTTCATAGGTGAAGACGATAATAATCTCCGAAGCTTCTACTCCTCTTTTCTTATGGTGGGAGTTGTGTCTTATTTTTTTTTTATAAATTGTACTCTCTTAATAGCTCTTATTCTTCTTTTTGACTAGTTCCTTGAGAGGATTTTCGTGTATTTTTTAAAAGCTTTCTCTTGAAAATTAAGGCAATATATCATGTTTTGTTTTACTTCCGCATTTTCAATTTTAAATTGGGTAATAAGGATTCTCCTATCTAGGTGTTAGAGTATATTGTAATTAATATCATTCTTGTTTTCATGTTTAAAAGTCATAAGGGTTTAATGACCATAAAAATTATGCTAAATCAATACCATAAGATTTCAAAACCAAAGCGAAACAATGAAAACGTAGCTTATTGAAGAAAGATCATAATTTCATAAAACCCCTAGCTTTACCTCTAACAATCTTGTGAAATTCTTAAGAATCAAAAATACTTTAGGTGTGAGAGTTGAGGGATACTCTCATTGAAGTCTTACATACATGAGAGATTGAGATTTGAGAGAACTTGCTTGAAAGACTTGAAACCCTAGTTTCTGTCTTGCTTACGGTAGTTTCTAAGTTTGAGGGTTAAGAGTGTAGGAACTTAGTTTTGAGTGTGAAAACCCTTTTAGGATAAACGTAATGTCGTGGGACTTAAGAAAAGTGAGAAAAGAAAAAAGAATCCCCAATTAAAAAGCTGTCGAAAATCTTCCACGATGCCATGTACGGCCCATGATTTGATCTACAGGCCATAGATCCCATCCGTGGAAGTCAGACTGAAATTTTGAGTTTCTGAAGTTCACTCTACTTGCCTAAATTACGGCCCGTAATTGGGTTTACGACCCGTAATCAGATCCGTGAAAATCATACTAAAAAACAGGATTCAGAACTTCATTCTACGGCCCAAATTACGACCCGTAGATGCTTTTACGACTTGTAAATGGGTCTGTAAGAATTAGACTCAAAAAGTGACTTTCAAAAGTTTTTTCCACGAGTGAACAGTTTGGGTCGTACTTTAATTTACGACTCATTGATGAGGTTCGTAGTTACTAACTCTGAAAACTCTGTTGTGGTAATTTCTAGTAAAATGGTTATAACTTTTTACTCCGAACTCGAAATGAGAAAAACTTGGTGGCGTTGGAAAGAAGACTCATATATCTTTAATTTGATAGTTCATGGGCTACCTAATTCATTATATTCTGAGAAATATGATCGTTTGAAGTTGAACTTAATATGAACTCATGCAAAAAAGAAACCATCGAGTTCGTGTGTATACGCATACGGAGGATGGTACGAATATTTGCTTAGAAGTTGCAAGGTATTACAATATCTCCCACTTGAGAATAGACATGTGATAGAGTAAGCTAAGATTTCTTTGGCCTATTTGTGTCTTATATAATAGCATAAACTGAATTGCACCAACAATAGGAATCTAGCAATCAACGATACAAATGTAAAAACACGAGCTAAGAGCAAGAACTAGCATAGACATCAAGAATGTTATTTGTCACAGTTGAAATTTTCTGATTTAATAAAGAATAAAAAGACCAATCAACCATTCTAAAGATTTTTATGCTTTTAATATTGTTTGTCAATCCTCTCAACAAATTAAAGCTAACACTAATTAATAGTATTGGTAACTTGGACTAAAATTTAATAGTATACATGTTGTACTAGTGTACTGGATTAAAATTTCAATATATATGGTGTACTAACGTACCAAACAATAATAAGTATCAATTAAGTATAAAGATATTGGATGGAGAATGGGAATAGAATATTTTAAAGAAATGAGTAGTGGACTTTAATTTATATCGTTGGTCAAATATGCGTGTCATAATGTCCTTTGAGGAGAATAAGTTGGTGGTCCTATGTAGGCAAAAAAAAGGAGATTTTTTCAATCAATTTTTATTAATTTTGAAGCATATTTTAATAGTGACAAAGCAAGAAATAAAAACAAAGATATTAAAATAAATATTAAAGTGTAATGCCTAATTAAAAAATTAAAATTGCGACTTAAGCCAATTTTGAACCCTTTTATATTACAATGTTAGAATCTTTTCTTTTTACGTCTAAGGAAATTCAAGTAATCTTATATAAAGAGATAAAGTATTGAAAATATCTCTAAATTTATTACTTAAGTTTTTCAATTATCGATAATCTTAAAAACACCCTTTACTTAATTAAGTGAAATTAAAAACATCCCTCTTATACTACATGTCATTCACTCAAGCATATGTGTAGAGCTTTCTGATGACATGACGTACACATAGGTATATGCAATAAAAATATTTAAAAAAACATTTCAATATTAAATGCTAAGAATTTAGCAATTTAAGAAGAAAAGAAAAAAATAATTCTTTTTAAAAATTAAATTTTTTTTATCATCTCACCTATCCTATATCTAGTACCCTAACCCCACACCTCACTACTATATCCCCCCACCCCAAAAAAAATTCTTTTTAACTTTTTTTTGGGGGTGGGAGAGGGGGATAAGAACTTTTTTTAATAAAACTTTTATAAAATTTTGGCGGTTGAGGGGGTGGGTGGATGGTGGGGTTGGGATACTTGGGTAGGGGATAGGGTGAGGTGAGAAAAAAAATTATTTAATAAAAAAATCCTTCTTTGCTAAATTTTAGCATTTAATTATTTAAATAGTTTTTCTTTTATTTTACTATTTATATCAATGTATACGCCACACTAGCAGCAAATTCCACGTATATGCATGGGTGGACGACATGTGGCATAAGAGGGGTGTTTTTAAATTACTTAATCAAATTGAAGGGTGTTTTTAAGACTGTCAATAGTTGAGGGACTAAAGTAATAATTCACGTCAAGTTTAGGAGTGTTTTCAATACTTATCTCCTTATATAAAAAATAAAAATATGTTTTTCTTATTATATAATTTTTCGACGAAGAAAATTTAATTGATAATGACTCCCTTTTGCTACTGCATTGTAGTTTAGTTTGAGCTAATCTGACCTCTTTCTTAGTATGGCATTGAGTTATAAGCACCACTAAAGAAACTCTTTTTAGGTAATATATACATATCCATGAAGTAAAGAGTATTTACATATTATTGTAATTTAACTTGTGATAGGAGATTTGATTTATTAATGAGAAAGAATATAAATATATTATTTAAGAGTGTATATTATAAGTTCTAACCTGACTTTCTAGTTTTCAATACATAACAGTAGACTTCTATCAAAATCTAATAAAATAGTAAACCAATAAAAAGAAATGGAAAACACGTTACTAAATTTTTTTAATCAAATTAATAAATCAATTCTACTTTTCAAAAATAAAAAGTTTGAAATTGACATGAGATATCAATTCTTCGATTTTCTCCCAATTCATTAGTCATTTTTTTTATGTTATCAATCAACGATTTTTCTAACAAATTTGTTGCCATTCCTTCTTCCATTATCGATTCTTTCACACATTATACAGTTTATTTTTCATCTTGTTTCAGAAAACGATACATCATAGACAGTGGCGGAGCCACCTTAGAGTTAGGGGGAACCCCCTTCGGCGAAAAATTATATTATTTATACATGGTTAAAATAATTTTTTAGGTATATATAGTAGATGTCGAACCCCCTTCGGCTACTTCGTGTGTCTATTTCTTCAGATTTTGAACCCCCTAATTGAAAATCCTGGCTCCGCCACTGATCATAGATATGATAATTATTTAATTAATTTTATTATTTATACATTATAATTTTGTATTAGATGTAGTTGAATGTATGGAGTGCATACTTTTAATTGTGTTGATCCATATCGATTGTTGTTATGTAGTTGAAAATCTTCTACTTTTAGTTTTTATGATTAATTTAATTAAAATATTCTATTAATTTAAAAAATATAAATCAAATATTGTTTTTATAATATTACTTAAGAATATATGTTTATTAATTAAAATATTTTCGAAAAGACAATATATATCTTAGATATTTAATTCAATATCATTTATAAAGGCCTTTGTTTGTCTAATATAAATTTTAAATTTTAGATAATTAACTTTTTAAAATTAAATATAATTTTATGATTGCATTTGTGTAACCAGATAGTACACTTGTAATTACACTGTAATTACATTATGACAAATAAATAGGTCATCATAATTACTTAATCTTGTAATTACTAGGCTAGTAATTACTATCCTAGTAATGAAATGCCAAGTGACTATATTTTCTTGGAAACATAATTTTTAAAATATGTATAAAGAAATTTCATGAAAATATACTTTCTTAAAATAATGCACTTGAAGTTTAAAATAAGAATACTTTTTGAAAATCTTGGACCTACTTCTTTCCTGAAAACAATGCATATGAACTACTAGGACAAGATTTTTAAATAACTTTGGCTAATTAGAGATCCAAGTGACATAATAAATACGAAGCATGAATCAAAGATCATTAATGATATGAAGTACCATAATTTTGATAATAAAAATCAAGAATCAATGATAGGAGATGGGGGAAATTTGAAACCATATACTTTGGAGTAAAAACCCTAGCTTTGATCTTACTAACTGAGATTGTAGATGTGGGGCGTGAGGAAGAACTAAGTTGCTCACTATGATAGCCTTACATACCTTAAACGCGCTACAAATCTTGACGAAGAACCCTAACTTGATAAAGAACGATAAAGAAATCTTTTCTTGAAATTCTTGAATTCATTTCATGATAATCTTATGTTTTAATGGTAGATTCTTGCTTAGGATACACAATTATCCGTTAGAATCACTAGGGAATTGTGAGAGTATGTTTACCTAGATTTGGAAGGAAGGATTCTTGATGGCCTTGCTAAAAAATCAAGTCTTGAACCCTAGAATTGAGTTCTTGATTTTACTAGAGATAAGAAGAGGATTTGATGTTAAAATCTTATAGAAATTCTTGAATTTATGTTGTGAGATCATGAAGAATACTTTGTGACACCCCAGCTTAAGATTAGAAGTCCCATATCGGCAAAACATAGGAGAGATGTTGGGTATATAATTAAGCAGACCTTACCAACTAGTGACACGTTTTAAAATCATGTGGGCCTAGGCCCAAAACAGACAATGTCACTAGCAGGTTGGGCCATTACAAATGGTACAAGAGCCACTCATGTGTAGCCTTGTCGATGTGGGCTAGAGTTCAACTGAGTTTAGGTAAATCTTGGTAAGGTGAGGCAAACTTCAGTGCTGAGTCTAGGCAAATCTCATTCGAGGGTGTATGTGACACCCCAACTTAAGATTTGAAGTCCCATATCGACAAAACATAGGAGAAATGTTGGCTATATAAGTAAGCAGACCTTACCAACTAATAACGCATTTTAAAGTCATGTGGGCCTAGACCCAAAACGGATAATATCACTAGCGGGTTGGGACATCACATGAATAGTAGGGTGGAAGAGAGCTTTTGGGGGCTGTTGCCTGTTGGGATCGACCAAAGAGTAAAAAGTGAGGAAAAAAAATCTCATAATAGCATTTTATAGGCCCAAAACGGATAATATCACTAGCGGGTTGGGACATCACATAAATAGTAGGGTGGAAGAGAGCTTTTGGGGGCTGTTGCCTGTTGGGATCGACCAAAGAGTAAAAAGTGAGGAAAAAAAATCTCATAATAGCATTTTATAATTTTAACTATAGCTACGTAGTTAAAATGCGTAGTTGCTCGGCCACTCTTTAGTAAAATGATCATAACTTTTTGCCCAAATGTCGTCTTGATGAGCGATTGGATGCGTTAAAAACTAGACTCAAAGATGTTTCATTTGATAGGTTATGGAACACATAACTCTTCATATACTAGGAGACATGCTCATTTGAAGTTGACCCAAGCAAAAATTCATACTGAAACTCAATCGGTAAAGGAACTTTCAACTCAACTTTGTGTAGAGAATTCTTAAGACCTTAATTCATCTCTAAAACATTTCCCACACTTAGATATTGACCTTGTCACCTATGCACAATTAGTAATTACTCGATATGGACCTATACATGTACTTGGATTTTAGCTTAAATTTTTTTCGAGTGTTACAACTTACAATGTATATGCTGTTTCTGCTATGCATCTGAGCATGTACCTGATCTATACTTATAATGTATATGAGTATCTATGTGATTTGTACATTCCTGTATCTAATATGTATTTGGAGTCATATATCTGTTGATTCTGCCATGTATCTATTATGTATCTTGTCAAATTCTGAAATGTCTCAATTAAATAGTGATAGTTGTCATTGCAAATTCCAGATACAATGAAATTCCGATTAACATAACGACACACAATTAGTAATTGGAGAAGAATTATAGGGAAGGAGGAGCGGAAAGCTACCTAATGCTCAAAATAATAGGACGAATTTTAGAAAGTTTGATTTTTTTTGGATCAGAAATATGACAAAGTCATTAGATGCGTGATTTATATACTCCTAAATTAGTATGATTCAATTACATTCTAATTTTAGATACACAAAAATAGATGTATTTGCTTTGCATGTATTCAAAATACATGTATCTGAATGCGTCAGAAATATGTATATGACGATCGAAATATGGGACGAAATGTAATTTCGCAAACTTAAGTAAAAATACGTAATTGGACCCTAAACATATTACCCTAAACGCAAGTTTATTTTATGGCCCAAAGTTTAGCCCACTCCAAAGCCCATATTATATCCCCTCCCCAAAGAGAAGAAAACTTTATACACCCTTTCGCAAGCAAAGTATCTGAAACTCAGTGAAACCTCTCAGAGAGAACAATGGATTCGGAAGAAGGAACCCAGCAACCCCAGCTAGTTCTTGCACACAAACTCTTCCTTTTGACACATCCAGATGTCAATGACTTGGATAAAGTTCGTCTCCGTGAAGAAGTCCTGGAAGCTGTGGTCTCCAATGGTACATCTGATTGATTATGTTTTT
Source organism: Solanum appendiculatum (assembly GCA_018342035.1). Lineage (NCBI taxonomy): Eukaryota > Viridiplantae > Streptophyta > Magnoliopsida > Solanales > Solanaceae > Solanum > Solanum appendiculatum. The sequence continues at coordinate 363,244 of JAGDQO010000294.1, forward strand.
TTGAAGTTCAATGTTGTTATTTGTTTTTGTGGATTTGTGTTGATTTGCTTGTAAATGGGTTTTTTTTTCAGATATGGCTCCGTTGTTTGAAACCCTAGTTTCAAAAGGGGTTTTTAGTTTGAATCTGGAGGTTCTTGATCCAATGCGTGTTAAGAATGCTGATGAGCTCAAAAAACTGGATGAGAAGTGAGTACTTTAAATCTGCATATTTTGTGATCTCTGAAATTGAATTTTAGTCTCATTTTGTTCCTTTTTCGATTGTCTCTGTTGAGAATGTTTCACTTGGACATCATAATATGGTTGGTATTTTCTAACAAGTTAAAAGTCATGTATAGATAATATTGTCCAAGAGAAGACAGTAATAGTATTGGAGTTCAAAATTCGAAGTAATTAGAGTATTGGATTTTAGTATTTGATAACAAAATTTCTCCGGACAGGTTGAGTCATTAGAAAGTCATATTTTGTGAGCTAATGTAAGAGAAGTTGGTACATTTCATTCAAAGATTAGTGAAATTGGAAATGAAGTTCATATTTTATGATCCACTTGTAATCTAAAGATCTGGCTGTAGAATATAAATTTTTGGTATTATAAATAGAGGCTGAATGACACTGAGGGAGCTGGTGGAAAAGAGATGCTCAAAACCTCATTGAAGCTAAGTTTTATTAGAGTTACGTAATACTAACGGGAGCACCTCCGGCACTCTTCTATGGTCTAGTTTCTTCTCTCAGCTTCTTAGTAAGCCCTGCATTTGGGGCATGAGCGTTTCCAAATTCTCCGCCTACTTTGTTTTTACGGTATATTCAATTAACACTTCGAGTATAATTTGGTGAAACCTATGGTACTTCGAGACAAGGGTCCGAATCAAGAAGTTAGATTTGTCATCACCTAAATCTTAGGATTTGGGTTTACATATAGGAGTATGGGTGCGGTATTAGGATACAAGCAATACATGCATATTACGACATATACAACAACAACGTACCCAGTGTAGTTCACAAAGTGGAGTCTGGGGACATACATATACAAGTATATATATTTCGACAACTAAAACAATAAAAAAATGTCAACAATTAATTGAACTTAGTGTAATCAAATTCTCTATAAACAGTTAATATTTTATTCATAAGTTATCTCGTGCAATAGCAAAGTGTTTTAGTGTTGTATGTGAATATGTACATTATTTTTGTAACCATGGTGTCCGGCTAGCTTGCGTGCACCTCTATGAATTCCACGGGCTACCTACCACCTTTTATGTGACTATGTACATATATGACATAAACGCAATATCAAACTAAGTACTCAATCAGCCTATACTTCTTTGGCCATAGGTGTAGTCAAAGCACCCAAGTTGCCCAAATCTAATTTTGATACCACTAATCGTATCGTATCGGCCTGGGTGCAGCAATGATTTTGAAGGATATGAGCAATAGGGGTGTACATTGGTTTTTTCATATTCAAACCAAACAAACCAAGTTTTAGTTTTCTTTTGTGGTTATTTTCAGTTTTGTGTAGATGTGGTTGATAAGTCAAAAAAATTGATACTACCAAACTTGACAATCAGTGTACACATGTGACAAAAATAGTGCAAGGCACACATAATGTGTATGTCAAAATTGGTGGAAGACACTCTGGATCTATCGACTAGTTTGCTCTAAAAAGATTGTTTTTGCTACTCTTGTAAATGTTCTATTTGATTTTTAACCTTTATTAAGATTTTCACGACCTATTTATGCAAAATTTATTCCATGGGATCATAAAATTTTGCTTAATCCTATGTGAACTCCTTTTCCTGTTCATATATTGTTGTCCCTAAAGATTTAAGGATCGCATGATCTTAAACATTGTAGTCAAATCCAACCAGTGGAATACTAGTGTACTGTTTAGCGACTAAGAGTATTTTGCCTCAATTACTTTCTCTTCCGTTTTCTGAATAGAAGTAGATAAGGTCTTTGAGAATTATTTCATTTCGAGGACCAAAGTGTTGAAATGGTAAGCAGGAACTAAAAGATATAAGCTTGGGGTCAGTTGATTGAGATCATCATTTTGCAAAATGCTAACACAGTTCCAATATGACTAAAAACAGAAACCAAGACTAACCCACTTTTCTTTATTTCCCAATTATAGAAGATTATGCAAGCTCCACTTATCACACCTACCTATTGCATCCAAGAATTTGCAGAAATCTCAGAATAATTGATTTTCTTTGGCAATCAATTTTTGAAAAGAATTCTTAACCCCTATAGTAATATGACTTCAAAGTGGGTTATTTTTGCAATCAATCCTTATATATATAGCTAGTGCAGCACCATAATTACAAGAAAGCCAAGAGCCCTACTGTGCAAAAAGGAACTTACAGAGAGCCTATCAAATCTTTCAAGGAGTCTTGTCTCCTCTACTCTACTTTCTTTACATCAAAACTAGAACAACATAATACAACTCATCTTGAGCTTCTGTGTTGAAATCTGCGTGCCTTAAAAAATTCTAGCATTTCTCTCTTTCCAAATTGACCACCGTATGCAAGCTGGCACCATTGTCCACCACCCGTTCTGTTTCACTAATCGTTGATTGGAATTCCATGAATTCAGAACCTCAACAGTGGTAGCTGTTTTTGCAATCAATCTCTTCTGCATCGCTAAGCAAATGTTTTATTACTAATGAATATATGTATGTGTGTGTAACCTTCGGGGTGGCCCAGTGGTTTGGGCTTGGGACTTCCATGTTGGAGGTCTCAAGTTCGAAACCCCTTGCTAGCGAAAGCAAGGGGTTTGCCTTCTGGGTCGAGCTCGTCACACCGGGCTTGCCTAGTGCGAGTTACCTCTCCGGTGTGGTTTGTGAGCTATTGCATAGTAGCGGGGGTGTTACCCTGTTCGCACCCAAAGGGTAGCGGCTGCGGGTTTCCCTTGTCATAAAAAAAAATATATGTATTGTTTGATTTCTTTTTTGTTCAAACCAACCTATATATTGTTGGTTTTTTAAAATTTACAACCAAACCATAGTCGGGTTGACTTGGTTTTTCAGTTCGGTTTGGTTTTTCTGTTTCATTTGAACATCCTTACTGTGCAACATAAGGTGAAACTATGAGCTAAATGTCCTTAATCCTCGGATGATTTACTGCGATTTATCCTAAGTGATGCAGTTCCTTTTCTAGAGATTTTGGTTGGAGAATGATCATTGAGCTTGGAATCATATTCTTTGGATGCCGAATAATCATGATTACTAATAAAAATGTTAATTACAGTTGGTATCATTGTTCATGTTTATCTTTATTTTTACCATACAATAATTGAGGGAAAGTAATGGCTTGCTTAGTGGATGGGATTATCATTCTTAAAAAAGTCATAGTGCATACAATGCATGGATAAGTACCTTGTATATTGCTTTGAGCCAGGTTGGGCATACCTGGTTGTGCTGTTTCAATTTTTGTTATTCATAGTCAAGGAAAGTGAGAGAAAGGTGTTTGGTTTCTTTTGCATAGAATAGAGATTCATTGCTTTTTTCAACTTAAACCACACATCTAACTTTATACATTCATCAAGGATTGCTGATGCAGAAGAAAACCTTGGTGAAAGTGAAGTTCGAGAAGCTCATTTGGCTAAATCATTGTTCTACATTCGGATTGGTGACAAGGCAGGCTATCTCTATCTCTCTCTTATTCATTCAAATAATTGTTCAGAGTTCATTTGATCACACTGGGGAAATCTCAATCAATCTTTATTTAATTTAAAATTTCAGGGGAAAGCACTTGAACAACTCAAGGTGACTGAGAAAAAAACTGTTGCAGTTGGGCAAAAGATGGACTTGGTGTTCTATACCTTGCAGATGGGATTATTTGACTTGGATTTTGACCTCATCTCTAAATGCATAGATAAGGCAAAGAAGTAAGTAGGAGTGTTCACAGCCAGTTCAGATGTTATCAGACATGATGTTCTAAATGCCTTTTTTAGTTATTGAGCTAACTCCCAATGTTTGTTGGCTGACAGATTATTTGAAAAGGGGGGTGACTGGGAGAGAAAGAACAGGTTGAAGGTGTATGAAGGGTTGTTCTGCATGTCCACTCGTAACTTCAAGAAAGCAGCAGATCTTTTTCTTGATTCCATCTCAACTTTTACCACATATGAGCTTTTCCCCTATGATACTTTCATATTTTATACTGTCCTTACGAGCATCATTACCTTGGACCGGGTTTCTTTGAAACAAAAGGTATTCAATTTGTACTCCCTCTAATATCCTTGTTTGCAGTGTGAGGAATTTTCGAACTTTGAAATTGTGTTCCCTTGGAATCTCCTGGATGTTACTGTGATGAATGTATTTTCAAATTCATTTTTATTACATATATGTTGCAGGTCGTGGATGCGCCAGAGATCTTGACAGTAATTGGAAAGATTCCGTATCTGTCTGAGTTTATGAACTCGTTATATGAGTGTCAGTACAAGTCATTTTTCTCTGCATTTGGTAAGCTTTCGATTGTTTTTTTTTCTTTTCGTATGTGGAGTGTGCCTTTGTAGTTTGCAAAGGTCCGTGCACAAAAGTTTATGTAGATTATGTCCGATGGGGGTCCGTAATGCATTTGCTGGAGAATTTGATTGAGAATAGTAGTATTTGCAAGGCCTTGATTATTGATAATCCTGTTTGGAAGTTCTAATCCTCAGATGCCAGTGTTTCCTTTTTGGAGTACTGTGATAGTGAAATAGGTTACAGCTGTTGTATAGAAACCTATCTTTTTTTTGTTTTAAAGTCTTTTGAATGTCAGCATGAAGGTATGGGGTCTTAGTGCTCTTTATTAGTCATGTGAGTATTATCAGCTTGATTAGACTAAAGGGATGTTCTTTCTGGCACATATCAAAAGAGTAAAAAAGATGCATTTCTGCACCTGAAACTTGGAACTTTTCAAATGGATAATAGTTCTTTTCCGATTGCATAGAAAGTAATATCTCGTCATCTTTGTTAAGTTTGACAGGGAGTTTGTTTGGATTGGGGGTTGGGGTGGGTGGGTGGACTTGTAATTCTCATTGCAGTTCTTCTTAGGTTGCATATTCTGCTCACTTCTCCCCATAATAATAGCGAATAAATCTTACATTGAGTTCTCTTCAGAGCACTAACTCAAAGTAATTATTGGAGATGGGGGCAATGAGAGGCCAGTTGACCTTTGCACAAAAGAAAGATGGACACCTAACAATACCTTATAAAAAAAGATGGACAAACCTAAACGTGTGTTATAGACCGAGTGGTGTTAAAATGTGATCTGTAAGTATTAGTTACAGGAGAGATAAACATGCTATATCTGTCATACACTCATGATTTGTGATTCACCTATATGTTGATTGCTAGGGTCATTTATGTGGGCCATGAATGATATATTAGTTGCAAAAATGGTTGATTTTTACCTTAATGTGTTTGCAGCTGGCTTGATGGAACATATTAAATTGGATCGTTACTTGCAACCGCACTTCAGATATTATATGAGGGAGATCAGAACAGTTGTGTATTCCCAGTTCCTGGAGTCCTACAAGAGTGTTACTATTGAGGCCATGGCCAAGGCTTTTGGTGTGTCTGAGGATTTCATTGACTTGTGAGTGCTGTTTCATGCTTAGGTGTATACTGGACTGTGTATTCACTATAAAACGTGTTACATAATTGAACTTTTCTGTTTTACTTCAGGGAACTATCTCGGTTCATTGCAGCTGGGAAGTTGCATTGCAAGATTGATAAAGTAGCAGGAGTATTGGAAACTAATCGTCCTGATGCAAAGAATGCTCTTTATCAGGCAACAATCAAGCAAGGAGACTTCTTGTTGAATCGCATTCAAAAGCTTTCTCGTGTCATTGATCTCTGAAGCCATTAAACCGTGGCACTAATATTGATATATTTTGCCTTTTCATTTAGTAATTTTCTGAAATCAAAGAGATTTTCTGTGTTGGGATAGCTCTTATATTTGGACAACATTCAGAGCATCTTTTGAAATGTTATTTCCTTTTAAGTTTGTGCGCAATTGATGCTGAAAGTGATTGGGAGTTCTAATTAGTGAAGCTAAAGAATGCGTTTAGTGGTCGTTTGGTAGCTGGTTAGAGTTAATTGACACATGAAATAGTTATGAGAGAATTTATGAAGGATTAATTGTGTAAGGTTTTAGTTATTTGACCTGCATAAAATAATATATAATTTTTTTTGTAATTTATACACATAAGTTAGCGGGTTTCTAAAATTGTTAACTGAACATTGCTTAATTTTATATAATAATTTACCACCTAACCAATTATTAAATATGGTACTTTCTATTTCAAGTTGGTGTCTAATTTTGAATCTCGTGATTTTAAACTACTGATATATAAAAGGAAAAAATATTTTTTTTAAAAATGAACTAAAGAAAAAGATAAACAAATTAAAACAGAAGAAATATCATTTATACAGAGTTTTATGACCAAAAATAAGTAAAATAACTTCTTTCTTTTTTCCATGAATGAAGTATAGAATTGACAAGGTTTAATAATTTACGTTGGACCTATTTGGAAAGTTAACTTTGTAAGTTTGACTATAATGGTATGTAATTACACAATTTTAACATGTTTGTCTGTCTAAATAATTACTTGGTCAACACGTAATTGTATAAATGAGGAGAAGTAATCATACTCTTCAATTTTTAAGAGAGGGTAGAGAAACGTTGGTAATTATACATGGGTAATTACAATGTTATTTTTCAAAAAAATTCCTTTTTGTTTTACTTCTTTTAATTTATTTTTTCGAGTTATTCTTTTTTAATTTTTTAATGGAAAATGGTCAAAAATGTCCTTGAACTAAGTGAAATTGAACAAAAATGCCTTCAGTTAATAGTTTGGTCTAAAAATGTTCTTGCCGTCAATATTTTGGTCAAAAAATGTCCTTATCATCAATACTATGGCCCAAAAATATCCTTGCCATCAATACTTTGGTCCAAAAATGCTCTTATTGTAACTTAATGAGTCGAAAATACCCTTTTCCTGATAATACATATATTTTTTTCTTTTTAATCACATTTTATTCATATTTTGTTCCTTGATTAGAATGCCCAAATAATTTATTGAGTTTAGTCTTCCTCTCCTCTGGACTTTGCATGTGAAGGAACAAGGTCTAGTGATTGAACCTATCATGCCATATAGTGTGAACTCCAATGCAAGAGGATTCGACCATCAGGTGTGAGTATCACTCAAACATCCAAGGTCACACAGTACATAGATTTGTTGAACTTTGAAGAGACACATGCCAACAAATACAGAAATAATGAAAATTGGCACTACAATGGAAGAGTTGAATATGACAACAAAATCCATACTAAGGGCACCTTAAATTTTGAGGTATTATGATTATGTATTTCCAATATTTGATTTATAAAATGCTACGTTAAATATTTTAGTATCCTTCAATTTTTCTCTTACCGATTTGAGTTCTATAACTTCAATTTTGTTTGGCTTAGATAAAATACTCTACTTTTATTTTTTGTCTTTAAGGATCGGATGGAAAAATCGAAAGAAATCTTCGTCAGTTTGAGAATAAAGAACAAAGTATTTAGAATGAATAACATAAAGTTATGTCGCTCCAGCGAACTTAACAAAATATTAGTTTAAGTACCACTAATGAAATTTATCCAAGAAAGTATCATAGTAACACCTGTAAAACTTATTTAAAAATAAGTATTATTAAGTAATGCCCCCTCCTTCCCCAAGATTTTATCGAAAGAAAGGTGTCAAGTTTTGTGGCTTTGATCTACTAAATAAAGTATTAATTAGGTACCACTACCTACGACATTTATCTAAGAAAATATTTTCTTAGGCACCATAAATCCATGTAATTTACTCAAATAAGGTGTATTACCATAATAACAAAGAAAAGACAGAGAAAATAAGAAGAATAAAGAAAAGCAATAGAAAAGGAAAAAATGAAAGAAGGCAATGAATGAGTATAGAATGAAAATGTGCTTTTGAAGGAAATAATACACGTGGAGGCGTGTGTAAACAAGGGAGAATTTATATGCAAAATTTAGGGCACGTGAACTTATAGTCTCTTAAAAAAAAAGGTATTTTATGTATATATTTTCTGAAATTGATGTTAATATTATATTCTTGCTGCCATGCTATAAGAAGACTAAACAGTGCACTTGGTTGAATGTTGATCTATAAACCTTGAGGATTAAGGATTAATTTTCACTTAAAACATTTTTTCTTCTTCTTTTTTTTTTTTTTTTTGTGCATCCATGTTCTTGAAATCCTAGATTCATTTTCATGTATATCACCACAACTAATTTAACTGTGCTTTGACTCCATGTAATAGAGTGTATCTGTGGAAATTCGATCATAGGTTGAGGGGTACTTATGCCTTTTCTTCTTTAAGTCATAAATTATTTTCTTTTTAGATATATTGATAGACTCATGAAAAATTAATTCTCATTGAATAATAATATCAAATAATTATTTTCCTAGTGTTTGAATATCTCAAATCTAACTATTCTACTTTTTTGGAAAGAAAAATAATATTAAGAGTCCATTTGGCCATGCAATTGGGATTTCAAATTTGAAATCAGTGTTTGTTTTATGATATTGGAACGAAATTTCAACTCCTATTTAAAAATTTGATTTCAAATCCCAAATTTACCTTAAAAATAGGATTCCATTTCTAGGTTTATGATTTCACTTTTTAAAAATTTAAAGCTTGATACATAAGTTTATACATGCTATAGATGACCAATAATTTTAAATCTTGCAAAAGAGATTCGTACTCGACATGAAGAAATGATTTGTACCACGTGGGTGATTATATTAAAAAAAATTAGTTACCACTATTGTTGATTTATTGAATCAGTGGATATTTATAAAATTATGTAAAAAATTGTAATAACAAATAATCAGAAACATTTATTTACAAGGAACATGAAAAAAATGTTATATGTTAATGCGGTGTCTTAGAATATTCTAATACCTTATTTATGAATTAATTATGGCTTGCTCATTTGGTAAATTATAAGTATTAGGAAAGTTGTGGTAGTTTCCATAAGTTGAGGAGTTTTCGTATATATCAAAAAAATTAAAACCTTTTGAGATCCATATTGAAGTTCAAAACGTAAATGAATGTAGTTTTTCCCCACAAATTTACCACTAGACAGAGTGTCTAGTGGTCTTTTATCAAAAATAAAAAAATCTTATTAGGTATAAGTACAAGAAAAGGGGGCTAGACCTTGCTTTATCAATCCTTATGAGGTAACAAATCTCTACTAACTAACAAGCATGAAGAAAATAAGAACTAGAAAGAACTAGGTATTTTGTGATCACCACAGAGTTTGTAATACACTCTATATATGATGATATTACAAATGAGGATGCTTAAATAATGTAAAAATATAACAACTAAGAAGAAGCTTGAGTTATAGACCTCAAACTTCCTTTTACAAATGCATGAAATAAAAAAGAGTAATTGCCCATCTAAAGTAACCTGCTGATGTATTTTCCTTGTCTTCTTCTTCAAACATGTCCAACAATAAATGATAGTTCATCATTTCTTCATGGATTTATTGGATCTTGTTAAAGCTGTTGTTACTACCATATGATTCTGCAGTTGCATCAGTAGGTGCCTTGGAACAAACTCCTCAGTCACTTTACCATCCAAACTATGTTGTCTTCCATGTGTCTTTTTTTTTTCTTTTGTTGCTTCCACTTCTTTGTTGCCTAGGGGGAATATTCCCTTCCCTAGTTACTTTATCAAAATATATATCCAACATATTGTCTTCCTCGTCTTCATCAAAAAAATCCTCGTCTAAATCAATTGTATAAGCATTAGTTTGACTAAATCATGACGCTAACTCATTCTTCTTTACAATCACAACTTTTAGGCACTTTTAGTTAATAGTTCACGCAATACAACACTTAGTAATATTTTTTTCATGATCCAAAAATGGACGTGATGGCACTTGTCCATTCCCACCAAGACAAGTTAGCCTCAATCCAACGGAAAAAAAAGAAAAAACGGAAAGATAAAGCAAGAACAAGATAAAGCGGAAAAACTTATCATTCTATAATAACTCCAAAACCTGGTTGTTACGTGTACAAGTCACTAAAGCATAAAATTCATAAATAAAAAATAAATACAAGTTTCAATGTCTTTGTTTCTCAAATAGAACAAAGCATAACATAAAGGAAAAGAGGTCCCGCCGGGATGACTAGCAGCTACCTCTCAAAGTCCTTCAACAAGCCTCGGAAGGGAAGAAGAAGAAGAGCAATCACATGGTACCGGGATCGAAACCTACTCAAGTGTAGAAACAAGGAGTAAGTACCAACCAACACGGTACTCAACAAGCAACCTAAATAAACAAGGCAAACTAGCTAGAAATCGAATACTCCTTTCATCCCAACCGAACCTCCTCAAACTACAACCTGAATAGAAATCAGCCACACCTAATAGTTTCACAAGACTTAACCACACAGTTCAACAACCAACACACATCAAGTATGCCAATTCACAAGTAATAAGTAGATCAATCACAAGTATCAAAGGCATTAAATCACATAAGTGAACTCTTGCCGGAACTATTTCCCTTCGGCACAATATCACTAGCCGGAACCATTTTCTATCAACTTTTTATCACATCACTAGCCAGAATCATTTTCCTTCAAATTTATATCATTTCATTAGCTGGAACCATTTTCCTTCGATTTTATATCATTTCACTAACCAAAACCATTTCTCTCTGGCTTTATATCCATTCACTAGCCGGAACCATTTCCGTTCGGCTTTATATCAATTCACTAGCTAGAACCATTTCCCTTAGGCTTTATATCAATTCACTAGTCGAAATCATTTCCCTTAGACTTTATATTAATTCACTAGTCGGAACCATTTTCCCTCGGCTTTATATCAATTCACTAGTCAGAATCATTTCCCTTCGACTTTATATTAATTCACTTGTCGGAAATATTTCCCTTCGGCTTTATTCCACACGTCTCATCACGGTGTACAATAATCAATGCAAATAAGCAATTTTACACCATAAGGAAGAGACAACAATTCAAGTAATTCAAGTCCCCATTCATGTCATCAAAGCATTTCATCAATCAATCAAACAGGGACCACAACAAGGTAATTCACAAAGCATATGATCAACACGTTGCCTTTTCTTTAATCCCCTTTTTATTCCTCAAGATTAATCAAGTGGAACATGAACCCATCACCTCATCATTACTCCCCAACACACACAATGAAGGGAAATAGACGATTCTACTAGATTACAAAGTTTAAGAGATCACTTGCCTCAATGCAATCAATTAGTCAATCCAAAACTTGAGTCTTCCCCTTCTGAATGATATCCAATGCCCCACAATCTAGTCCAATCAAGAAATAACAATAAAAATCTGAAAATAGCAACTCCTAATTCATATATTTGAAAAGTGGGTCAATCAACTCAAAAATTCAATTTCAAAAATGAGGTTTGAATCCGAAAATCTTTACTGAAAACATTACCCAAGACATTTGGAACTCATAGGTGAAAACCATTTAGAAAAAGAGATTAAAATCAGTTCACAATCACTATTTTAGTTTAGAACTTAAGTTCATGAAAAACCTTGCCATTTGCCAATCAAAATCCCAAGTTTTGATGTTAAAACCAATAATAATCAAAGGAAAAATGAAGTTTTAGGATCACAAAAGCTTACCCAAATGATTTAGCACAAGAAATCACTTCAAAATCGCCTCCAAGAATTTTACGAAGCTCAAAAATGAAAAATAGGGCTTAAACCCCAAAAATAGAAGGCAAAAACCCTCTCTGAAGTCGCTTAAGCGAAGCCCACAAAATTGAGGGTCTCGCTTTTGCGCACTAGGCTTCGTTTAAGCGACCATCGCTAAAGCGAGCCCTGGTTTTCTTAAGCAAACCCTGCAAAAACCTGGCCTTTGCTTTAGTGATCACACCTTCACTAAAGCGGAAGGCCTATCGCGGAAGCGAAGGTTACAGAACTCAGGCACCAGAAAATCAGCCAACTCTCAAAATATCGAAATGACCCTTGAGATTCGTTCAGAACCTTGTACACATAAATCATATATGCAAATTGACTAAACTCAACGTTTCGGACTTAATGAAACCATCGAAATACGAATCCGAGGTCTTTTTGACCCGAAACTCGTCAAAGTCACAAGGAACTAACATAACGCCTAAAAAGGCCAAATCAAGCTCGAAACCTCTGAAAGTTCAACTAAGACATCTGTTAGGCCTAAAATCATCCCCCGAATCCAATGGAACTCTCAGAATTTTGATCCGAACATCCGAACCTCGAATATTAACCAAAGTCAGCCCAAACACTAAAATTTCACAACTTTCCAACTTAGGACCTAAAATCCTCCAAAAGACTCTAAATCTGAAACTGATAACTTTCTTAGACCATTTTCCGCATTCTGGGACTGATGGAATAGATGAAATTTCATTCTGACATTTGAGACTCCGAAAGACACCAAAAACACTTTTAAGCAACTTAGCCTTTCTAACTCAAAACTTACAAAATTCTCAACCTTTTACTCAAAGTTTGAATCAACTTTCAAAGTTCAATCACAAATAACTCAGGGTCGATATCGGGAGGGACAAAATGGTAATTTTATAAATTTTTTCAAAAATAACCAATCGGATCATTACAATTTTCATCTCATTTTCCGCATAGTTGAATTCAATATAGTGTGAGAGAAGACAAAATATATATATATATATATACACACACACACACACACTAACTATACTAAAAGTGGGAACAAAAAAGTTAAAAGTTGAATTGCCAAATTATCATTTAAAAGTTGAATAATCATTTTGCTATTCAATTAAACACGAATCCTTTAATTTTTTATATTAAAAACTAAATTTACCAATTTATTAATAATAATATTTCATCAAATTGAAACAAGAGAAAATAGAAATATTCTCACTTATTACATTCATTTAGTGTGGTGGAATTGCTTTCATATTCCATAGTTATTGCAACCTTTAGAATTTTTATTTAATATTTTAGATTTCTTAATTTTCGGTAATAAATGTAATCTTTAAACCTATAATATTTAGGAAGTCCAAGTGAAGGACATATCTCTATGGTCAAGAAAATCATTTATCCTTTTCTTGCTTATTTTTGGATTTTCAATTATTTTAAAAAGAGAAAAGACATAAAATCCCCCCTGAACTTGGCTCGACAACTTACTTTAGCACTTAAACTACACAGGTATTTAAATACCTCCCTTAATATCTTTGAAGTGAATTTTTTCAACCTTTCGAACACCAGCCCAGTGCACGTGTAGATACATCTTTCTTCAGCGCGTTAATCATCTTATTTACCATTTAACTTTTTTTTAAAAATTCCTTTTGACCCTCCAACGTTAATATCTGACCCATTAACCATTTCCTCTTCTCCTCACCAGCTCCATCATCATCAAGAAAACCCTAATTTCCTCCTCCCTCACCAGCTCAATCATCTAAACATAGCAACCTAATTTATTATCCTTTCTTGATTCATCTCAAATCTTAGCTCTTCAAACCTAAAAGTTGAATCTTTGAAGGAATAATCGTTCTTCGAGAAAAGGTAAAATTTGAACTTATTCTTCTTCATCTATTATTTTGATTTTTGTTTTCTCCTTTTTTCTTATTGTCAGTTTTTCCAGATTATCATTACTTCTTGCACAAAATTGTAGCACACAATGCGGGTCAATTAACTTGACCAACCTTTGTATGGAAGAAGATGATCATACTTCGAAAAAAAAGTTTATTGTAATCATGGACTTGTCGTGCATTTGAAAACATCTTGGACTTCAAATAACCCCGGAAGAAGATATTGGTCATGTCCTTATTATGGGGTAAATATCATTTTTGTCTCATTTATTTAGTCGATTGAGAATTTTGATTAACCACTAATTCCTTCGTCCTTTTTTATTGTTGAAGGGTCCTAGATCTTGCCACTTTTGGTGGTGGAAGGATAAAGAAAATATTGATCCGAGGTCGAAATTTGTTATTCCTAAACTAATAGAGAAATTGGGTGAGCTTGAGAATTTAGTAGAATTCTCTCAAACATCAGCCACTGCATTTGAATTGATTGAAGTTTCTGAAGAAGTTGACAAGCCTAGAGATTTCAAAGAAGATGATAATTGTCCAGGTATGAAATTGAAAATGTTGCAAGAAGAGGTTGAGAAGATGAAAGAAATGGAGAAGTGGAGAAGAACTTGGGAGAATGTACTCTTTTTAGTTGTAGTTATAGCTATAAGCTATTGGTTCAGGGTGATATATATGAAGAAAGGTTCAATGAAGTTACCTTAGGCTCTTGATGTAGTAAGATCAATGTTGATGTAGTGTAGCATCGTTTGTGTTGTAATCAATTAGGTGTAGACTCTTTTGTAATGAACTTTGTCTTCTTCTTAGTCTCTTAATCTAATGTAACTTGCTTTTTTATGCATTTCATTTTGTGATTTTGTTTTAGATATACACATGAAATAAGCATAGTCTTAACTGCATAATATAAACACTATACCTACATGAAATAAACAGAGTTAAAGTTTACAACTTCATTCACTAAATTGCAGTCACAACTACATAATTGTAGAGATAAAACTAATGCATTCACAACTGCATAATTGTTTCAAAAACAAACATCAAACTAATGCAATCAGAACTGTATAATTCTTTCAAAAACAAACATAGATCAAACTAATGCAGTCACAGCTGCATAATTGTTTCAAAAACAAACACAGATCAAGCTAATGCAGTCACAGTTGCATAATTGTTTCAAAAACAAACACAAATCAAATTGTTTAAAAAACAGCCAAAATATAAAAATTATTCTCTTCTCCATTTACTGGAAAACTGATGAGCTTGTTTGACTTAAGGGATTCACTTCAGAAGAATTGGACCTTGTTCTCATTCTTTTGTTTTCTCTCATCTCTTGAAGGCCATGTTGAGTTACATCATCCTTTCCTTTCAAGTTTAAACCTGATCTTGGTTTATGATGCCCAAGGTTTCCAGTCACTACAGAAGAGTTCATAGGCATTCCAGGTTAGATTCACACAAATATGATGCCTTAGATGCTTAATAAGTTTAAATTGAAAAGTGTGTAAAATAATTAAGACAACTTACAGTATGGATTGTAAAACCACTTTGTGTATGTAGTATTCCCATTCCAACCATTCTTGGCCTTTTAAAAGGTGTTCCTCTTCCCCTTCCAGTAGCACCAGGAACATTAGCAGCTACATCAGTACCTCTTCCCCTTCCAGTGGCACCAACAACAGCAGTAGCAGCTACACTAGTTCCTCTTCCCCTTCCAGTGGCACCAGAAACATTATCAGCAACACCAATCCCTCTTCCTCTTCCAGTGGCACCAACAACATTAGTAGCAGCTACACTAGTTCCTCTTAACCTTCCAGTGGCACCAGAAACATTATCAGCAACACCAATCCCTCTTCCTCTTCCTCTTCCTCTTCCTCTTCCAGTGGCACGAATAGCAGCAGTAGCACTAGCTTATAACATAAGTTCATTATGAAATATATTAGAGTGATTAAGATGTAAAATAACAACTAAATTTGTTACTATAAATGACCTGTTTTGTAGAACCTCTTGGTCGACATCTTCCTCTCTTTGTGGTTGATTGTGATTGAGTTGGTGCTGTAGAAGAACCAACACTTGATCTTGTTGAACTAGTCTCTCTTGATCTTCCTCTTCCTCTACTTGCATTAGCTTGATTATTCAAATGACAACCCCTCTAATTGTGACCTTTTGCATGACAAAGGCTGCAGGTCATCTTAACACCTGTTTTGGACAATTTTCCTGTCTTGTTTTCATTCTGCTCCTTCCTCCTACATTTTCTAGGCCTTCCTGGTAGTGTTCTTATAACAGGTGGTATGACGGAAGGGTTGGTTGACTGTGGCTACATTTCCATGTTAGTAACTGGTTGAATGTAGTGACTATAGATCTTGAGATAAGTTTCCTTGCTATACCAATGTGCAACATAATTAATGGGCTCTAATTTTCTAAAATGAAGTGCAGCTATAGCATGGCAACAAGGTACACCTTTTAGCATCCAAGATCTACAAGTACATGTTTGATCCCTCAGATTCACAACAAATGTGTTGCCCCAGCTGTCTTTAACCTCAAAACCATATTCACCATTCCATTCAAGGTTACATTTCATTGACTTTGTTGTGTTCTCTGTCAATACTTTTAGGGCCATTGGAGATATGTCAGTTATCCAAGTATCAGAGAACTCCCTTAATTGTCTTATTCTTCTCATCACTTTGACCCTTATTTCTTCAAGCATTGTGATGATAGTTTTGTGTCTTGGCCCCAAAATCCATGCATTGAAGCTTTCAGCCATGTTGTTGTCAGCACTATCACAACAACTAAAAAACTTAAAGTATACCTTAGACCACCTCTCTATATTGTACCACAGTAAATCCTCACATATTTTATTGCCTAACTTCTCCATATGATCCAAATTTCTCTTCAATTCTTGTTCATATGTAGATTTGGCACATCTCCAAAAGCAGTTTCTTCTTTCAATGCCTTTCCAATCCTTGGACCAGTTGGCTAGAATGTGTCTTGCACACATTCTTTGTTCTGCATTTGGCAGGAGATCTTGAATAGTTGTGTCAAGACCCTTCAACAAAATTTAAACATATTAGACAAAAGAGAAATAAGTATTATTAATGAATAAAATATCTAGTGAATAAGTGGAAAAGAAAAGAAAAATACCTTCTGTATATCAGTAATTGTTGTCAATCCAAGCTCAAGATTATCTCTTACAAGCCTGATAAACCATCTCCAAGTGAATGTGTTTTCAACTTCAACCACATCCCATGCCAGTGGTAGCATTTGGTTGTTCCCATCCTTACAAACAACCACAAGTAATTGACCTTGGCTCACACCTTTCAAGAAGCAACCATCAAATCCTATACATCTTCTAGCTCCAGCTTTGAATGCCTTCTTCAAAGCATCAAAGCATATGTAAAATGATTGGAACGTTTTTTTGCCACCTTCAAAGGTTTCTTCACTAAGTCTCACTACACATGTGCTGCCTGGATTAGTTCTTAAGAGCTCATATCTATAATCTAGAATTCTTTAAACTCCTTCACATGATCACCCATAGTTTGTTGCAACACAATGTTTCTAGCTTTCCTTGATGCAGTCCTCCCAACATACACCTCCAACTCTTTCTTCACTAGAATTTGAAACTGAAAAACTCTAATGCCAGGTTCCGAAATAATTCTATCCTTGTACCTTTCTGATAAGTACTTTGAATTCACCAGTTTATTTTTTGTTGTGCCATTACATTTATGTACTGGATTATAATTCTTCACCACAAAATCTCCTGTTCTTGAATCATGACTTCCAAACAACAACCATGGATAACCAGCTGTACACTTTACCCTCACCCTAGTTGCTTCATTAACATATTTGTCCAATTCAACATGCTTTTGAACTGCATATCTAGTAACAGCTTCTCTAAACTGCTTAACACTTTCAAAAGCAAGACCAGTCTCCCAAACTATTAACTGACAAGTAGGATAAAAAACAACTTTCTTTTTATTTCTTTTTGCTCTTCTTGCTTTTTTTTGTCTTCTTATAGGTCGTTCAACCTCATCTTCCACATCAACATCTTCATCAGTATCTATTTCAAAACTAACAGCTTCATCTGAATCAAAGTAGGGCTCATCTCCAGCTATCTTACCCTCTAAAGTAGTTTGTTTCTTGGATAAATATTCATTATATCCCAAATCAATTTTTTTTTTCCTAAATCAACTCCTTCAGATCTAGGACCCTTTTCTTTTCTCTTTTTTATTTTAGCAGCCCTTTTCTCTTTCCTAAGATTTATAACCTCCTCATGAACATCACTACCATACTCATCTTCTCCTTCATCAAATAAATCTACATTGTCTGAATCTTCACTTGCTTCTGTTTCACTTTCCCAATCAGATCCAACTATTGGAATATCAGATGCAGCAGCAGCAGAAGAAGTCCTACCCAAGTCCTCTCCAACACTTGCAAAAGTTCTACCCAAGTCTTCCCCAACATCAACAAATGTATCACCCACAATAGGTTCTTGAGGTTGTGCAGCCTCTTCAAACCCTAAACCCTCACTACCCTCGAAGGTTTGACTAGATTCTTTATCAAAAGTAGCATTAGATTCCCCACCCACATCATTTAGATATTAAAGTTCAGGGGGGGCCACAATAGGTTCTTCAACTAAATGAGTCACATAAAGGTCAACAATATCTCCATTTTTAAACTGAGGTACAATACCAATAATATCCCTATCACTTTTAACTTCAACAACATGACGAGATTTAGGTGGTCTAATATAAACAATACAACCAGAACAATTATAGCAAATTTCTTTAACATAATCAACAAATTCAAAGTAGGAGAATTTATCAACATCTACACCAAAACAATCAGTGACAATACCTCCGTCATACTTATTGCGAGGTTTTTGTTGTAATTTTCCACCATGGTGAAACCTCAAGGTGACATACACATCCATTGCCAAACTGAAAAGATTAAAGAAATTAAGCTTTTGGCAAAACCCTAAACTCAATCAAATGCTACGATCATCCAAACGAAAATCACTAACCTGGTAACTTTGTTTTCGTCGACAAAATCAACAAATTCGAAAACAAAATCACTTCACAATATGCGTTTGAAGATCTCTTCACAATACGCGTTAGATTAGGTTTAGTATTGAGAGGAGATGACAATGAATGGGGTTTGCGATTTAGGGATATTTGTTTAGAAATGGGTCGGGTATTATTTTGGGAATGGGCGGGTTTTGTTTTAACGGGTAAGTAATTTTTTTAAGTACTTAGTGACATGGACGAATGAAAATGCACGTGTCTAACAACACCCATCTTCAACTGGGGTGGTGTTCGAAAGGTTGAAAAAAATTCACTTCAAAGATGTTAAGGGGGGTATTTAAACACCCGTGTAGTTTAAGTGCTAAAGTAAGTTGTCGAGCCAAGTTCAGGGGGGATTTTATGTCTTTTCTCTTTTAAAAATAATATGCTATGTATTAAAAAAATCAAAAGTCACTCTCTTAATTCCTTTAATTACACGTCTTAATTATCTTAATCACATACTTCCCCTTCATCTACAATCGTTTTTTATCCTTCCTATACTTAATGTAGAAGTTGAAACATATTTGTTTCAATTAATAAGAAATTGAAAGGAGACAATCACATAGTTACAAAATATGAGGAGTTTTTATCATTAAGTTTTGAAGAATATACTATATAAATAGGCATAACATTATTCATTCAATATATGATTTTATCATATGCCTTTTCTCCTACATTCTCAGTAAGTCCATATTCTTTATTTAATTTCTATTTTTATTTATTTATACATAGATTATTGAAAGTGTTGTTATTTACTAGCAAAACATATCTCAATATCTTTTTATTTGATTTTTTCATCTTGAGTTTGTCTTAGCTTCTTATTAAAATTTGATAAAAGACAAAGTCACCATTGAAGATGTTTCGGATTTTCAAAAAAACACCTTAACTTTGCGGGTGTTCTATTACCCCACGAAACCATCTAAATCCACAATAAATATACCCTTTTGATTAATTTTAAAACCAGTCGTGTTGTCACGAAATATGGGCGCGTGAGGGACTCTTGATACAGCTTCAGACCAACATAAAATTGCCATGTGGCACTCCCAATTTGACTTATTTTGAAAAAAATCATAAAAACCCATGTATTAATTTTTTTAAACTTTATTAGGAATAGTTTTTATTTTTTCAAATCTTTTTTCTCATCTTCCCTATACCATCATTAGCTTACCCATATTTCTCAATATGACCTGAGACTTCTTGGGGCATCCATGTCTTCCTTCATTTTTTTTCTTTTTTCTTTTTCCTTTCTGGTCATTGTTTTTTTTTAAAAATTAATGTTATTGTGTTCTTTTTATTCTTCTTTTTTTTTTTTTGAAAAACAAATCAGTTCAGTGATTCTTTTCCCCCTACAAATCAAGATTGGGATTTGGGAGTAGTGAAACTATGAGAAACTTGATTTGGGAGTAAGGAGTCGGAGAAGGTGGTGATTTAAATTTCAGATTTTGACTTGGTGATATTTTGAGTATTTAGATTTTGATAATTTGACGGCGTTTATTTTCATAAATAAATTAATTGGTGGTAGTTTGACAAATAATTGGTAGTGTTGCCGGAAAATCGATCCCGCCACAGCGGGATTGACAATTGTTACAGTGACGATGAACGGAATGGCTATGCTGAAGAACAAAGCTAAGGCGAAGAAGAAAGAGAAAAAGAACAAAAAGAAAAAGAAAAGCAAAGAAATCAAATAAAAATTACATTTAGCACGTGGCAAGTGACTATTAGTGCGTGACTTACAAATATTTTTGTGCAAGTGATGTTGGGTGAAAAATGGGATATACATACTACTTTGAAGTTGTTCAATGGGTAATAGGACACCTGCAAAGTTAAGGTGTCTTTTTGAATATTGGGGACAACTTCAATGGTGACTTTCTGTCTTTTCTCTTAAAATTTCTTGAGGAAAGGGGCATGATGAGTAGCAAAAAATTTTATGCTTCAGTTGTACTTTTCTTTTTACCATGTTCGTTGATATATATTCAACTCTTCTGTCCTTCTAGGCACTATGTTTCTTGTTTTTTTTTCCAATTTATTTTCCTTGAGTTATTTTACAGCATTTTAAAGTGAATTGAGCAATGAACTTTGTTCTATTGGATTCTATTTGGTTTCTTTTTTGTTCTAATGAATTCTATCGATATGTTTTTTTGAATTCTTGACTTCTAGCACTATATCTTTATTTTGTAAGTTGAAAACAAGACCTTGCATTTAGTATATATAATCAAAATCTCCATAACTGAGAATGCCATTATTTATTTGGATGATAAAAATTGGGAATTTCTCTCAATTTATCAATCTAGACTATGTTAAATAAAAAGAAAATTTTCTTTATGCATTTTATTTTTTTTTAAATCAAAATTTTGTCCTGGGCCCTATTATTTATTTATTAAATGAATTCTAGTGGGCTGCAAAAAAGAGTCCATAAAAACGCAAAAATAACAAAAAAATCTTACAACTCAAGTGGCCCAAAAGTGACAGAGTTGAGGTATATAACAACAAGACCCTAAATAATAGGGTTTCATAATTTAAACCTCAGTCCTTTCATCTTCTCTATCTTCTTCTCCTCGCCGCTAAGGATGTGTCCATTGGTTCTTCCAAATAATGGTCTCCTTCTCCTTCTTTTGTGGGTGATAAAAATTCTTCATAGTCGATAGATTTGTTGTTTCTTGCTAAACTATCAACAGTACATTTTTTTTGGTGCCTTTTGATTTTGAAGTAGCCTTGGTGTTGCTTACTCCATTGAAGGTGTACCATCCGGTGGAGGCCCATGAGTTTATGAGAAACTCCAAAGAGAGTTAGAACCTTGTATTCCAACTTCGTAGATCTTTAATTTGTAAGTATTCTTGATTTTTCTTCACCTTTATTTCAATTGATCTACAAGATAACCCCTTCTGTTTTCACAGTTGAAGTAGAGGCGGAGAAATCCAAGTTGTTCCCAAGCTCCTTCTTCTTGATATCTTGGCTGAATGCGAGAACATAAAATGCAGATCTAGTTCCTTAAATCTCGCTTTTTGCTAGTGACTGTATCATTTTTTTGTTGGTTGACATCTTAGGTTAGTTTTCTCATAACTATTTTTCCCTTGAAGAGACCACAAACTATTCGATAAATATAATGGTTGTGAGACTCTGTGGCTTTCAATTTGTTTCTATCCATGCTTAAAGGTTGTTGATGTTGTTTATCCTTCTTGCTTTGATTTTGATTGTTGGTATCTATTATTTATTCATGTTTAAGATTTTCTTTTTCATACTTGGTAATTGATTAAAATTGTGAAACTATTGCGTTCTACCCTTGTTTATTGTAGTGTTTGTTATGAAGTCCACTAACTGATTATGTTCTCTGAAAATGTATCTTATTTGAATGTTTAGTTGACCCATAATCTCATGTAAGTTTTCCATCCTTTCTTCTAACTCCCAAGGTATTCTTTAATCCCTCCTAATCATATTATTTGACTTAGAGAATCTGTCTCAAGACTGATTTGGTGAAATCCTTGATTTAGGTAATATTGTAAAGCTTTTTCAAATTGTTGTCAACTCTGACTACATGTTTGTAGCCATTTTTATGCTTTGTGCCTCACCATAAATTAGATCTCCATTATTATTTCTTACAAAAAAAATTTATGATCTTTGACTCACATTTTCTTTGCTGGCTTCAATTGAACTACATTTAAGCCATCATGCTTCTGGTAAACTCCACTTCACTATGAGATAGTAAAGTGTAGGTTTATAACTTTGAAGCAAATCAATCATACCACTTCAATGGAAAGGAACTTCTTTCAGCCATGGAAATTTAATCTTCTTATTTTGATTGCAACTATCGAAGGAGTTTTATCATTATTAGAAAAAACTCTTTAACTTGTTAACCATCTACCTAGAGATATTTTCATAGTCTCTCAATACCATCATCATCTTAATTAATGATACTCTATCTCTAGAATAGAAGAGAATAACATCATCAACATATGATAGATGATTAATCTCTAGGCTTCACTTTGGTAATTCATATTTTTTGAAATATTCATTCCTATGCAAATTGTCAAGTCACTTAGCTAAAACCTCTGTTGCAAACTTGCAATAATAAATAAAGTTGAAGAAAGAGGGTCTCCTTATTTCAAGCCCTTGAAAGACTAGAAAAAAATCAATAGATTGACATTAATCAGCACAAAGTATCAATTATTAGAGAAAAGTCTTTGGACCATGTCAATAGTAATTTTAGAGAAATCAAACTTCCTTAGAACCTTAATAAAAAAAATCCAGGTGACCATGTCATATGTCTTAGCCATGTCCAACTTTACCAGCATACTAACATTTTTATCACTCATGTTTATATCTTTGATAACTTCTAGGGTTGCTTCAAGAAAATGTTTTTACCAATATTCAAAAACACATCATGCATCAAATAAAATTAGATATGACTTGAATTGTCCTCTTTTCTTGTGATAACATTCAATCTTCACCGGAGATTCACCAGGCCTTTTCTCTAATCGTTTAAATAATTATCAATATTTATGTTCCTTTGCTTGAGAAATAAGTTTCTTTTTATGTAAGACATGGAATTAAAGACTGCATGATTTAATTTCATATCATTAATTTTGATTTTGAAGATAAACTTTTAGTTTAAAAATAAAATAAAGCTATAGTACTTTAATGCTTCATTAACTCATAACAATAAAATCAGAAACTTTTGGAGAAGCTCTTCACATTAAATGATTAAAATGTTTTAACTCATTTCAGATTTAAGAGTTTTCAATTTTTTTGAAGTGTAGTGTATGTGGTATAATTTAAATATAGTTATATCTGAATATAATCAATTTAGTGAATGGAATTTTTTATTTAAGAAGGTGAATAAATAGTCTTATTTACGACTTACTCTTACTCTACCTTTACTTTAAAATACTTTTCAAGTAGTTAGTTTCTACCTCCATTTTAGTTTGTGTAGAAGTCTGTCATTCGATATTGAGTTTCTCAACTTTAGATTTGAGGTAATCACTTTTTATTAAATTTCTTTGATATTATTAATTTTTTCTTCTCTTTAGATAGAATGTATTCAATATCACTATCTAACACATATTGCAGTACAAAAGTCTCTAAAATTTTTAATTATGTGACTAAATGGGATAAACTGATTGTGAATTAATTATAAGATGGACATTGAGTGTTGAACGAAGTATCGTTAAGGCATGTTGTTGGTTAATCAGAAGCAAACTTGTTAAGTCTAGACGTGGGATTATGACTTGATATAGTTTGATATATGGAGAAATAACTTGATCATTCTATAGGAATGATATATTTAGATTTATGAAGTGAAAAGTCGTTATATTTTGATGGATTATACTACAAGGAATACTACAATGTGAAATAAGAAAAGAACAGAAAATCTCTACAATTAGGAAATTTAATATCCCACATTGATTTTAAATCACTAGACCTTGTTCCTTCACATGAACAAAGGAGAATGACTAAACTCAAGAAATCAGCTGGTCATTCTAATCGAGGTAAAGAAGATGGTAAAGGAACATCATATGTGATTCTGATGGTGATATTTCAAGTGTTGTTTCATTGCCATAAGAGGATTAAGATATCCAAAAATAAAATAACTTTGTGGATCTGAATAAAAAGGTAAAAAAAGTATTATCTTATTCAAACTCTCTTTATATTATTTAAAAGTGTGGTTCAGATACTTTAGATGCCTTTAGAGAATTAGAAAAACAAAGTCCTTTTGGTGCTGAAAATGTTAACCTTAAGCTCAGTTATGCTTCCTAAAGCTCTAAGATTTTTACTTTCCTCGCTGAAAGAAGATAAGGAAAAATCATAGCTACATATAAAATAATTTGGTGGGGTAATATTTGGTTGGAAGAACAATACAATGAAGGAGTGTATATAAAAACAATTATTTGGTTAGCAACCAAAACCATGAAGGAGTGTACACTCCAAATAGCTACTTATGTATATACTTCTTCATAGTATTCTTTTTGCAGCCAAAGATTACTCCACCAAGTGTTTACTTGTACTAGTGACTTTCGCTAAACTACTTCCAGCAAGGAAAGTGAAATCTCAGTGTTTGAGGAGGGATAACTGAGCTTAAACTGAACATTATCAACACCAAAAGGACTTTGCTTGATTGATTCTCCAAAGACATCTAAAAGGTCTAAATCATACTTGTATGTAATCTAAACAGTGTTTGAATCAGATAATACTGCTATTACCTTTTTATTTTGATTCCTAAATTTGTTATATATTTGGATAATTTTATCCTTTGATGGTAACGAAAAACCAGTTGAAAATGTCACCATCAGACTCATAGATGACATTCCTCTAACATATTCCTCATCTTTTGTTATTCCATTAGAATGTCCAAATGGTTTAAAGTGTTTAGTCTTCCTCTTCTTTGCATGTGAAGGAACAAGGTCTAATGTTTTAATATCATGTAGGATATTACATTTTCTAAACCCAGAGATTTTCTCTTCTTTCATTGTTTCACTTTGTTATATTGCTTGTGGTATGATCCATCAATATATGCTGAGTTTACATTTTATATATCATTCTTAAAGTATGATCAAATCTTCTTCATGTATCAAAATATGATCAAGCCATGTAGTTTCTTCGTGTGGCATCCTTCTCTTTCTTAAAGGATGACCAAGTTATTTCTTCTTCAAGTATCCTTTTTATACATTTTATATATCATGTTTACTATAGTTATAAATGAATCAACTTATATAATTCTCTTTTCATATCTTATCGAGCGCCTAAGTTAATTTTGTATCTTACTATTTTTTATTCTTTTCCATATTGAAGACTTAACACTAATTAGATGTTCAACACGGTGATGTTTTGTATCTGATTTTCAGTGTGGCGATCATGTCATCCAATGGTGGTTCATCCAGCTATGAAATTTCTTATCATTAATTTTGATTTTGAAGATAAAAGTTTAGTTTTAAAATAAAATAAAGCTATACTACTTTAATACTTCATTAACTCATAACAATAAATTCAGAAACTTTTGGATAAGCTCTTCATATTAAATGATTAAAATGTTTTCACTTTAGATTTAAGAGTTTTCATTTTTTTAAAGTGTGGTGTATGTAGTATCATTTAAATAGAGTTATATTTGAATATAATCAATTTAGTGAATAATTTTTTTTATTTAAGATGATGAATAAATAGTCTAATTTACGACTTATTCTTACACTACCTTTACTTCTAAATGCTTTTGAAGTAGTTAGTTTCTACCTTCATTTTTGTTTGTGAAGAGGTCTGCCATTTGATATTAAGCTTCTCAAGTTTAGATTTGAGGTAATTACTCTTTGTGAGATTCCTTTGATATTATTCATTTTTCATCTTTTTAGAGATGATGTATTCATTATCACTAACTAACACATATTGTAGTACACAAGTCTCTAAATTTTTTAATTACGTGACTATATGGTATAAACTGATTGTTAATTAAGAT
This sequence comes from Solanum appendiculatum, assembly GCA_018342035.1. Classification (NCBI taxonomy): domain Eukaryota; kingdom Viridiplantae; phylum Streptophyta; class Magnoliopsida; order Solanales; family Solanaceae; genus Solanum; species Solanum appendiculatum. The sequence continues at coordinate 389,319 of JAGDQO010000294.1, forward strand.
ATACATTGAGTGTTGAACGAAGTATCGTTAAGACACGTTGTTGGTTAATCAGAAGCAAGCTTGTTAAGTCTAGACGTGGAATTATGACTTGATATAGTTTGATGCATGAAGAAATAACTTGATCATTCTATAGGAATGATATATTTAGATATATGAAGTGAAAACTCATTATATTTTGATGGATAATACTTCAAGGAATACTACAAAGTGAATTAAGAAAAGAGCAGAAAATCTCTGGAATTAGGAAATTTAATATCCCACATTGATTTTAAATTAATAGACCTTGTTCCTTCACATGAACAAAGGAGAATGACTAAACTCAATAAATCAGCTGGTCATTCTAGTGGAGGTAAAGAAGATGAGGAAGATGGTAAAGGAACATCATCTGTGATTCTGATTATGATATTTCAAGTGTTGTTTCATTGCCATTGGAGGATTAAGATATCCAAATATAAAATAAGTTTGTGGATATGAATAAAAAGGTAACAAAAGTATTATCTGATTCAAACTCTATTCATATTATTTAAAAGTGTGGTTCAGATGCTTTAGATGCCTTCAGAGAATTAGGAAAGCAAAGTCCTTTTGGTGCTGAAAATGTTAACCTTATGCTCAGTTATGCTTCCTAAAACTTTGAGATTTTTACTTTCCTCGCTGAAAGAAGGTAAGGGAAAATCATAGCTATATGTAAAATAATTTGACGGGGTAATATTTGATTACAAGAACAATACAATGAAGGAGTGTATGTATAATCAATTATTTGGTTAGCAACCAATACCATAAAAGAGTGTACACTCCAAATAGCTACTTATGTATACACTTCTTCACAGTATTCTTTTTGTAGCCAAGGATTACTCCACCAAGTGTTTTACTTGTACTAGTGACTTCCCCTAAACTACTTCCAGCGAGGAAAGTGGAATCTCAGAGTTTGAGGAGGGATAACTGAGCTTAAAGTGAACATTACCAGAACCAAAAGAACTTTGCTTTACTGATTCTCTAAAGGCTTCTAAAAGGTTTGAGCCACACTTGTAGATAATCTAAACAGTGTTTGAATCATATAATGCTTCTAGTACTTTTTTATTTAGATCCTCAAACTTGTTATATATTTGGATAATTTCATCCTTTGATAGTAACATAACACCAATTGAAAATGTCACTATTAGACTCACTGATGATGTTCCTCTACCATATTCTTCATCTTCTATTCCTCCATTAGAATGTCCAAATGGTTTATAGTGTTTAGTCTTTCTCTTCTTTGCATGTGAAGGAACAAGGTCTAGTGCTTTAACATCATGTAGGATATTACATTTTCTAAATTCAGAGATTTTCTCTTCTTTCATGATTTCACTTTGTTATATTGCTTATGGTATGATCTATCAATATATGTTGAGTTTGCATTTTATATATCATTCTTAGAGGATGATCAAATCTTCTTCATGTATCAAAATATGATCAAGTCATGCAATTTCTTTATGTGACATCCTTCTCTTTCTTAAAGGATGACCAAGTTATTTCTTCTTCAAGTATCCTTTTTATACATTTCATATATCATGTTTACTACAGTTATAAATGAATCAACTTATATCATTCTCTTTTCTTATCTTATCAAGCGCCTAAGTTAATTTTGTATCTTACTATTTTTTATTCTTTTCTATATTGGAGACTTAAAACTAATTAAATGTTCAATATGGTGATGCTTTGTATATCACAAAGTGAAATAAGAAAAGAACAGAAATTTTCTGGAATTAGGAAATTTAATATCTCACATTGATTTTAAATCACTAGACCTTGTTCCTTAATATGAACAAAGGAGAATGACTAAACTCAATAAATTATCTGGGCATTCTTGTTGAAGTAAAGAATATGAGGAAGATGACAAAGAAACATCATTTGTGATTTTGATGGTGATATTTCAACAGTTGTTTCGTTTCCATCAGAGGATGAAAATATCCAAATATAAAACAAGTATCGGGATCTTAATAAAAAAAGGTAACAAAAGTATTATCTGATTCAAACTCTGTTCATATTATTTACAAGTATGGTTCGATACTTTAGATGCCTTCAGAGAATTAGTAAATCAAAGCTCTTTTGGTGCTGAAAATGTTAACCCTAAGCTCAGTAATGCTTCTAAAACTGAAAGATTTTACTTTTATTGATGAAAGAAGGTAAAGAGAAATCATAGCTACATGTAAAACAACTTGGCAGAATAATATTTGGTTGCAAGAACAACACAATGAAGGAGTGTATACATAAAAAGTTATTTGGTTAGCAACCAATACCATGAAGGAGTGTACATGCACTCCAAATATCTATTTATGTATACACTTCTCATGTATTCTTATTGCAGCCAAATATTACTCTACCAAGTTGTTTTACTTGTATCAATGACTTCCAGTAAACTACTTCCAACGAGGAAAGTGAAATCTCAGAGTTTGAGGAGGATAACTGAGCTTAAAGTGAACATTATCAGCATCAAAAGAACTTTGCTTTACTTATTCTCTAAAGGCATCTAAAGGATCTGAACCACACTACAAGATAATCTGAACAGTGTTTGAATCAGATAATAATACTCCTATTACCTTTTTATTTAGATCCCCAAACTTGTTATATATTTAGATAGTTTCATCCTTTGATGGCAACGAAACACTAGTTGAAATGGTCACCATCAGACTTATAGATGATGTTTGTTTACCACCATCCTCATCTTATGTTCCTCCATTAGAATGCCCAAATGCTTTATTGAGTTTAGTTTTCCTCTTCTTTGCATGTGAAGGAACAAGGTCTAGTGGTTTATTATCTCTGTAGGATATTACATTTCCTAAATCTAGAGATTTTCTCTTCTTTCATGATTTCACTTTGTTATATTGCTTGTGGTATGATCCATCAATATATGCTGAATTTGCACTTTATATATCATTCTTAAAGGATAATCACATCTTTTTCATGTATCAAAATATGATCAAGTCATGCAGTTTCTTCATGTGGCATCCTTCTCATTCTTTAAGGATGACTACGTCATTTCTTCATCAAGTATCCTTTTTATACACTTCATATATCATGTTTACTATAATTATAAATGAATCAACCTATATCATTCGCTTTTCTTATCTTATCGAGCGCCTAAGTTAATTTTGTATCTTACTATTTTTTATTCTTTTTCATATTGAAGACTTAACATTAATTAGATGCTCAACATGGCAATGCTTTGCATTTTGTTTGCAGTGTGCCGAGCATGTCATCCAATGGTAGTTCATCCAGCTATGTAATTTCACATCATTAATTTTGATTTTGAAGATAAAATTTTAGTTTAAAAATAAAATAAAGTTGTAGTTCTTTAATGCTTCATTAACTCATAACAATAAATTTAGAAACTTTTGAATAAGCCCTTCACATTAAAATGTTTTAACTTCAGATTTAAGATTTTCATTTTCTTAAAGTGTGGTGTATGTGGTTCATTTAAATATTGTTATATCTGAATATAATCAATTTAGTGAATGAAAATTTTTATTTAAGATGGTGATTAAAAAAATGAAAACTCTTATTTAGATACTCATAGAGATTAGTGGGTAAAATCTATGGAAGATGAGATGAAGTCACTTCATGAGAATGACACATATGAGGTAGTGGATTATTGAAAGGTAAGAAATCTTTAACAAATAAATGAATCTTCAGAGTAAAGCAAGAGCAGGATACCTCTACGCCTAGGTATAAGGTGAGGTTAGTTGTCAAAAGTTTTGGCCAGAGAAAGGGAGTTGAATTTGATGAAATTTTCTCTCTTGTTGTGAAAATGTCTTCTATTCATATGGTTCTACTCTTAGCTGCAAGTCTAGATTTAGAGATTGAGCAAATGGATGTCAAGACTGCTTTTCTCCATGGTGATTTAGATGAAAAGATTTACATGGAGCAGCCTGAAGGGTTCATGATTAAAGAAAAAGAAAATTTTGTTTGCAAACTGAGAAAAGAATTGTATGGCTTGAAACAAGCTCTAAGATAGTGATACTTGAAGTTTAAATCTGTTATTGAAAATTAGTGATACAAAAAAACTTTTTCAGATCATTCTGTATTCTTTAAGTTCTCTATTGATGATTTTATTATCTTATTACTTTATGTGGATGATAAGCTAATTGTGGGCAGAAATAAATCTAGAATTGCAATCCTTAAGAAAGAGTTGAGGAAATCGTTTGCAATGAAGGACTTGGGGGTCAAAAAAGAAAAATCTAGGCATACAAATCCGTCGAGATAGAAATAAAAAGGAGTTATCATTAACCCACAATCAGTACATTGAGAAAGTACTCAAGAGGCTCAACATGACTGAAATAAAAGTGGATAGTACTCCTCTTGCTAAACACTTTAAGCTGAATACGACTCAGAGTCCATCTACTAGTGAAAAGAAGAAGAGATGTCATGTATTCCATACTCTTATGCAGATGGTAGTTTCTAGGTCAGATATTGCACATGCCGTTAGTACTGTTAGCAAATTTCATTCCAATACTAGAGAGGAACATTGGGATGCAATGGAATAGTTACTAAAATATTTGAAGGGTACTTCAGATATGAAGTTGTGCTTTGTTAATGGCAAACCTGAACTTATTTTATACACATACTATGATTTAAGAGGCAATCTTGACAATTTAAAATCCACTTCCGATTATTTGATCACTTTTGTAGGGGGAACTATTTCTTGAAAATCTAGACTACATAAGTCATGCATAGCTCTATCCACCATAGAAGTTCAATATATTGCCATCACAGGAAGTGCCAAAGAATTACTTTGGATCACGAAATTTATCAAAAAATTTGACTTTGAGCAGTCAAGGTTTATCTTATTTTGTAATATTCAGAGTGCTATTTATCTCACAAAGCACTCCACTTTTCATTCTAAGTCCAAGTATATTAGTAGAAAGTATCATGAGATTAGACTGACAGTGGAAGAGAAATTATTTGAGGTTGAGAAGATACACAATGATGACAATTATTTATATATGCTTACGGAAATAGTGGTCGAAGACAAGCATGAGTTTTGTAGAACTGCGACAGGAATGAATACTGTCAAGAGTTCGACCACTTGAAGTTCATTTGGTCCCATGGATGGAGGGGAAGTTTGTTGGGCTATGACTATTTTCTTGCCAAAAGTACATGGCCTAATCCTATTCTCTTTTGGTTTCCCATTCTATTTGGAGAAGGATTGAAATTTAGTCCTATTTGGAGTTGGTTTTGGCTTTAGGAGTGTTAGGGTGGGTAAAAGTCCACATTGGTTGGGGAATGGACTAGTGGTTTCCTTATATGGAATTGGACAATCCTCCCCTCATGAGCTAGCTTTTAGGGTTGAGTTAGGCCCAAGTGTCATATCTATACATGGTACTAAAGCCAGATCCATCCCTATTTGGGCTTTCGGTCCATGCTCTAGTCGGACCTGGACGTGAAGGGGGTGGGGGGTATTAGAGTTGGTGAAAGTCCCACATTAATTGGAGAATGGATTGTTGATCTCCTTATATGGACTTGTGCAATTCTCCTCTCATGAGCTAGCTTTTGGGGTTGAATTAGGCCTAAGTGCCATATCTTTACTAGGAGAAAGCACCATCCATTATGAGAATTATATAATGCTCATTAGTATTTGTCTTTGAAGGACATTAGCCACCGTCAGAGAGGTTTTTGAGAGAGCTTTTAACAAGAGACAAGAAAATAGTTCTTTTTGCTGTAGTTTTTCTCTCCGATGAACAAACTTCAAATTGCGTTTGCTGATTTGTTAATTGTTAGATCGGGATGAAACTTCTATAAAATGTTCCTAACATCTTGGTCTTTCATTTGAACAGTTAAGATCAAATTAAGAGGTCTGAAGCATCCTATTTCAAGTCCTAAACAATAGTTTTATTTTGGATAATTTTTCTTTCTATTTACTTTTATTGGTGTAGCTATTGCTTCTCCATGTTTGACAATTGTTGTGCAGTCATTTTGAAGAATATTTATGACCCTCTTATTATTATAGTGGAGCAATTTGAATCTCGGCGATCCCGTGGTTGTTACCTTCAATTTGAAGGGTTTTTCCACGTTAAATTTGATTTTCCTTATTTTCAGGTTTGCGTCTTTCCATCAAAACAAGATTGTTATATTATTCAATTTCAAATTGATGCACAAATGAACTGAAATGACTTCCTATTTATAGAAAAACATAAGCAACTTGCAAAGATACTTGTGCATTGATTGTAGGAAGCTGCTTAGAAAAATCTGTTTACAAAGCTACTTCTAAGTTGTTTATTGAAACCTACTTACAAAGCTGCTAGGAGTACTAAATAGATATTTGCAATTCGTGTGTACTCATAACAAATTTTGCATTTTTACCCCTCTCTTTTTTTCATCATACAAAATGGGACATTGAAATATATACTTCACAAAAAGACCCACAGCACTGTATAACCGATAACGGACACCCATCTCTTTCAATCTCCAAACCAAAATCAAGAAAATCATTACTGCTTACAAGTTACAAGTATTACAAGCAACCCCATTTAACAAATTTCAAGAAAACAGATATCCCAGTAACTTTTTCCAGCCACAAGAAAATAGAATATAATGGGTGAATGGCTATTATGTCCCTTCAAATTTCTGGCAAAATTGAGCTATGGAGGCTCTCTAAAGAAAATATAAGGTGTAAAAATGGATTCTTTAACCTTCCAGAGGCTACAATAGAATTTACAAAGAAACAATGAGTGTTCATTCTGATTTTCAAGAAAAGGTATCTGCTTGTTTCAGACCTTGGCAACGTTCTTTCCAGTTCTGGGTTCGTGCAGTAGATATATACACTGGTTATAAGGTACTCTCTTCATTTTTTCTCAAGTAGATTTTGTTAGTGGAAATGACCCATTTTTAGTGTGATATGTATCCCATGTTCCTCAAATTTTAGTAAACAATGGTACTAAATGGATAAAGTTTGACATATTATATAAATAAACACTCAAATTTGGCTTCAGCTCACAAGTAAGAGAAGTAAGCACCTAAATGTAGGAAAATTTTAGTAGCTCAGTTGGTTCAATTTTAAAAAAATAAAAATAAAACAAGCAATTTAACTTTGAGTATGCACATTTAGACATTTCAACTAGTTTTCATTTTGTTGGTCGAACACTCCAACTTACAAACGGATCATCAAGATACTTTCAAAATTTTGTGTTGCGTCAGCATTGGACACCAGGAGACACGGTGAGGACGAGTTGGAGTGTTTAGTTCATAGTTGAAACCAAGTTTAGGTGTTTAGATGTGCACTCTCAAAGTTGGAGTGCTTATTTGCTAACTGAGGTCAAGTTTAAGTGTTTATTTATGTATTATGACTTAATTTTTAATAATTTGAAGAATGTAGGATAGATATACAAAATGGTATTAAATTCTACAACTTAGATGGTCTAATTTCACAATAATTACCTCTAAGATTAACATAGAAGAATAAATTTGAGAATGGAGTGGACAATTACCATTTTCAAAAAAAATAATAATTTGAGAATGGAGTGTTCTATTGTTTTCTTGAAGTTTTTTCTTTTTTTTTTTGTTAGTTTCTCTTTGTGATATGAACTAGGCATTTGTTGGTTCATTTGGTTTGTTGAAGTAAAAAATATGGGTTTTAATTGCTCTTTGTTAGGTGTTTCAATTAAGAGTTGGCTTTGAAAAAAATGTGCAAAAACAAGAAGCAATGTGGGAGAGGCAGCATGAGGTTGCAGCTGAGAAGATATACAATATGTGCTCTGACCTTGGTGGGTTCTTCCTAAAGGTATAATCTGTAACCAGCTGATTCAATCTCGAACCGTTATTGTTGTTTATTACAACAACAACAAGTAGGGTCTAGAGAGGGTAGGATGTAGATAGACCTTATCCCTATCTTTTAGGTAGAGAGGTTGTTTCCTATAGACTCTCAGCTCAAAGGAAGTAATCAAAAAGCTTAAAAGAAAGAAAAAGAATTCATGTTAGCAACAACCCAAAAACAAGCTGTTAAGTGTTAATAGTCCTTTGTTGTTTATTAACTTCAAGGAAAAAGATTTCTGCGTTTACTGATTTCCTTTTAATAAATTTAGTTAAGTTTATGCGGTTATATTGGAATATGTGCCCTAGTCTGTGCTGGCTGCAGCATGTACTACAGTGCTCTATTTATCATAATGCTCATGAGATTGATGCATTGCTTCCACATTACTGAATGCCCTGAGGGTTGCTTCCATATTTTAAACTCAGGGATTTGGTCTAGTGGTAAGAGGTATGGCGCACCCATGATGTGTGGTTTAGGCGCATGTCACGGGTTCGAACCCTGCTTCAAGCAAATTCCTGGTGTGTAAATGGAAAGGGGTAGAGGCGCGGACTCATAATCCACTGAGTTTTGAACTATGGACCACTAGCTCTTGGGAATTTCTCTGTTATTAGAAAAAAGAATGATCAAGAGGGTTTATGTTTTGGCTTCACAACTCATAATTCATCTTAAGATATGGTTTGAGAGTGAGATCTAAATATGTGGATGGTGATGATAATATTAGGTTGCTCAATTAATTGGGAAGCCAGACTTGGCCCCAGCTGCATGGGTGAGAAGGTTAGTTACTCTATGTGATCAAGCGCCTGCTACGCCGTACAATGTGATCAGGGCTGTGCTGGAGAAGGAATTGGATCAGAATGTTGATGAATTGTTTGAAAGTTTTGATGTTGATCCTCTGGGTTCTGCTTCTATTGCACAGGTAACTGTTAAGCTTGATCTAAAGCATTACTATAGCTCATTGTAGAGCAACTGACGGAAATTTCTTCGAGTGTTGACCAGAAGCTTTATGTTGGTAAAACAGATGTTAAAAATATTGACCTTGCAGATAGTATATACATTTGGATTTGTTGAAGTGTGTGCCTATCACATCTAAAAGTCTAAGTTGTTACAGAAGAGACACATTTATTTATTTATGTTAGGTCTGCAAAATGTTCACTCAAATTCGGACCAACTCTTTTTCTTGGGGCTTTTACATGGAAATTAATTTCCGCTAATAGGTTGTGGAACATAGTAGGCACGTAATAGACACAGCAGGGCCCAATTTCCAGCAATAATGGCAAACACATTGCCACTTAGGCAAGGGAAACTGCTTAAGATACACCTAACAAATTTTTCAATCTTAGCTGTGGCTGATATATTATAATGGCTAACAATTTCAAGTAAATTCTTAATATTTATGGCTTATGTAGGGCCTTAGCCCTATCGCAACAACAACAGTAGCTTTTATTAGCAATGAAGGAGAGATATTTCACAAGGATTTTTTGTATATTTTACAAGTGACATTACATGGAAATGTTGCTCCTTGCATGAATCCTTTTTGTTTAGTGCAAAATTTGTTCGTAGCTAACATGCAAGTGAGGACAAGTACAATCATGATCATGACTCATGACTCATGATGAACAATGAGAAATATATCAATAATAAAAAAAAAGAATAATGAACCATTTTCAAATCTCTCTATATATAACATGCTACCTTTCGATCAGCTTATGCCACAAAATATACGCTAGTACTTCTTTTCAATATGCTCAACCAGTAGACGATGCACTGATACTTCTAACTTCCTTTCTTTTCCTAACTTGCTGGTTTCTTTAATTAAGTTTTGTTGTTCTTGCTCCTTCTAAAAAGATGGAGGTTTGTTTAATCCTGAGGAAACTTTCAGCTGAAATAGTTTCTTAGGACATCGTCTAGCACTACTCAAGCTTTGTGTGTATCTGTTCATCAATGAATAAATATTCATTTTCTATTTTCCTCCTTACTTCCCAACAGCTTTAACCTTAAAACCAGTGTGATACATGGCTTTGAAGGACAAATGATTTGGACCTGTAAGACAGTTTAAAGTCAATAAATGATTATTTCTAAATGTCATATCTTTGAGTTGTATTCTAGTTATACAGAGGAATTAATATTCCTTTGATCCTAAGTGGTTCAACTTGTGTTTTCTCTACTTGGAATTAGGTTCATAGAGCGAGACTCATAGGTGACGAAAAAGATGTTGTTGTCAAGGTAAGAGAAATTGACTCATAACTTTGCAGCTTTATGTCATCATAAGGTTCTAAAATAATTGTCTTTTCAAGGTGCAACACCCTGGGGTCCAAGAGCTGATGATGACCGATATCCACAACTTGCAAGCTTTCGCACTATACTTGCAGAAGATAGATATAAAATTTGATATATACTCTTTGACAAAGGAAATTGAGAAACAGGTGCATAAAATTTTTGTATATGCAGCTTCTTTGTAACATCAGGTTGTAATTTTTTGGTAAAACAACTGAAAGTTGATGTGACATTAGTTGCAAAACATTGAGTGAAAGGTTTAGTGCTATTGTTCGTTTAAAGAAAATATCGTATAGGTTTCTGTTTCAGTGTTTCTTACTTTCTCCTCATCTGGACACATTTTTTATTAGATTTAAGAACTTTAAATTTCTTTGAACTCTGCTCTCAACTTTCTATTCTGCAAATGATATTTTTCGATGCTTAAATGGAAATTGATTGACATTGTGAGTCGATGGTCAGAGTTGAACAACAACAATAATAATAGTACAGTATTACTTATTATTATCGCAGCTGGCTTTGAGTTATTGGACAGATATTTGACTTCTTGTTGAACTATTTCTGGTATGCAGTTAAGTTGACTAAGAGTGCATTGTTACTTCTTGTAGAGATAATTGCATTCCTGATCCGGAAGTGTTTCTACTTTGAATCCTCCGGGGTTCCTATTGAGCTCATTGGCTTTGTGATTTGCTTCTGCCTCCTAATTGCTCATAGTCCAAGTTTCTTCTGCTGACAAGCTTTATAGAATGTATTAACACGTCTTAATAATTTTTGGACATGTTCACTTATCAAGAAATAATAATTTTCAAACAGATTTGAAGCAATGTGTGCACTTCAGGTGTCAAAAAAAATCTTAAAGATATTTTATACTTCATGAGGATATTATGGTGGAAGTGCTTATTCCTGGAAGATATATATCATGCAATATTTACTCTATCATCTATTGTTTCTCTTTAGTAAGAAGGTAAAGAGTAGTTTTAATTAAATAACAGAACCAAGGAAGTGCATGTTACAGATATTTACATCAATATTCAGTTGTTTCTAGTTTATATCTTGGGAACTAATAAATTGTATCAAGTGACTAGGACGGACTTCTATTTTCAATAATTCTTTCCCGACGTGATCTTCATTACCTTTTCCAATAAGAGCTTGTTATTTTCTTTATCGTTTCTAGTGAAAGCCTTAAAAGTTAAAACCTGCACAGAAATACCATATGCTTCATGCAATGTAAGTCTTCTTTATAGGTAGTTTCAATTAGCTGGATGGTGCATTATGATCTGTATTGATGGTATGATCATGAATTACTTTGGTGATATCTGTTGTTTGTCACAAATGTCCTTAAAGACAACTCCTCTCAGTTGTTTGCTCACGTTGTGAAATGCATCTTGGTATTTCCCTTATCATGTCCTATTTTAGTTTAGATTAAGTACAACAATGTTTTTGCTTATCCTCTTGCTTTAACAAACTGATTTCACTTATTACATATCAGATCGGATATGAATTCAATTTTTTGAGAGAGGCTGATGCAATGGATAGAATTCGGCGTTTTCTCTATGAAAACAACAAAAAGTCCCCAGTTATGGTTCCACGGGTGATTCGAGATATTGTCACAAGGTGAGCTTCTGCGGAATATTTGACTGGTTGATGTTTTCATATCTAAAATATTGATCTTCAACAGGCATTTGAGATGTCTTGCTGATATGAGGTGGATCAAGAGATTATTTGAAACTGATTATGCATTACTTTAACTGTTTTGCTTTGTAAGATGCTTCTCTGTTATTTGTTCAATAATCTTTCATGTCCTTTTGTTCTTATTATCACAAGGTTAATATGTTGGCTCAAGCCATTGTAAAACTTCTGATGAGTGTGCTGTCTCACATCTTGTTTGCTTTCATCATTCCAACAACATATAGATGTTCGCTAGGTTCATTAACTTTTCAATTAGTTTGTTTCTATTCTCTGTTGGATATATGAACTTTACAGCTAGAGTGTAACTTTTTTTTCAGATTACCTTCATAATTCATTCTTTCCTTAATATTTTTAAAAGGAGGGTCCTAGTGATGGAATATATTGATGGAACCCCGATTCTGAAGCTGGGAGATGAAATGGCAAAGAGAGGCATTAGTCCAGATGGTAAAATTGCAGCAGTAGCAAGGCAGTAAGAACCTATATTTCTCAGAGTGAATTTGGCTTCTAAATTAGTTTAGGTTACTGTCTCTGGTATATTTGTTATCTCTGCTAAATTAAACTGATAACATTGGCGATAGTGGAAGCAATATTTAACTTATGAATGCAATTCAAGCAAATAAAGATATGCATTGAGTGAAACTAACACAATAATCCATATATGCATTGAGTGAAACTAACACAATAATCCATATAGAACCCGAAAACCTTGTTAAACACTTCAAACACCGGATTAATTCAGGAAACCTGGCCTAAATTTTAGTTAAACCCCACAATCTCATGTATAGAAATGAATTACCTTGTGAAAATCAGGAGTTGTTCAAAGAACAAAGGAGATGATATTCCTCTCTCAGTAATCTCAAAATAATCACCAAAGCACACTAAAGAATCCCTTTAGGGCGGCTACGCATCTGTATATAGGGTTTGGGATCATTATAAAAGTATCATGATTGTCCCGAAAAAATCAAGATGGGACATTCTGCCTAGGATTGGCATAGATTTTTGCTAGTTTGGCAGCAAACTTTCTTCTTTTTTTGGCAGAGTGGCGCCAAGTTCAGCATTATTTTTTCTGCTTCACGGTAGCGCAGATTTGCACCAAGCTCTGTGCCTAGGCTCTTTGGCTCCAGATCATTTTCCAACTTGGTCACAAGCACGTTGAAGCATCTATAAGGCATCTCCAAGCCTTTTTTAGCTCATTTTCCACACGCGCTTACGTTGGAGTGCTCTCTCAAATGCTATCATAAAATTAACACAAAAAAAACTGGTTTCCAAATTATTCCTGAGTTAACAAAATTTATGATGATCGCAAGCCTTGTTCTTGGTGATTACGTCACAGTTGTCACTTAACTCATGAAGGATTCCCATTTTACACCTCTACTGACTTGTTTGAGATGAGTTTCTTCGACATCTCCCCTCTACACCAGAAGAAGTTTTGACGATGACTCACCACATATCTTTTTAAGAACTTAAAGTATATTATCAAATGCTACATAGCTTTAGATGTTTGTCGTATCAAAATGTTCCAGCTCACAAACTTGCTTGACCATTTGAAGTTCTTAGCTTTTCGCCATGTTAACTGTTGCAATTTCTCCGGAAAGGAGCTCCCTTATTGTTCAGTAATACTTTATAATGCAGAACTCTGGTAGTCCTTTCCAAAGAATTTAGGAATTGAGAAGTCCTTATTCTCTTAATATGACTCTTTCAATTAAGTTATTTCTACATGTATTCTCTATCCCCATACTGTTATTTACTATTTATAAAGTTAGTAGTTTCCAATTGTTCGTTGTCTCATTTCAACCTCATTGAGTTTCATTGTGAGAATAAGGTAAACTGGGGTACTATTCTCTTATTTGTTACTTCTACATGCAGGAACATTCTTAAAAGTTTGTCCTTAGCTTATGGACAAATGATACTCAGGAGTGGTTTCTTTCATGCAGATCCTCATCCAGGGAATATTCTAATCTGCAAAGGTGCTGAGGCAAGTACGCATCTTTTCGTTTTCTTCTTTCAGTCAGGTTCTCGATTATCATATATAATTGTCCTTGTGAGTTCTGACAAGGATCGTGACATTCTTTTCTTATTAAGGTTGCATTGCTGGACTATGGACAAGTTAAGGATCTTCCAGAAAATCTCAGGCTTGGATATGCTAATCTTATACTTGCGATTGCTGATGGTGATGCTACTAGGGCCAAAGAAAGCTTTAAGTGAGAAATTTTCCGATGAATCTCTTGTTATAATTTCAAGAATAGTTTTCTTCCTGACAAAGCAAAATGATGCAAAATACTAATGGAAGAACTCAAAAGCTTCAAATCACAAATGTTCTTCCAACAAAGAAAACAATCACGATAAGCTTCATCAAAAAAAAAGAAAACAATCATGATAAACTGAAAAGGAAATAGTAGTAGTTTACGTTCTAGTTATTCAAGTGTGAAGAATGGAAGATGGAGTCAACTTCGTGGAGCGAAACCAACTACTCTTGGCACTGATAACAAAGATGGAAATGATTTTTTTCTAACTCTAGTACTAAATAAAAGCTGTTGCAATAATTACATTCTTTTAGTACTGATATGTTTCCAATCTTTAAACTTCTCTCACTTTGAATTAAAGGGAGCTTGGCATAGACACCCTAAGCAAATGTGAGGATGAGCAGAAAGAAATGCTTAAATTGGCACAAGGGATGTTTGACACAAAATTACCACCTGGTGTAAAGATGCTGCAACCTTTCTCGGAAGAATCTTCAGTCAAAAAAATTGCAGTTGAGGTACGCGGTACCTGCTCTCTCAACTTATGGTATTTACCAATTCCCAGTGTTAATCATATTTAGCAAGGGTTGCATTTACCATTCAAGAATCCAATGATCTTTTCCACATGATACTACCTTCCACATTAAGGTCCATCGGTTGATTAGTGATGGATATTGAAGACAAGAGTCGACACGGCTATATTTTGATAACCCTGACTAAAGAATTTAAACTTGTATCAATAGTTGGATCTTTGTGATGCTTTGGTAATAAGGAACTAGAGAATTAGTGAAGAGAGTACAGAGAAGAGTTTATCTTTTATGAAGGTGATCATAATTTTGGGACAATGCAAAAGGAGTTCTTTTCCATTAAAAGTTAATAACTTGCTTAGGATGGCATTGGGAGGATGAATTGATTTCAAGAAGTAAATCTTAGCAATTAGCAGAACAATATTCATTGCTGAACTCTATGTTGACATAATTACCTGAAATTCCTCTTTATTTGGAGCTTCGGCTCAAAAGCATGGACGTCTCAGAAAAAGATTATGTGGGGTCAAACAATCCTCTGATGGGAAGTTATAACAAATTCTATGCATTTTTTTTTTTTGAATAAGTAACATTTGTATTAAAACTCAGCACTTAGGTAGTGCTAAACCCCTTTACAGCACTCAGGTAGTGCTAAACCCCTTTACACAAACTCTATGCATTTTGTTATAAGGACATGTAAATTGAAAAAAATGAGCTGTTTGGTTCAAGTGCTGGTTGGAGGATATCGTGATCAATAGAGATAGAAGGCCACAGAGTTCGTGGTCATGCAAATAAACTTAGGAGACTGCTGATCTATAGCTGCAATAGACTGATCTGTGTCCCTGGGCTATGTTGCTCAGACTCTGCAAAAATGGCACCAGGTGCATGTCGGATCCTCCAACAATAGTATATTTTTGGAGAATCCGACACGGGTGCGGCAACATTTTTGAAGAGTCCGAACAACATAGTCCCTAGGCCTTTCAACCATCTAAAGCAATGTAGTAACTACTTTCACATTTTGCACCTGCGCTTAAAATGCAACTACACAAATCATTTTACTAGACGGATTCTTATAGCTTCTAGAACAAATTTTGCAAAAAGGCAACTAAAATATTGAAGTTGAAGCCATGACCAATTGACAAGTACTTACAGCTACCATGATTAAGCTTCAAAGAACAACATACAACAAATACTAAGAGTACTCAAAAGTCATTGTTGCACATGTTTACACTTTGATTTCTATACATAAAGTAGACATGCTATTAATCTAGTATTCCACAATCTTTACAATAATGGAGAAATGTTTAGCGAAGAATCTTGAAAGAGGAAATTCTTTTGACTTTGGTCAGCAAAGGCTGAATAACTTTTTATTGTTTCCATGAGAAATGTTGTCTCTTGAATGATTGTAGTGCTCAATAAAGAAGAAAAAGAGGAAGGCCACATCATGTCGAAATTCTTGAAGTCATAATGTCCAACCACAATGAGAGTGACTCTGGATTATTCTGAATTTCGGTTTAGGTTCCGTTAAATCTAGATTTTAGGTTTCGTGAATTACAAGTGACCCGTTTTGTTCTCTTGCATTATGCTTCACCGGCCTTTCTTGTTTGCTGATTAATTTCCTAAAATGTACTTGGCAAAATATGAGTACCAAGGTCAAAATGTGAACACAATTCTATTTGATGTTAGGCTTTTCCAGAAGAACTTTTCTCTGTTCTTCGAACTCTGCAAATACTGAGAGGACTTAGTGTTGGTTTGGGAGTAAGTCATTCATGTGCTGAACAATGGAGACCTATTGCTGAGGAAGCTTTATACAATGCTGGCAGATTGACAGGTTAGTCCCTAATACGACAACACATTTTTTTGTCCAATTAAATAAGTCAATCTATCGCTAAGCAAGAACATATAGTCTTCATTTTCGTGCCATATTATTGTTATTTAATCATTTCTTCTGTTGCTGGCTGGGAAGGAGTATGTAGTGATACACAGATGGGTATTCGAGTACTATAATCACTACGGTTACTAGGCACAATCTTGTTTGATGATTCATTAGCATCTATACAGCTCTAACAATGAGCCATAGCCATTATACATATTATTCATTTTTGGGTTAAAGATCTAACGACAATGTGCAATTGTTACTTTTTTGTTTCAGATATAGATATGAAGCGATCACGTAGACATAGAACAAGAAGAAAGTCCGGAAAATAACATCTAGCTAGTCAAGAGGAGCAAAGTATGAATGAAATCGGAGATAGTCATGTTGCTAATTTTTTGGAGAAAGAGCTTTTCATTCAATCGTTTGCATTGTAGCAAAGTTTTTCAAGGACAAGTGCAATTGATACCACAAATACACTTACATCTTGGTATTTTTTTCTCTCTTCCTGTGGCCTTAAAACAATTTCTGTACAACATGGCCTCTAATCAATTGATAATTGCCAGAACAGGTACAAAGAGATGCATTTTGATCATGCCATTACTTTCGTTTTCTTACCAAACGGTTCTTTTTTTTAATGGTGGTGTTCAAGTAAACTTACAAAATCTTTTTGGCCAATCATATTGAAAGTGACATGACCGTATTTGATTGGTTGGTACACGTCCCTTGTACACATGGTGTGTTTCTATTAGTTTGATTTGACTAGGTTATGTAATTTTGACATGTGACATGATTCTATCGGCTCCTTCATTTGACTTGACATGCCACGTTATTTGACATGTAACACCAAATTGAACCTCTAGAACATCTTGAGCTTAGTAAAGTGGTTCATCATTTGTAGTCCAAAAATCAATGAACTAATCTAACAAGCTTTAGTTAAATTCATATTTGATGGACTTAAATAATTCCTTATTTATTAATATTAATTTACAATGTTTATTTATACTAATATATATTTTAAATTTAATATAATCCGAATTTCTTACGAATTTACCTTTAATAAATTTTTGTTGATCACAACACAAGTTTAAAAGTTATCTAGGAAATCAACTCCCTTTATAGGAAGTTGGGGTTGATTTTTATCTTAGGTGTAATTGATTTTTTTAAAGAATTTTAGTGTTATTTTTGGCAAAATCAAAATTTGAAGATAGTAGAATCAAAGATAAATATTACTTTGTTCTTAAAATCATATACAAACACATAAATATTCTTCAAAAATAAAACTCAATTTATATACTACTCTGCTAATGTAAACTTATAAAAAGATGATTGTACTTATAATATTAATGAATTTAAATAAAAATTTATATAATATAAAGGTTAAAAAATATAATACTTATAATACTAATGAATTTAAATAAAAATTTATAAAATATAAAGGTTAAAAAATATAATGTAATATATATAGTATAAAAAGATGTTATATAGATGTAGAATGAAAAAATGACAAGAATAAAATAAACTTTGCATTAAAAAAGGGGGAAGAATAATTATTTATCAAAATTGAAGGAAATGTTGAATTTTAAAATCAAAGTTCAGGGGTGAAAATATTTCACCCTACCTTATATTATCTTACTTATAGGAGTCATTACTAATCTTACTTACTATAGGGATTAATTGTAATTATTTTTTGAATGATTTAATAGCCTAAACAAGTTGTACTAAAGTTGTATGAAAATTCTTATCAAATGACAATTTTTATTTAAACCAAAGCTAAACGTCCTACTCCTTTGATTCCTTTTTACCTTCATTTACTTGTAGTAGTAATTATTCGCGAAAATTATAAATACCTCAATTATACATTAGAAATTCAACAAAGGAAGATTATATCTTAAGATATAGATAAAGATAAAATAATGATAATAATAGATAATCTACTGACTAATGTTTTTTTAAAGAAGTATGTAAAAGAGAAGCACGACAAATAAGTTGAAACAAATAAAGGATTAAATTATCCTTATTAATTATGCTTTAAAAATTTAAATTAACTATTAATATCTTATATAGTTATTAATAATAATAATAATAATATTAATAATAAATGAAAATTTTCTCATGTTTTATATTTTAAATAAAAAAAGATAAAAAATGTCAATATATTAAAAAATATATTCTCCATCCATATATCAAATTTATAGCCATAATTATTTTTTTAGGTATAAACACCAAAAGATTCTCAAGTACACTCGAGAGCATCGGAGTAGTCAAAGACACAGAAACAGATTCGATCGGCCGGCGGGCGACTGTAAAAGGATTCTCACAGTGATAGTTTGAAGAAATGGGCGGCGAATCGAATTACGAGATTCATCAAAATGCCTACATCAAGTTAATCCTCCATGCCCTTAAGCACAAGACTTCCTCCGTCAACGGTGTTCTTCTTGGCCGTATCTCCGGCAACGGCGACAACGTCGAAATTGTCGAATCCGTTCCGTTGTTCCACTCTCAGATTGGCTTACTTGCACCACTCGAAATTTCACTTATCATGGTCAGTACCCCTCCTTTTCTTCTCTCAACATGCATCTACTCTAGAATTTTGAATTTTTGTAGCAATTGAAGTATACTAATCGTTGTGATGATCAATTGAGCATTAGGTTTGTATGTAGTAGTAATTGAAGTGCGCTAGTCGTTGTGATAATGAAATTGAAGTACACTAATCGCTCGGGCTCGGTACTGTAAAAAGCTCGGCTCAGCTAGATGCCCAGGCCTAATTAGTAATTACAGGTTTTCTCGATGAGAGACATTAATTGGTGACCGAGGAAGAATGTTAACTAACCTGCCATTACACGTTTAACTACAAATATTTACATTGTTAGTGTAAATTAAGTCCAATACCTGTAGATGTAGGTTCATATCCATTATATCTGTAGTACAATAGATTTGAACTGAGTATAAATGGATGTTTTTGGAGAATTTTCAACTAAATATATACCATGCCTTCTACTTTTTTTTTTTAGTTATTTGGAAGTCTCATCTTGTCTTGTTTAATTTTATTTGGATAGATTGAGGAATACTATGCTGATAAAGGTTTGAGTATTGTGGGTTATTTTCACGCAAATGAAAGGTTTGATGATTTCGAGGTCGGAAATGTGGCCAAGAATATTGGTGATCATCTCTACAAATATTTCCCTCAAGCTGCTTTACTTCTGGTACCTTTTTTTCTTACTCAACATAGTTCTAATTCAAAATGTTCCAATCTTTTATTTGTAAGTTAACAAAGTGCTTGAGCTTAATGTGTCTCGTATTTTACAGTTGGATAACAAGAAGCTTGAAGCTTTACTGAAGGAGGGGAAAGACAGAAGTCCTGTGATGCAAGTATGCACATTTCATTTTAATAAACTAATGGCTTTTGAACTAAATTAGGCCTTTTTATTCTTCTTCATATTCTTACGCCTTCCAGATAATTATTGATGTCAAATTTCACAATCATTTATGCCATTCAAATTTGAACTTTTGGTGCATTAAGCTTTAGTGAATACGTGACCAGCTCCCTATCTATGGTTTATACTTGAGAATAATTCGAGCTGCCATATGGTTTCTCTTCTATATCTGTCCTGTTTTCGCTTTCTGATGAAGTTAGTTGGAGTAATGTGGTTGCTTTAGTATCTTTTGTTTCTATTTAATGTGGAAGGTTACTAATTCTTTCCATTTACAAGGGAACTTTGTGTTGTTATTTGATGATATAGAACTTTGCCCTTTTGTGTTTATAACTATGGGATTGGGAGTCAAGGAAATCAAGTTCACATCTATGTCTGTATGTGCACAACAATCTTCATGTTCTGTTTCTGCTGGGTGAACAAATAAAACTCTTTCTTTTATATTCTACCTGCAGTGTTTCTTATTAATCCAGTAGGCACGAAGGAAAAGCAGTTGGTAATCCTACTTTTCTGTCTACCTTCATCATTCTTCTCTTTTTTCTGAATTTTGATAAGTCCCATCATTCTTCTCTATATAATCTTTTTGGATAATGCCAAGTGTACACATATGGTGCATCTTCCAGTAGCACATGCATAATGTCTCCACTGTTTCTATTTTTCATTCATCTTGAATGTTTTATGATTTAGAAAAATGATACGAAAAATGGATTCAAAAAAATAAAAGACAAAAGAGGAAGTCATGCATGCATTTGTGCTGATAGGGAGATGGATCTTCACCTAATTTAATCCCAAAAGCTAGTTCTTGAGGTGAGCATTGCCCGTGACCATATAAAGAGACCAAATTTTTCTCATCCCCACCGATATGGGACTCAACATCCTCTCACACTCAGGACTGGACATTTGGAGCATGAACAATATAAGACGGGGACCCAACATCGGGTAAACAATGAAGTGGAATGAGTCTAACTTTGATACCATGATAGAAATAGAGAATTTTACTTTAACAGTCGAAAATGGGCTCCTAATTGCCAATATTACAAAAATTTTCACCTAGTTACCTAACATAACAAAATTTACTATTTATAGCAACTATGTTACTCGAACTCTTCAAACATGTCAATGGGTGCATGTTGGATTCTCCAAAATAGTGTATTTTTTGGAGAATCCAACGTGAGTGCAGCATCAAAAGAGAAGAGTCCGCAACTTAGTATAGCAATTTTAGGGAATAGGGGGTTACTTGATTTTAGGCTCATATTTTGATTTCTCTCTACCACCTTCACTCCAGTTGCCCTATTCTCAACTCTGGCTATCGCCTTAAATTTGATCAGCACTGTCCTCTGTGTTGATCGCCGGAGCTTGTATTGCAGGTGCTTTCTCCTCCCCTTTCTTTCTATTGAGTACACTTTGTTCTTCCCTTCGACAATTGAAAGAAAGTTTTTTTTTCCTTTTCATGCTAGCAATTTGCTTGGTTGCTCTCCATGAAGCGATGTTCATGTATAGATTAGTGATGTACGTACCTACTACCAAAATCAATCATTTCTCATAAATCACAATCAAATAGAAAAAATTGTTATTATCTGGCGATGTTTCTCTGACATTACAAATTTGGACAGAGCTAGTCCCAGCGGAACTCTTTTTTCTTTTGGAGTGGAAATGATTTTTGCATTGTAATGGTGGAAGGAATGGTCGTTATGGTGGTTTTTGGTGATGGTATGGTCATTTTTTTGGTGGTGGTCCGGTGGTGGAATAATTGTTTTTTGGGTGTATGTCGAATGTGTTACTACTTGTGGAATGAGTGTATGTAGAAAGTATGTGAGGTGTGTGTTTGAATAATTGTATGTTGTGTGTATGTCACATGTATTAGTATTATACAGGAGATGTACATGACATACATACACATGAGAGAGAAGGAGGTGTGAAAGCCATGGGAGAGCTCCAGCGAAGAAGAAAAACATCCTTAGGTGTCTAAGAGCTTCCAAAAATAAAATAAGAATGTCCCAATCAAGTAATCTAGTGACATAAAATAGCATATCCAGGGTCGTCCTGTCGTTATACTATGTTAACAAACAACTAGAACTAAATGACTTTGATAAAAAGAATCAGTCCATGATCTAAAACTTCCTGAAATCAGTGCCCTCATTTTCTCTATTTTAGGGTTCCATACATCCATCAATTGATATCTCGTTGTTACTGGTTAAAAAGCCATCATATTCATTGAGTTTGATAAAAAGGTAGATGATTTCAACTTTGAAGCTTTGCAAGTGAGAAAACATGGCGACAAAAAAGGAAGTTAAGCTATGTGTATTTGTTTGTTGGGTCTACATTATATGAATCTAGAAAGGAGGATGAGAAAATAAAACAACAGCGGAACGGTAGATTATCTCAAAAAGTGCATTAGTTGATATTTGAATCTCAAGTGTGTTTTGGTTTTCCAGCAAAGCTCTAGTAATTTTCTGGCGAAACAATGACAAGTCAGCAGTGAGTGGGGATGGGGACAATGGTGTGTTTGTGTGAAAGAGAATGCAAAATACCTAATTTTGTGGGTTTAGTTGGAGATTGTATATGCTTTATAAAAAATATTGCAATGTTTGAAAATAAAAAAGTTTTTACTCCGTCTATTTTAATTTATTTGTCTTTCTTTCATATTTAGTCTGTTTCAAAAAAATGTTACTTTCTATATTTAGTAACTATTTATTCCCAACCTCCTACATGACACATGTAAGACTACATGATTCAAAGAGTATTTTGGTACATTATACATATTTTTGGTTTAAGACCACAAAATTCAAGTCTTCTTTATTTTCTTAAATTTCATGTCAAGTCAAATTATGAAAAACAACTTGAAACAGAGGGAGTATTAGTTATGCTAATTAGGGCCCTATCTTAGCGTATGTAGAAACCATAAGCAAATTAACCTTGGGCCTAATTCAACACAAAAGCTAGCTCTGTGAAGACAACCTGAGGGAGGTGCTCCGTCAGAACACCGTACTCCCCCTTTTATAAGTAAGTAGTCAACTTCTTAAGGATGACACACCTACCACCTAGAGCCTTCTCTCTTGGTCCAAATCACTCCCACCCTCGCATTAAGTACCATGGATGTCCCAATCACTTTTTTTCCCCCTCACACATACCATATATATTTCCCCTTTGTGTCTTTTTTTAATTAAAGCCCACGCTTTATTTGTGCTTTGCGCTTAAAGCCCCAACGAACCTTAGAGTTTTTTTGCGCTTTTTTGCTTTTGATAACACTGTTTGTGATAGTTCGATGACATATTTGGTCTTTTTCCCTTTATTAAAAAAACCATGGTCATCACGTCATTCAGGTGGGTTAAGTGGTCATGCTAATATGCCTAGTGGTAACCAAGGTCAGTCTCATAATCCTATTGGGCCTCAGCTTTGATTAAGAAATCAAATGCTGGGATCGCAAACAAGTAGGTCACAAGAGGGTTGCTTCTCCTCTAAAAAAAAACAGGTAACCCTTTTTCAAGACCAAACCATCGCACTACCGTCAACGGCTTAACATGATAGGCCCCATGGTATCAGAGCCCTATTTATAGATATATTCTCCATCATTTTCCACAGAGGACACTAAATACATTATATTCTAACATAGTTGAATATGTAACACTAAATGAACTGAAACTCTTCCTTGGGGCTCTTGTTAAGGTTTGGAAGGCAATTTCATTTGATAACAAAAGATCAAAAATTTGATATTCTCTTCGTATTTCCATCAAAGAAGGGCACCCAAGGGTGTGGCTTAGTGGTCAATGAAGTAGTTGAGAACCATGAGATCTCAGGTTGAATTCCCAACGGAGACAAATACTAGGTAATTCATTCCATCTGTCCTAGTCTTGGTGGACAAAGTTACCTGTTACGTATCATTGCTGGTTGGAGATGGCAGGTATCCCGTGGAATTTGTTGAGGTGCACGAAAGTTGGCCCAAACACCACGGGTCATAAAAAAAAAGAAGAAGGTTTCATTTTTATAACACCATTATTGAGGAGAACAACTTGTTCTTGAAATCATTCATGGCTACAAAGATTAACATTATCATACTTCCAGTTTTGACATGATCCGGTTCTTGATTTCCAACAAGAAAGAAGGAAAGTGGAGAATCCATCTGGGATGGCAAAATAAGGACAAGTACATTGAATAAAGTGAGATAACTCATTTAGTTATGACTCAATGATGGGTTCGATGACCTTGACCCAGAGATTTTTTATCTGGTTTGTTGGACCATATTCCAACTGAGTTTAAGAAGATGGGCTTGTTATCCAATATTACTTGGTCGAGTTAAAAGGAATTACAAGCATATAATTGCTGGTGTATGTGAAGGAAAATCTTGTAATTGACCTACGCCAATCCAAACATTTCCTGCAAAATTTCTGATGGATGAGTTAATTTGTTTAAATCTCTTTGGCTGTGTTTCTGGTAATTGCGGTTATCCTTTGGTGTTAAAAAGAGGATAAAGAAAAAAATAGTAGACAAGGAGATGAGGCAATCATTGAAGGGATGTGAAGGCGATAGCAGGTGGGGGAGGATGAGAAACAAAATGAATTAATTTTAGTTGTATCAACCAAAAACTGTCTTCAGTCACTTAAAAATTAGGTGAAAGTCATGCACATTTCATGTCAGTGACAGGTGTGCACAAGACAGATTCTTCTTGGTGTAGTTTTGGAATTCCTTATCAATAAAGTATTGCTGGATAATTATATTGTTTGCATAATCTAAATCAGATTTTATTTATGCCCCCTTTACCAATATTTCCAGCAGTTCATTTTTTTGTTTTTTTTGGTAATCATGGTGCTTGGGTCAGCTTGTGCACATGTTGACTAATTTTGCGGGGCACATACTATCTTTCACCAACACAAGTATCAGGTAACAATGGTCACCGAGGCTTGGATAGATGGGAAGAAAGCGCCTAGGACTTTCATCTCCGCTGTTATTTGAACCACTTCATTGACCATTAGGCCACACCCTTGGGTACATATTTCCAGTGGTTCTGGATGTGATTATTTTGAAATCCGTTGGATAACAATTTGTGATACTTTAGTTTAGAGTCAATGTCGATATTCTCTGTGTTAATCTGGTTCTCCCTACTTCTATAATTGTGTTATGTATTGCACTACAAGCTAATTCAGAGGTCCAGGTTCTGCTTGACTTTAAAGCTCGTTCTTGGCAATTAATTGTGTCTTCGTAATTACTAGTCTTGCTTGTATTTATCAAAGTAATAAGTTACTCGTCTTGCTTGTATTTATCAAAGAAATAAGTTACTCGTCTTGCTTGTATAAGACTATGATTTTATAGTTTTGTTCTTTAACAAGTTATTCATTTCATCATAGTAGAGTCCTTTTAGTTAGCTCTTTTTCTTTATTCAGCTTTACACCAAGGAATTATCTAGGAGTTGGAAACTAGCGGGAGCAGATGCAAGCGGCTCTCTGAAAATCAAAGAACCATCTGCAAATATTGTCCTCCTAGATTATGTCTCGTCAGGGAAATGGAAGGACATTGTAGATTTCGATGACCATCTGGATGACATTAGCAAGTAACAGCTACATACCATTATCTGCTTGAACTCTGCTTACATCCACATTGTTTTCTACAATCTACTGATGATTTCTTCTTCTGCTAATTCATTTTGGTAGGGACTGGCTGAATCCAGAGCTCTTCAAGTGAAGTGTCTACGGAGGACGACACAACTATCATGTTGTTACCGCATGTGATATTTGGTGTTTATCCCTCCCGAGTAGTTGCTGAGTTTATGAAGAAACAATCTAATGGCTCTGAATTTGCAGACAGATGAAGATTTACCAATTCCCTAATGGCTTTGGAATATTATAGAAGACGGTTTCATATCGTTGCAAAAGTATGCGTTTCTAATATGTCAAGCATGATTCTTGAGCAAGACAACTCAATTTTGTACTGAATGGAACCGTAAGTTTTTATTTAGAACTAAATCATTTTGCATGCTTGTCTCATGGGTGGTAATTTTTAGTTCATGCAATTGTTAGAATTGTGCAGGTATTAGTAATGCAAGTATTAATTATGCGTATATTAGCTATTCCATCTTCTACTTTGGATAAAGATAATACAACAATTTCCTTAGGTATGCAGGTATTAGTCGTATACAAAATACAAAAATTTTGAACGGTAAATCAAATCTTCTATTAATTTTATACATAAATGGTTTATTTCTTAGGGTAAATTATGTAATTACACGATTTAAGATTACGTAATCTCTAAAAAATCTCTATCATTTTGAATTAATTACAAAAATTCTGTTTTTCCTTCTCTCACTTTTAACATCCGGATACATTGCTCTCCCTCTCCCTCTATCAAATACATTATAACTTTGATTGTGTACAATGTATCTTGTACAAATGTTATTGTTGATACATAATTCCAATTATTTCAAACCTAAATCAGTATGAATCTGGTTTATAGTTATGTGTCTGATACATAACTTATATATCTAATACATAATTTATGTATCATTTGCTATGTATCGGGCGAAGGAGCAATGTGTTCGCGAGTTTTGAAAAATTCGGAATTATTGTAATTTGGGAAACTTTCGGGATAGGATGTAATTAATACCTAAATTGTTGGGGTTTTTATATTTTATATTATTTTTTAACTAGTTACCAAACATTGTATAACTTATACGTACAATAATAACTTACTTCTTTACTAGCTACCAACGATCCTTAGTTTTCAAATGTGATGACATTTGTCATTGTGTGAAAAGGCACCTCATCTGATAGCAATGCTGCATCAATTATAATCATACAGGTCATTGTGGAATATATATATAGGAATATAGATGCTTTGTTGGATGTCTTCTTGTGAGAAAGCATCGTACCCTCATTTGTTGAAAGTGTCACCTTATCAACTATACATGAAAAAGTAGTGTACTGGTTCTATTTGAAATTAGTTATATTGACATTATTTCTAATCGATTGTTTGATTTGTTATAATAACACCTACAACCCAACTCGATAAGCGAAGCAATTCACGTTAGATCATTTTTCTAAATCTCCACAAGCCTCGCTCTACACACAGTCACAGGTACCACTACCTCAAGGATTGATACATGCATAAAAAATGAAGAAAGTGTAACGTACCTAATAAGTTTCATCGATCGAACCTAACAAGGTATAGTTGCGAGGATTGATTGACAAAATACTTACCTTAACATGTACAATTAATATAATCTCAATAGATAGAAGAAATAACAAATGCATGTAAATTCAATTGGATAACATAGAAATTTATGCATAGATACGACTAGGGTGTTCATGGTTTGAATAAAAATCGAATTCAAATCAAACCAAATTAAATTGATTAAATAGCCAATTTTTATTTGAGTTTCATTTGGTTTGATTTTATATTTTTAAAAATTGATAATATTTAATTTGGTTGTGATTTTGTTCAAAAAAACCAAAGAAATAACCGAACTGAATCAACAATTATATACATATTTTTATTATAATGGTTTATATATGTAATATTTATTTTTATGAATAATTTTAAATATTTTATATATGTTTTTATCAAAATATACTTTTAATTTATTTATAAAAATAAAAAAGCTCAAAACAAAAAGTCCCCCGAAAGACCAATTCGATTCAAGCCCAAAAACAAGTAAAAATGAAACAAAAAGCAATAACAGTCAATTTTGATTTTTCATTGCTTGATAAAAATCAAACCTCTTCAAGGTTTGAAGGGCCACAACATTGCTAACTATTTTATTTTTCTGTTCCTCCCTTCTATCTTTTGATCTTATTTTCGTGTATAATTAATAATCGAACTATTGAACCAAAAATCAATAACAACCAAACATATAGATATATATTATATTTGATTTAAGTTCTATATAAATCTTGCAAAAGAATTGAAACTAGAGTTCAAGCCAATAAACTATAAATAAAACGTGATTATACAAAAAAACCACCCTCCTCCCCCCTTTTTCCCACTATAAGATAAAATGTAAAATTAGCTATGAAATTTATTAATATCCTCAGCTAATTTATCGCTAAATAACTTCTAGCTAATTAGATTTTCTTATAATTCATCACAAAGTCGTCGTTAAATAGTAATTTTTAAAAATTTACTCCACCTTCACTGGTGGGAGTGGGGTGGGGGGTTAGGCAAACCCCTACCATGTATCGCTAAATGGGATAAGTCTGAAGTTTTTATTGTTTAACTATGAAATTGTGTCCATTGATGTATAAGTATACTCATTGTTGAACTTCTCGAGAACACAACAAACTCTTGTAGATAGCATTTTTCTCTTTAATGAGATTCTATTAAATATTCATTTGACTTAGTCGACCCAATAAATTACAAATATAAATCATCAACAGATGTGGTGCAGTGGATAGAGTTGCTCCTTCCTTAATCAGAGGTCTCGGGTTTGAGTCCTGGGCATGGAAAAATCCTTGGTAGGGAGCGCTTCCACCTAGATGGGCCCCTATATGGCGCGAATCCAAAATAGTCTAGCTTCAATGCGGGTACCACACACCTGATGAAAAAAAAAAATACAAATACAAAGTGACAATACAAAAAACCACCCTCCTCGCGCCTCTTCCCCACTACTAGAAAACATGAAATTAATTATGAAATTTATCAATATCCTCAGCTAGTCCTTCACTAAATAGCTCCTAGCTAATTAGATTTTCTTATAATTTATCACTAATTCAACGAAAAATGAAATTAATCTGAAGTTTTTATTGTTTAACTAGAAAATTTTGTCCATCATTAATTATTTGTTTTCTTGTTCCCCCGCCCCCCTCACCCCCACCCCACCCCACCAAAAGTTAACCCTTGAAAAGTGTTCTCCAGCTATATCTGAACAGGTTCCATTATGATGAGAAATTGAGCACTTCAACCAATACTTTATTTACATGTGGTCCAATATTATCCTTCCACTCTGTATCCTTTGTCCAAATTGGACTATATTCAAAGCTTTAATTTGTTGGGCAATGCACGTGGCATGGGCATTTTCCACTTTTGGTGAAGTCAATAAGAAATGTTTATTTTGGGAAATAGAAGAATAAATTCTGTCTCGTCCTTTTTTTCCTCCTTTGCCTATAAATATTCACAACAATTTTGCCTATTGAGTCATTCTAAGAGCTACATGAAACTTGTGATCCATAATAAATCATTTCCTCCTATTCTACTTGTGGAGAATTTTTTTTGCTCATAATTTGTCTAGAGAGTCATTGCATGAAGAGGTAGGGAGTGGATTGCAGCCAAGGATGACTTGCCGAGATGTTGTAGCCCAATGCAATCACTTATCGGCAGGTCATCTTTGGCTACATTTTATTCTCTCCTATTCATGTAAAGCTCTACAAGACGTATGGATGTATATATGTATAGTCGAGGTGATGAAGATAGTGAGTGCACGTGCACTCAAAATCCAATCAAAAAAGGTATATGTATCGTCGGTCGATTCAATTGAAGGTAGTATATGTTTATATAATCTTGTAGATTTATTTCTCTTCTACTAATCTAAGACACCGTAAGACACATGCATATAGTTTGAGGTGAAGTAATTGGTGCACTCACACCATTTGAAAAAGGTGCTCTCTCCGTTTCAATTTGGCACGATGTTTAAGAAGGAAAAAGTGCTTTTGAATCTTATGGTCCTAATATAAAAATATGTAAAATGTATCAAAATATATTTTAATCTTACAGTCTTAAACATGTTAATTATGTGAAAACTTGGAATTAAAGAATTGCTAAAAAAAGAATGAGACGTTCTTTTTGAAAAGTATTATTATAAAAGAAAGTACGGCAAAATTTTACCCTTCACTTAAAAACTATCCCTATTAATAATTTTGTACAAAAAAGTATAAAAGAAAAGTTGAAAAGAAAAATCATTCTGATAGATGATAATTTTTGCTGCATTGAATCATATTAATGGAAAGGATTGTTTTACCTTCCAACAATTCAAATATACTATTCTAAAAGTGCGAAGACCCTAAATTGAAGGGGTAATTAGTACCAAACTTAATTTACTTGTTCAATTTTTGTAGGTTTAAAGAATATCTAATCGTTGGTCAATATCAACTTATATTTACATACTAAACTGTTTGTGATACTCATAATAATGCAGTTTAAGATATGACTCATATTATAGAAATTACTTTACTTGGGACTCACGTGCAACATACGTATCTAAAACTAGTATATATAATATATCCGTTTGTGTTAGAGAGATGCCGAGTTAATATACATTCATGTAATCATACCTTGTACATTTATCATCTTCTGCTCATGTAAGACTATAAGATATATATTGCATTATTAGTATGTTTTTTGTAATTTTGTTAGATTCCATTTGAGACTTGATCCATTTTTTAGGCAAAACAATTCAAGATATATGACTTTAATTTGGTTAGGATGTCAAAGTAGGGTTTCTCGAATTAGTGAAGAAATATTTGAAAGAGTAGAAAGTATATAGACTTTAGCACACATACTTAGCTAGGGCGTGATGTAATTGAGTGACTGAGTTGTCGGGAGCGGATTCAAGATTTAAACTTGGGCTCAACTTTAACAACTTGTTTGGATGGTCATTACACATCGTTACTCAATATACCATATCATATTGTATTGTACTGTATTGTTTTGATAAATACAACATTTGGATAGACTGTATTGTTCTTTTTCGTTACATATATAATGCTACACGTCAGCTATCTAAAGGATAAACCTAAAGAAAAGAAGGATACGATGAAGAGATATTATAAGAAAAGATAGGAGAAAAGATAAAATAAATTATTATCAAATAATAAGCAAAGGTGAAATAAGGGGAAAAAAAGGTAATACGGCAGTCGAACAAAACCGACCATTACATAAAAGAAAACTTTGTGTCATTACGTAGGGATGAATTAATGATATGATACAATAAAATTGAACTAACAATTAAAATAAATAATATACAATACAATACATGAATAGGTAAAAATCATCCAAACAAATTATAAGGGTTACTAGTAATGAATTCATCATACAATTCACATTAGGGGTTTAAAAATTAATATTCGTTGAGATTTTAGAAATTTTACGTATATGTATGTTTGATCAATTAATATGAAAAATAATGAATTTAGCTGAACCCGTAAAACCTATGCCTCATCAATAATTGTGTATATGGGTGGAGTCCATTTGGATTATGATTGCGAGGAAAAAGAAGTTTGTTTCAACAACTTGACAGATTAATAGTATTATTTCTATATTTAGGTTTCGAGTCTGACATGACATTGTACTAACTTCACAAGAAGTTCAGTTATATACTGATTGATCATATATTATAAAGTTTGGTTGTTACAAAATTTGATTTACGTAGGAGTATCTTTTTCTTATGTCATGGACTATATGTGGAGGATATATAATAATTAAACACGACTTTTCATGTTGTTAATGTTGAAAATAATTTCTCCATCTTCTTAAAATCGCGATTAAATTATGTACACACCACTGGGATAGAGGAAAACATTTTCTAGAGTATATTCAATTTTTCTACGTTTTGTTAGTCAAAAACATCTCTAGGCAAATAACTTCATTAAAAATGAGGAAAATGACTTTACTAGAAAAAAATTGTCATTCCAAGTTTATTGGCTCGTCCCGGTGGGAGAGCTGGAAATTTTGGCAAGGATGTTCAAACTTTAAAGGAGTAATTTTTTTTTTTTTAGCTGAGTAGATGCATAAATTAATTTTTCCCTACTTATAAGTGGGAGCATACATTTGGCTAAGGGTGGGTGCATAATTTTTTTTCAACTCGCAATTCTTTTGAACAAAAATCAAGCAATAAAAAGTAAATAAATATATTTAAAAATCTAGGTGTGTTTGGTATGGAGAAAAATGTTTTACTATTTTCATGTTTGTTGGTCAATATATTTTAGGAAATATTTTTTCTAGAAAATCAAACTTCTTCAAAATGAGAAAAACTACTTTTCTAATGAAAGTAGAAAAAAAAGAGTTCCAAAGTAATTAAATTATATTAACATTTATAATTATAAAAAAATAATCTATCATATAAATCACTATTGACATAGAAAAGTCAACAAAATTAACTTTAGCTAATAGTTAAATTATATATAAAAAAATAATACATATACCAAAATAAATTTAATAAAATAATAATAATAAAAAATTATCATGAAACATTAAAAAAGTTATTGATAATCTCAAAAAGAAATATCAAAAAGAAATAATAGTTGAAAGGAAAAAAAAGTATATTTTTTTCGTTTTTACTGACCGATGTAAAACATAGAAATAAGGAGAACTTTTTGTATCAACCAGACAAACATGAGCGGAAGGATATGTTGGGTATTGTTAGCTTTTCTTTCGAAGTTTACTTTGTTAGCTTTCGCATGACACCTGATTATTTCGGTCCTAATAGGATATATATCTTGAAGGACCAAAGTTCTTAAGGACATGGATTATCACATATCATTCACTTCACAACAACGGAAGGAACAAGGATATATACCTCTCTCTTGCTATTTCAATTGAATTATCTATTTTGTTATTATTGTTACATTATTTCCATTGCATTCACACTATCAAAGGATCAAATCTGATTTGGATTAATTGTGTTACTTGTGATCTCAATCTTACAAATATAATAAATTGACCTTATAATTGAGTTTTGGGTTAGACAGAAGCATTGCTTATGTTAAAGGGATTCAATAAATACACACAAATATGCTATCATCCTATATATTGAGATAATATAATTTTTCAATGAACGAAAATTAGAAGAGACTACAATTAAAAACTCCATGGAATGCCACAAATTGCAATTTTCTTTTACCAAAAGAATAAACATATTTCTTTAGACTATTTATTGGTGTTATTGTGAATTTTAATATTAGAAATTAAAAAATTAAGTGCATGATAATTAGTAGGTATAAAATGGAGAAAATAGTGTTATAATTCTTTGTAACTCATGTAACCATAATGATATGTTCTCATTATCTCCTACTAATTGCCCCACTAATTCTCAAATGATATTCAAATTCTTGACATTTATTTGTGAAAGAAATCCAACACCTATATAAAAGATGTTTTTTTCCTTGTGTTGTAATAAACGGAAAATATGAGAAGTATTATATTTTGATGTTAGTGTAGTGAAAGAGAGAATTGAAACAAAGAAATTATTCTAAGTCTCCAACTTATTAACTATACAAAAGAAAGTAATTTTTTTTATGTCGAAGGAAGGTGTTTGTTTGGTGGAACTTTAGACTCTTCAACTAATCCAAAGTTATTTAAGTTACACGACGTTGTTGGACTATTGTATCCTAGAGGGACAAGTCAAGAGTACTGCTTGATTATTGAAGATAATACCGTAGTGAGCTTGAATCTCCTTAAAGAGAACGAGATATCAACCCCTTAGCTTGAATATTTATTTATTCATTTTTGCCATTTTATTTTCAATGATAATTTAGCATAATTTGTGATATATACACCAACATTATCTAATATTCAAATCTCATTTCGATTTTCAAGTTGAGTTGACCAAAAAGATGCTAACTATGTAGATTTATATTCTTATCTTATCTCTATATCCACATAATCATTTTATATATGAATTTGGTCAACGCAATGCCACCCATACTCTGAGTTATTGATTTAGGAATATGGACTCTGCCTGATACCCTCAATGTATCATTTTAAATTTGAATTAAAATGTGTCAAATTTATTTATTTATTTTTATATTTTATTTTTGTGAGAATTAGATTAGGAAGTTTAATATTTAACATTGAAACTTGCACTTCAGAATATAATTTTGTTTTCAAGATTTGTAGAATTATTGATGTTCACGGTAAAAATTGTGTTTAAAATGGAGGTCAATTTCATGGTCCATTACAATTTTTCTTTTGATTATGATATTGTGTGGCTCTATTCTAGGAGATCGGTGAAACATAAAATATAAGATCAGTAAATAAGATATAAAGAGATTTTTATATGACATTGTCTTATATTTAAATTGTAACAGATTATAGAAGACAATAAATTTTCTCAAATTAGAATTTGAAGTCTCACTCATGGTTTCTTTCTCTACATAGAATCTCCATCTCGTGCAGAACTAGAATATCGTAAGGGGTTCATCTGAATATTTTTCATCAAATAAAGTCAAAATTATTATGTTTTACATATATAATAGATATTGAATTTCTTTAATTTTTTTTATATATTTATCTTTTTATATTTTGAATTCCCTTCATAGAAATTCTCGCTCCGCCATGCCTCTTTAATTCCTCCCATAACTCAACGAAGAAAACTGAATATGGCAGTGTTCAAAACATAAAGATATGATGCCTCATCGATAGCAAAGTTGGTGCAAAGTATTGCCTATATTCACTACTACTTTATCACAATATATAGAAGCAAACTTAGAATAAATATTTATAGTTTTAAAACAATTATTTCCTAAAAACATGTAATTTTAAAGATTGATAAAAGTCAAACGTAATAGGAATTGAACATAAACTAGTGGAGAACAAGATCGATAAAGGATAGACTGAAGTTGACATACTTATCTAGGATATATAAAGAATATAAAGCATAAAACATGTCATTCAACTTGGCTTCAGCTGACATCTCTGTCCTCCAACTTTAAGTGTACATACACAAGTAGACACTTACTTAAACTTGCATAGAATTGAACATATAGACACATGCGTCTTACGTACATCACATCCTACATAACAATTTTGTGTCCTACGTGTATTATGCCACTTAGGACGCATATGTCTACTTGTTCAATTTTATACAAGTTTAAGTGTCTATTTGTGCACACCCAAATATCAGCTAAAGCCAAATTAAAAGGCATATTTATGTATTATACCGAATATAAACAACAACTAACCAATTACTGTGATATTTGTATGTGTAGACTATATATTCTATGTTCTTGTGCAAAGTAAAAAGTCAAGAATAATTCAAACAAAGTCAACTCTTTCAAAATGACCAAGCATAGACTTGAGATCTGCTCGATTCACTATGGTTGAGCTCCAGAGCTGACTTACGAGATTGGAGGCCTAAAACTAAATTTTATAGAGAGACCCTAATATTATTTTTTTTTAAATCGTCATATATATTTTTATTTAAAGTTTATTTTTCTATTTTCTTAAATGCGAAGTCATTAATTACTATTTTATAATGGTTTGTTTTAATAATTTTTTCTACTATTAGATCTCTCAACTTTGTATTTATACTAATTCTATTGACTTGAATCATATATATTTTTAGGGATGTAACAATTTAAAATATAATTTAGGAGTTTTTGATTATCGAGAATTGTGTCACATTTTTTACTAATCTCTTCTAGATTTTCTTCTTGGATGTTATTATCCTCTAGCTCAACTCTATTAGTGACTTGTTCATTTGAAGAGCATAGTCCTCCCATTTTTTTTATTCAATATTTTTATTATTTGTTAAAAATCTATCAAGGATCCTTCTTGGAATTTATTTAATTCTGCAAACTTTCACATTTTCTCTCTTTTTGTAAAATCGAAATCATATTTTCTAGTTGACATATTTAAATTGAATAAATTTTAGTAAAAACTAAAGCAAGAACATGTATATTTATGAAATAAGAATATCAACAATAACAATTTTCAAGAAAAAGTATAAAATAAAGTTGAAATAATAAAATTTGGCTCAAGAATATGATACGTTGATATAACAATATTGAAATAGTGTTGTGTTCCTTCTATATAAAGATAACTTGTTGTATTTCTTGAAATTTTGAAAAAAACACCAAACCACAAATTGTGTTCTTTTGGAACTTGTAAGCAACAATAATCCAATAAGTTTTGTTAGGAGAGAGCTCAATATTGAAAATAAAAATAATTAAAGAGAGAATAGAAAAGATGAATATAAGGTAAACAATAATATATACTTAAATAGTTAGGAGATAAATAAAGAAGTTTCCGCATAATGAAACTATATATTCCCAAAAATTGTTCCATTTTCCTAGGAAACTAGGGTCCCCACATTAAACATGTGTTGTGCACATGCGCTGACACGCACACACACGCATGCATACATGCCCACACACGCATGCATACATGCCCACACACATGCGCGCGTGCGCACACAATAGGCTTAATTTGCTTTTAATTACTTGTTTTAATCTCTAAGAGACAAATTAAAAGTGAAATTAGCATAACATAAATAATAATTTTTTTTGTCATGTTAAATTTTTAAATAATAAATTTTATTGAGTGATTTTATTGCTTCAAAAGCCAAAATTAAGTAATTTTGTTGATACAAAATAAAGTTCAATCACTTTAATAGCTAAAATTTCTAATGTTGAATGACCTTTTGAGATATTGATTCTTCATTTTGTTTTTTAAAATGCAAGCATTCATAGGAGAGACCAAGTGGTTGGTGTACTTGGATTGAAGTTCAGGGGATCACGATCCAAATCCTAATAAAAAAAAATACACTTAATTCTTCTCATATGCTTTGATAGGCATAATTATTTAATATCTGTATTAGTGAAATAATACAAATATCATGTAAAATAGTACATGCATAAGCAATTCGGAGTTGAATATCACTGTTATTGAACATAAAAAGGAATTTTACACCATACAACAACCCAACAAAACCACAACAACAAAATAATTATTAGTCAGTATAATTGTTGCATATGTATGCTATTTATACACTTATTATATATATATATATATATATATATATATATATATATATATAATAAGTGTATACACTAACGATTACAATCTATTACGATTAGGTGAGTGAACTTATTTAAAGTCGATCAATTAAAAATGTCAACCCCCACCCTAAAAAATAAAAAAGTGATGGGCATCCATACGTATCTTGAGTTGCCCCATGTACTTGGATAACATGGTGGCAGAAGGATATGTCTCTCTTACGCTTCTTGATATAAAGAAAAGAGATAATCCACTATAAAGTCAAATAGTTCCATCTCTATTTATTTTTTTGAAGGAAAAAGTTCAAATATATCATCGTATTATTAAATATAACTTATTTATACCATTTCTTATAGTAACACTTAAATAAAACCCATAATAGAGTTGGGTTTTATTTAAATGTGTCCAATTTTAATTAAATATTGAGTCTTTTTAATTAGGTGACATGAACTTCTGATAAGAGGCCACATGACATAAATAATTTTGCCAGGTATATTTTCTGTTAAAAAATAATGATACGAATGAACCCTTTGTAACGGCAGTGGCATAGATATGCTATTTCTAATGGTTGAATGATATATTTGGACATTTTTTAAAAAAAGTAGTATAAATAGATGGAAATATAGAGGTGATAGTGGAGATAATATATTTTGTTAAAGTAGTATAGAACGTTGTCAAGCCATTGCATGAAAAAGGAGGAGAGGGCAATGCAGCCAAGACTCAAATGTTTAGATCAGGTTTACACTGCTTAAGAGAAGCCAATAGAGTTGCGGATCACTTGGCTAAGAACGGCCAAAATGGCTATATATGCTTTTTGCTCCTATTATCAAATTCCTATTGAGGCTAAAGGGCATTATTAGTTAGGTAAAACCAAATGCCATCCATTAGACTCAAATATGACAAGACGAACTTTTTTGTTAGCTAATTCTTTTGTTAATCTATGCGGGGGTTAGTTTGTAAATAATTATCTCCTAACCCTCCTTTTGCGAAGGATTATGGTCAAGCCCAGAGGCGTATCTAGGATTTCAAGATGGGGGGTGCACTATTGTAAGAAGGTGGATCTAAGATGTAAATTTGATCGGATATATCTATACATATATAAGATTCAGATTTCTAACCTCACTTAGAGAGGTGCACCCAATCATCGTCACATAATATGATACTCCGAGTATGGGTTCACACATCTATATTTCAATATTTTTTAAAAAAAATATAACACTATTATATATGATCTCGGGAGGGGAGAATGGGTTCACGTGAACCCGGTGACCCCCCTTAGATGCGCCCCTGGTCAAGCCCTCTTCTTCTACTTATTCTCACAATATACAACACCCCTGCTAATAATAAAATAATAATTAATTGTTATGTACGTATTACATGTGTTTCTTTGCATAGGAGTTTGTTAAAGCTAATAAGTATATTTGGAGCCAAATTGGACTTGCTTTGGAGCTTCGAAGTTAGAGTAGAGCCCAAGAAAAGTGATCAAGATCGAATTCAAGAGTTGTGAGTAGAGAGACATGAAAAAAATT
This sequence comes from Solanum appendiculatum, assembly GCA_018342035.1. Lineage (NCBI taxonomy): Eukaryota > Viridiplantae > Streptophyta > Magnoliopsida > Solanales > Solanaceae > Solanum > Solanum appendiculatum. Next base: position 427,357 of record JAGDQO010000294.1, read on the forward strand.
TGGAGGTTGCAGATTATAGGCCACGCTACTAGGCCAGTTGAAGAAGAATGGACCAAGGCTGCAAAAAATAACTAAGATGATTGATGGAACCTGTTGTTGGATGAACTAGTGATTTTTCTTTATTATAATCAAGTCATTTTTTTATCTCTATTTGTTCAACTACATTTTACTGTAGTTAATTGAAGGACTCTCAATTAACAGTGCCGTGATATTTTGTTTTTCGTGAAAGAGATGATGAAATTAGATTTTAGTTGAACAACGCCGCTTTGAAGCATTAAGAAATTTATGACTAAGATTTAAAACCTTCTAGTTATTCTATTCAACTGTCAAAGGAATTTTTTCTTTTTCTCTAACAGATTGAGCATAGTTAAGAATCTTCTTTTATATGCCAATGCAAAATAGAAGTGAAATGGCTTTTCGTTCCGTTTGAAGAAAGGAAGGATATACATACATGTATGAAATGATATACATATATATATGTGGAGACCATGAGGGAATATTAATTGGTTATTTTTGTTGGAGCACTATTCAATAACTTTAGGACAAGTGTACAAATTTTTTTTTTTTTTTTAAGTATAGGATACTAGTATAAATACTTCTTTTAGCAATGAAGAGAATACTCAGAAAATCCCAATTTTTTGCATCAATTCTTACATAGTTTTAATAACAACTTTAAGTTAATGTACGATAATAACTGGATTCATATTTTATAAATATTTTAGTATTCCATCTGTATTCATTTACGTGATATTTTCGCTAATCAGGATTCAAATATCTTAATTCTGACCTTGAATTTGTATATAAACTCTTTAATTTTTTAAAATTAATTTACATATTTTGAAACAATATAAAGAGTACTATTTATTGCAATAATTAACAATTTAAAATATTTAAAAGAAATATGAAAAAATCGTTGCAAAAGAAGTTTTCATTCGAGTACTCTCAAGATCCAAGCATTATCACATAAATTGTGACGGAAAAAGTACATATATTATATATAGGTTTGGAACAAAAATTACTGAATTTTCATAAATCCACTAAACATACCAGACCCGACCCAACCCGACCCGGGTGATAAAACGACCCTCAGATGCTGGAAAAGGTAATTAACGTATGTCATCTAAATGAGGGCATGAGAATATATTCACTTTGCAAGTATATATAGAGAGAGCTATCTATGACCACTCCATGCAAGATATATATTATTGAAAGAAGCAAAAACAAATGTTTGTTTAGTTTTTTTGTGGAGTAGAGTTTACATGAAGAAATGGGGATTGGAGTATAGCCAGGGATGACTTGCCGAGGATCTCTTTGTAATTTGCCTATAATTAGAGATTTTGTATCGGCAAGTTGTCCCTGGCTATGCTTCGCTCTCTTCTTCTCATGCAAACTTCTTATTCACACTTATTTGTTTATATTATATTAAATTATTTATTGGAAACAAGATTCTAACCTTTATGTACATCAAGAGACAAAATCAAGATTTGAAACTCATACCTTCATCTCTATTAGCTTCTCCCCTAATGTACACATATACATATATAATAAAAAATAATTCAACTTAAGAGAACAAAGCATATCGTAAACTCATTTTTAGCATATTATGCATATATATTTTCATATTACCTGTCTTTTAGAGTTTGTACACCCGTTCAAACATTGAACAAAAATTGAAAAGAAAAGTGAGGCATGAATCACGATCACTTCTTTTCTAAATTCAAACTCTTTTTGAAAAATTTTGACCCTAAATACATGGTTGAGAGGATATTAGTTGATTTTCATTTCAAAATCGCGCAAAAATATAATTGGACGGACATAGGGTGTGTGACTTAGGGTACAAAGGAAAATATTTTCGATGAAAGGTATTTTTTAGAAAAATAAGTGAGTTTCTTACTTATTTTTAAATATTATTCTAAAATTATTTATATATAATATAGACCAATAAAGGAGGTGGCTAAGGTAGGGTGTAGAATGTCACTTGTGGTACTTAGTTGTTTTACCTTTTTTCACTAGAGAAGTCATTTTTCTCATTTTTAAGGAAATTATTTTTTTAGAAAAAATGTTATACAAAAATTTTGAAACACGAAAAAATTGAAAAATATTTTCCAATTTCCCCGCTACCGAACATACCCTTATAGTGTAAGATGAAAACAAAAGAACTTCTTTTAATTTATTGAATGCAGTAGAAATAGCATGGTGTGTTTAATCTTTTGTCCAAGGTTTTTTTTTTTTCTTCTTTTGTATTTTTTTCCTTCTTTTTCTTTGAAAAAATATTACTATGTTTTCAGATGGGAAGTTTAGGGTATAGGAGAAAAGAAGAGATAAATATTTGTTCAAAAGCTGAACTTTGCACGTTTAGGTTAGTCTATTTTTGCTCTTGTTTTATTGTTAAAAGTTTTTATGTAAATACTGAGAAATTGTTCTTGCAAAATCCACTAACACGACAGCTTTATTTCTTATTCCACAATGTTATGTGGGTCATTTGAACTTTATAATAAATAATTTTTTAGCAGGTATAAATTTATATTTTCATATTAAAATATTTAATAAGTTATGTCCGGACATATCTTTAGTTTTTAAAATACTTATGCCTCACTAGGCATAAGTTCGATTGCTAGAGGATAAAAATTAAAGACCAGCTCGTTTGAAGGACAAAAATTAAAGATCATTCTGTTTGAAGAGCAAAACTTGTGATTTTATGATGTTATGCGCTTGCCTTGAATTAGTGTCAAGTGAGCACGTGTTGAACTGAATCTGAACCGTTCAAAATGGATAGAGTTATAAAGAGGGCGGGTCATTGGTACTTTGTCGAAATGGCTAAAAAGAGGGTGAAAACCCGACCCACCTAATTATTATTAATTTTTAATTTGTTCTTTTATAACTTTTTAGTACCTAATATAGTTACTATTATTTTCCTTTATTACGTATATATTTGACTTATCAAATAAAAAAGAAATTATGGATCAACTAATTTGGCTAGATAGCAACCTAAATTTTGATACTAAAATGAATGTATAAAGTAAGAAACCCCCAACAATTTGGGTGTGCTAATTACATCCTATTCTCAAAGTTTTCCAAATTACAATAATTTCGAAATTTTCAAAACTCACGAATACATGACTCCTTCACCCGATATATAGCAAACGATGATGCCTCACCGTGATCACTTAATGAAGATGCATTTCTTGCCTTTAAGGCCTAACAGACGTCTACATTCTTTTTGCTATATGGTAACACTGAAATATATGGTGAAATGATAGATGGTCTAAATATTCACCACCCGATATTTGAATGATATTGTGACACATAGCACAAGCACATGTCTATTTTCTATAATAGCTCATTAAGATTAGCGGCTTTAATTTTTAGATTCACCCATACATCTGTTTAAGTATACATATTATTTTCCATAAGAAAAATTAGCTCTCAGCTATTCAGTTCATTAATCATTCTGAATACACTACACTCTTTTAAGATCATGATAAGTTAGTGCAGATAGTTTTTCATAATGATTAAGTCTTAATTCTGTTAGTTAGGTAGTTAGTCATTCTATTAATTAGCTCTTATTCAAGTAGTTAGTTACGTGTGTATAAATAGAAGCTTTCAGCTCAATAATAATCAGTTTGCAATTTCACAAATTCAGTTTTTCTCCTTCTTCTCCATTCTCTACCAGATCTGTTTGCAAGCTCAGAGCTCCCTATCATGGAGTTCTTAGTCATCTGAATCACAATTTCTACATGGTATCAAAGCTAGGGTTCTTCATTCCGCACTGATTCAATTCGCAATTCGTCAAATTCAATTTTGTCATTCTCAATCACACTTCGCGATCTCGTATTCTGTAATCTCACTCGCAATTCGCGAACTCATACAGATCTCATTCACTTTCTCCTTTTTCTTCTCCAATGGCACCTACTGAAGATCAATTACCTGCTGTAACTCAGGATTGAAGCAATGCTATGTACATGCATCCATCAGAAAGTGTTGGATATTCAATTACTCCAGTTATTTTCGATGGAACTGGGTACTGATCATGGAGACGTGGTATCCTTCGTGCACTTTCTGTGTAAAACGAAACGGGCTTCATCAATGGTAAAGTCCCAAAACCACCTCTTACCTCACCTACGTTTGCTCAGTGGGAACGATGCGACGACATGGTGACCTCTTGGCTCTTAAACTCTTTGTCCAAGGACTTAGCTGATAGCCTGCAATATGTGAACAATGCTAAGGAATTATGGGATGAACTTGAGGATAGGTATGACCAGGCCAATGGTGCGAAACTGTATCATATCCAACAGGAAATCAACAATCTATCTCAAGGAAACCTTGATATCACAGGGTACTACACTCACATCAAACGACTTTGGAAAGAACTCAACACATTGGATGCAGCCACACAATGTACATGTTCGTGTACCTGTGGAGGGAAGACTAAGCTACACAAGGCAGAATAGGATCGACACCTTATTCAATTCCCAATGGTCTTGAATGAGGTCTACACAATTATCAGGGGCAGTGTTTTAATGACGAATCCTCTTCCCACCATAGCTCAGGCCTTTTCCATCTTGATTCAAGAGGAAAAACAGCGTGAAGTCAAGCCTCCTAATCTTATTCACTTGGATTCCACTTCATTAGCGATGATAGCAGGAAGTAGCTCCAATTTCAAGCCCTCCAATGCAGGTAACAATAACAATACCTTGAAAACAAATTATGCTCCACAGAGAGGAGAGGGCAAGAGTGTGTACAATCCCAATGTCACCAATAGCTCACCTTCTGGTTACTTCACAGGATCCTCTAGTCACTCAGGTAACACAACAAGACATTCATTCAAAACATATCCTCCAAATCACACAAAGGCACACTTGTTTTGTGACTACTGTAAGAAGTCAGGCCACACTGAAGAAAAATGCTATAGGTTACATGGCTTCCTTATGGATTTTAAGTTTACCAAGGGCAAGCGTTCAGGTGGATCAACAACAAATGTACTTGGAGACACTAGAGGTTTGCTGGGTGAGAATTATGAGAGTGGGCGTTTGCAAGGATCAGACCACACTTTGACTCACAGTCTCACACATGACCAATACAATCAACTACTCAACCTACTGGGGAGCATTCGAGTTCATGGAGGAGGCACAAGTGATGGTCATAGGGAATTTTCAGACAACCTTATCGATGCACATGGAGCTGTGAACCTTGCAGGTATCTTAGCTTGCCATTCCTCTATTACTGAGATTGGTAACTTTTCATGTAAATGTGTTGCTTTGTCTGGTGATTCATGGATAATAGATTCAGGAGCCACCAATCACATGACCTATAACAAAGCCTTACTCACCAAAATCAAAACCCTAGCTTATCCCTTTTTAGTTACTTTACCAAATGGATATAGAGTCAAGGTGACTGAAATTGGCGATGCTTACTTAAGTCCAACATTAACCTTGTACAAAGTAGTAATTGTGCCTAGTTTCAAGTTCAACTTAATTTCAGTCCATTGTTTGACTTCTCAACTTAAAGGGTTTGTTAGTTTCAGTTCCTCATGTCTTATGCAGGGCCCTTCACTAAAGAGCCCTCTGGAGATTGGTAAGGCAAGAAATGGTCTGTACTTCACATGCCTACGATGTCTTACATCCAGCACCAACACTCCATCTGGTCCTGCATTTTCTCTTCCAGTTTCTTCTAATTCTACTTTACCTTCTGTATTGAATAACCAAACTCATTCATCTTGTACTTCATCGGTAAGATCCATTCATGAAAGTAATAAAAGGGTTGGTTGTAGTTATCTAAATTTTGTTGACAGCTCATGTTTTGTTAATTCTCCTATATCATGCATATCTCATGGGAGTGTGGACCACTTATGGCATACAAGGTTAGGTCATGTACCTTTTGGAAAGATGAAAGGAATTTCCACAATACCTTTTTTTTGCCCCAAAGCAACCTTTTACCTGCACTGTCTGCCCTATGGCAAGGCAGGCAAGACTTCCTTTTCCTTCCAAAACAACACCACAATCTATCAACACATTTGATCTACTTCACATTGACTTGCGGGGACCATACCACACACCAACACATGAAAGTCAGAGATATTTCCTCACCATGGTTGATGATTTCAGTAGGTCAACATGGACTCAATTACTTAATTGCAAAAGCAATGCACTTTCATGCTATGAAAGCCTTGATATGCCTAATAGAAACTCAATTCAATACAACATTCCAGCCCATTAGGACTGATAATGGACTAGAATTCATCAATAAAGAGACATCTGATTTTCTCTAAAGTAAAGGGATTATCCATCAGAGAACTTGCCCCTATACACCCCAACATAATGGTGTAGTGGAGAGAAAGCATAAGTATTTGCTTGAGACTGCCAGGGTCCTGTTGTACCATTCTAAACTTCCCAAACAGTACTGTGGAATGTATCCTAACTGCAACTTATCTTATCAACAGGCTCCCTTCCATAGCCTTGAAAAATAAAACGCCTTTTGAAATATTGTACCATAAACAACCAACTTACTCACACCTTAGGTCCTTTGGGTGTCTATGTTTTCCAACCACATTAAAGGGACGAAAGCATAAGTTTGAACCTAGGTCCACACCTCATATATTTGTTGGTTATCCTTTCAACACAAAGGGTTACAAGGTCCTAGACTTGGAAACCAGAAGAGTACACACTTCCAGATATGTTGTGTTTTATGAGAATGTTTTTCCTTTTGTTACTATTTTTCCTGATTCTAGCTTTACTTCTGCATTCAAAAAGCTAACTAATTCTGAAATGTTGAATTCTTCAATCAATACTTCTAATGCTTACATGATGGATAGTAGTACTACCAATGAAGTCACCTGTCTAAATGATCCTGTTACTCCACATTCTATGATGGATACAAACACCACCAACCATGATGCACAAACAAGACCTCTCACAACCTCACCTAACCATAATGAATCAATCCCAATAATGACTAACACTGAACCAGCACTTAGGAGATCAACTAGAACACACGCTATTCCATGCTACCTAAGAGAATACTCCTACACATTACCATCTTCACATAGTTTTTCTACTTCAAATCATTTTTCTTCCAACACTGACTCTGGCACCCACCATGTTTCTTTAACCTCCTTTTGTTCTGATAGTCAGCAGCTAATAAAGCACATTTCTCATGATATTGAACCATCCTCTTATGAGGAGGCATCCTTGGATCCTGCATGGTAAACAACCATGACTTTGGAATTTGAGGCTTTGTATGCTAACAATATTTGGGATCTAGTATCTTTGCCTGTAGGAAAGAAAGCAATAGGTTGCAGGTGGGTGTATAAGATCAAGCATAAAGCTGATGGATCAGTGGAAAGATTTAAAGCCAGACTTGTTGTCAAAGGCTATACACAATAATCTGAAATTGATTACAATGAAACCTTCTCACCTGTGGTAAAAATGACTGATGTCAGAACACTGATTGGATTGGCTGTTAAGAAAGGATGGGTTTTGTATCAACTGGATGTCAATAATGTTTTCCTCCATGGTGATCTCCATGAGGAAGTATACATGACACTTCCACAGGGCCTGCTTGTTGATGACAAAAGAATGGTATGCAAATTGAAAAAGTCCCTCTATGGACTGAAGCAGGCAAGCAGACAGTGGCATGAAAAACTGGCTGCAACTCTTTGTTCAAGGGGATATTCACATTCTACTAGTGATTACTCTCTCTTCCATAGAAAGGTAGGCATGTCTACAGTTTTTGTAGAAATATATGTAGATGATATCATCTTGACAGGAACAGACTTAGCAGAGATTGAGTCCTTGAAAGCACATTTACATGCTCAATTCAAGATTAAGGACCTGGGAAAGCTTCACTATTTTCTAGGCCTAGAAATTTTGTACAAAGATGATGGTGTGTTAATTTCTCAGAAGAAGTTTGTTGCAGATTTGATTAAAGAATTTGACTGTTCAGATTGCAATACAGCAGCATCACCACTTGATCCATCTGTATAGCTAAGCTCTAATGAAGGATCACTTCTTTCTGATCCAACTTACTACAGAAAATTGATGGGGAAGTAAAATTTCCTCACAAATACAAAGCTGGACATTACATATAGTGTCCGGCATCTTAGCCAAATTTTACATGCACCAAGGGAACCACATCTCAAGGCAGCATTCCATGTGTTGAGGTATTTGAAGAATGATATAGCCCAAGGCATTTTTATGACTAAACACGCAGATTGCACAGTCACTGCCTACTGTGACTCAGACTGGGCAGCATGTTCTAGAAAGTCTGTGAGTGGATACATAGTGTTCTTGGGAGATAGTCCTATTGGTTGGAAATCAAAGAAGCAAACAACAATGTCCTTGTCTTAAGAGAACCAGAGTATAGAGCAGTGAGAAAAGTGGTTGGGGAACTAGTTTGGCTAGAGAGATTGTTGGATGAATTGAGCCTTGCAGCCTACTGTATCAGTTTTTTGTGATAGTCAGGCAGCAATTCATATTGCAAAAAATTCAGTGTTCCATGACCGTACCAAACACATAGAAGTTGACTGTCATTTTGTTCGAACTAAACTACAGGAAGGTCTCATTGTTCTTCATCATGTTCCTACTACAAAGCAATTGGCAGATATCCTTACCAAGGCTTTGAGTGGACCTAGTCACTCTAACATTTTGCGCAAGTTGTGACTACCTCCCCACCAACTTGAGGGTGGGGGATGTTAAGATCATGATAAGTTAGTGCAGATAGTTTTTCATAATGATTAAGTCTTAATTCTCTTAATTCTGTTAGTTAGGTAGTTAGTCATTCTGTTAATTAGCTCTTATTCAAGTAGTTAGTTACATGTGTATAAATAGAAGCTTTCAACTCAATGATAATCAGTTTGTAATTTCACAAATTCAGTTTTTCTCCTTCTTCTCCATTCTCTGCCAAATCTGTTTGCAAGCTCAGAGCTCCCTACATGGAGTTCTTAGTCATCTGAATCACAATTTCTACATACTCAAGCCTCCAAGGCCTAATTCCAAGAATACAATAGATAATTTAATTATTTTCTTGCTTTCTATTCATTATCTACTATTGTTGTGATTATTACATTATTACTTTATACATAAGGTAAATCTAATACACATGCCCTTAAATCATTGAATAAATCCAATTGTACAGTTTTTCGGATAAACAATAGGTTTTTCCATTCATATATATATATATATATATATATATATAGCTTCTTAAAAAAACTATCTCCCCTCCCCACCCCCCCTCTTCTATTTTCCCCACTTTATTCAAATTAATTCAAACATTCCTTCCATCAATAACCATTCTTTTATCCATCACTAATTGGGACCCTCCATACACAGTCAGAAGAACAAGTTGCAGTAATCCATAATTGGAGGTACTTGGACGACAATAATTGTGTATCAAATAACTTTATGAGCCCATAATTGGAGGATTTGGATGCATACAGTAAGCGTTTTCCTTTTTGGGCATGTTACCTTGGATGCACTTTCTTACTATTAGCTACAAAACATTCCATACTATTCTTAATTAAGTGTATCAACATTGCTAGTGGAAGTATTAAATTTTAAAATATTGACATTTCAATAGGAGTATAGTTTCAAATGCATAGAGTAAGAGGGTGTTTGGATTGGCTTAAAAGTTGATCAAACCTATTAGTTTTTGACTTCTAAATGTGTTTGACAAATATAAAAAATAACTTAAAATAAGTCAAAAATGACTTAAAATAAGTTAGGAAGTGTTTGGCAAGGTCAAAATGACTTAAAATAAGTTTAAAATGACTTAAAATAATTCAAAAATCAAAAGTAGGTCTCCCCCTACTTTTTATTTTCTGACTTAAAAGTCATTTCAGTTTGATTTTTTTATTTTTGACTTAAAAGCTACTTTTTTTAAGCCAATCCAAACGGGCTCTTAGTACTCCCTCCGTCCCTCTTTAATTGTCATAGTTTCCTTTTTGAGAATCAAATGATATGAACTTTGACTAACATTTTAATTAAGGTGTATTTCTTTATCATATTGATATGAAAAAAATTGCAACTTATAGTACTTTTCATATAGTTTTTAAATATCTAAATTTTTTTATAAAAAATATTGAATTAATGTAATATAATTTAGCTTTGAAAGTAAGTCAAATTGAATCTCCAAACGCGCAACATGACAACTAAAAAGGGACGGAGGGAGTAATTTTTTCAATGTTTATGCACAAGATTCTTTTTGAGTTTCCTACCCAAAATTCATTATTAATTTTGTGGCCAAGATAATCTAGATTTGCGTTGAAAAGTTACACTTTGAGGTAAAGAACTTTTTATCAAAGATGATTCCATTCATAAGGCTCGAACGTGAGACTCATGATAAAGAATAGAGTGATACTTATCGTGCTACCACAAATTTCGATAGTATCTTATGTACAAGATTCATTGTTTATAAACAATTTTTTTTTAAAAAAAACAAATAAAAGTTGAACAGAAAATGTATCTTACATTTTTTTTTTATAATAGTGGTGTTCGAGAGTAAATCGGAAATTCGGACATATGCTGACTACTACAAAATGTATTTGCTACCTTCCAAATTCCAATAAACACAAGTATCAAAAAACTTTTCCATTGAGACGTAGGTCGATGGAAAGAAACTAGCTAGTAATATTTTTTATTTCTATTGAAATTTAAATCATGATAAAATATGATTGACCCACTTCATTGACAAGATGAAGCCCCTAATTTTAGTGATGTTAAATGGACCTACTAGCCTTGTCAAAAACGTACAAGGGTGGGACACATATATAGCAATCACTTAATTTCCTAGCCTATATATACTCACCTTGCCAACATCAATTTGATAGACAAGTCTAAAATGTTTGGTCTATAAGGTTTGCATGAAGATGTAGAGAGTGAAGTTGCAGCCAAGGATGACTTGCCGGACCAAAAGTTGCGAGCATTTATTTCTAGTTCCGGCAAGTTGTTTTTGGCTACAAGTTTGCTCTCTTCTTCTCATGTCATCCTCGTTAGATCTATTTTTTCCTACTTCTCCACAAGAATATTCAATTTTTGAGGATGTGTTTAGTACCATCAAAAATATTTTTTCAAAATAATTTGTGTTTTTTTTTTTTTAAAAAAAAGAGATCTTTTGTACTCTTATAATTTGAATAAAAGAAAATGAGCTTTTCTTTAAAAAAAGTAAAACATAAGATCTCTACATCTCATGTAAACTAAAAGAAAATTGATAAGGGGCTAGAAAACTATTTATCCTTTTTTTTTTTTGTGTGTGTGTTTGATAGTTAAGCATAAAATTAACTAAATGATATTTATGTATAATTTAGATAAACATTATACAGTTGAAGGTAGAGGTAGGAGTATGAGAGTAGTGGGCATGGGACTAGGGCCTAGGGGTGAGATGTGTAAGGGCAGAAGAAAAATTACATTGTTTATATATAGGTAAAATTATTTTTATGTATATACAGTATATATTGATTATACCTATCTTTTATTCATATATAAACAATGTAATTTTTTCGTCATATTTATAAATATTATAAATATTCTATATGAGTAAACAAGAATTGTTATTCATTTTATATATATATATGAAAATTAATTATATATAGAAAATATAACACACATTCTCATTTATTTATGCCTCCCACGTGCAGGCTAATATTTTTTTTTCATGAATTAAACACAAATAATTATTTTTTTAATAATAAATAACAGTGAGACTTGATCTCGAAACTTCTATCTACTTATAACATGTTATGTTTGAAGATTTTTTTGTTATTAGAAATAGCACCTTTTTATATTTATTTTATTATATCTTCTATAAGAAAGAATGACAGACGGAAAAAATATAATTTGTTGTCGCATAATGAGAAAAACAAGTAGTGTTATGTATTCAACTTTAGACATAACTTTGCGGCGCATAATTATGGCGTCATGTTTTCTACTTTTGGTGAATTAATGAATTACGAAAAATCACATCCTATAAATCCTCCATTTAAAAAAAAGAATGATTTGACTTAACACAAAATTTAAGAAATTAAAGAATTTTTTTTTTTTAATTTTGTGATCTTAAATTAAAGTTATATTAAATATATCAGAATATCATTTAATTTTTTATTTTAAACATATCACATGAAAAGCTACAGTTAAAATATTATTAAAAAAAAATATTCTTCTTTAAATAGACTAAAAAAAAATATAGATAATTGTTTTTTAAACGAAGAGGAAGATAGTGTCATGTTTGCCTTTATCGAAAAATAAAAAGGCTAGTGTAATAAAGGTTTCCACTTGTTGGACGCAAGTTGATGTTTGTATTTTTGTTCTACTTCTAGTGACCCATCATTGATGTACGAGTTATTTCTTTATTCTCTCTCGTTGTTAAAACTAAAACATGTACTCCCTTCACCTCAATTACATATATAGTTGAAGGGAAAAAGGTTCTCACTTTTTACTCTCTCTCTCTCTCCTCTTCTGTTTTTACTCAATGTAATTTTATAAGTGAGATCTGAATAGGATAATGTGTCTGTAGACCTTATTCCTACAAGGAAGAGAAGTTCCAATAGACCCTTGACTTATAAAAAAATTACAAAACAGTTTGAAAGGAAACAACGAGAGTGAAGAAGCTAAAGACAAAATAGTAAAGCAAGCATGCATAACAACACATACTAAAAACAGTCACTGCCACAAAAATATAATAAGAAGATGGAATAAGAAGAAATTCACGGAGTAATACTATGGCTACTAATATGAAAGACTAACATAGACAATCCTCAATTACCTAACTAACTCTTTATCCTAATTTGTGTCCTCTATAAACTTTTATCTAAAGTCATATCCTTGGTAAGTTGGAGTAACATTATGTCTTGTTTAATCACATCTCCCCAATAATTCTTTGACGTACCTCTACCTCTCCTCTAACCATCCATAGCCAACCTCTCACACCTTAATATTGGTGCACTCGTGCATCTCCTCTTTACATGTATGAATCATCTAAGTCTCGCTTCCCGCATCTTATCATCCATCAGGCCACTCCTACCTTGTCCAAGATATCCTTATTTATATCTTTTGTCTTTTAGTGTGCTGACACATCCGCCTCAACATCCTTATTTCCGCAACTTTTAGTTTCTGAACGCGAGAGTTTTTGACTGACCAACATTTAGTTCCATACAACATACTTTGTCTAACGACCACTCAGTAGAGCTTGCCTTTAAGTTTTAATAGCATCATCTTACCACATAAGACTCTAGATGCGAGCTTCAATTTCATCTGCACCAATACATTATGTAATATCCTCATTAATTTCCCCATTACTCAATCTGGATATAGAACCGAGATACTTAAAGCTTCCTTTCTTATAGATAACGTATTAATCAAGCCTCACCTCCACAATATCCTCATATAGGGGCGAACCTACCCTTACCCAAGGGGTGTTAAGTGACACCCCTTCACCGGAAAATTACATTGTATATAGAGGTCAAATTTTGGTTTAATAAATATATAGACAAGTATTGACACTACTTAATATAAGTGAAAGGTTTAGTCTAGTGGTTAAGATGCTGGAAAAATTCTTTGAGGTCGTGTGTTCTAGTCCTACTTGCCTCATAATTATAGATTTGTCGTCAAACCTCAAGCTTAGATTTTACTCCACTGTGAGTCTGAGCGATAAACTATGTCATCAACAAATAACATACATCATGAAACCTCGCTATGGATATGCTGAGTTAATTCATCCATTATCAAGAAAAATCAAAATAGGCTAAAAGTTGATTCTTGGTGTAACACTATAACAATTTTAAAATGCTTTAAGTCTCTACTCGAATCTTGGATGCATCGTAGATGTCCTTAATCACTCTTGTGAACACTATATGAACACCTTTAGCCTTTTGGCACCTCCATAGAATTTCCATCGGAACCTTATCATGAACTTTTTCTAGGTCGATGAGCACCATATAAAGATGCATCTTCCTTTACGTATACAACTCAACCAGACTCCAAATCAGATGAATGATTTATGTACGTAGTTGAATGCCTTGACATAAATTCAATCTGGTTCTCAAAAATAGACATGTCCCTCCTCACCCTTAGCTCCACCATCCTCTCTCACACCTTCATAGTGTGGCTTAGCAGTTTGATATCTCTGTAGTTGTTGTAACTCTAAATGTCACCCTTCACTAAAAAGAAATTGAAATTATCTATGAGCTTTATCGCTAATCCATCGCTAATTTTCTCATAGCTAACAAAAATATGTTGATAATTCATTGCTAAATAGGATAATTAGAGATGAATTTTATTATTTAGCTATATATATTTTTTCATTACAAAATCCATTTTTTAGGGGTTCTTGTTCTAATAAAATAGGATCATCGTACTCCACTTTCATTCATCTAGTATGACTGTAATCCTAAGAATGACAAGTAAACAACTTAGTCAACTATTTGTCTTTTTGCATTCTTCAAAAATTTCATCAAAATCTTATCTGGCCCAGTCATGTGTATCCTACGAATAACACCCTTATCTCTTCAATATGTACATACTTGCAATACCCAAAATTGTAATGCCTCTTGAAATATAATATTTCAAATCTCTTTAACACAATGTCCTTGTTTTCTTCTTGGTTCGAGATCTTATGAAAGTATGATTGTGACCTCCATCTAATAAGTGTGTCCTCCACAAACACTTTATCATATGTCCTCATTCTTAATGCACTTCACGTGAATGCCTGTATTAAGTACACCCAATTGATCGTCGTTAATCATTATCATTAGAACTCTAATCTATTAGTGTAAGATAATGGCTAGAATTGGAGGATATCTCTTATTTCAACCAAAAAAAAAAAGTTTTCATGGCTATTTTTTATTTGAGAATTTTACATATCTTTACTTTTAAAGGATCCTTAATTACTAGGCATGGGTGGAGCTTGAGTACCGTAATAAGTTATTCGAATCCCCTTCGTAAAACATTACACTATACATATTACAAGAATAAATTTGTGTGTGTATATATATAAATCTACTTGATTTCTTCATATATTTATTATTTTATATTTTAAATTTTCTTTTAAAAATTCTGGCTCTAATTACTAGGAAGAGAATTATTGAATAATATAATACAGGAAGGTGAAAAGGCAAAGGAAAGGTAAAATGAGTACTTCACTATAGAGTTGACAAGGTAGGACAGGATTTAGAAAGTTTCAAATCCAACATGCAGACAATCCATGATCTCCTGTCTCTCGCAATGGGCCAGATGGACCACCTCATATATTCGTTTTCCACTTATAAAGGAATACATTAAATTCATATTTTATATAATAAAATATAAGGAAGATTTAAAAAAATTACTTAATTACACATCTTATTATTGAATACAATGATGCTAAGAAGCTGCCTTTAGAAGTTAGTTACAAAATGTACAGTCGTGTCAAGTTGTTAGTTAGTGAGTTAGTTACAAGTTAACTATGGTTAAGTTATGACTAACTAGGGTAGTTAGTTAGTAACCGAATTTGGGATCACATTATTGTTGGGTTCATTGTATATTGTGTGAATGGATAATGGTACATAGAATAAAGATTGGTGCATTAAAAATGTGAAAGTGCTGCAATTATGAATGAAGTTATTTCATTCATGAATACTCATGTCAAATAAATGCAACCTTTCGTATTTCCATGCAACCTCTCATATTTCTAGGCCACCTTTTCACATTTCATAAATGAATCATTGTGGGCTATAAATATCTGAATTTTTCTCAGATATTGGGCAAAAATTTTAAACATAAGTTAGAAGACTACATAGTAAGAAAAAGTTTCTGTTTTTCAAAACTTCAAGTGTGATTACAAGCCATTGAGTGGTTCGCTGGGCAATAATTTGAGTTACCGCTATTTGTTTGTCGTGAGTCATTTTATCCTAGGAGGATATATTCCATAACCTCGGGTACTTGAGGGGAATAATTTCCTTAAGGAAACTCTGTGAATTCAGAGGACTTGACTCTTCTTCCTCTTCATCTTGTTGATTATATGAATTTTTGCTGTCAGAATTTTGTTAACATTGGATATTTCATTATTTGTATGAAATTAGTTTGAAGTCATTTTGCACTGCGAAAAGTAACAATCTTAAGGAAATTATCTATCTTATTGTGTAACTGTCTATTGGAACCTTACTTTTTTAAAACTTTATAATTGATTTCTGGAGATTAAAACCTTTGTGGTTTTATGCTCTGTTTGAACTTGATACTGACTTGGAGAACCTAAAAAGTTCGTCAGAAAATCAAAGTTCATTCGGTTAACAATTGAGAATTATAAACCTCATCGTTAAACTAGAAAAAGATCGAAAATAAAGATCAAGTCTTTATTTGAAGATACTAAGTGTGCTTGTCTCTTTCTGACAGCAAGATGACTAATGAAATTGAAGTCATGGATGATACGACATCGAAAATTGCTACAATGAATATTGCTTCGTCAAGTCGTACGAGTGTTGCACCTGCTATAGCATCGACTGAAAAACTTGGAAAATTCACTGGCATGGATTTCAAGAGGTGGCAGCAAAAGATGCTATTTTATTTAACCACTTTGAGTCTACACAGATTCATCAAAGAAAGTGTTCCTGAGTTAACGGATTCAACTCCGGAAGGTGAACGCGTTATGGTTATTGAAGCTTGGAAGCATTCTAATTTCTTATGCAAGAATTATATTCTGAATGGGCTTCATGATGAACTTGTACAATGTGTACAGCAACATGAAAACTTCCAAAGACCTCTGGGATGCTTTAGAAAAGAAGTATAAGACAGAGGATGCCGGATTGAAGAAATTCATCGTGGCAAAGTTTCTGGACTTCAAGATGGTAGATAGCAAATATGTTGTTACTCAAGTTCAAGAATTGCAAGTGATTATCAATGATCTCCTTGCGGAAGGTCTAGTGATTAATGAGGCTTTCCAAGTAGCTGCTATGATTGAGAAGTTACCTCCTTTGTGGAAGGACTTCAAAAATTACTTAAAGCATAAGAGAAATGAGATGTCCCTTGAAGATCTCATTGTAAGATTGAGAATTGAAGAGGACAATAAGGCTGCAGAGAAGAGGTCTCGTGGAAATTCAACAATATTAGGAGCCAATATTGTTGAAGATGGAAGGTCTAAGAAGAGAAAGATAAACTCTGTACCGCAAAGCAGTCAACCCAAGAAGAAATTCAAAGGTAATTGCTTTAATTGTGGCAAAAATGGTCACAGGGCTGCAGATTGTAAGGCTCCCAAGAAAGCAAAGAAGAAAGATCAAGCAAATGTTGCTTAATTCGAGGATGACGATCTATGTGTTATGCTTTCTGAATGCAATCTTGTTGGCAACCCAAGAGAGTGGTGGATAGATTCTGGTGCCACCCGCCATATATGCGCCAACAAAGAACTTTTTGCATCATATGAGCCTACTCAAGGTGATGACAAGGTTTACATGGCAAACTTGGCAATTTCAAAGGTTGAAGGAACGGACAAAGTCCTCTTGAAGATGACATCTGGCAAGGTGGTGCCTTTTAAAAATGTGCTACATGTTCCAGAAGTAAGAAAGAACTTGATTTCTGCTTTACTTCTTACTAAAAATGGATTCAAATGTGTATTTGTTTCTAACAAAATTGTACTTAGTAAAAATGAAGTGTATATAGGAAAGGGCTACCTCTGCGAGGGCATGTTTAAGCTCAATGTAATGGCTATTGCTAATAATAAAAGTTCTTGTTCTACTTACTTGCTTGAGTCAAGTGCTTTATGGCATGATAGGAAAAGGCTACCTCTGCGAGGGCATGTTTAAGCTCAATGTAATGGCTATTGCTAATAATAAAAGTTCTTGTTCTACTTACTTGCTTGAGTCAAGTGCTTTATGGCATGAACGTTTGGGGCATGTCAATTACAAGACCTTGCGAAAACTGATTAGTTTGAAAGTGTTGCCTAATTTTGAGTGCAATAAAACAGAATGTCAAATATGTGTGGAAGCTAAGTTTACTAAGCATCCTTATAAATATGTTGAAGGAATTCCAATCCTTTAAACTTGATTCACACAGACACTTGTGATATGAAGTCAACACCAACGCGTGGTGGAAAAAAGTATTTCATAACTTTTATTGATGATTGCACTAGATATTGTTATGTTTATTTGCTATCAAATAAGGATAAAGCAATTGAAGCATTTAGACAATACAAAACTGAAGTTGAAAATCATTTGGATAAAAGGATAAAAATGATAAGAAGTGATAGGGGGTGGAGAATATGAATCTCCATTTGTGGAAAGATGTTTGGAAAATGGAATTATCCATCAAACGACTGCCCCTTATTCACCCCAATCTAATGGGATTGCAGAAAGAAAAAATCGAACTTTGAAGGAAATAATGAATGCCTTACTTATAAGTTCAGGTTTACCACAAAACTTGTGGGGGGAAGCTATCCTTACAGCAAATCGAATACTCAATAGAGTGACCCATAGCAAGACACAATCTATTCCTTATGAAAAGTGGAAAGGAAAGAAACCCAACTTGAAATATTTCAAAATGTGGGGGTGTCTAGCAAAAGTTCAAGTTCCTATGCCCAAAAGGTTGAAAATAGGACCAAAGACTGTGGACTGTGTGTTTATTGGATATGCTATAAATAGTAAAGCATATCGATTTTTGGTTCATAAATCTGAACATCTAGATATTCACGACAATACGGTAATTGATGCAGATAATGCTGAATTCTTTGAACACATTTACCCGTATAAAGTTAGATATGAAGAGATTAATGGGGGGTCTAAACGACCTGAAGATGAGCCAAAGAAAAATATACAAAATGAAGAAAATCCAAGGCGTAGTAAGTGTCAAAGGACTGCTACTTCCTTCGGATCAGATTTTGTAACATTTCTCATTGATAATGAGCCTCAAACCTTCTAAGAAGCAATGTCCTCTACGGATTCATCGTTTTGGAAAGAAGCTGTCAATAGTGAGATTGAATCAATCTTGAATAACCATACTTGGGAGTTGGTTGATCTTCCTCCGGGAAATAAGCCTTTAGGATCAAAATGGATCTTTAAAAGAAAAATCAAGAGTGATGGTACTATTGACATGTACAAGGCAAGACTTGTAGTCAAAGGCTTCAAACAAAAGGAAGGCCTAGATTACTTTGATACATACTTACCTGTGACAAGGATTACATCTATTCGGATATTGGTTGCGGTAGCAGCATTATATAATCTTGAAATTCATCAAATGGATGTAAAAATAGCTTTCTTAAATGGAGAGTTAGAGGAAGAAATTTACATGGAACACCTCGAGGGTTTTGTGGTTCGTGGTAAAGAAAGGAAAGTGTGCAGACTTGTGAAGTCACTTTATGGACTAAAACAAGCACCCAAACAGTGGCATGCAAAGTTTGACCAAATAATGTTGACAAATGGATTTAAGATTAATGAGTGTGACAAATGTGTTTACATTAAGGACACTCCAAATCATAAGGTCATTGTTTGTTTGTATGTGGATGATATGTTGATCATCAGTAAGGACTTAGCTGACATAAATGCTACTAAGCAAATGCTTGCTAGTAGATTTAAAATGAAAGACCTTGGAGTGGCTGATGTTATATTGGGAATAAAAATTCTTCGAACTCCACAAGGTTTGGCTTTGTCGCAGTCTCACTATATTGAAAAGATACTTAACAAGTTCAAGTATTTGGATGTCAATATTGCCAAGACTCCAATGGATGTGAGCTTTGCAATTCGAAAGAATAAAGGTGAAAGTGACTCATAATTGGACTATGCGAGAGTGTTGGGAAGTTTGATGTATATCATGAACTGTAAACGACCAGATATGGCATGTGCTATAAGTAAGTTGAGTCGGTACACGAGCAATCCCAATCAAACTCACTTGATGGCAATGAAGAGAGTTTTAGGGTATTTGAAACATACTCAAAACTATGCTTTACACTATGAAAAATATCCGGCAGTAATTGAAGGATATAGTGATGCAAATTGGATTACCGGATCAGATGAAGTAAAATCCACAAGTGGATATGTATTTACTCTTGGTGATGGAGCGGTCTCTTGTAAATCACCAAACAGACATGTATTGCTCGCTCCACCATGGAATCTGAATTTATCGCTTTAGATAAAGCCGGTGAAGAAGCTGAATGGCTCCGGAATTTCTTGGAAGACATTCCTTACTGGCCCAAACCGCTGGCACCTGTATACATACATTGTGATAGTCAGGCTACAATAGGTAGGGCAGGGAGCATGATGTATAACGGTAAATCTCGTCACATAAGACGGAGACATAATACCGTCAGAGAACTACTCTCTAGTGGAATTATCACAATTGACTATGTAAGGTCAAAAGATAATGTGTCAGATCCACTTACAAAAGGCCTAACTAGAGAGGGAGTTGAAAGGTCATCTAAGAGGATGGGTTTAAGGCCTAGGACAAGTCAAGAATGATGGTAACTCTACCTAGCAGACTGGAGATCTCAAGAGCTAGGTTCAAGGAGAACAAACAAAGTTGTGTTTGACGGTCCAACATTGTCAAATAATCTAATCCATTCTCATGATGAAGACAATATTCAGTGACCAAGGATAAAGCTTATATGGAAGCTTTTTAATGATTTCTAAGTTTGGCAAAGCATGACCAAATAGTTTCTCTACGAGAGTAAACAT
Source organism: Solanum appendiculatum (assembly GCA_018342035.1). Lineage (NCBI taxonomy): Eukaryota > Viridiplantae > Streptophyta > Magnoliopsida > Solanales > Solanaceae > Solanum > Solanum appendiculatum. Next base: position 447,974 of record JAGDQO010000294.1, read on the forward strand.
TTAGGAATCACATATGTGGGAGCAAAGTGGAAGCCGCTTCAAGGAGAATGTTAGTAAAGGCTGATTCTCTAAGCTCTCATGAAACCAAGAAGTGTTCATGGCTGAAACGAACAAACCCGTGAGAACCATAGATGGTAAAAGGCTGATGTGTGACTTTAATTGTCTAGGTGCACATTCAAGTTCGACGGTTCAAAGATATCGCATCTACTGATTGATCGAGTGCATCCTATATAAGTTCACTACGGAAAGTTCAAAGGGAAACCCACTTATCCCGACACCACCAGTCTTTGTTTGTAATCACACACTAGTCCGTGTATATCTATCTTTCGTGTTATAGCCATTCCCATTCACGTGGGGGATTGTTGGGTTCATTGTATATTGTGTGAATGGATAATGGTACATAGAATAAAGATTGGTGCATTAAAAATGTGAAAGTGCTGCAATTATGAATGAAGTTATTCCATTCATGAATACTCATGTCAAATAAATGCAACCTTTCGTATTTCCATGCAACCTCTCATATTTCTAGGCCACCTTTTCACATTTCATACATGAATCATTGTGGGCTATAAATATCTGAATTTTTCTCAGATATTGGGTAGTAATTTTAAACATAAGTTAGAAGACTACATAGTAAGAAAAAAGTTTCTGTTTTTCAAAACTTCAAGTGTGATTACAAGCCATTGAGTGGTTCGCCGGACAACAAATTTGAGGTACCGCTATTTGTTTGTCGTGAGTCATTTTATCCTAGGAGGATATATTCCATAACCTCGGGTACTTGAGGGGAATAATTTTCTTAAGGAAACTCTATGAATTCAGAGGAATTGACTCTTCTTTCTCTTCATCTTGTTGATTATATGAATTTTTGCTGTCAGAATTTTGTTAACATTGGATATTTCATTATTTGTATGAAATTAGTTTGAAGTCATTTTGCACTGCGGAAACTAACAATTATAAATATGACTGTGTAGATACTCTTTAAGTTTGATTCAATAAAGCATAATGAAACTCTATGTTCTTTCTTCTTAGCCATTAATGGTTTTGAGCTTCCTTAACATGGTCCTTTTTACAAGGTGACTTGCCTGATGAGGTATATATGGTGGTTCCACCAGGGTTTTGCAGACGTGGGGAATCTGGTAAAGTATGTAAGCTACATAAATCACTATATGGAATCTCAAGTTGACTGAAGCCTTAGTCTAGTTGGGCTTTGTTCAAAGTCACTATGATTACTCTCTTTTCACCAGGAAAGTAGACAAGGAACTGATAGTGGTACTTGCGTATCTAGATAATCTCTTGGTGACTGGCAGTTGTAATGATTTGATAGTCCAAACTAGAAATGACTTGAAGCTCAAATTCAAAATGAAGGATTTAGGAGAATTGAAATTCATTCTTGGTATTGAGTTTGTCAGGTCTAAGGAGGGATATGTAATGAGTCAGCGCAAGTATGCATTGGAGTTAATATCTGCGATGGGATTAAGTGGAGCTAAACCAGTCCATACACCTTTGGATCCAAATCTAAAGCTGACATCCATTGAATATGATTCACATGTACAAAGATCAGAAACTATAGCAACAGACAGGTCTTTAGAAGATATTGGAAGGTACCACGATTGGTGGGAAGACTGTTGTATCTAACTATGACCAGAGTGGACATTTTATATGCAGTACAAACATTAAGCCAGTTCATGCATGCTCCTAAAGAGTCTCATATGGAGGCTGCTCTAAAGGTGGGCAAGTATATCAAGTCATCTCCTGGTCTAGGCTTGTTTATGCTTGCTCAGGGCTCAGAAATTCTGATTACTTACTGTGATTTTGACTGGGGAACTAGTGTGCAAACAAGAAAGTCTGTTATTAGTTATTTGGTAAAGTTTGGGGAGGCATTCATCACTTGGAAGTCCAAAAAACATGAGACTGTAGCTAGGAGTTCTGCTGAAGCTGAGTTTAGGAGTATGACTTCAACAGTTGTAGAGATAACTTGGCTCATTGGCAATTTCAAAGAACTTGGAGTCAACATCAAGCAGTCAGTGGATCTATTTTGTGACAGCACAGCTGCAATACAGATTGCAGCCAATCTCACTTTTCATGAGAGAACTAAACATTTTGACATTGACTGTTACTTTGTTAGAGAAAAACTACTGCAGGGTATGATCAAGACTCCTCATGTATCCACTAAGATCAGTTAGCATACTTACTTACAAAAGGCTTATGCAAAGCTCCACATCTACACTTAATGATCAAGCTGGGCTTAAAAGACATCTTTCAGCCATCAACTTGAGGAGGGGTGTTAAACATAATGATGCTGAGAAGCTGCCTTTAGAAGTTAGTTACAAAATGTATAGTGGTGTCAAGTTGTTAGTTAGTGAGTTAGTTACAAGTTAACTATGATTAAGTTAGAACTAACTAGGGTAGTTAGTAGTAACCGAATTTAGGATCACATTATAAATATCACTGTGTAGATACTCTTGTAAGTTTGATTCAGTGAGGCATAATGAAACTCTCTGTTCTTTCTTTTTAGCCATTAAGGGTTTTGGGCTTCCTTAACACTTATTTTATCATAATCTCTAAAATTTTCTACCATTTAAAAAAATTATAAAAATCCTCTCTCGGATACATTCAAATCCTCTATCAGATACATCCCTCCCATTAGGTAATATATCATTCACAATCTGTGAGCTATGTATCCGCAAATTTCCTAATGTATTTGAGATTTTATAATTTTAAGGACTTTTTGTAATTTGGGAAAAAATAGGAATAGAATGTAATTAGCTCTTAAAACTATGCGATTTATGTAATTTTTACAGAAAATAAATAATAATTAAGGATACCCAATACACTAAATTTTTTATATGTGTTGGGTTTAAGGAATCGGTATTGAATTTATTGCAAACTGGGAGATTGTTTCACGAATTCATGACCTTCTAGTTGCAGGATGAAAATTATTTCTGTTACTTCAATATTGAGTAGGAAAACTTACAGAAATTCCACTAGTTCAGGATCTAATTTCTTAGATACACTCTAGTTTGCAATATTACGAATCTTCCTAAATTTTGGTATGATTTCTAAATACATTGTATCTAAGTGGATTCGCATGTATCTGAGATACATAACAAATCTCACTAGCCTCCCTTGCCTCTCTCTCATCTCGTTAGCCACTGTCCTATGTATCTAGTATCCCCGGTACATGTCAATCATATCATATACATATATCTAGTGTAATTCGCATGGATATGGAAGCCCTAGCTTGAAACCTTGGACTGGGACATGAAGATGAAAAACCCTAGTTCTTGCTTGAGAGGAGTCTTGAACGAACAAAATTTGATTTTTAATGTTAGGACGTGAATGGGGAGGTTTAGGTTGACTAATTTCCCTTAATCCCACTTAGAATATGTTAAAATGACATAGTATAGGGATTAAAAGTGTGGAAAAAGACCAAAATGACCCTAAAAGAAAATTGGCTTTGGCAAGTTTCACGAATCCATCTACGGTCAATGGTTCATTTTACCGACCATAGATCCCTTCAGTAAAAATCAGAGTAAAATAGTTAGTTTCTGAAGTTTGATCTATGAGAACGTCTACGTCCCGTAGACTGGACTGTAAATCTCTGACAAGCTTTCCAGTTTCTGAAGATGATCTACGGATCCTATATACGACCCGTAGTTCATTTTACGGTCCATAGATGACGTCCTCAAAACTCAGAATTTTTCTCCATACTTTTATTTTTGCTTCTAATGGTCTTATATGAACTTTAGAACTTTTAGGGTGTTATACATTTCAAATTAAAAATTAAAAATTAAAGAAAACCAACCCTTTTTGTCGGTTTGTACTTCATTTTGAAAAACAAATAGACAAATAAGCTCAATTTTCTGCATTTAATTTTTTTTAGGATAATTTTAAGAATTGATGTATGTCAATGTATTTCACCCCAAAACTGGTATAAAATTAATAAATGGTGGAATAATAGACAATTATTTAAAAGTATAGATTAGATTAGTAGATATGGTATGTATGTATGTCTAATTAGGTAATTTTTTCATTTTAATTTGACCAAAATATAATTACTAAATATTTACTTAATTTTAATTTGACCAAAATACAATTATAAATACATTGAAGAATTCATCACAAAGTTAAAACACAACTCATCCGAAACTCCAATCTTCAAAGGTGCCTATTTGACACTTCTTTTTGTTCTTTCTAAATAATCATTTTCTGGGTATTTCTTATAACTTTAGATTTTGGTAGAGTCCATTAGTTACATTGTATATAGATATAGTATCATCTACAAAAATTATTAATTTTTTCAAGCATGCAGTGAAACATGATTATATCTTTGTTTTATTTATGGTTCCTTAATTAATATATTACTTTATCGTATATATATACTTCAACAGTTGCCCATAAAAATAATTGTTTGATGAATTCAGATTATGTCTATTCATCAAAGAGATGTTCTACAAACTTTGCTGGTATTATATTTTCTTTTGAGTTATGACGGGGTTCAAGGAGAAATTAAGTTATCTAAACAAGAGGGACTAGAGTTGGACAAACAACTTAAACTTTTGAACAAGCCAGCAGTCAAAACAATTAAGGTATGTATTTGGGTTATTTATATTTCATTCTTGACTGATTATTCTTCATCATTGTTATGTATTCACAAGTAACAATAATTCAATACGATGATGTTGAGTGGTGAACCAAGATCACTAATAAGTTTACGAAATTTTTGGTTCACAGACTGAATGGGGAGATACATACGATTGTGTGGATTTCTACAAACAGCCTGCATTTGATCATCCATCATTGAAGAATCACAATTTTCATCATAAGGCATGTATTTATGCTTTATTTTTGTGTATTTATACAAATGTAGGATTATAGATACATACACTGAAACAAGTTTTCGCATTGACAGATGAAACCCACTTTACCAACGATACATCAAATTCCAAGTACCTCAACCATTGATATATCTTCAAGGATAAGGTCAGAGGATAAAAGTTGTCCTTTTGGAACCGTTCCCATCAAAAGAGTTACCAAAGAAGATCTTATTAGACAAAGAAATATGCCACCACCAGAAGATTTTACACCTCAAGCTCAATTGGATGACGTGAGATAATATTATACCAATTTACATTCTTGTGTGCAATTCATCTTTGGCCAACATAATAGATAATGTTACACTATAATTTATTTCATTTTACCTAGTATAATAGGTTAATAACTTCCTAAAATAATAAATACGAGAAATTACTTTAGTATAAATCTGACATATATATTTATTATTGCTATTCAGACTTTTGTCAATCCAGGGCCAGACGGAATGTACGAGGTAATTATTATTTGACCACTTCTTCTTATCACCACTAAAGATTTCCATGTTAATTTGGATAATCTATACATAGAGTAAGTAAAATGCATTTCTTCTTCTATATTCAGCGTGCGATAGTTCATACTCCAGATAATTCAGATAACAAGTTTTCAGGAGCTGGAATGATAGCTAGTGTATGGAATGTTAATGTTCAAGGTCAACAAAATAGTGCGTGCAGAATGAAGATTCAAAGAGGATCGGATAAGTTACAAGTTGGTTGGAGAGTAAGTTTAACCCCCTATAGTTATTAATTAATTATCCATTGTTGATCTTTCACTTCAATGGTTTTGTTATATTCTTATTGTAGGCGGATCCAACATTATATGGGGATAATACTCCTCGACTTTTTATACATTACCAAGTAAGTTTTCTTATGTATATTTAATTAAACGATTTATATCTTATGTTTCCGATACTAGTATCTACGTACCTCATACGATAATTGTTATGTTTTTAGGCTGGAAATACGCAATGCTTCAACACATTGTGTTATGGTTTTGTAATAGTAAACAGTGATATACATCTTGATCAAGTACTTGACCCTGTTTCTCAGAGAGGGGGACAACAATACGCAATTACTACGTATATCATTAGGGTACAATTTTTGTATAATAATATAATTACTTAGATTAGAAGTTTGAAACTTTTTAAAAATACTAACATACACGTCCTTCTGAAAACTAAAGGATCTAATAAATGGAAGATGGTGGCTTCTACTTGGAACTGATCAGACACCTGTAGGTTTTTGGATTCCGAGGCTTCTCCCCGAATTAGGAAAGGACTTTGCTACGAATGTTGAGTGGGGAGGAGTGACATATACTCCACCAGGTGCATCTTTTGCTCCAATGGGCACAGGTTTTTGGCCTCATATGCCGGATCCTACGCTTGATGCTTATTGTAGGGGACTTGTAGTTTTCGATGATCAAGGTAACGCGACAAATGCAAATGATACACCAAAAACTCTCGACAATGATTTTTTGTATCGGATCATGAAGGAATCGCGTTATGTATTTTACGGGGGACCTGAAGATCCAAATGGAGATACACATATGTAGATGTGTAATATAATTATGTGATATACATATATTTGAAAAGTTCTATTGAATCTCATGTTCATTAGTATGTTGTGGATAAAATCACATCATTCCAAACTGTTTTTGGAAATTCATGCTTCAACTCATAAATTAAATTTAAATTTTGTATATATTAACTACTAAAACAAGTCTTGAAAAGGGTTATTTGGTGCAAATTGTCCTAGATACTATAAAGTTAAAATGGTCTCCTTGATGCAACAATAAAATATATCGTTGTAGATGCATGCCTTTTAAAAATGACTATAGTTTGGACTTAATTAGAGATCTGTAGTTATAATTTGCTTAATTACGAGTCATAAATATATGTTTGTGGGAGGAGAGAGGTTTAAATATATACAAAAGTACCATATTGTTTTAAGAAAGTAGCATCAATAATCCCAAAAAATAAGGCTATGGCTATTGGGGAGCTTTGAAAGTGCACTAATAAAGAGTCTAGAGCCAAAAGGGCTACTTTTTTCTTTCAAAATGCATAAACGGCCTATCAAATTTTTTTAAAACCAAAAGGGACAAATCGCTCTTGAGGGAGCAATATCCTTTCAACATAGTAACTCCGTTACCTCCGTGTTAAAAGAAAATTGTTGCTCCGACAACGATTCGTTTAAAAAAAATTTACTAATATCGCTGCCACAACAGCGATTTTTTGTATTTTTTTTTTTAACTAAAAACGTTGCACTGGCAACGATTTAAATATTTTTTTAAAGGAATTGCTGCTGGTGCAGCACTTTCCAACCCAAATATTTTTTTTAATTTGTTTCTAAAAATAAAAAATAAAAAAAATAGAGCATTCAAATGGGTTTATATTTTCATAATATACATACTAATGCCTCACGTCTTCCTGCCCTGTGTTGATACCCTCTTTGAACAGCATGTTGTGGATTTTCGATTAACATGCGGGAATGTCTCACGTACCAACGAAAGTAATCTGTTTGATTGCTTACAAATGGAGGTTGAAATATAGAATTTTAACGATGTTCCCATAAATATTGCGTGTAGTTAAACGCATCTATATCCTCTTGTTTTATTTTGGATTGTTTATCACGCTTAAAATAATGTTCAGAAAATTGCGTACACGGTCCAGGAATATGTTGTAAATAACCAAACTGTCTCACAACACGATCAACCATGTGCCACTCACGATAAATTCCACAAATGAGTGGCACATGTGCCATCCAGACGGATTGTCCTAACCGACACCACTCAGGCAATCCATTAATAACATCTTCTGAATAAGGTTGCCAAATAAACTATAAAAAATGTAAGTAAAATAATTATTAAATATTTGACAAAAATATAAAAACAGATATGTACATTAATTAAAACAATCTTACAAGATATTTTTTTCTATTATGTCATATGATTTGATATAACACAATAAAATATTTTATTTTGAGAGCCTACCAAAAATCTATATATTTGTCATTATATTCACATGATTTTCTTGGATAGTGGGATACAAATATAAATTGTTAAAAATTTAAATAAAACCAGTATCATCAATGATTTTCTTATAAAATTTAATTTCTTGCAATAAAAATAATAATATTTAAATACCTGATCCTCAGTTAGGTTATCTAGTACATCCCTAATCACACCGATTACAATTCGTGCCTAATTTTGATGATTTCTACGTCGAGTCCATTTACGTACAAGCGGAGTTGGAGCCTCAAGTTGGTTGGTCCTTATAGGAAATGGTGATGGTTGTAGGGGAATGATACGTTCCCATGCCCAAATCTACAATAAATAAAATTTAGCAATTTTTAGAATATAATTAAATTTAAAAGTGCATATTACTAAAATATAAAAAATAATTTTAAAAAATTATATACCTGCACTAAAGAGAGAAATCCACAAACTTCATTTGATTGTTTTATTGATGCATGACATAAACAATTATACAAATATGATAATGCGGCTGCTCCCCATGCTTGTGTTGACATTACGTTTAAATTTCTCATCTCAATCAAAAGGTCCAAATTAAGCTTATTATTAGATTTATCTGGAAATATTGAACCACCACATAACCATAATAAATATAATCTGAACCTTTGTTGCACCTCATGCTCAGTTGAATGATCAGTAATATCATCTAAACTCTCAATATGCTCGATTAATTTAAATGTTAGTAGTCTACTAACACCAGAAAAACAATCATTATCGGGTAACCATCCCATTAATTCCAACATCATTTCTTGTCTACCCAAAACTCCTAAAGTACCAACGCCATTTAAAATTACAGGACTACCATCTATCACCATTCCGAACAAAATTTCTACATCTTGCAAAGTTATGGTACCCTCGCCAGTTCGCATGTGAAAGGTATGCTTTTCTGGACGCCACCTTTCAATTAAAACAAAAATTAGTCCGGAGTCATACGGCACAAATCCTACATCAAGAATTCCTTTAAACCTACAATTTTCAAAATACTGACGAATGCGAGGATGTAAGGGATGATACTTTATATGTTGCCAAAATTCAACATCACCGCGACGCGTATATAAGCAAGTTTTCTCTTCTCTTAAACTACCATCCCAAATTCCTTCAGAACGATGATCAACTTGAATTCTTAATACATCATACTCCAAAGGACCAGGATGTACGTACATATTTGAAGGATGCATATCTATACACAAAATATCAAAAAATTGTTAATGTTAATATAATTATTTAAAGAAGAATATTTTCACAATATAATAAAAGTTTATAACTAATTCTTAAAGTTTAAAGTAAAATAATTATTTAAAAAGACTTTGAAAATTTTGACAAAGTTTGAAGTGAGAGAGGTAGACTTTAACAAAATTATACTTCAACTTTGTGCAATTTATAAGAAGAACATATGGAGCATGTGAACTTTTTCTTTTTTTTAGGTAATACATGTGACTTAGCTAATTTTGTTTTTACGTGACATGTAAATAGTATTTGCATGTAACAATTAAAAAAAAAATTTAGGAAAAATATTATTAACAAAATTATACTTCAACTTTGTGCAATTTATAAGAAGAATATATGGAGCATGTGAACTTTTTTTTTTTAGGTAATGCATGTGATTTAGTTAATTTTATTTTTACATGACATGTAAATAGTATTCGCATGTAACAATTAAAAAAAAATTTGAGGAAAAATATTATTTGCAGTACAATTCGTATTGGGGAAAATATATATGTTGGTAAAAAGGAAAAATAAAGGAAAATAGGAAGTTGACAAAATAATTTTAAATAAAACAAAGAAGTTAAAATCGCTGCACATGCAGCGATTAGTTACAAAAATTTTTTTTTTTTTAGAAACAAATTAAAAAAAATATTTGGGTTGGAAATCGCTGCACCAGCAGCGATTCCTTTTTTTAAAAAAATTTTAATCGCTGCCAGTGCAGCGTTTTTAGTTAAAAAAAAATACAAAAAATCACTGTTGTGGCAGCGATATTAGTAAAAAAATTTTTAAAGGAATCGCTGCCTGAGCAGCGATTTTCTTTTAACACGGAGGTAACAACGTTACTATGTTGAAAGGATATTGCTCCCTCAGGAGCGATTTGTCCCTTTTGATTTTAAAAAAAATTGATAGGCCATTTATGCATTTTGAAAGAAAAAAGTGGCCATTTTGGCTCCGACTCCAATAATAAAGATGGGTAACCTCAAAGTTGACGAACATGAAGAACCAACAAGGCTTGATGAAGAAAATAAATATATTTAGAATTCTCTAAGTATTAATAAATTGACTTAGATTTCTCCGTCGATGAAATCAAAGCTCTGGCCGGTGGGAAGCTTTGAAAGTGCAATAATGGAGGTGGGTATAGTTTATTCTATGTATCTGATAAAACTCACCTCAATGTCGACGAACACGAAGAAGGAACCATGCTTGAAGGAGAATATAAATAGATTTAAATTTCTCTGTTGATGAAATCAAAGCTATGACTGTTGGGGAGCTTTGAAAGTTCAGTAATGGAGGTGAGCTTAACAGAAGAATATCATGTGAGGGAGAAGAAAGAGAAAAAATAATAAAGAAACAAGGGAGGAAAAAATAAGGGGAGAGAGTGAGTTGATTTTGAGTAAAGACATAAATTATGGAGAGAATTAAGTGGGTAGATGATTAATGACTCTATTTTAGGATAATCTGAAAGAGTATTGTATCTCACTTCAAATTTGGTATAAAATTATTAAATGATGGAATAATAGATAATTATTTGAAAGTATAGATTAGATTAGTAGATATGATATGTATGTGTGTCTAATTAGGTAATAAAAAAAATTAATTTGACCAAAATTCAATTACTAAATATTTACTTAATTTTAATTTGACCAAAATTAAATTTTAATTTGACCAAAATCCAATAATAAATACATAGAAGAATTCATCACAAAGTTAAAACACAACTCACATCCAAAACTCCAATCTTCAAAGGTGCCTATTTGACACTTCTTTTTGTTCTTTCTAAATAATCATTTTCTGGGTAGTTCTTATAAGGATAAACTACTTTATTAGACATATATCACTACCATATATATTAATTTTATCTCTACTTTTTAACTAGAGGAACTTTAACATATAGCCACTCAAAATATTTTAATTATGCTCCATAGTTATAGTTTGATAATTACAATTTGTGTTTGTATAAAGTAAGAGAGAGATTGGCAGAAAAGAAGCGAGAGAGAGAGACTGGGCAGGGAGAAGAGAGTGGCGAGCGAGAATTCCAGAGAGATGGGGGAGAGGCGCGAGAGAGAGGGGAGAGAGGAGAGAGGCGAGAGAGAGAGAGAATGAAATTATACCTTAAAGTTAGTTTCGAATTGTAATTAATGCAAACTATATCTATGGTAGATAATTAAGTAGTATAAGTTTGCTTAGCTACGTAATTTTCCCTTTAAACAATTACATATATTATCACTTTTAATATTTTATACCATATGTTATTGAAGATACAATCAATATTCATATCCCTTAAAACTAGGATTGATTAATTATCTTTACATTTAAACTCCAAAATTAATGTTTTAATTAAAAACAAATATCTTTCTCTCAGAGAGTATGAGTTAGGGAACTCTAACTCTTCCTCTTCTTCTTCCCTTGATCAGTCGAAATTTACTGAGAAGAAACATTCATTAAAATGGATGTTCAACAGTTTGTCAACACACACATCAAATTCTTAGCCTTTGATTTTCTTATTCTCAAACCAATCCCCCATGAATCCACCATTTTTTATCGCAAGGGGAGACACTTCTCGCGCGTAGAGACAATGGGTATCGTTGTAAGCAAATATTTCAAGCCTAATAGATTTATCAAATTCGACATTGACGATGATACCGCTTGCATACCTTGTATACTATGGATCAACCAAGAAACTTCACATCACTTTTTCCGTCGGATCTAGGCACAGTGAGCAACACCGATGAATCAAAAGGTGAAGCAAATACTACCGTGATGAGATGCCCTGACCAGCCACGAACGTAATCGAAAAGTTTCAATAAGCGGTGTTTCACGCATGTATTTGACACATTATTGATGTATCTGATACATTATTAAGATACGATTATATGTATCTAGTTTTTATCATTGTACCTTATTAAGTGTGTAGGTATCTAATGAATATATTGGAGATTTATGTATTATTGGAAATTTACGCATGTATTTACACAATTTGTTTTTTCATGTATCCTAGTCTTGTCATATGTATATGGTCTTCTATCATGTATCTTAATATTATCATATATATTTTTTATGTTATTACAATATATCTAACTATTTTCATATTTATCTGAGATACATGTTTTTGGATATAACGTATGAATTTGATACTTGATATATCAAATTATACATATAAAAGATACATGAAATAATATTAGCTCATGATATAAATAGATACATGAAATTAATACTAGATACTTCTATGATACATATGAATGTACTTGTATGATACTCATATATATTGCTAATAGATACATCAAATTAAGATACATTAAATTTTCAGAATTAATTATCCATGTATTTTGAAAATCATCAACTATATACTCCTCTAATTAAGGAAATTAGTTACATCCAATTAATTTAAATAAATAAAATATGTATTTCGATTTTAAAATTCGGCAGATACATGTATTTCGCGGATTCAGACTCATGTATCCTAAGCACAACATATGATAGAGGAAGTAATATTTGAAACTATCAGAAATCTTAGTAATTAGGACCCAAACTAGTGGGATTTATGTAGTTTGCTCTTCTTGTAACGTTAAATTTTGGTAGAGTCCATTAACTGCAATCTGTAGATGTATAGTATCATTTATAAAAATGAATAATATTTTCAAGCATGCAGTGAAACATGATTATATCTTTGTTTTATTTATGGTTCCTTAATATATTACTTTGTTGTATATATACATATATTCAACAGTTTGCCCATAAAAATAATTGTTTGATGAATTCAGATTATGTCTATTCATCAAAGAGATGTTCTACAAACTTTGTTGGTATTATATTTTCTTTTGAGATATGACGGGGTTGAAGGAGAAATTAAGTTGTCTAAACTAGAGGAACACTTTTGAACAAACTAGCTGTCAAAACAATTAAGGTATGTATTTGGGTTATTTATATTTCAAATTCTTGACTGATTATTCTTTATCATTTTTATGTATTCACAAGTAACAATAATTCGATACGATGATGATGAGTGGTGATTGATCACTAATAAGTTAACAAAATTTTTGGTTCACAGACTGAATGGGGAGATACATACGATTGCGTGGATTTCTACAAACAACCTGCATTTGATCATCCATCATAAAAGAATAACAATTTTCATCATAAGGCATGTATTTATGCTTTATTTTTGTCTATTTATACGAATGTAGTATTATAGATACATAAATTGAAACAAGTTTTGTATTGACAGATGAAACCCACTTTACCAACGATACATCAAATTCCAAGTACCTCAACCATTGATATATCTTCGAGGATAAGGTCAAAGGATAAAAGTTGTCCTTCTGGAACCGTTCCCATCAAAAGAGTTACCAAAGAAGATCTTATTAGACATAGAAATATACCACCACCAGAAGATTTCACATCGGGGACCTGAAAAGTTCCCGCATTATGTATTTTACGGGGGACCTGAAGATCCAAATGGTGATACACATATGTAGATGTGCAATATAATTATGTCTATATATATATCAAAAGTTCTATTGATAAAATCGCATTATTCCAAACTCTTTATAGAAATTCATGCTCCGACTCATAAATTAAATTAAACTTTTGTACATAAGTATTATATATCTTAATAACTATTATTGTTTTGGCATATGTGTACTATAAAACTGGCGATGATATACTAGCCATCGTAAGAAAGACATATGTTGAGGGTGGTTTTATGAAATTATTCTCCAATGTAAATGAATTTATTTTGGAGTGCCATATCTTATTTTCTGTATAAAATTAAACGATTCAGGTAAAACTTATTTTTTAGTTAATTTGGTCAAAGTTGAATGACTTTTATGTGATATAAAATAATAAAATATTTTTTGTGTGATAAATTTAAAAATTGAATGAGTTTGATGTGATAAAGAAATAGATAAATAATAAAGTTTTTTTTTTTGTCAAACTCAATCACAAAAGTTAGCTGTTACTCTCTGTTTCAATTTATGTGATGCAGTTTGACTTGACACAGAGTTTAAGAAAGAAAAACAAACTTTTGAAACTTAAGGTCTAAAATAAGTCATAGATATTTGTGTGACTATAAATTATTTCGTTAAGTGTAAAATAAACATTTTAAAGTTAAATTGTTCCTAAGTAACAATTTTTTGGGGATTAACTAAAAAAAATCATTTAAATTGGGACAAAGAAAATATTATATTATGTTCAAAATCTGATCATTATAATTCATGTTTACTTCATCAACTTCAAATGAACTATGTATGCACTCAAACTTTATGCATGTACCAAAGTTGTTGGATTAGTAGTTAACTCACACAAAAAACATGCATATATCTAATTTGACCAGAAAGAATTATGCACCTATAAAAAGAAACTGTCCATATGACCCAATGCATCCCATTTTTTTTTCTAAATTACTTGTCTCTAGTTTTCAAAGGAAATAATTCATTCATTAGTTTCTTGTTAATTTGGGAGTATTTCTATTTTCTTTTTTGTTGTTTTAAGTAATAGTTTTGCTTGTAGAGACAGGTTAGAATGATGAAGAGTGTGGAATTTATACCGTTCTAGCTACTATTATTGAAATTTGTTGGTTGCTAGTTACCATCTCTGCCTTATAATTAATATAAGCAACATATAACACAAATTGTTTGTGTTGTATGTTGTTTATTATACAGCATGCACTAGAGATGGCAACTAGCAACTAACAAACTTCAATAATAGTATTCAAGAAACTGAAAAGGAAATTAAATTTGTGATTGGTACGACCTTCAAAGAACACACATATATGTGAATGATCATTCTTTGTCAATTTACTTTTCTCACATTTGAGATTTGAGGTCAGTAAAAAAAAAAAAAAAGAAATCAATATTTGTTGTAGTGCAGTGGTGAGACTGTTTCATTCTTAACTAGAGATATCAGGTTCGAGTTTTAGTATGGAGAAAATCCTGTGGGAGCGCCACCCCCGAATGAGTCTTGCAATGTGCAATCCGAATTTAGTCGAAGCTCCAATGCAGATTCCGGACATCGGGTGGAAAACCAAAAAAAAAAAGAGAAATGATATTCTTTTTGTTTCATTTTATTTGACCCTTGTTAACTTGTCAGTTGTTACTATCCTTAAGAAATTTTTTATTAGGGATGTATTTTACTAAATTAACTTTATTAATTAATAATATTTTGGAACTCTATATTTGACTACTAGTTTATGTAGTTATTTAACACTTAAGGTAATATAGAAAAAAAAGTAATAAAATTCTCTTAATTTGCTAAATGAACAAGTAAAAGGAAAAGGAAAAATATATTTTTAGTATAGGAATCAAGTAAAATTCTCTTAATTTGCTAAATAAACCAAGTAAAATGAAACAGATAGAGTAAATTACAATTACACTTAGGAGCAATATCCACTTCTCAAACTCTGCAGTAGCTTCAGGTACCCAAACACTTCTGGTCTGATGTGCCTGGTATTATTTCAAATGAAAATGTGGCATCGGAATCAGAGGGAACCAGAAGGAGAACAACAAGACCGAATCATAATAGGTAATTGTTTCAATATTTGAATTTCTTCGGAGATTTCAGTCAATAACCACTAGATAGTCGCGAATATGGTCTAACAGCAATGTAACTTCGTGTTTTTGAAAAATACTGACTGCTAACTTTGTTAATTCAGAACTGGTTCAGATAATTTAGATCCTTGTTACAAAAAGAATGTTGCTTTAAACTTCATGACTGAAGTGGTGTTTAATGTGGCAGGACAGAAATATATAGAACGAATAAATGGCTCATAATTTGGATGGAAATATTAAAGTAAATGGTATGATATGCCTACCCATGCCGGAAAAGGAAATCAGTAATGACGAGATTGCAGTTTGCTTTGAAGAACGATGTTGTTCGGATGATATTTGCAACTTTTGTGACTGGGACCAATCGAAAGCTTTCTACCTCCCCATCTGTCACAAAACACAAAAGAGCAGAGATTGACTAAAATTCTATGAGCATCTGAAATAAATAGAAAGAAGCCATTCACCTAGAACAATGCTTGTTCCACGTGAAGACCAAAATTAGAAACACAGCAATGTAAATAGCTTAGCTGGGAAACTAAAATACATCTAAAGCTTTGGTTTAGTGGTTGGATAAAGATATAAAATTTAGTAGGCTTACCCTCGTTATGAGGAATGAAGCCGTCAGGAAGCTTAAGATCATAACAAAAGAGGACATCTCTCTTCATCCTATATCCTTCTATGTCAACGTAGGACACAGCTCCAACTGGCCTAGCTCTGATCATGACAAGAGATGGAGAAATATGAAGAAACATTTATACCGTATAAAACATCAAGCAGATAGTAGAGTGCCTTAGACTGATGGTTATTATTTCAAAATGGAGTATTGATCTTACGTATGGGAAACAGATCTTGGTATCCCTGCCTCCTCTTCACATTCCTTAATAAGATTTTCTCCACAAGAAATATCATGTGGCTGCAGCCAAAACCGCATAAATGAACATTAATCAAGCAAGAAATAATCACGTTCACACAACATTGACTAGTATACTACATTAAGGCTACACATACATGTATAACAATAATCTGTGATAAACCATTAACCTTGTAAGATGTTACATACCAATCCCCCAGCGACTAAATGATCAAGCATTCCAGGATAGGTGGCTTTTTGTTCACTTCTCTTTCCTAGCCATAGAAATTCCTGCCCATCTTTCTCAAGATATCCATTCATATGAACTCCATAAACCTGCTATCAATAAAGAGTCTTAAAAATTAATAGGCCTCTAGAAAGAAATGTTTGGATCGCCTCCGGAAAGAAATATTGGGGCTTATAATCGGTCTCAATTGTATCTACTTCTCATAAACAGAGATCAAATGATGGAAAAAATGTGTTGTACGTGTAAAAACCAACCTAGACATCAACTCAAGAAGTTCAAAGGATTTCAAGAACTGGAAAACTCAAAGTGATATAGTTGATTAATGACCTTATCTCGACGTTCCAGACAAAATAAAAACTATCAGACTAACACTAAGTAGCGGCTATGAATATCCATCATACACTAACAAAATACGCCCATAATGACATTCATAGAAGTGGTCATATCAAAACAAAGACCAAAATCTATTTAGAAAGATTTTAATGATTTATAGCCACATACTATTAAGAGATGATGTAATTAGTTTAAGTGGAAAAACTGAATAGCACACCTTTATCCCAAAGTACGGTGCAGCAGCTCGTTCCAGTGAAAAAAATATTTGTTCCCCGAAAGCTGAAGTAACCGGAAATAACTACCCATGATCAACGTAGCAAAGATGTTATCATGGAGGAAGCACGCATTAGTCTTAGGCCTTTTAGCTAAAAGATTTCAGAAGTTGCAAATTGATAGACAAATGTATCAAATGGTTTGAAGTACCTCATTTCTTATGCCGGGGATCAGTTCGCCCAAAGACTTAATGACATCGGCTACAGCTTTAGTTCGATCCATGGGTGTACTCAGGTTTGGATGTAAAGTGCAATGACATCCAAAATGGCTACCATAGGTATTATCTTGTGGGAAAATGAATACATTCTGAAATGGCTTCAGAAAATCAGCAAACCTAAATAACCAAATATATTTATCTTCTCATCAAACAAAACAGAGAATAGTTATATGAAGCAAAGATAAACCAAATTCTATTAGCATAATACACAAACACACACTCAAACTTGGCCCAGTGGCGAAGTCAGAAATTTTGTTAAGGGTGTTCAAGATTTGATATATACGTATGAAAAATAATTTTTGACTTATATACTTCATAATTTTTAGACGAAGGGTGTCCGTCGAGATGAATGGAAGATGCTTCTGAAACTAGTTTTTTGATAGGATCTATCTTAGCTCGAAGGAAAGAACAACCAAAGTTAGACCCCCAAAGAATATGGATTCAAATCAGTTTGTATTTGACAAAGAGCCTAACGAAACTTAACAAGCAGTAACCGGAATCAAAGTTTTGCAAAATGGTGTCAACCGGTAATAGAATGTAGCTAGATAACTAATGCCACAACATCCAAAATATGTGGGATGGAGTTCATGGTTCACTAACTTAACCTTCAAGGTCAGATAGTGATACAGTGAACATCAATCCACTATCTAGCTCAAAATTAGCCTCACAAACTACTAACACTATTATTCGCGTAGCCCTTTTTTGTTTTGTGCTATTTCTGTCGGAACTTGCTTCTTAGCGCTACGTGGGAAGAGAATTTTTCTACCTGAGCTATATGTGCCTACGCGTTGAGCTTATCTAGATACCTCAAATCGTCTCCCGTGTGCCAGTTGAACACTTCAACTTACAAAATGTCATCTATACACCTCCAAAATTTATGTGTCACATCAGCCTCAGGTGTTCACGAGACACAGTGGGGACAAGTTGGAGGGTTTAGTTGTCCGTTGAGACCAACCTGAGGTATCAAAGTTGGAGTTCTATTTTGAATGGACAACGTTATCTAGATAAACTTAAAATCCTTTTTTCCTCCATACATAAACTTGCATTATGAACAAAAAGAATAAGAATAAATTGAAATTACCCATGGTGAACGTAGCCAATTATTTGATCTTCAATCACGAAAGGCATGAACTCAAATTGTTTCTCCTGTTAAAACTAGTAATTATTTTCCAATAAAAAGCTTATTGTAAAGTTAATTTTAGAGTGAAAAAGAGTGTACGGAATACCAAATCGCGATTACAAAGCTTGATTTTATCGAAAAAACAAGAGAGGGAAGAGTCGTCATTTTGAGGAGATTCCGGTACTCGGAAAACGTCGTCCCAGGTGAAGCTATTGCCGGCGGAAATGGAAAATGAACGGGATTGTCGCCGGCGCCGGGAAGGGCAAAATGGGTACTTAAGACTGAGAATGGTAGGGGTAATTGGGGTATAACAACTAAAGTTAGGGAGTCTGTGAGAAACGGAGCGATACAAGTAATTGCAACTCATTTTTTGCAATAATAATTCACCGCTCCGATTGTTAATGCCGCTATGTTATACGCCCTCATTTTCATAATAAGTGATCATTTTCTATTTTACGCGGTACTTAAAAATCATAAATAAGATGATTAATTTGACAAATTTACCCTTTATTCATATTGATGGATATCAAGATAATTTATGATAACGTAGGGTATACAAAATGTATCATTGGAACTTATGCACATTTATGATATTAATTATAGGGGTAAAATAAGAAAAGTTTAATTAATTTTATCTTGATTTAGTAATTGCAACTCATTTTGCAATAATAATTCGCCGCTCCGATTGCTATTTTATACTCCACTTCTAAAATAGTTCTCACGAAAATTAATTTGATTAATTTTTTTAATTATGAGTGATATTTTTTACGTATAAAATAAAGTTCAATTACTTTACTAGATAAATTTCCAACCTTTTGATATATTAACTCGAAAAAATTCCTAAGTATATATCATGGAATCATAGATAAATGTTTTAATAAAGTGTACTTAATAGAATTCCAACATATATACTCTCACTACTAGCCTAAAGTAGAAAAGGGTAAATTCTCTGAGAAGTCAATTCTTATGGAAGAGTGGTCCCAAGGGACCAACAAACAAATGCATTTAGGGGTCGTTTGGTAAGGAGTATTAGGAGAAATAATACATGTATTATGTATGGAAAACGACTGCAAGGGGCAAAGGGGGCAGGAGTCAGAAACTTGAAATTTCAAAACAAACTTAAGTGGTTATAAAGTTATTGCACATATGATAAGATCTTAAGGAAATAGGTGGTTGAAGCTGATTATGGTACTCTAGGGAGTTATTCTTGAATATCCATGGTATTGCTTGGACAACGGACAACCTAAAAGCATATATAACAAGTGCAATGGAAGGCTGGCTCTACTTGACATATTCCAAGTATACTCCGACTATGACTTCATGATGCTTGTCTACGCGTCTTTATGTACTTTTAGACGATGCAGGCTTAGATCAAAGCTCTTAAAGAATGATGTGAAGACGTTTAAAAGGAACGAATTATGTGTAATTTCTTCCAAGATGAGATCTGTAAAAAAAGGTACCAGACATTTGTAGAGTATATCTAACAAACTTTCTAGAATAACATGTAGATATCAACAGAGAAATGCATGCCTATAGCATAGAAAATCTTACACAGAGACAAAAGATGCACATCCAAAAGAGAATGGTCTATTGCATAGAAAATCTTATACAACAAAAAGACCTAACTCAACCCCGAAAGCTAGCTCATGAGGGGAGGATTGCCCAAGTCCATATAATAAATAGACCGTCAATCCATTTTCCAACCAATGTAGGACTTTAACTCACTCTAACAATATATTAATAGAAGATGAACTTGGGAGTAATGACTATTTATGACAATGAAACTCTTCTTTCTTTCTTTTGTTTATTGGTCAAAAACAATAGTTATGTGTATATTAAGCTATGGTACTGGGAAACAAGGTGCTATGTCCACCGGAGTCAACAATATAGTTATAACTTACAAGTTTTTGTGCAATTATTCTAAATACGCCTGTCAAAAGTAGTTCCTAGCATGTCTGCCCAGAAAGTTTTGACTCCAAACATGGGCGGAACTGCTAGCATGAACATGCTTCCAAAAAGTTGCTTCTTTTCTCCTTCATTTGCCAAAAGAATCATGCAACCTTGTTTTGCTCCCTAAAGCAGAAAAACTCTACGGAGAATATCCACAATGATGGAACTCTTCAACTTGAAGAGCATGGTACAACAGAATCAAAGATCCACTCAAAATGTGTACCATAATTTGATGATGAAGAAGTCAAAAGTGATCATCACAAGCTAAGAATGGATGATTCTGCTTTCTTGATCCAGGAAAAAGAGGTTCTTCTAGAGAGCTAGTACCGCGGACCATTTTCTCTTACCTCACATGATCATCTTTCTTGATTTAACCATTTAATGATCCCACCCTGCAAGCGAAAGGAACTCATCATTCTAGAAGAGATCAAAGACGTTCAAAGTAGCATAGGACCATATAATATATGAAGGATTAGGGGGCTTATTGAAGTTCTGTTTTTGTAAATAACCACTTGCAGGAATTGTAAAGGATACGCAAAAGTTATCCCAAGATTAACTCCCCTTATCCATCACACTAAACGACCACTAAATGTTAATAGTTAAAACAAATTTTGAGTAAGAAAGTATATACAGTAATTCTTTTGTTCTCTTTTTATACATACAATATATAATATATGTTTGATGTGTAGAGGCTGAACCATTATACATTGTTTTCACCCCTTGTTTCACAGCATGTAAGGAATATATACACACACACAAAAAAGTTAAACTTAATAGCAAGCAGTCATTTGAAATTGTTTGAATCTTACAAGGTTTGTCGTGGATATGGACACTAAGGCAATCATTTGCCATGCTTTCTTGCTCTTCTTGAATTTCTTTGACGGATTTCGCTGCTGAAGTTCTGCAATTAAGCAACTCTATTGACTCCAAGGTATAAATTTCCCCAATGTCTTTAGGGATTTCCTCCAGGTATATGCATCTATTCAGAACTAGGCGTTGCAGTTTTGGGAAGTTAACACTGCCAGCTTTCCAGCGCTTCAGATTTGTCCTATCGATTAGGAGGAATTTAAGTTGATTGAAAATTTCATCATCACTTAATCTCCATGCATCACCATCAAATCCATTGTCTTTGATTTTAAGCACTTGGAGGTTTGGCAACACAACGATATTTGCCATGTCTTCCCATGGTAAATAAGTACATCTTAAAGTTAACCTCATCAGAGATGTAGGCAAAACATACTTACTTGGCAGTGGGTGAGGGTATAATTTTCTGGAGCATATGATCTTCAATATTTCAAGTTCAGTTAAACTGGAAAGGCTATTGAGCGTCTGAGAAATCGTATCTCTTCTGCATTCTTCCCAAGCTCCATGAAGTTTGAGCCTCTTTAGATTCGGAATACGAGTTAACATTTCCTTACTACAGCAGGAAATACTTAAATTTGAAAGTACCTCAAGATTTTGTAACTTGAAACTAGACCCTGTCGTATACGTACTTGATGGATCAGGAAATGAAGAGATCTTTTTTACCTCTAGATGCCTCAAAAGTTTCATCTTCCAAATCTCCACTGGCAAATCAGAATGTCGTCCAAAAATCAAATTCTGCAGATTGTAAAGCTCTGACACTGAGCATTGGAGATCATCATGACAGTTGAATTCAAGGTATCTGAGATGTACTAATTTTGTTATCTCAAGAGGGAAATCTTGAAATGTATAATGAAGGATTGCTAGCACTCTTAGAAGTTTGAAGCGCGCCAAAAAAGGTATTTGTTTAGAAGGGCATGGTGCATGTTTTAGTCCATTGAATAAGTACAATGTTCGGGTGAGACTAGATGTTGAATTCCAGCAATCCCCCTGAGAAATCCGTGAATGTGAACTGTAGCGATGAACATGAGGCTTACTAGCTGTACCAATGAATCTTGTGATAACATCATGAGTTCTTGTTACCTTCAAAAACTTCTCCTTCTCACCTTGTCTTAGAATCAAGTCGCGCACCAGATCATGAATGCCACATGTTTTCAACTCACCATTAAATCTCCTCTTTCTAACCATTATCAAGTTCCTACTAATAAGATCCTCCAAGCATTCTTTTCCTACTTGTTCCATACTTTTGAGCCTTTCATGCCTTAGAAAACCTTCAGCAACCCATAACTGGATTAGTCTCTCGGTTCCAATCACAAAATCTTCCGGGAACACTCCTACAGAGAGGAAGCATGCTTTTAGGTGATGAGGCAAGTAACTATAACTCATAGCAAGCACTCCAAGACATTTATCTGGTTCACTAGCAACAATTTTACTAATAGTTTTGGCAACATCATTCCAACATTCTCGCGTTCTAGAAATTTTGGAGAGATGCCCTGCAACCACTAGAAGAGCTAAAGGTAGTCCTTGGCACTTTTGCGCTATTTGCTTTCCGATTTTTTCTAATTCAGGGGGACAAACATCATGTTGTGAACCAAACACCTTGTCATGAAGTAACTTCCAACTATTATCTGAGTTCAAGAGACTCATCTCATGAGGATTGCTATCAGGATCTGCATGCTCAGCAACCTCTTTGTGCCTACTTGTCAAAATAATGCGACTTCCGTTGTTATCATCTGGAAAAATTCTTGTCATAAGATCCCATATGCCTTTACTCCAAATATCATCCATGATAACAAGATACCTCCGACACTTTAACTTTTTGTATATCATATCCATCAGCTGATCATCACTACTTTCTTTAATCTCATCTCTCACAGCCAACCGATAAGTCTCATTTTCGACCTCATTTTTCAGCTGAGAAATACAGGAAAGAATGCCCAGTAACAAATCTCTAGTTTGATACTCTTGAGATATTGTTACCCAAATAAGGACTATTAGAGTTACTTAACCTATCTGTACACATATTGTAATTTATTTATTCTTGTGTACCACTTGTGTAATACTTAGATAATATTTTGTTATATAATATTCTCTACCTCCACATTGGGGGTTAGGTTTTCCACCCTAACATGGTATCAGCCTAATCTATCCTACTTCTATCCTACTTCTCCCTCCCTCCCGCCGCCGCCCCTCTCCTGCTGCTGCTGCCGCCTCTCTTTCTCTTTCTCTTCCTTCGCTGCTCCTCTTCTCCTTTCGATCATGGCTGCCTCCTCCACCAGCGATGCCACTCTTCCCATTGCCACGGTTTTACACATGCTTACCATTAAGCTCTCCTCCACCAATTATCTCTATTGGAAAAATCAGATGCTGCCCCTACTTTCTTATCAACGCTTATTGGATCATGTTGATGGATCCTCCGTAGCTCCTTCATCGTCTCTTCTTACGGATGGCAAAGAGGTTCTTAATCCTCTTTATGATGCCTGGCTTGCGATTGATCAACGGGCTGTCATCATCCTTAATTCTTCCCTTACGGAAGAGGCGGTCTCTGAAATTTTGGGTCTCACAACAGCCCGCCAAATCTGGGTTGCGCTTGAATCTGCCTATAGCAATTCTTCTGTTGAACGCGTCCATAATCTGCGCGATCAACTTCGTCAATTGGTCAAAGGTTCATTATCTGTTGCTGAATTTGGTCGTCAATTTAAATCCGTTTGTGATCAGTTGGCTGCCATTGGTCAGCCTGTTGATGATATCGATAAACTTCATTGGTTTTTATGCGGCTTAGGAGCCTCTTTTGAGACTTTCTCCACTGCCATTCGTGCCACCAAACCGGCGCCTACCTTTCGCGACTTACTCTCACAGGCGGAGAGTCATGAACTTTTTCTCAAGTCCCTTCATGGTGCCTCATCCTCGCTGCCTGCTGCCTTCACTGCCCAGTCGCCTCGGCAGTCCTCTCCCGTCAGCGGCCGTGGTCGCCCTAACCGAGGCAGTGGTGGTTCGGGTGGTCGTGGTCGTGGCCGCAGGCCCCCTCACTGCCAATTATGTCGTACTGATGGCCACTATGCAAGTGCTTGTCCTACTCTTGCTACCTTTGCCGCTCAAGCTGCCTCTCGTGACGCCAATTTGGCTCAAGCGTTCAATGCTCAATGTCATGTCACTACTTCTGCCCCTGATTGGTATGTTGATTCCGGGGCCACTGATCACATGACTTCGTCTTCACCAAGTGTTCCTCATGCTTCTCCATACTCCGGCAATGCTAACGTGACATTTGGAAATGGTACTGCTCTTCCTATCACTCATATGGGTTCCTCTACTGTTTCTAATAATCTGCACTTGCGTGATGTTCTGGTTGTTCCACATCTTGCCAAGAATCTTTTGTCCATTAGTAAACTAACACATGATAATCCGGTGGATGTTCTGTTCTCTAAATCGTTTTTTCAGATTCAGGACAGAAAAACGAAACAGGTTCTAACTCGAGGCAAATGTGAGAATGGGCTATATGTTTTGCATAATGAGCATCAAGCTTTGGCGGCTACTACAAATTCAAGTTTGAAGGCATCTTATGAACTTTGGCATAGTCGGTTAGGGCATGTTGCCTTTGATACTGTTTTACTTTTACATAAGTTAGGTTCTTTGTCTGTTACTTCTATTTTACCCAAACCGGTCATTTGCTCTTCTTGTCAACTCTCTAAAGGACACCGTTTGTCATTTGATTTAAATAATAAACGATCTTTGCATCCTTTGGACTTAATACATTGTGATTTGTGGGGCCCTGCGCCTATTACATCTACTGATAACTATAGGTATTATGTGGCCTTTGTTGATGACTACTCTCGCTTCACTTGGTTTTATCCTCTCAAAACCAAGTCTGGATTTGCCGCTGTTTTGTCTGTTTTCATGAAGTTTGTGCAAACTCAATTTTCTCGGAAAATTAAGGTTTTTCAAAGTGATGGAGGCACAGAGTTTGTTAATCACACTGCTCGTCGACTATTTGAAGAAAATGGCACTTTTCACAGGTTATCTTGTCCGTATACGCCTCAGCAAAACGGCAGAGTTGAGAGAAAACACCGTCACATCGTGGAGACTGGTTTGGCCATGCTTTTTAATGCACATGCTCCTACCTCTTATTGGGTAGATGCGTTCAGCTCCGCTGTTTATATCATCAATCGTCTACCTTCGAAGGTTTTGACCAACAAGTCTCCTTTTGAGCTCTTATTTTCTGAGAAGCCCAATTATCGTACCTTCAAGGTCTATGGCTGCCGAGTATTTCCATATCTTCGAGACTATACAAATCACAAGTTATCTCCTAAGAAGTCTTCCGTGCATCTTCATCGGTTATAGCTCTCAATACAAAGGTTATCGGTGTCTTGATCCGGCAACGTCTCGCATCTATGTTACTCGCCATGCTCGTTTTGATGAGCACTCTTTACCTTTTTCGGGCACTACTTCATCAACGGACTTAAACTCCTTGCATCTCTCAACCTTTTTGGAGCCGTCTTCCATGCCGGCAGAATCCTTCGTGATCACTGGTTCTTCGTCCTCGCCAGCCTCAGCGCCTTTGCCTTCGCTATGTCCTCCTTGTTTGGATGGTCTTCACAGTGATATCCCGGCAGTATCTCAGCCATTACATGCTGCTCCGTCTGATGTTTCACCCGCTGCAGTGCCGCCAGTCCTTGTTCCTTCCACATCGTCTCGGGTCGGTCTTCCCTTGCCACATCCTGCTGCTGCCTCATCTCTGCCGACTTTGGCTACCGATTTGGGTGATTCTTTGGCTCAAATTCAGCTCCCTGCATCAGTGTCCACTCCAGCAGTTCACCCCATGGTAACTCGGTCCAAGACGGGCATTTTTAAACCTTCCACTCGACATCAAGCCAACTTAGCTCATCTTGACACTCATCGCCTCTTTAGCGCTTTATTTGCTTCTTCTGAACCAAGAGGGTTCAAGTCGGCTGCTAAACACCCACAGTGGATGGCTGCAATGCATGAGGAAATGTCTGCTCTAACTCAAAATGCTACATGGACATTGGTGCCTCGTCCGCGATCCAGTAATGTTGTTGGTTCCAAATGGGTTTTTCGCACTAAGTACAACTCAGACGGGTCTGTTGAACGTTTCAAAGCGCGACTGGTGGCTCAAGGCTTCACTCAAATCCCTGGCTTAGATTATTCCCACACCTTTAGTCCGGTGGTTAAGGCTTCTACGGTACGCATTGTCTTATCTCTTGCCGTTATCAACAATTGGAAGCTTCATCAGCTTGATGTCAAAAATGCCTTCTTGCATGGTCAACTGAATGAAGTTGTTCATATGGAACAACCCCCTGGCTTTGCAGACTCTCGGTTTCCTGATCATGTGTGTCGCTTGAACAAAGCGTTATACGGCCTCAAGCAGGCTCCGCGTGCTTGGTTTCAGCGATTAAGCTCCTTTCTTCTCACCAATGGTTTTACGTGCAGTCGCTCAGATACATCTCTGTTTGTTTTCAAACGCTCCTCCTGCATTATGTACCTGCTCGTCTATGTTGATGATTTAATTCTCACCGGAAACCGAACTGACCTCATGGTTGCGTTTATCTCTCGTCTAAACCAGGAGTTTGCTATTAAAGATCTTGGAGCTCTCAATTATTTTCTTGGTCTTGAAGTGACCTACACTGATAATGGGTTATTTCTCAGCCAATCCAAGTATGCTCGTGATATCCTTGAACGTGCTGCTTTACTTGATTCTAAGCCTGTGCACACACCCTTAGCTCCTCATGAGTCCTTCATCACCGCTGGTGATCCTTTTAAGGATCCAACTCATTATCGGTCTCTTGTTGGCGCATTGCAGTACCTTACAATTACTCGCCCGGATCTGTCCTATGCAGTGAATCAGGTTAGTCAGTTCTTACAGACACCGACTGTGTTTCATTTCCAGTGTGTCAAGCGCATTCTTCGGTATGTCAAAGGCACACTTGCCTATGGCCTGTTGTTCACCAAGCCGCATAATGTCTCTATTCTTGGTTACTCGGATGCTGATTGGGCCAGATGTCTCGAAACTCGCCGTTCTACTTATGGATACTCTATTTTCCTTGGTGGAAACTTAGTATCCTGGAGTGCTAAGAAACAACCGACTGTCTCCCGCTCCAGTTGTGAATCGGAGTATCGAGCCATGGCGAATACTGCGGCTGAAATTGTATGGATCACTCACTTGCTTCGGGAGCTCCATGCCTTGCCTCCTGATCGCCCCACGCTGCTCTGTGACAATCGGAGTGCACTCTTTCTCACACAGAATCCTGTGTCTCATAAGAGGGCGAAACACATTGATCTGGACTATCACTTCATTCGGGAGCTTGTGTCGTCTGGTAAACTCTACACTAAGTTTGTTCCAACCACGCTTCAGGTGGCTGACATCTTCACCAAGAGTCTTCCTCGGCCTCAGTTTGAATCTTTCCGCGCTATGCTTGGCCTTCGTCCACCACCGTTCCGCTTGAAGGGGGGTATTAGAGTTACTTAACCTATCTGTACACATATTGTAATTTATTTATTCTTGTGTACCACTTGTGTAATACTTAGATAATATTTTGTTATATAATATTCTCTACCTCCACATTGGGGGTTAGGTTTTCCACCCTAACAAGGACGTCAAAGCGATTCCTGACTTCAGGATGATGGTATGCTTTTTTAGCCAGAGTAGTCTTGCCTATCCCCGCCATGCCCAAAATTGAGACAATTTCTCGACCAGACGGTGGTCCTGTTAGTCTTCTCATGACTTTCATCAAGTCATCTTCAAGACCCACGACAACATTTTCTAGATTCAGACTTGCAACATGTCTAGATGATGAATGACTTAGCAAGTAATCCCCCGATGGCAGATCCTCATTTGTCACAAATCTCATCATCTTCCTCTCCACAAAATCAATCTTTTCTACAAGGGGAGGCAAGTCATCGCATAAAGGTTGGCGTGGCAATCCAACTCTTGAGCAGTGCTCCAGTAGATTATATTCATGTATCTTTAGTTCAATCATATTCTCTACGTCGTTCACTGCAATTCTAATCACTCTTTCCAGCTCTTCAGAATTTCCAAAGACTTGTCTTCTCATGTAAGTCTTCTCAAGAAAGTTTCGAAAATATCCAGCACTATCAAGGAGAGATTCGATCATTTTTCTAGTATCACCGATTATCCAACGTGGTTTTTGCTGCGTAAGTTGCTTCAAAGTTTGAATGAGAGAAACCACATCTGCATAAGCCATTTCTCACACTAACTATAGGAACAAAAAAGACTACTTCACAAACTCAAAAACTTAATATTAGTGAAGTTTGATGGAAACATTTTTGGCAAAAACCAGTTTTTCCCCCACTTTTTCAAAGCAAACATCACCGATAACTCTCTCTTTCTATGTGTTTCTTTGATCAGACACAAAGAAGTGCTAATCCATCAATTAAGAGAGCTGGTATATAAGAGTTTCGAACCTCAAATTCTTACCTAGATTTTCTTAGAAAACACAATTAAACACTTCTTCAGATCGACCCCAACGACAGCCTGCAGAATAATCCAAATTGATCCTGCTGCTTTTTTCTCTTTTAAAAGAGATCACAAATATGATCAAAGAAGGAAAGAAGATGAAAGATTGAATATAATTAAGGTAGCAAAACTTCAATTCTTGAAACTTGAAAGAAGTCCTTGTACCTTAAAATGAATAGAAAATTATTGCATATACATTAACATGGATAAAAAGGAGATTTTTTTTGGAGAAAAAGCTATAACATTTCTGATTTCACAGTCAAAAATAATCATCTTCCCTTCATAGAAGTTACAGGACAAAACTCACATTACAGTCCAAACGAGTAGTCTTTTTTTATTAAAGAAATTTTAAGTAGTTGTCTGGTCCCTTTGGCTTCTTGTTCACATGTGGTTTATCATACATAAACAAACAGCCCATCTTTTTCTCAAAACTAATCCCATTTTTTTTTATCTTCTACACAAAACATACACAATGGGGCAACTAGGAATGCTAAAATTTCATATTTATTTTAGAATTAATTACAATCTGAAAAGCATAGAGATATATGGCCGATATTTATTACTCCTTAGCTGGTGTATTTTGGTGTTATCTACTCCAATATTTTAACCTTTTAACTCTTTAATAGCAGCAAGGTGAGCAGGAACTAACTGTTTTACCCCAGAAAATGTCCAACTTCTGAAAGGTATATGTTGAAGTGTGTGACCATCTCATCTAAAAGCTTAAGCTGTTAGAGAGAGCACACTTTTAATAGTTAATTATATTCTCAACACGCCCCCTCACGTGTGGGCCTGATTCTTTTTCATGGGCCAAGCACGTGAATTTTTTTTTTTAATTTGGGTGGCGGTGAGATTCGATCCCACGACCTTTGCCTGGCTCTGATACCATGTTGAAGTGTGTGACCATCTCATCTAAAAGCTTAAGCTGTTAGAGAGAGCACACTTTTAATAGTTAATTATATTCTCAACAGTATATATATATCAGGTATATGTCCAAATGACTTCGATAAAGGTAAGTGATGTGCTTTCAATTAGAAGATTTACTAATTCACTTTCGATAACTGCAAGGGACTTGAATTAGTTTGTAAACAAGAACTTTGATTATGCATAGAACTTGACTATTAATTTCAAACTGAGTTTCTACTGTAAATAGAAACCATAATTTACCAAGGACCAACAGAATGTTTTGTGCATAACACTTTGTTGTAGTTGTCTGTTGGTCTGGGCAGAACCAAGCATACAAGATGCTTGGTTCAGCTTGATCAAATTTAGCTTTGGCCAATGAGTCCGCGACCTGATTGCTTTCTCTGTAGCAGTATACTATTTTCCTCCTCCTTCAATGGCACTTTCCAGATTGTATTTATATACCGTAGTATTTCCTACAAGTTTAGGATGTGTTTCATACTGAGTTAATCAGAGAATTATATTATATGAGACTAGGTGAGAAAGGGAAATGGAAATATTGAAGACTGCAGAGTGAAGTACAGAGGCATATAATATGCACTCAAATTGAGAATTATAACATAACGAACATTTTAATAAACCATCCAGTCAATCATATCTAGCTTGCAAGAAAATTACAAAAACAAAGAACAACAACTAGCTGCATAACACAGGCAAAAGTTAGGTCCTTTAGTTATAGTAAAAAAAAAACAGAAAAGAGACTAAAGTTGCTAACAAGTTACAAGTGGTCTCTCCCCTTCTAAGCTAACAAAGGGTGATATATTGCTTCCCACACACACCGCATTCCTTTAACTTGCATGATCAGCTCCTCTACAAGTCTTTTAAGGCACTAAACTCACTTTATTTGCTTTGTTGGCATCTCAAGTCCTAGTATCACAAAAACACACAAAATAAACCCACCCAAGACCCAAAGTGTGACCCAATAATAAGGTTACTCTTCAAAATTCTTCAATATCATGGAGTATTAATAAATGTGATAGTTGTTCAAAGTAAAATGAAAATATTAAACTATTAATGAGCCACAATCATCCACACATAATTATATTATAAGAGGTTAGTTGATACACAAAGCTCAAATAACCTTCGTTCTTATCGACATGATAGCATACTAATGATGTGGGTGCTTATTACGCTACATAAACGTTATAATCGAGATAAAAATTAGAGAAAAGACATAAAGTGATATCTGAAGTTATCTTGAATTTTTAAAAAGACACCTTAACTATGCGGGTCTCATATTACCCCCACAAAAGTATTAAATACCTTTGTAAATAGATCATTTTGATCAATTTTCTCCCTACGTTTATTTTTACGCAGATGACAGCACGTGGATGGGAAGCTTTGCTTCCAAAATCGAATTAAAAAATGCTACATGTCAGTTTTTTTCTATTATTTAATTACTTCCTCTTTAACTACATCATCTTCCCCAATTCATTCAAAAAAGTTGTTAGGTTGAAGGTTTAAAAAAATCATCATCTCTCTTGAACGAAGTCAACCCAAAAAGGTAAGAACTTTCTAACTTCTTGTTAATTTCCAGTCGTTCAAGGAATACTCCCTACATCCTAACGTACCTAATAGTGAAAGCCCATTCAAAATGGATGAGGAATCATAATCTGTGAGAATTTCGGCGATGGAGCTTCGGTGAAATTTTCAAGCAAAGAGCAATGCCAAAATATGCACCAGAATGAACTTAACACAACAACAAAAAGCCCTAATTGGCAAGCTTCCTAACAATTCGAATTTGCAAATTAGGGTTAAGGATAAGAAAATTGGGGAAGTCTTAGACGAAGGAATTCTGATTCAATTTTTGGGCAATTCTCAAAGCCATTAGGTTCATGATATTTAGGTCAATGGAAGTTTAAATCAAGTTCATACTATTGAAATTGCAAGCTCAATGTTTCGGGTCGGGGTAAATTCGTATTTTACTAATATTTAAATTAAAATAATTAATTAAAAGAGAGTGTGCATCACAACGTATTCAATGTCTGTGATTGATGAGAAAATGGGTCAAAATGGTCTATTTACAAAGGTATTTAATACTTTTATGGGTAATAGGACGCCCGCATAGTTAAGGTGTCTTTTTGAAAATTCGAGACAACTTCAGGTGTCACTCTATGTCTTTTCTCTAAAAATTACTATATATGCTCACGATATGAGTTAGTTAAAAACTCAAATATCCATTTTTGATCTTTTTAGAGTTTTTTTTTAATGACCATGGTGTCCGGGCCAATTTTCGCACACCTCGACTAATTTCACAAGATATTTGCCTAGTAATGAACGACATGACATTAATTTCAGGAAAAAAAAAATCTTTTTGATTAAAAATACTCCATGGATTATTATGGAGATTTTAATCTTATTTTGGATATCCATTTGGAGAGACGAAGCTTATAATTTGATTGTACACCGAAAAAGAAATCGTTTGCTTTTGAGGAATTGTTGAGCTTTAATCATGTTTAAAAGAATAAATTTTAATTTACGTATACATTTAAGGATAATAACAATCCAAATAAGCATTTGAAGTTAGACAAGATTGTTTATCACATATCCTTGATTGAGTTATTTCAAATTGATCAAAAATCCACTATTGCAACTATTATATCTGATTATTTGTCAATAACTGTGAAATTGGAATATACAATATTTCTCATTTTTTGTTCCTCTATCTTATTTCGAGTTTCTTTTTAACTAAAGCTGAGTTAAGATAAGTCAGTGAGCTGGTTATTTGCAAATTACTGAAGTTTTTCTTTTGTGTTGGTTTTTCTTGTTAGAGTTTTCTCCTGTCCTAATTAGTCTTTCATTTGTATGTCTGTCATTTTCACTTTAAAACATGCTAAGACTGAATTTTAGTGTCTGCATCTAAATTAGTTTTGATTTAATGATATTTGGCTGCCTCTTTTTTCATTCTCTGATTTTATTTACCTCTCATTACCGAGTATGTCCTATTTTGACCAAGTTTGTGCCATCTTTCTGCCTAATATCTTAGTTTTGTGAAAGTGTAAGCTTTGTCCTTAAGATTTCTTGAAGCGTGAATTTATTAGCGTTAATCTTTCATGTGTATAGCATGCTGATCTCTTCTAGTATAGCATAAGCTGCCAGTAATTTGATTATACCTTATTTGTTCTTTCAGTTTGTTTATTTGAAATAATGGAGGAGGATTGTGCTTAGTTAAATCCAAATGAGATGCATTTTAGCCTTTTTCTTTTTAGTAGTTGTCGCTCCCAGCCTTAAGAATGATCAACTTGAATAAATTTTAATCCCTTCATTAGCATGTGCAGGAGCTCATCTTGTTTAAAGGCATTTGTCTAAGATTAGATAGTGACAAGTTAGTATGCTAAAGAATTATTATTACTCTGTTGGGTCTTTAGTTTGGTTAGTATTTATTTTAGTTTTTGTTGCCTACTGGCTGTGTCTAGATTGAATTTGCTCCCTGTCATTATCTAAATCATGTATGAGCTGTTTTGTTCTCTTTATAATGCTTATGATTTGAGTTGTTACTTATGTATTTTTATTTATTTATGTTGCATGTGACAACAATCTGAGTTCACTTTGGACTCATTCCTTGCATTTTTTCGAGTTGAAATCCTTTTCGAGTCGGCCCCCATTGCCAAGTTAAATATGCTGATGAGCAGATCTCCAAAGTCTACAAACAGGGTTGGAAATTTTTGTACAGGTCCCGAAATGTCCAAAATGAGCTGTATACGCTAAGTATACAGTGATATACAGGTAAAAAATACAGAAATATAGAGCTGAAAATTAAAGGGAAACTTTCACATATAATCACTAAAAAATAACTTAATCATCCTCCATAGCTATAGTTTGCTAATTACGATTCGTAGCTACATGTTATAGGGAGAAGGGTGGTGAGCGAAACTGGGAGAGAGAGGAGAGAGGGGAGCGAGAGAGGATAGAGACGAATTGTATACGTATATATGTCGAATTATATATGTATATCTGTCAAAATAACTGTATATATGTATATGTATTAATTATTGTATTTGTATATCTACATATAATTTGAATTTGTATACAATTGAATCGAGTTAAAACATTTGTATTGTATAAAGCGAGAGAGAGAGAGAGAGAGATAGGCAAAAGAGAATTGGGCAGGGCAAGATCCAATCTCTCTCATTTTATATAAGGACAAATGTTTAATTTGTGTTAGTATAAAGTGAGAGAGTTCTCTTTTGTCTTTCTCTCTCGCTTTATACAAACACATATTATACATTTGTGTTTGTATAAAGCGAGAGAGAGAAAAGAAAAAGAGAACTGGCAGGGGAAGATTTGTATATGTATAATTATAAGTGTATAGGGCAGAGAGATATGTATTTGTATTTGTATATCCCATCTCTCTCGTTTGTATAAAGTGAGAGAGAGATTGACACAAGAGAAGCGAGAGAGAGACTAGACAGGGAGGGAGAGAGGCGCGAGAGAGAGAGGACGAGAGGAGAGAGGCAAGAGAAAGAACGAAATTATAGCTAGAAGTTAGTTTCGAATTGTAATTAATGCAAACTATAGCTATGTTAGCTAATTAACTAGTATATGTTTGTTTCATCGCATAATTTCCCCAAAATTAAAGCACGTGTTTGAGAGATGAATTAGACTATATACACTCGGTATACAGTCCGATATATAGTAAAAAGGACCAAAATACGGCTCATATACAGTAATATACACCTGGTGTCTACACAGTTATTTATGAGCGAAAAATGGGCCAAAAGCCCAAGAAAAATCCCAGCAGCAAATTTGGAGTTAAATGGGCCAAGCCCGTCTATTTTATTGGCAGCTCTTGTTAATTTTAGGACAGGGATAATTAAATGGGCCAAAAGCCCAAATTTAAATAGGAAGTTGAAGAAGAAGTGAATGGGCTGAAACCCATTTGAATTTTCAGC
Organism: Solanum appendiculatum; assembly: GCA_018342035.1. Lineage (NCBI taxonomy): Eukaryota > Viridiplantae > Streptophyta > Magnoliopsida > Solanales > Solanaceae > Solanum > Solanum appendiculatum. Next base: position 482,816 of record JAGDQO010000294.1, read on the forward strand.
ATGGTCTATCCTTTAGATATAGGACAGATGTGGGCCAAAAGCCCAATAGATTTGAATTTGGGAAAGGGTCCAAATTTGAATTATTTATTTCTTTTACTCTTATTTATTTGTTATTTGTATTAACTCTAACTCTTGTTTCATTTAGTTTAATTTAATTAAATTCTCAAAAGGTCACCTTTCTTCTTTTGTGTTGATTGAAATGTTTAAGTTCTTATTTAGTTATTCACTTAGTTGTTTTGTTAATGAAAAAACATTTTCTTAAAAAAATATTTTAAGTTTATAACCTTTCCAAGTAATATTTTTAAAAAGCCTCTACATACTCAATTATTATTCAAAGTTAGTCAAAACATTTTAGTCAAGTCATAGGATAACAGCGCGCTAGCAGTCACTTCAAATACCGTAAAACCCTTCTTGAAGTGTATATTTGAATCCCGAACCCCCTTCGGTATTTCAAATGATTTCTTCAATTTGAGTCTTTTGAAATTCTAAATTTTTCTCAAAAATTAAGTGACGACTCTTTTGTTTAAAAAAATGATTTTTTCTAAAGAAGTTTAATCGATTTTTTGAAAACCAATCTTAATTTCCTTTTTTAACATGAAAAATAGAAATGGCGACTCTGGTGGGGATTTGATGATGACATCATCCACATACACCTCGATTTCTTTGTGAATCAATGAAAAATAGTTGTCATAGCCCTCATGTAAGTAGCTTCGGCATTTTTGAGGCTAAAGGACATCAATCGGTAACGATACACATCCTAAGGCGTGATGAAAGTTGTTTTTTCTGCATCTTCTTCATCCATCAGGATCTGGTGATAACCTGCAAAACAATCCACAAATGACTGCATTTCATGCTTGGCACAATTATCGATGAGGATGTGAATGTTCGGCAGCAAAAAATTATTCTTTGGGCTAGCTTTGTTGAGATCTCTATAATCAACGTAAATTTCGAGATTTCCGTCCTTCTTAGCTGCTGGAACAATGTTTGCTAGCCAAGTCGGATATTGCATCACTTCCACAAATTTAGACTCAATTTGCTTGGTAATCTCCTCCTTGATTTTCAAACTCAGCCCTAGCTTGAACTTTCGAGTTTTCTGTTTCACTGGACTGAAATCTGGATTGATCGGCAATTTGTGAGAAATGATGTTTGTGCTAAGTCCTGGCATATCATTATAGGACCAAGCGAATATGTCGATGTATTCTCTGAGCGGGCAGACAAGATCCCTTCTTTGAGCTTCAGTCAAGTGGACGTTGATTCTCACTTCTTTGACACACTCTTCATCTCCTAGATTCACTGTCTCAGTTTCTTCCAGATATGACTTATGTTGGTTCTCAAACTGTCTAAAATCCTCGACAACATGCTCAGGTATTGCAGTCTCCTCATCATTGTCCTCGCACTCGTCATCATCTACCTCATTTTGTTCATTCAGCTTGTGAAATGACATTATGTTGGCAGATTTTAAATTACTTTTACTGAAATCATGAACAAACACAGTTAGATATTAAATAAAAACATAAACAAATAAGTAAATAATAGATAAATTTTACGATAAGACAGGCCTTCATTTAAATCGAAAAAGAGTACAAACTTTGGCCATGACCATGGGTCAATCTGCCTTTTTCAAGCATCACGGTGGGAATTTAAAACTTAATTAAGCAAAAATTGCATTAAAGGGTGTGTCTCGGGCCTCTTCCGAACCACCACTGATTTTAAAGCAAACATAAAAACTTATCTTTTCTACCAAGACGAGCTGGGAATCAAGAGCGGTGTGAAAGTCCAATTAGGCACTTGTTCCTCCAGTTCAGCATCACGAATGCCTGATGTCTCGGTCACCTCATCAAGGATACCATCAGCGTCTTCAAAAATATTCCCGATTCCTTCCCCAAGACCGCTATCATTGACATACTCCCGCACTGGAAACGACTGATATAAGTGAGGTATTGGCCTGGCCAGTGCCCGATCAACATTCTTGTTCAATACTTTTGCATCATCGCCTTCCATTAGGACATATCCCAAACCAAACTTTGACTCTCTGGTGGAAATCTGAATAGGCTCGACAATTCCTTGAAAGAACTTCCCCAATTCGAAACCTAGTTGAAAGCTACTTCTTAATATGGTAGTAGCTATCATTTTGTAAACGGAAGGCATACGAGGCTGTGGAGCCAAATCATCTTAGGTGGCATTCACTATCTCTACCACGTAGAAGTCAGAACCTCTAGGGACCTCATCGACAATCGGTGCATACCCATTTGAATGGCTTCCCTCACTATAAATGACCAATTCTTGATCATTCCATATGAACTTCATCATTTGATGGAGGGTCGAAGGCACAACCCCGGCCGTATGGATCCATGGTCTCCCCAATAACAGGTTGTAGCTGGTGTTGATATCCATCACATGAAATTCAACACTAATCTCTGCAAGGCCCACTTGAATCCCTAAATTCACCGCTCCCGGTGTGTCTTTTTGTTCTCCGTCAAAAGCCCTTACGTTGAATTGGTTCTAGCGAACCCTTCCCAAGTAAAAATTCAATTTTTTAAGGGTTGATAGTGAACAAATGTTAAGACCAGATCCGTCATCAATCAAGACAAGATTTATAAACTTGTCTCGACACTTGATGGTGACATGCAGAGCCTTGTTGTGCATCGCACCCTCGAAAGGTAGCTCTTCATCACAAAAGCTGATGCGGTGCCTCCGAATGACTTGGCTTACCATAGCTGTCAGATTATCACTATTTATACCCATGGGCACATAAGTGTCATCCAAAGCCTTTATCAAGGCTTGTCTGTGCAGTTGTGAGCTCATCAACAAGGCCCACACAGAGATCTGAGCCGATGTCTTTTCCAAATGCTTCACAATGGAATAGTCTTTTGGCTGCATTTTCCGCCAAAATTCTTCCGCCTCAATCTCGTTGATCGACCTTTTCTGTTGGTCCTTCTTGTGCCATCCTTGGACTAATTATTTTGGAGTGTAACATCTACTTAATTTGGTCATGCCTTGAGTGGCAGCAGTTTCAATCACGAACCTCTCTTGCGTAGGAATTTTCCTCGGTACCAAAGCAACGGCTTCTTGGGGTGTCAGAATCACAAATTCGTACTCCTCCTTTATGCACAATGAGGCCACAGCTTTCTCGAGGCCATCAGGATTGGCCGAAACTATTGCCTTAGTTTCACACCAATCATCTTCCGTCTCTATCATGTTGATGGTGACGCCTCCATGGTTTGGCAAAGGATTACTATTGACGTTGGGTGCAGCAGTTTGAAAGGTGACGACTTTCTAGTAGATTAAATCTTGGATTTTGTGCTTCAAATTAATACAGTCCTCAGTATCGTGCCCAACATTATTAGAATGATATGCATATGTTCGATCAGCTCTAAAAAATTTAGAGCTCGTGTCAACTGGTTTAGGCTCAACCGGATGAATTATGCCTGCCGCAGTCAATCGTTCGAACAATTTTGTTCTGCTTTCAACAAGAGGAGTAAAATTTCTAGTAGACTTCTTTTCAAAGTGCGGACGGGGGGGATCATAATTGCCTTGTGGAGGTGGAGGAACCTAGTGATAGTTTGGAGTGTTTGACGGGGAGGTACTGGTGCTTGAAACCTTTGGTATGAAGGGGTTTGGTAATTTGGATGTGGAGCTTGGTGAGACATTTTGGTAATATGGAGGTGGGGTTGGATATACGGGAGGATGAGCTTGGTAATTCGGTTGAATATTTGAACACTTAAGGGACGGAGATTGATAAGTCGGGGGGGGGGGTTTGATACTGTGGTGGTGGAGTTTGATAAACAGGTGGAGGACTTTGATAGCGAGGAGGCGGAGTTTGGTGACCAGATTGAGCATAGCAAATTAATTTTGTGGAGTTTGGGGATGGCCTCTGAAAGGCGAAGATTTTCTGGCATGTTTCCTTCCCCAGGCATATAGGAAATAAAGGACATTTCTTCTCTCTTCTTCTTTAATAATCTAAAAGATCCGATCGGGGCGGTAACAAGAGCGATCTTCCCAGTCCTTAGGCCATCCTCTATAGTCTCACCTACCTTGACTATCTCCGCACATTATCCTGTTGTAATATTCTGGCTCTTGAATACGTACAAATACTTCAATAATTTCTTTTTCCGACATAGGAGGTTGGACCCTAGCTGCCTCCTTTCTCTACCTTTATGCATACTCACAGTAACTTTCGGTTGATTTCTATTTGATCTTCTCTAAAGAATATCAATCAAACGATCTCTACATTGTAGTCGAACCGTTCGATGAAATCCTTAGCCAGTGTCTTCCATCTAGACCATTGCTTCATTTCTTGGAAGGTAAACCACTCCAACGCTTCTTCACTTAAACGTTGGCTAAAGAGCCACATTAACAAGGCTTCATTCTTTCCAACTCCTATGAGTTGGTCACAGTAAGCTCTCAGATGAGCCAAAGGGTTCCCAGTTCCTTCAAGGTGTCAAACTTCGACACCTTGAACCCTTCCGTAAGATCCAAATTTGGATGGATACATAGATCTTCATAATTCAATCCAGAGAACTTTGGGATACAATGCGACTCCTTTATAACCTTTATGATCTCTTCCTTCATATTCTGCTTAGCGATCTCTACTTTGGCCTTTCACTTTTTTTCCTGCTCCTCATAATGATCGAGTTCAGAATAATTGGTGTAATGCAGGTGAGGTTCATTGAGGACTGGGATCTGAAAAGTGGGGTTTGGAGGTAAAATTTGAGCGGTAGATGGATTTTGAGCATGGGCTTAGTGTATCGGAGGGAATACTTGAGGGTTGTTGTTATTTTGGTTCTGAAGAGGGGCAAAGGTCTAGGATTTGTTGGCCTTTTGGTTTTGAGGAGGGGGAAAAGTCTAAGAAATATTCGCACTCTGGTTTTGAGGGGGAGGGAAGGTTTGAGGGTTGGTATTTGGGTTTTGAAGAGGAGGAGGTGCCTGATATAAATGTTGGCGTGATGTGGATTAGGGGTGGTTAAGTTGATAATAGGGGGATTCTGAAATAGGATAGTGGTTGAATTATTTGGAACATATTCATGAGTAGGATTTGCAGGAGGAAAATGGAGTGGAGGCCTTCCAACAGTTGGAGTGTTAACAGTGATGGCCAAATTAGACAGGTCTCGATATTTTTGGATTTCAACTTTCATCTCAGCAATCTATTGCATTAATTGCACAATCAACTCATTTTGTTCAATAGTGAAGGGATCCACTATAGCAATTTCGGACAGACCAACATTTTCACTGTTATCATTCATTTTTTTCCTTTCTTTTTAATTGATCTCAGTTGGAGAAGGAATCTTTGGGAACCTTGGATCTTGTGAAGTAAGGATGTTCGGCCAGTTTTTCAACACAGATCAGTTCTAACTACCTGCCAAAGAAAAAAACTCAAAGACAAATCTGTTAGTTTAAGTTCATAACACATAATGACAAATATAACATAGAGAACAAATAAACATATAAGAGTCGCTTTGTTCGAGAAATGATTTAAACGAGCAGGAGTTTGCCTATTTGATTTCAGGACTAGTGAATCAGGAAGGTTGACTTGCGTTGAGCCAAGGTCTTCTGGTTGTTTTCTCAGCATCTGTCGATGTGAACTCATCACTTTCTTGTAAAATGAAAGGGGGTAAGAAAGCTTTTAAAGATAGGGGTCGAGCCTTGAAAGGCTGTCTACTTATCTCAAGAAGAAAAAAAATCAGGCCCTACGTAGTTCGACTCATACAAGGATAATTTTGATTCTTCATTCACTTGCGACTTCATTACAAGAAAATCGGAAACACACAATAAAAAAAAAACTCCTACGAACATAAACTATGCCTTTCCCAAGACTTCTTCTCACAATTTGCTAACTTTCTACTTTGTCTGGCCCTTCACAAGTAACGGAGGGGATGCTTGATCTGAATCTTTCCTTTGTTGATCAGCAACTCCACATCACAGCGGAATGCGAGACATTTCTCAATGTCATGATCCTCGGTGTCATTATAAGGGCAAGTTCCGGTGTTCTCAAGTCCAAAGGCAAAGACCATTTTTGCCTTCTTTTTAGGAGGGGTCGAGATTTCACCTTGAACCAACTTATGTTAGATACCCAGATACGACTCTTCAAAGGCAGTGAAGTCGTGACGGTAGATCAAAATGTTCTCTGTGACCAGCATGCCGGGTTCTAATTTGTCACAAGTAAGAATAGTGTGGGCCCATATAGCTGATTTTTCCAATACTGATCATATCATGAATCATATTCTTCAACTCCATGCATTCGTCGATGGTATGCCCATTCTGGTTCTAATGGAAGGTGCACTTCTTGTGCGCGACTTCGGGTTGAACCCAAGAGGAGGATCCCTTGATAAGATATAGGGTGCCCATGGAATGAAGAGCTTGATAAATGGTGGCACATGAAATGACTTTGGGACCTAGGTCATAGTTCTGAAAGTACACTTAGAGGGTGATCTTTTCATCCCCTTCTTGAAGTCGCCCTAAGAAAAGGGTTGCATCATCAGTTTCCTTTTTAAGTTTTTTCTTAGGATTAATGTTTTCAGGATCGATGACATTAACCTCTTCTACGAGGAAAGGGTATTCTTCACGCAACTTCTTGATCTCGAGTGCTTTGTCCTCTTTCTTCTTCAAAGTTATGGCTATCATTTCGTCGACCATAGACAATTTTCGTTTTGCTATCTCAATCTCTATGTCCATCGCGGCGCTCTTAGCTAACGCGATTGCGGTAGCAAAGTCCATTTCTATGGTCTTTTTCTCTGCTTCCAGAATATCCTAATTGAGCTAGTGCAGTTTCAGCATCAATTCAACTTTAGAATGTTCAACCTCAATACCTTGATTTCTTTTCATCTTAGCAGCTGATTCAACCTTTCTTGAGATAATAGAGTAAGGTTTTAGGATTTGGTAATGGAATTCAGTTTTGATTGAGAAGCTCAAAACTCGAAGAGTATTTTGGATAGTGACTTGCGATTTTGTATTTGTGGGGGATTTTAGAAAATTTTCGTAAAGGGATGGCCTAGAATGTCCTCATTCAAAGCAACATAATCACACAAACAGTTACAACACAAATCATTCAAACAGATATTGCGCGTCTTAAATAGATATGTGACCCTTTTGTGCCAAGGGCAGGCCTAGTGAATTGAAGGATGTGTATGTCTTTTTAAGCCAATTCATTATCCCCAAAATATTTCATTGATATCACTTAAAAATGTTTAACAAAACATCAAAATGAAGATACAAGTTCAGAAATGGAAACAACAAAATGAAGTACAAATAAAAGCAATCCTACGCAGGGGATGATAACAAGTTCAAACTGCCTCCAGTCCTTCATCAGGTCTGGCTCTCTTGGCGGCACTAACTTCTTTCCATATGAAGTATTTGTGTGACTACAAATGATCACTTGCTAGTCGAGCCCTTTCTTCATATCCAGCTCTCTCTACTGTCTGAATTTGTAACTCTATGCGATCATCCAACTCGATCATGCATTGTCTTACTTTTTATAGTTCTTTCTTCAAATGGGCTATGACTCTGACATCCTTTGAATGTCGGTGTTGATGGGCTAACTTATATTCTTCATACCTTTCTTGAAGTCGATGGAGTCAAATTTGATGCTTAGCGCCAACATCTTTGATACAATCAGGGACGTTTGGACCGAGCTCGATGGTTCTAGCGAGGTTCTTCTTCAACCATTCTTTGTACTCATCGTAGCATTCGGGTTGAAACCTATTTGGTACCGGATCGCTCAACACCCTTCGAGTTTTCCATTCTTGAATTATCATTGTGAAAAAAGTGACTCGGCCATTCTCATGGTCCGTTGCGAATTTCTTCATGTTTACAGTTTGGGGAAGCTCTTGTTTCCCTCCTAATTGCCTGACGACTCGAGTGGGAGCATAAGGTCGGGTGCCTCTCAATCCGGCGAGTACCAAAAAAGGGATTTTTGAACCTCGAAGCACAGTCTCTCTAGTTACAAGATCCTGGATTGCCCATTGCACATTTTCCTCTCTTAGCCCCTGAAGCCAGAATCTTTTACCCTCTATCTTCTTGAAATGATTAAGGTGTAGCCACCGACTATGAAACGCAAAATTGTCTATTCAAATTTGGGGATCCGGTTCTTTTGGATCATGGACCTTAAGCAAATGTTTCATCATCTACCACTGCAAGATCCGATTGCAACCTTGAAAGAAACGTTCGTTGTTTTGACATTTATCTAAAGCTCTATAAATATCGACAAGAATCATGGGTGTCAAATTGTAATACTTGGCTGTCGATCTGTAGTCTACCCCATAAAAAATGGCATAAGTGACCATTACTACACTAGGATGGATAGTGAAGTTTGGACCTTGGGGGAACTCCACTGACACCCAACAAGCATACCGTAAAAGCAAAAGCGCGTGTTCTTTTCCAAGTTTCTTCTGAAACGAACTCTTCTTTGAACCTTTCAAAAGCCCTTGCACGTCCATATCGACGATAAAACTTGTGAAGTGGAATGTTTGGTTCGGGGAGCTTGTCCATCCACTTGGCCTTGACAAGTGAGAATACTTCTTTGATTTTGTCAAAGTCCCATATTTTAGGATTATAAAATCACTATTGGACTTATGTTTTCTTTTTTTGCATATGCCTACACTTTCATAACTGCAAAAATTTCTTCAATGGTCGAAATCATTTCCACTACCCCAAAAAATATACCATGTTCTCACTGTTCCAAAATTTTACCATTGTCCCAATTAAATCTGGCCAAGCTTTCATTTCCATTAGTGACGGGAGATAGCCTATGTGTTTTTTGACCTCTTTCTTGTCTTCATCATTCATAAACTTCTACCATACTTGGAGATAGGGGTGAGGTTAAGTCACCATTTGGGTTCTCAAAGGCTCGTACTCTGAAGTCATCTAACAAAAAAGAAGAAAAAGGTAAGTTACCTCCCCCCCTAATCGATAATGAGTTGTTTAAAATGACATACACTTTCTTCAATTGCACACATAAGTATGATTGTCTTTTTATTGACCATGGGCCAAATAGACACATGGTAGGCTTCTAATAGGCCCAACACGCTTTGGGTGTTGGGTTATCCTAGTTTAATGCGCTAAATTGAGGGATTTGGCGTCGGTTTACACTAGTTGACTAAGAATGGCTTTGAAAGACCGGGACCCAAGCAGACAACTTAGGTTGGAACTATGACAACCATTGGACGCGTGACAAACCAATAAATTATCAGTCATTCCGAAAAGGGTTAAGTATAAAAAAGTCCGATTGTGGGATTGCAAAACCGTCCTTTAATATACTGTATTTGTGTCGTGGTGACGGAAGTATGCCATTATTGCAAAATGACTATTAATATTGTATTATCGATTAGGGGGAGGTAACATACCTTTTTCTTCTTTTTTGTAGGATGACTCCGGAGTGCGAGCCTTTAAGGACCCGAATGGTGACTCAACCTCACTTTTATCTCCAAGTGTGGTAGAAGTTTATGAATGATAAAGATAAAAAAAAAAGGTCAAAAAACACATAGGCTATCCCAACAGAATCGCCATTAAGTTCTAACTATAATGACTTGACTCTGTTTGACTATTTGTTAATAACTGTTGAATTATTTTTTCTTATCTATGCCTTATTTGTTTAAATTACGATATTAATTGTCATTTTGCATTCATGGCATACAATTATCATCACCTAAAAATAAAAAATATCCTTTCAAATTCATGGAGAAGCAATTTGATGTACACATTTGCTTTATAATTGACAAAAAATAAAGTACAAGGCCAAACAATTTTTTACGTTGGCTTGTATTCGTCGTAACATGTTTTATCCCATAGATAATTGTATGTTGTGCTTTCAAGAGAGGAATTTAAATGTTCAGAACAAGAATCCTGATAATGGCAGACAAATAAAAAAAAATAATAGAACATATACTAAGAATATCGTGTAACAAAATAGTATTAGGTAACACACCAATATGTAATATATTACATGTTTGGACCTAATAACATAACCATTATATCTTTTAATAACAAAACTAAACTTTATTATCAAAATTTTGAAGGTTTAGAGAATATCTAATTATTTGACATACAACAAATATATTATTTAAGTACGCCAATTGTTCATCTATTTCGTATTGCAATTTTTTTTGTTGAATAGTTTGGAATATTCATTAAAATGATATTTTAATATAACACATACCGTAGATAATGTTTTTATGGGATTCACGTGCAAAACACGTGTTTTAATAGTTTGGAATATTCATTAAAATGATATTTTAATATAACACATATCGTAGATAATGTTTTTATGGGATTCACGTGCAAAACACGTGTTTTAAGAAGCTTTCATGGATTAGTTGTTTTTTTGATCGTTGATTCTGAATTTTGCTTTATCTATTACATTGTTCGTACATGTACGGTCTCATGTTTGAGAAACAAAAGGTAGGAAATAAAAATAAATTGAACAACCAGATGTATAGAAATTGTGAGCTTCTTACAAGATAACAAAAATAAGATAAGAAAAAATGATAGTTTTTCACACTTCTCTTTTTGGGGGTTATATTTTCTCTATTTTAAAAAAAGGTTAGTGCGCTTTTGTATCTTTGTTTGAATTGGTATGATAATGGTATAATTAGTTTTAAAAGCCGAATATCGAAATTACGGTACCAAAATTTTAAATACCTACCATATCATACCATGCCCACCCCTATAATTAAGTGGGTTCTTTCTCGTTTTAGCTTGAATTAGTGATTTGGCACGATCAGTCAGTTTTCTTTGTAACCCTATTTTTAACTTTGAAATTAAATTTAAATACTGTAAAAGAATGAGTAAATAGTCCAATTTATTTTTTTCGTTGAACTAGACTTTAATTTATTTAAAGCTAAGTAGCTATTGCAGCAGATTTCAAATCAAAATACTAACATTGCCAAGTTTAACCAGGCTTTTACAAACGCAAGTTTTAATTTATTTATTTTTACTACTACTATGTCCTCCTTTATCTTCCATGTTGGCATGACCCAATATGGTGGATTATACAAAACTATTAGTTGATATCGGGTAATTAGGGGTATTTAAGTCAAATTGGAAAAAAAATTAAATCGACTTATGATTTGGTTTGGTAGGTTTGACTTTGAAAAAAACTCGACCACTCTTGTTTGATTTGGTATTAAAAGAAATTTTTTTTTAAACTGAGTTCAAACCAAAGCAACATAATATATTTTATACATAAAAAATATTAATTATAATCTACTTTGTTAATATATTTTAAATTAGTTTATAGTTTTCAATGTTTAGTTATTTTATTTTAAATTTGGGCTTGTAAACACTTGTAAATGTTTTATTTTGTATTCAGATTGAAAGTTATAATTACAGTATTTTAAATTTCAGATCAAAAGTTAATAATCTACTTTGTGAATATTTTGTTTTGTATTCAGTTTGACTATAGCCTTTAATCTTATAAATTGAACATATTGAACGTTGATATATTTGATCTCTTTTTCAATCTCTGTATAATTGTAAGAAAATAAAAAAAATCGAAAGAAGCTACTAAAATCGAAATCGAAAAAATCAATTTTATGTTGATTTGATTTGATTTATAAATTTAATAAATCGATATAATTGATTTAGTTATTTTTTAAAATAAAAATCCGAAGCAAACCGACTTATGCGTATAGGGTAGAGTTAAGAAAAGATTTTTTTGAAAAAAATTATAACTGAAATCTTTACAGGTAATAAAAGCCAAAAACCAAAATATTGAATAATGAAAGAATTTTAAGTAACTTTGAAAATTTAAAAGAAATATAATTTCTCATGTAGGTAGATAAGAAAGTAAAATTCAAAATCTTATGTCGATAAGAAAAGAAAAAAGAAAATATTCATTGCCAATTGACGTACTACAAAAATTACAATCATAAAATAACGGTAAATGTTTTAATAGAATAACACATGACAAAAAAATGTAGACTCTATATTTTAGTGTAAAATATAAAAGGATACAACTTATTTAGATTTGTGTTGAGAACACTTTTTGAATTATCATGAAAAAAAATCACATCATTTTCTTACTTTATTTAATTCATGTCTAGCTATAATTTGTATTTATATAGGAATAGGATTACGAATAGGAATAGACTGTCCAATTTCAAGTTAAAATAGGATTTGCACTTTTATAAATAAATGTTCTTCTACGTATTTTTTAGTTTGTGAACAAATTATTTTCCTTCTAACATAAGTGCATCATTAGTGTCCATGACTAAGTATCGTTTTCAAACTTTGTATCTAAGTGTGATTTTTTCTGTACTTTTTCTTCAATCCTCAGTCATATTTGCTAGTAATGAAAACAACAAAGATATTTACATTGTACATCTAAAGTCGTTACCTGATGACTCGAATTTTGAAGATTTGCATAAATGGCACCATTCGTTTTTGGACCTAAACGAATCGTCACGAATTGTTTACTCTTATCGTAATGTCATAAATGGCTTTGCTGCTATGCTAACTCCACAAGAAGTTGCAACTTTGAAAGATAAGCAAGGGATCCTATCAGTCCGACCACGAAAACTTTTTCATCCACAAACCACTCATACTACAAATTTCTTGGGGCTACAACAGCGCAAGGGATCATCAGGCTTGTGGGAAAAATCGAATTATGGGAAAGGTATGATAATTGGAGTTTTAGATAGTGGAATTATGCCGGATCATCCATCCTTCCACGACGAAGGAATGCCCCCTCCACCCGCTAGGTGGAAGGGGAAGTGTGAATTCTACTCTCAGTCGTCCTGTAACAACAAACTTATTGGAGCAAGATATTTTCATGAATCGGGTAATGGGACACCATTAGATGAACATGGTCATGGTACACATACTTCAAGCATTGCTGCTGGAAATTTTGTGAATGGGGCTAACGTTTTAGGCATGGCGAATGGCACAGCATCTGGTATGGCACCGCTGGCACACGTTGCTATGTATAAAGTCTGCTCGAGTATTGGCTGTCCTGAGACTGATTTATTGGCTGCGACAGATGCTGCAATCGAAGATGGAGTTGATGTACTATCTATTTCCATTAGCTCCAAGTTTAACCCATTTTCGTCAGGCGTTATTGCAGAAGGTGGATTTACTGCTATGCAAAAGGGGATTCTCGTTAGCTGCTCAGCTGGCAATGCAGGTCCACTACCAGGCTCTGTAAACAATCGAGATCCATGGCTTCTCACCGTTGGTGCAAGCACTACTGATAGAAAACTAAGAGCCACGGTACGCCTTGGTGATGGAAAAGAAATTGATGGGGAATCAGCATTCCAGCCCAAAGATTTCTCCGAGACAATGTTACCCCTGATTAAAAATGTCAGTGATGCATTTTGCAGCGCGGAGTCACTGGAGAATATGGATGTCAAAGGAAAAATTGTATTGTGTATATCTGATGGTAATGCTTCTAGAATTGGTAAGGGACATTATGTGAAGAATGCTGGTGGTGCTGGAATGATACTCATGAACGATGAATCGCAAGGGCTCACTATCTCTGCCGAACCACATGTTGTTCCAGCAGCACATGTCAGCTATACAGATGGACTAAAGATCATATCCTACATGAAATCAACATCAAATCCTTTCGCCACATTTTTATTCAGAGGAACCATATTTGAAGATGATTTTGCTCGAGAAGTTGCGACCTTTTCAGGCAGAGGCCCAAACAGGGCAAGTCCTGGCATCTTGAAACCAGATATTGTTGCTCCAGGTGTTAGTATTCTTGCTGCTTGGCCAACTAAGTCTACTTTTAACATTGTATCTGGCACCTCAATGTCTTGTCCTCACGTATCTGGAATTGCAACATTAATAAAGAGTGCACACCCTGACTGGTCTCCAGCTACTATCAAATCAGCAATCATGACGACTGCTGATCTTGATGAAAGGAGTGACTTGTTCGCCACTGGTGCAGGACATGTTAATCCTTTAAGAGCAAGTGATCCAGGCTTAATCTATGACATCAAACCCGAGGATTATGTTCATTATTTATGTGGTTTAAAATACCCAAACAAAGCAGCTTATATGTCTATATTGAAAAAAGTGCATTGCTCATCAAAAATTGCTGAAGCAGAACTAAATTATCCTTCTTTTTCAATTGGACTTGGATTAGAAGCTCAAACATATACAAGGACAGTGACTAATGTTGGTGAAGCTGTCTCGTCTTACGTTGTAGAGATTGTGCCACCCCAAGGAGTTGAAGTGAAAGTTAACCCTCCTCTCTTGAATTTCTCCGAGTTGAACCAGAAGAAAACATATCAAGTAACATTTAGCCGCCGATCAAGTAGTTCAACCACTAATTTCGTTCAAGGATACTTGAGATGGACGTCATCCAAACACTTTGTTAGGAGCCCAATCGTAGTTACTCTCAAATAGTGATCGATCAATATGTATTTTTCATAATGATTTTTCTTACGTTTTCTAGTTAGTATATCAGATTTTCCTTAATGTACTTTGAGAATTTTGTTTCAAGTTTTACTTGTCCATATATGAATATCTTTTCCTTGCTGAAATTCTGTAAAAGTATTTAGATAATCAATCCACTTACAGGAAACTCTGTCATGGATAATTAACCTTTTAACTCAATGGTTAAACTACACTAATAGTGCGACATAGTTCTTCCCAATTCATTGGTATGCCCTAAACAGTTTTCCATTCGAATTAGGATTAAGTTTTCCATATTGTTTTTGATTTGGGTCCATGGTGAACATGTGTTGTGAAGACCATCCACAAATGATCAGTCAGTAGTACTTCTTAATGCTAAATCCAGAATTTTCACCGATTTCTTTGAAGTTCGGAATGGGATATGACTCAATTAGCGATCACACTATCGTTAAGATATTTCACCATAAATGTGTATTTCATGATTTAACATGCTCTTCTAGTATAAAATTAGGAGCACAAAATTTTTTCGGAATATTAAAGAAGAATAAAAGTTATTTAAGACTAAGGGCTGTTAAGAATATTTCTCAGGCTAAGAATAGTCAAATAACTTGAATACTAGATTCCAAATTGTCTATTAGCTACCTCTATTTCATAAACTTGACATACAGAATATGTTTAATTTATTTTTGAGATAAGAATCATTTTCTCAACACATTTCACAATCTATAGATAGCATGGATGTCATAATTAACTAAGGATTTTGTGCAGTAATAGTTTCATCTGACTCGTTGTCTGGTCACCAGCGACAATGTACGTATGCCCAGTTTTTCTGTATCCAGGAAATTTTAGAGAAATTTCCCGTATTCTTTGACTATTTACGCATAGTTCAGTATCTTTAATGCGATAAAAAAAAAGTTCTATAATTATATCGTGTAAAGTTGAGTGACTATACGCGAAAGTTTGTAAGAAGGAAGGTAGTAAAGTCTAACGTGTTGTCCAAATCATACAATGAACTTTTTGTGGAAGAAGAGGCATATTTCCTGGAGTTCAAAGACTACTTATATATACTCTTTTGTTTTCCTCCCTCTTTATAAGCAAGTTCAGTTCTTTGGAATTTTAGCAATGATGATTGATTGGAAACTGAGTTCAGTTTTAACTGTTAGAGTTTATGTGCATTTTAATATTTTAATTACAATATCAAAGTACAGTTTATCTTGTCATGTTAGAGGTCATAAATTTACAAGAAGGTGGCAGTGTAACTCATGCCATGATCTATCACTGATTATCCTTGGAATGACCCGATCGGTCGTTTTTGGAAATTTTGGTAAAATTATTATTTTACCCCTCCCGATATTGGCACAGAGTCATTGAGTTTTGGAAATCGGTTTCAGTTTTGAGTTAAAAGTTGTGAAGTATGGAAATTTGAGAAGCTAAGGTTATTAAAAAGTGATTTTCGGTGTCTTTTAGAGTTTCGAGTGTTGGAATAGAATTCGCCATCAGTTCCGGAATGTGGAAATTGATCTGAGAGAGTTGTCGGTTTTGGATTCGGAGTCTTTTTGAGGATTTAAGGTCCTAAGTTGGAAAATGGTGGAATTTTAGCCTTTGGGTTGACTTTGGTCAACATTTGGGGTTTGGATACTTGGATCGGAATTTCGAGAGTTCCATTGGATTCGGGGGATGATTTTAGGCCTAGCTGAGGTCTTGGTTGAATTTTTAGTAGTCTCGAGCTTGGTTTGTCCTTTTTAGGCGTTATGTTCCTTTCTTGTGACTTTTACGAGTTTCGAATCAAGGAGACCTCGAATTCGTATTTCGATCGTTCCATTATGTCTGGAACGTTGAGTATAGTCAATTTACATATATGGTTTGTGTGTACGAGGTTCCGAACGAATCTCGAGGGTCCTTTTGATGTTTTGAGAGTTGACTAATTTTTCTAGTGCCTGAGTTCTGTACCCTTCATGTTTGCATTAAGCCTTACACTTTAGCGACCTTCGCTTTAGCGAAGGCGTGATCGCTAAAGCGAAGGTTGGACTTTAGCGGGGTTTGCTTAAGCGAACCACGGCTTGCTTTAGCGATGATCACTTAAGCGGAGCCTAGTTCGCAAAAGCGAGGCCCCCATTTTAAGCGGGGTTAGCTTAGCGACATTTGAGCGGGTTTTTTGCCTGCCATTTTGGGGTTTAATCTCAATTTTCCATTTTTTGAGCTTTGTAAAATCTTTGGAGGCGATTTTGAAGAGATTTCTTGTACTATAAGCCGCCTTTATAACTCTAAAACTTCAATTCCCTTTTATTCATTTATGTATTTTAACATTAAAACTTGGGATTTTGATTGGCAAATGACAAGGTTTTTCAAGAACTTGAATCTTTACGTAAAATGGTGATTGCGAACTAATTTTAATTCCTTTTTCGAAATGGTTTTCACCAATGAGTTCCAAAAGTCTTGGGTAACATTTTCAAGTAAAGATTTTCGGATTCAAACCTCATTTTTGGAATCGAGTTCATGAGGTGATTTGGCTCATTTTCAAAGTGTATGATATGGGTGTTATTATTTTCAGAATCTTATTGTAGTTACTTGATTGAATTAGATTGGGTGACTTTGGACATTGTTCGGAAAGAGAAGGCTCAAATCTTGAATTGACTTTTGATTGAATTGAGGCAAGTGATTTCTAAACCTTGTATAACTAGTAGAATCGTGTATTTCCCTTTATTGTGTAGGTTGAAGAGTAAAGAGAATGAGGTGATGAGTTCAATTATTCCACTTGATTGATCTTAATGAATAAAAAGGGGATTAATGAAAAAGGCAACGAGTTGATCATAATGCTTCGTGAATTGCCTTGTTGTGGACCCTAAATGTGTTGATTGATAAAATGCTTTGATGATATTATTGTGGACTTGAATTGTTTGAGTTGTTGTCTCTTCCCTATAGTGTGAAATTGCTTATTTGCATTGATATCTTTACACCGTGACGAGACATATGATGATTATGCCGAACGAAAATGGTTCCGGCAAGTGATACGATATAAAGTCAAAGGAAAATGGTTCTGACTAGTGATATGGTATAAAACAGAAGGAAAATAGTTTCGGCTAGTAATATTGTGCCAAAGGAAATGGTTCCGACAAGTGATATGATATAAAGCCGAAGGGAAATGGTTTCGGCTAGTGATATGATATAAAGTCGAAGGAAAATGGTTCTGGCTAGTGATATGATATAAAACCAAAGGGAAATGGTTCCGACTAGTGGTATTGCGTCGAAGAGAAAGGGTTCTGGCAAGAGTTTGACTATTGTAATTTGATGCATTTTAACACTTGTGATTGATCTACTTTGCACTTGTGATTGATCTACTTGATACTTGTGAATGACCTACTTGATACGTGTGATTGACATACTTGAAACTTATTGGTTGTTGAATTGTGACGGTTGGACTGTGATTGTTTAGCCATGTGAACTATGTATTGTAAAACTGTTAGGTTGGGCTGATTTCTACGCAGGTTGTAGTTTGAGGAGGTTCGTGTCAAGACCCAATTTCTCAAGTCATGATGGCGCCTACCAACCCACCAGTAGGCCAGCCAAAACCCTATCCCGAAACTAAACAGTAACGGGACTAAGGCTGGAAACTAATCCATAGCCAAGCGGAAGCATACAATAAGAGCACTCACTAAATCTGGAACGGAACCAAAATAATATATACAACACCTCCCAAAACTTGGAAGTCACAAGTATAGAACTACTAAAAAGAGTACAAGTCCCGAAAGTGGACCACTAGAACAACTGTCTCGAAAACAAAAGACAAGCCAAAACATATAAACAGAAGGAGACTAGTAATCCCAAAACGCCAAGTGCTCACCCTCGTCTCCTGAACAGACCGCTGCAGGCTCGATATCAACGCTTATAGCTGGTGCTCGGACTTGCATCACGAAAACAGATGCAGAGTGTAGCATGAGTACCAAAACAACAAGTACTCAGTAGGCATCATAGGCCGACTGAGCAAGAAGGGTAAAAACAAGCAGACAAGATAGAATCAGCACAAACGGAGGTCAACAGAACAGGAAGCTGAAAAGCTGAAAGGAAGCACAAAGAGATAACTAAAATAAACCCAGCTGAGCCCCCCATAAGACCCGCTGGGCACACTCGTGCGCAAGTTTAAATAAAACCTGAACGGACCCCCATAAGCCCGACAGGTACACAAAAGAGCTATTCTACAAAAACGAAGGAATAGCCAACTCAAGAACAACACCAGGGCCCCGCCAAATCATTACCATCAGAGCCCAGCTCAGTCATAAATATTAGAGCCCAGCTCAGTCATAAATATCAGAGCCCAGCTCAGTCATCAGTCACGAGCTGGAAATGCCGGACTCTAACCGGGCAACCTCAGTCTCGGACTGGCACAAACAACCTACACTCGACGGTCTAATGCTGGAAATACTGGTTCCACCGGATACGTCGGTCGCATAGCTGGGACTAGTAGTTATGCTCCACAGACTCGCACCGGAGATAACGGGCTGCAATCGTGTAATGTCAGCTGTGGATCGGAGCGGGTAGCCTACCCCCGTCAGCCTAGCACTGGAAATCCTGAGTGATAACCGAGTAACGTCAGCCGCGTACTAGAGCCAGCCGTCACGAACTGGATAAGCCACAAAAATAATACACTAAGAGACTAAAAATCACGGGCCGCCCCCCCACACATATATACCAACCGAAGGCTCCCAGCCTAACACAATCCAGCCGATAATCGACGCAACCACGGTATCTTCCGGCGGCATCCCAAAAATCCCAGCGATAAGGGGCAAAGAATCGGAAGGTCCGAAAGCAACAAAAATGCCTATACTAAGGCTCATAATCTGACCCAAGTCTGCTATATCAGTCTACAAAGATCTATAGTCCATTCGAAACGACGTCGGATACATACTCAAGTCAACGAGGTGCATTTGACTATGTCAATAAATCACAACCTATTCTAAGGCAGAATCACAATAATCAGTCAATCATCAACCAGATTCACCCGGACCCACTCATGCAACATCAGATAACCACCAACAGATACCCCACAACATGCATATCAACAAATCAACAGCCCAACCTAGCATGATACTAGCTCATAACAACCCAACAGTCAACTCTAAACTGAGGAAGTCGGGGAACAAGGGAAACAATACTAACTAACCACCCCAGATTCATAAATATCAACCAGCATTTACACAATCAGGCTCAGTCTAGAAAGAAGGGAAGCCGTAACCTACCAAAAAGCCGATCACGCGCGCTCCAAGTCACTCAATTGGAGATTTTCCCTTTCGAACAGCCTCAGATTACTGCCACGCTACCAAAAATAGAATCACAGCGTCAATACGGTTGTTTAGACACAAAAATTAACAAATTCGGAGACAGACTAATTTTTGGGTCAAAATCGGGCAAAGTGGGACCGCTCCGGATTTTCCGGAATTGACTCCTTCAAAAGGTCCCAAATCCTTCCCCCAACACTAATACTAAACTAGTTTATCAAACAGGAGTCGGATCCGCTCCCAATCAACCAAACAATAGCAAATCTAAAACTAACAAAAATAGGCCAAATAAGGGGTTTACCTTCGATTTCACGCAGAACGAGGTGCACCCATCGAACGCCAACCTCAAATATACGAAGCCAAAGAAAACCCGAACACTAGGGACTTTGAATCACCATAAAAGGAGCTCTAGAACTCGAGATATCAAAGTGTAAAATGAAGAAGAAATCATAAGTTGATGGCAGCAGCTTCGAGCTGAATTTCACCACAAACGAGGGTTCACCAACACATTCCGATCACTCCACTTCCTAGCCACAATCTCCACAATCATACAGGACTTCGAATCACTCAAATTGGACCTCGGATGAGGGAGAAATCGGCATTTAAAAATGAGGGTGAAAGCTGAAATTTCTGGGTTATAAAACCCAAACCTCGCCGCTAAAGACCATTTCTGGTCGCTAAAAGTCTAATCGCTAAAGGTCTACATCAGCAACCAGATTTTAGTTATTTTTTTAAAGTCTCCGAACGGACCCTCGGATTTCGTTCGAGACCTGATAAAAATAAACCAGATATGCTACCCCACTAAATTAGACATTCCGGACTCAATGGCGCAGTCGAAATTTCCATACGAGGTTATTTCAACAAAAAGTGGATCCCATACCCATTATGCCATTTTAGCCAAATTCTACCAAGGGCCTCGGATTTTGATCGGAAGCTCCCGGTAATTCTCGAAAGGTCGTTCCAGATCAAACTCGGCATTCTGGAACTAACCGCACTGTTGGAATTTTCATCCGAGTGCGTTTTCCAAGAAAGTTGACCAAAGTCAACCTTAGGCCAATTTGCAAAGGCTAAAGAGCTAATCGGCCCCAAATTCACACCGGAAACCCCGGGACTCATGCGAATCATACTTCTAGCCTAATTTTGCCTTTTCGAAGCTGATGGAACCGTCAGAATTCTCATCTGAGGTCGTTTACCTGAAGTTATGACCGAAGTCAACTTTTCAAGGTTCAAAAGCTCCAAAATAGAAAAATGGGCATAAAACCCAAACGAACGACCATGCGACCGAATCGTCAGTGCCAGCAAGTCATAAATGACTCGGGGTCGCTACAGGAACGCTCTAAACGATAGAAAGAAGGCATTAACATAGAAATGACCTGGAGGGTCATTACAGTTCGATTGGGATGAAATGAGTACTCGTATTCTAGACTAGTTTTGTCTTGTTTAGTAGGTTTCTTGTTGAGTATCGTGTTGTTTGGTACTCACTCCTTGCTTTACACTTGTGTAGGTTCTGAGCCCGATTCCATGTGACTGCTCTCCTTCTTCATCATTCTCCGTGGCTTTCAAAGGGTTTTGTGAGGTAGTTGTTTGTCATCCCAGCGAGCCCTCTTCTTTCTTTATGTTTATGCTTTGTTCTTTTTGAGAAATAAAAACTTGAGACTTGTACTTATCTTTCAATTATGTATTAATACATTAGTGGCTTGTACACATGACAACCAGATTTTGGGGTTATATTAAAATGACTAAGTTTTTCGCTCTTATGTTATTTTTGTCTTACTTTCTACATTTCTTTCGTGTTATTGGATTTGAGGCTAACTTGTCTTGGTGGGATAGACGAGTGCCATCACGCCCATTTTTGGATCGTGACAATTCCATTCTTCTCTAATTTACTAGATGGAAAAAATACTACATTTATATATTTTCTTCTTTGTGTTGAGTAAAGGAGAAGTAACATGTTGTGAGACGAAAAAGAATATTATAGTGTGTTTGTATGTTGAGGTTACTGTAGTGAAAGAGAGAGTTGAGATACAGAAATATTCTGAATCTTCAACTTATTCACTGTAAAAAGAGTTATTTTATATCGAAGGTGAATGTTCTTTTGGTGGAGCTTTATACTATTCAACTAATTGATCTGAAGTTGTTTGAGCTGTACGATGATGTTGGGTTGTTATATCTTAGAAGGAACAAGTCAAGAGTTATATATATTGTTGGATCGGTGTAGATTATATCATAGTAGGCTTGAATCTCCTTAAAGAAGGCAAGATATTCACGCCCCAGCCTGAATATTTATTCATTTTTGTTCATATTATTTTCAACTGTAATTTACTTTAACTTGTGGTATATACACCAACAATAAGTAAATTAAATAATTAATGAGAAACAATATAACTAGCTAAATAGAAATATTAACTCATAATATTTATATATGATGGCTTAAGTAACCTTTGAATTTGGATTACTTTTGTCATTTACTTATTTTTAATATTCTACTATATTTTTATTTTTTTGCTCATGGGCAGGCCCAATACACATTGCTCAAGCCCCACATGCCAGGACGCTTATTCGGATCGGGTTAAAAGGTTATATTCTCAAATGGGCTTCAAAAATCTTAATTCAAACCTATCAAATCATGGATTGAACAAGCTTGGCCCAATGAAACTAGCCCATATTGACGACTCTAGTCAAAATAAAATATACATAGAAGGCCTATTTCATAGAACTAGCTAGGGTTTTTTCGGTAACCTAAACAGCGCCTTCAAATATCTCAATATCTATATATAATCCTACAATTTTGCAGCCGCACATAAGCTCATATCATTTGGTTCAACTCTTTTTTTTCTTTTTCTTTCTTAAACTCTCTGCAACAATTTTGATAACCCTTTGTATGTCAAAGATTTTGAAATAAACCTGAATTGTCAATGAAAAGAACAGAGTTCCAATGAGTTCTTAGTACATATGTCAATTCAGGTTTGTATCAAAGCTATGACATACTTAAAAGGACGATGTTTGTAGATGGGTGGAAAACAAGGCATTTAATGGTGTGATTTAGTGACTAATGAAGTAGGTGAGAATCATGAGTTCTTAGATTCAAATAAAAAATGTTATGTGATTTCTTTTCACCCATCTTGGCCTTGATTGATAGAATTATTCAGTATTTGTTGTTGTCGTCGTCGTCATCGTTGTTTTTGTTGATGGAATGTGCCAATGAATTAGTCGAGGTGTGCACAAATTTATTTTTACACCATGATTTTAAAAATGTCTATTTCATTTTTTTACCTTCTATTTCTTGTCTGATGGATTTAGTGGCAGATCTAACTACCGATTTGTGGGTTTAATTGATTTTTGTACTTTGGGATTTAGTTAAAATAATATTTATTATAATTGTAATTAAACACGCATTTTAGATCTTGTTCTCTTAACTTAGTATTCATTGAACCTAAATTATGACATTGCCACTTAATGAGTTGGTCAAACTTTAAATTGAACTATTAGCAGGGACAGATCTAAACTTTGGTCAAAATCTTAATATTTTTCTCATAAATTCCTTTAATAGGTAAAATAATAACTTAAAACTCAATAACCTAAAACTATTAGAATTTAAAACTCATAACAATTTAATTTCTAGCTCCACTTCCGACTTAGATATAACTTAATACCTGCAATCCAGTTAGGTATAAGTAGGGGTGTTCAGGGTTCAGTAAAAAATCAAATCATACTGTAAGCCAAATCAAACAGATTTAAATATTGACATTTGATTTGGTTTTACATTTTAAATATCGGTAATTTTTGGTTTTATTTTAATTCTAGTAAAAAAGATAACCAAATCAAATCGATAAATTATATACATAAATTTTATAATTATTTTAATATATGGTATTAGTTTTTTTATAAGTAATTATAAATATTTTATTTCTTATAATCATTAATTTGATTTTAGTTTATCTTTTTCATATGCACTATTTTAAATTTTATTTGCTAACATATCTAGGGTTGTTCAAAATCGATCCATAACCAATAAGTCAACTGCAAAATTGATTTATTGGCTTATTGGTATTGGGTTATCGAAAAAACGGTTGGTGAATAAATTAGAATTTTATAATTAACGGCTTAGTGGTGTAGGGGGGGGGGGGATTGTTTAATTTTCTTATGGGATAAACTGCTAATTAATCGGTTAAGAGTTACCATACTTACACTTTTATCTTAGATACATTAGTCTCATTTAATATTTTACCATGGTATATAATTATATATTGTTAGTCCTAAAGCAGTAAAGCAAAAACTGAAAAACCTATTTACTTTTTTGTTGTATTAACTATTATATTACTATTAATCTATATTTTTGCAATATAGAAGAATTTTATAATATAACTGCATTTAAAATAGTGAAAAAAGTCTTTCTTTTAAGGTGCGTTCATGGAAAAAAAGGTAGAGATAAGTCAATACACCGTCCGATAATTATTAATCCATTATCGAACCAACCGATATCTTATTGGTTGGCTAGCAGATTGGTAAATTTAGAAACCGATATCCGATAGGTCAAACCGTTAAGTGAAATTATCCTCCTGATCAGCCCGATAAGCAACCCTAAACATATCCATCTATTTTTCAATGGCCTTAGATATGTGATGTGGAAGAACCTACACAGATTGATCACTCTATTTAAAGTTGTATATTAATTTTTGTGGATGCTAGACATGTGAAGTGTGATAGCTACACTCCCAACCTGGATAAATTACCATCCTAGGTCGTGTGTCCTTAGCAGACACAATAACTAATTGGAAGAGTCATTATACACCTAAACAACTCTTCTACTAACTGTATATGTAATCCATGTCATTGCTCCATCATCGCCCTCTTCCAGTGAGGGGCACACAAGGCTTCCCTTCTAGTCTTTGGTATGGATACCGAATTACAACATATTATACTCAAGAAAAATTGAAATAAATTGTAGTAATCTTTTGTTATTATTTTTTTCATGGTATCTGTAGCTTAGGCACGATTAACATGATCTTGAAGACATTCCGCTCTAAACATTAGACATTGCCTCATCCTCAAATACTACCTTGGCCCTTTCACCACTTCACTTCATCAATTTATAGCAATTTGTTTTATTAAGTTGAAGCCATCGAATTACTTAGTTTGGAGGACATAAATCCTTCTATTAATGCAAAACCTAGAAGATTGATGAAATCATCAAAGGAGAAACCCCGTTCGTGAACATTTTTAGGTGAGAAAACTGAACCAATTCCCAAGCCCCCAAGTTCACTGCATGGGAAGAACATGACTTTCTAGTTCGGAGTTGGCTTTCTGGAACAATGATAGAAGAGTCAATGTTCCACATCATGGGATGTACTATGATAAAGAGTTTCAATTGAAGCAACAACTTCAGAACATGAAGCTGGGAATGAAATCCATAGATAAATACGTAAAGGCATTTAAAGGAATTTGTAATAACCTCATGGCTATACACAAACCTTAAGACGAAGCAAATATATTAAGAACATTGATCAGACAAACCATCTAATTCCGAATCTAAGAAATTCGTCATCTAAAATTTAGCTAAAGCAACAAAACATAAATTGATTATTTCATTCATTTATTCAATTGCATCACCATTTTTATACACTTATTTAATAGCTTGTTTGTTTGCTTTAACCTCTAATTTATAATTTTTATCAATACGCGTATTTTTTACCTTATGATAAATTCAACTGCACTGCTTTTTTGATAAATAGTTTGATGTCCACCTTGGGATCAGGACAGTTGTGGTCTTAGTTTTAATGCCTTCTCCATTTACTTACCTGGTTATTAGATTTGTTTGTTTTTTCCAAAAATAAACTATGACAAACATAATATGATTTCACGTAAAAATGTGCCATCAGTAAATCAATATGATCCGAATAGGTTAAGAAAGTGGCATGAGAGTTGGAGATTAAGCGAATCGAATATGTTATAACCCTTAACTTTGGGTAAGATTAGGAGTGCTTAATATGATAAGAAGGATGTTTTATGGCATATTTGAATTGTATAGTGGTCGTATGTTAAGTTTTGAAGTCAAGTAAGTTGTAAAATAAAAGTCGACAAAAGTTATTGCAAGTTACTTTCAGAAATTCTCTCAATTTTGAGTCAGATGTCATGGAACTTGTTTCTCAATCTACGTGGAGTTATATGAGGTGGTATACCTATCAAATTAAAGATCTACGAGTCTAGTTTCCAACTTATTAAACTGTTCATTTATATGATGTTGGAGTAGAGAGATAATGTAATGGTCCGGTTGATCACTTTTTGAAATTTTCATAGAATTATTGTTTTGCCCTTCTCGATTTTTGATCCTGAGTTATTTCATTTGAGTTTTGAATGTTGGTTTCAAGATTTGAGTGAAAGTTGTGAATTTATGAAAGTTTTTGGTTTCAAAAGGCTAAAGTTGTTAAAAAGTGACTATTGGACTGTGGTTAATGAGCCTTGTGAACTGTATATTGTAGAACTGTTAGGTTGGGCTGATTTCTATGTATGTTTTAGTTTGAGGAATTTTAATCGGGATGAAAGGAGTACTAGATTTTCTTCTAATTTGCTTTGTTTAGTAGATTGCTTGCTGAGTGCTGTGTTGTTTGGTACTCACTCCTTGCTTCTACACTTGTGTAGGTTTCGAGCCCGGACGCGTGTGATCTTCTTCTTCTTCTGATTTTGAGGCTTGTCGAAGGATTTTTAGAGGTAGCTGCTTGTCATCCTGGCAGACCCTCTTGTTCCTTTACTTTATGCTTTGTTCTATTTGAGAAACAAAGACATTGAGACTTATAATAATCTTTCGAATTTTATATTCATATTAGTGGCTTGTACACGTGACAACTAGGTTTGGGGTTATGGTTAGAATGAATAAATTTTCCGTTCTTATTTTATTCTTGCTTTACTTTACGCATTTCTTTCGTTTCGTTGGGTTGAGACTGACTTGTCTTGGAGGAAATAGACGAGTGTCATCACATCCCTTTTTGCATCATGACATGATATTTGTGTTTTCTCTAGATTGTGTGAGTAGCTAGGTAGGCATGGGGCCCTAGGTCGATGGAAATTTTCAGATCATATATACATTCTTTTCACTTCGTTTTAATTCATTACTCTCGGCAAAATCAGAATCTAAACCCTCCTAAAAGAAAAAGATTTTAGGAAGGGTGTAAATGAGTTTGATTTTTAAAATAAAGTTGAAGGGTGTAAATGATTTTAACCTAAAAAGAAAATAAAATTCATCTATACTACTTTATATACATGAAGGTTGTTAGAAATATTAAATGAACATTTTGCCCTTCATCAAAAGACACTATAATAGATAAAATTGTCATTTATTATTTTTCTTATATTATCATTTAATTATCTTAATAATATTTTTATAATTTTAACTACTAAAAAGCATGGGAAGAACCGTGAATAGTTAAGGACTCCTAAATTTTTATTCGTTATTAATTCAATTGTCATTCTCTTTTTTCCTGATGAGGCAATGTCTAATGTTTAGAACGGAATATCTTTAGGATCATGTTAATCGAGTCTAAGCTACTGATATCATGAAGAAAATAATAACAAAAGATCACTTAAATTTATTTTAATTTTGCTTGAGTATGATGCGTTACAATGACATGGGTTATATATACAGTTAATAGAAAGATTGTTTAGGTGTATAGTTAATGAAGCAGAGGCAGAGCCAGGATTAAAAGTTGGAGAGTTCTAAACCGACAATCAATTTTGTTAGGGGTTCACAAGTTAACTTACATATATATTTATTTAATTTTTAGTACAAATACAGAGTCTACGGAAAAGCTATTGGGTTCGTTCGAACCCATGAACCCCCTGTTAGGGATTTGCCCTGATTTTCTTACCTTATTTAAAGTTTATTTTTTCCTTAAAGAAAAGTCAAAGTATTACCATAAATACTTGAACTTTTTCTGAAAGGAAAATATATGTCTCTCTCATATTTGGTTATTCTTTCCTTAGTGGAAAAAATTGGAGATCTATAAATTGAAGATCCCTATTCTCATAGCATAACACAATAGCATCCAAAATGTAGTAATTCAGAGAGTTTCGTTTATGGGGAGATTTTCTTTAATAAATCTATGTTTTTTCAATATTAGTTTTATAATATGTAGGTCGCTTGACCAAACCATATCAATAATATATTTTTAGTATGTTTTTACTTGTCATCTGATTTATCAACACCATATGATTTGCAATTGCAAGCTTCCGCATGACGAACCCAACAAGTGGTATCAGAGGACATGGTTCAAAGATCCAATGGAACGAGGTTGAAGACAAGTTCAAGGCGGTTTCAAATCAATTTGCAACTAATTTATTGATAAAGAAGATTTTTGTCTAGCTACATGTGGACAAGAGATTTAAACCATATTTTCAACATTTTTGTTGTTGCATCTTTGAAAATAAAAATAAAATAATTTAAAACCATTTTTAACCCATATATTTTAAATTTTATTTTTAACCATGGCAAGCAGCAGTGATGAAGACTATGCGAAGAGCAAAGATTATCATGCACTTGAAGAAGGCGGATCAAGTTTTGTCAAGAAAATCCAGCCAAAATGGGAGATTTGTTAGGGTTTTGCCCTGATTTTATTACCTTATTTGAAGTTTATTTTTTCCTTAAAGAAAAGTCAAGTATTACCATAAATATTTGAACTTTTTCTGAAAGGAAAATATATTTCTCTTCCATATTTCGTTATTCTTTCCTTAGAGGAAAAATTTGGAGATCTATAAATTGAAGATCCCTATTCTCATAGCGTAACACAATAGCATCCACAATGTAGTCATTTAGAGAGTTTCGTTTATGGGGAGATTTTCTCCAATATATTTATGTTTTTCAATATTAGTTTTATAATATGTAGATCGCTTGACCAAACCATATCAATAATATATTTTTAATATGTTTTTACTTGTCATCTGATTAATCAACACCATATGATTTGCAATTGCAAGCTTCCGCATGACGCCCTAATCATTTTCGAACCCAACACCCCCACCTAGCTCCGCCTCTATTAATGAGTACTCTTCCAATTAGTTATTGTGTCGGTTAAGGACACATGACCTAGGATATTATTCTATACAGGTTGGGAGTGTCTATCACATTTCACAAATTTAACATCCACAAAAAATATATATTATAACTTTAAATAGAGTGATCAATATGTATAGGTTCTTCCACTTCACATGTCTAAGCCATTAAAAAATAGATGGATGTCTTAGCAAAGAAAATTTAAAACAGTGCACATGAAAAAAAATATATAGACTAAACTCAAATTGATGATAATAAGAAATAATTTTTTTTATAATTACTTATAAAAAAACTAATTATATCATATATTCAAATAATTATCACATTTATGAATATAATTTGTCGGTTTGCTTTGCTTATCTTTTTTAGTAGAACTAAAATCAAACTAAATATTATCGATATTTAAAATTTAAAACCAAATTAACTAGATTACAGGTATATATTAAGTTATATCTAAGTTAGAAGTGGACCTAGAAATAAAATTTTTATGAGCTTTAAATTCTAATATTTTTAGGTTATTAAGTGATTATTTTGCATATTAAACGAATTTATGAGACAAATATAAAGATTTTGGCATAAATTTAGATCTTTCCCTGCTAATAGTTCAATTTAAAGCTTGACCAACTCATTAAGTGACAATTTCATAATTTAGATTCCGTGAATACTAAGTTAAGAGAACAAGATCTAAAATGTGTGTTTAATTACAATTACAATAATAATAATTATTTTAACTAAACCTTAAAGCACAAAATTCAATTAAATCCACAAATCGGTAGTGAGATCTGCCACTAAATCCATCAAACAAGAAATAGAAAGTACAAAAAATGAAATAGACTTTTTTAAAAATAATGGTGTATAAATAATTTTTTGCACACCTTGACTAATTCACAGGCACATTCCGTCAACAACAATAGATCTTGAATAATTTTATCCATCAAGGCTAAGATGAGTGAAAAGAAATCACGTAGCATTTTTTATTTGAATTTGAGAACCCATGATGCTCACCTACTTTATTAGCCACTAAATCACACCTTTAAATGTTTTGTGTTCCACCCATCTACATGCATCATCCTTTTAAGTATATCATAGCTTTGATACAAATCTGAATTAGCATATGTAAAAAGAACTCATTGAAATTCTGCTCTTTTCATACATTGACAATTCAGGTTTGTTTCAAAAGCTTTGACATACAAAGGTTATCAAAATTATTGTAGAGAGTTTAAAAAAGAAAAAGCAAAAAAAAGTTGAACCAAATGAGTATGAGCTTATGTACGGCTGCAAAATTGTAGGATTTTATATAGATATTGAGATATTTGGAGGCATTGTTTAGGTCACCCAAAAAACCCTAGATAGTTCTATGAAATAGGCCTTCTATGTATATTTTATTCTGACTAGAGTTGTCAATATGGACTAGGTTCATTGGGCCGAGCCAGTTCAACCTATAATTTGATAGGGTTGAATTAAGATTTTTGGAGTCAATTTGAGAATAAAACCTTTTAATCTGATCTGTATATGTCTGCTGACACGTGGAGCTTGAGCAATGTAGATTGAACCAGCCTATGGGCAACAAAAAAAATAAAAAAAAGTATAATATTAAAAATAAGTAACTGACAAAAGGAATCCAAACTCAAAAGTCAAAGGTTACTTAACCATCATATATAAATATTACTAAGTTAATATTTCTATTTAGCTAGTTATATTGTACTCATTAATTATTTAATTTACTTATTGTTGTTGTATACACCAACATAGGTTTATTACAATTTTGGGTATTCTACTCTTTCCAGCATTTTTAATAAGTTTAACTTGAGCTATCATATTTCCTTATGTGAACGGACCATCAATCTTGTCAATTAGAAAAGATACTCATAGATGGACAGGTAAAGCTTGAAACAAAATTCTCAAATTACATTAAGGAAAATCTGATATACTAACTAGAAAACGTAAGGAAAATCATTATGAAAAATACATATTGATCGATCACTACATGAAGGTAACTACGATTGGGCTCCTAACAAAGTATTTGGATGACGTCCATCTCAAATATCCTTGAACAAAATTTGTGGTTGAACTAATTGATTGGCGGCTAAATGTTACATGATATGTTTTCTTCTGGTTCAACTCTGAGAAATTCAAGAGAGGAGGGTTAACTTTCACATGAACTCCTTGGGGTGGCACAATCTCTACAACGTAGGACGAGACAGCTTCACCAACATTAGTCACTGTCCTTGTATATGTTTGAGCTTCTAATCCAAGTCCAATTGAAAACAAAGGATAATTTAGTTCTGCTTCAGCAATCTTTGATGAGCAATTAACTTTTCTCAATACAGACATATAAGCTGCTTTGTTTGGGTATTTTAAACCACATAAATAATGAACATAATCCTCGGGTTTGATGTCATAGATTAAGCCTGGATCACTTGCTCTTAACGGATTAACATGGCCTGCACCAATGGCGAACAAGTCACTCCTTTCGTCAAGATCAGTAGTCGTCATGATTGCTGATTTGATAGCTGTTGGAGACCAGTCAGGGTGTCCACTCTTTACTATTGTTGCAATTTCAGATACGTGAGGACAAGACATTGACGTTCCAGATAAAATGTTAAAAGTAGACTTAGTTGGACAAGCAGCAAGAATATTAACACATGGAACAACAATATCCGGTTTCAAGATGCCAGGAGTTGCCAAGTTTGGGCCTCGGCCTGAAAGGGCAGCAACTTCTCGAGCAAAATCATCTTTGTTAATCAGTGAAGCTGAATGTACAAGCTATATGGTGTGAATCAGCTAGTTTATTAGAAGATGTCCAGCTGTACATAGTTAGTTAGTAAAGTCGGTGTAAGTTGATCTATAAATAGTTAGTTACAATGATGTACAAGGCAGTTAAGCCAATTCAATGTAACAGTGAACTTTTCTTTCTCTAAAAAATATCTTCTCTCTTCTTCTTCTCAAATATCTCTGTAATTCAGTCAGATCTCATTCTCCATTAATGGAGCTTACATGGTATTAGAGCCCTCGATCATAGGCTTATTCCGCTTTCGTTTACACCACTAGGTGCTCAGATCTCACTTTTGTTTCAAGTGGATCGCAAGGAAGCATCAAAGGTTAACTGTGATTTCTACATCTTCCGTCTATGGCTATTGAAGCTGATAGTACTGGTACAAGCAATGGTGCTCCATCCATTGCTGTTTTCCCGACAATCGATCACAATCGTCCCCTATTCCTGCAACATACGAACACTCCAGGTATCTCCCTCATCTCGCTCCAATTGACTGGATCTGAGAACTATGTTCTATGGAGTAGATCCTTTAGAATTGGTCTTGTAGGTCGCAGTAAGTTAGGCTTTGTCGATGGTCATTTTCCCAAATTTATGTTCAAACCAGTGTTGCTTGATCTATGGGAAAAATGTAACACCGTAGTGTTATCCTGGATTATGAATGTTGTTCATCCTGGTTTGATGAGTTCAGTTGTGTATGCCACTGATGCTCGTAAGGTGTGGCTAGATCTGGGAGAGAGGTTCGACACTGTGAATGGATCCAGGATTTTCCATCTCCATAGAGAAATTCACACTCTCTCCTAGGTTACCATGTCAGTTGCTGACTACTTCTCAAAATTGAGGGACCTCTGGGATGAGTATGATGCCTTATCCCTCATGTCCTTGACCAGAATCATAAAAGTTTGGGGAACATTGTAAATACCAGAGGTTGTTACAGTTTCTAATGGGTCTAAATGACTCCTATTCCCCTCCTCGAAGTCAGATCCTTATGATGAGCCCAATCCCAACTCTTAATAAGGCTTATGCACTCCTTATGGATCAAGAGAGCCAAAGGAATCTAGTTACCTCTGCCTCCACTACTTCAGGAGCTGTTGTTATTGAAGGTACAACTTTTTATAGCCATCGGAGTCCTACTTATACTCCTGGATCTGGCACTTTGAAGGGAGGCTTTCCTGGTAGTCCTCAGGAACTGGTGGAGGTCATAATGGTGGTGCAAGTACTTCAGGGAGACCATTACTGCAGTGTGAACATTGTGGCTACAAAGGTCACTCCAAAGACCAGTGCTATAAGATTGTTGGATATCTAGCTGATTTTAAGTCTAAGAGGAAAGGTCAGCACTCAGGAGGTTTTGCTAGTCAAGTGGATCTCTCCCAAACTGTTGATCATAAGGTTCAATCAACTACAACTCAGCAGCCTGGAGCTTTCTTCACTCAGGATCAGTATCAACAGATCCTTCACCTCCTGTCCAAGGATGGTGGTGACAATACAGTAGCTTCCCCTGCTAGAGTGGCTTCTGTGGATACAGGTAGTCCTCTTTCCCCTTTTTTGTGTGCATATGCTGCTGGTGATTGGATAGTAGACACTGGGGCTACTCATCACATCACCTCTCACGTTGACACACTACATACCAATATAGAAGCTCCTACTAATTCAGATAGTAGAGTACATTTACCTAATGGCAATATAGTCTCAGTCTCTCATGTTGGTACAACTACTATATGTTCTAATCAGACCATTTCCAATGTTCTCTTCTTACCTCACTTTAAAGTGAATTTGCTGTCAGTATCTAAGATCACTAAGGAACTTAACTGCATGGTGAGCTTCTTTCCCGACTTCTGTATTTTCCAGGATCTCTCCACTGTTCAGGTGAAAGGGATTGGTAAGGAAGATCATGGACTCTACATACTTAGAGGGGGACCAAATCAAGCTCCAAAGAAGCTGGTCAATAGTAGTAGTAGGAGTCCTATTAGTGGTAGTAGAGAGTCTGTTACTTTTCCTGCTATGCCTATTTCTGAGGCTACTGATGTATGGCACAAGAGATTAGAACATGCACCTATTGATATAATAAAAAGACATCAGTCTCTTAGCATGGTAAAGTGTAAGGATCACTCTCATTGTACAATGTGTCCTTTAACAAAGCACACAAAGCTTCCTTTTCCTGTAAGCACCACTATGTCTAAAACTGCTTTTGAATTGCTGCACTGTGATTCTGGGGACCATATAGAGTGCCCACTTATAATGGAAAAAGATTTTTTGTTACTATTGTGGATGATTATAGCAGAACACTTGGGTGTTATTAATTACTTCTAAACCAGACACTAAAGTAGTTCTTAAACAGTTCCTTACACAAGTTCACAATATGTTTTCAACTAAAGTGAAGCTGAATGTACAATCTATATGGTGTGAATCAGTTAGTTTGTTAGAAGATGTCCAATTGTACATAGTTAGTTAGTAAAGTCAGTGTAAGCTGATCTATAAATAGTTAGTTACAATGATGTACAAGACAGTTAAGCCAATTTAATGTAACAGTGAACTTTGCTTTCTCTAAAAAATATCTTCTCTCTTCTTCTTCTCTAATATCTCTGTATTTCAGTCAGATCTCATTCTCCATTAATGGAGCTTACAATCTTCAAATATGGTTCCTTTGAATAATAATGTGGCGAGAGGATTTGATGTTGAATTCATGTACGATACGATCTTTAGTCCATCCGTATAGTTGACATGTGCTGCTGGAACAACCTGTGGTTTGGTAGAGATAGTGAACCCTAGCGATTCATCATTCATTAGTATCATTCCAATACCACCAGTATCCTTCACATGATGTCCCTTACCAATTCTAGTAATATTACCATAAGATATACACAATACAAATTTTCTTTTGACCTCCATATTCTCCAGTGACTCTGCGCTGCAAAATGCATCATTGACATTTCTAATCAAAGGTAACAGTGTCTCGGAGAAGTCTTTGGGCTGGAATGCTGATTCACCATCCATTTATTTTTCGTCTCAAAGGCATATTGTTGCTTTTAGTTTTCTATCCGTAGTGCTTGCAATAACAGTGAAAAGCCATGGATCTCGATTATTTACAGAGCCTGGTAGTGGACCTGCATTGCCAGCTGAACAGGTGACAAGAATCCCCTTTTGCATAGCAGTAAATCCACCTTTTGCAATAACGTCTGACGTCCAAAATTGGTTAGACTTTGTGCTAATGGAAATAGATAGTACATCAACCCCATCTTCGATTGCAGTATCTATCGCAGCTGTTAGAAGCAATGCATAGTGGAGTAAAACACTCCTATTGATACAATCCATAAGGATGAGGATGATGAAGAATAGAGGAATTGGGGAAAATTATTCTGATTGTATTCCACTGCAAGTGTACATGTATTTATACAAGAGAAAAATGGAAATATCTAACTTGTAACTACCCTACAATTGTCAATGAGATGGAAGTTGCAGCTCACACTAACTAACAAAATAACCAACTGAGAATTAATTAACTGATGACATTTAATTAGCTAATCTAATCTTAATACCCCCCCTCAAGTTGGAGGTGTGAAGAACACTGACAACTTGTGTAGTGCAGCAGAATGCGTAATCCCAGTCAATGTCTTTGTCAATATGTCTGTCAGTAGATCATTGGACACTATGTGATGCAGTGAAATAAAGCATGCTTGTAGTAGATTTCTCACAAAATGACAGTCAACTTCGATATGTTTGGTTCTTTCATGGAATACAGGATTTCGAGCAATATGGAGAGCTGATTAACTATCACAATAAACATCAATGGAAGTTGGTAAGGGCACTGTGAGTTCTTCAAGAAATCTCCTAAGCCAAACTAATTCACCTGCAACCTTTCTCAGGGCCCTATACTCTGCCTCAACAGAAGATAGAGATATTGTTTCCTGCTTCTTTGATTTCCAACTCAGTGGGTTGTTACCGAACAATTCAAGATAACCACTTACTGACTTCCTAGAATCAGGGCATGCAGCCCAATCTGAGTCACAATATGCTCTAACATTGTAAGACTGATCATGTGACATGAAGAAGACTAAAGTAGGGTCTGTCTTGAGATACCTTAGGAGGTGGAATGTCATTTTAAAATGAGGCTCCCTAGGGTCCTGCATAAACTGACTAAGGCTTTGCACACTATATGATATTTTCCATTCTAGTATTGGTAAAAAATTTAACTTCCCAACAAGGTTTCTGTGAAATGCAGGATCTGAAAGTTGAGGGCCTTCTTTGGCATGACGTTTTACAGCAGGATCTAATGGAGAAGTGCAATTGCTTAGGCTGGAAACATTGTAGGTCTTTAGCAAATCAAGAAAAACTTTCTTTGGGAAAAATGAGTCCATCTTCCTTGTAAAGTACTTCCATCCCAAGGAAATAATGCAACTTACCCAAATCTTTGATCTTGAACTTATCATGCAGAAAAATTTTGAGTTCTTATATTTCAGCTACACTTGTACCAGTCAGGACAATGTCATCTACATAAACAGCTACAAAAATGGTGGAGTCTGTAGTTTTCTTGTGAAAGAGAAAGAGTAGTCATTTAGAGAGTGAGTGTAACCTTTAGAGTATAATGCTTCAGCTAACTTGGCATACCACTGCTTGCTGGCCTGCTTCAATCCATACAATGATTTATTCAGCTTGCACACTATCCCTAATTTGCCTACTACTAAGCCTGGGGTATTTCCATGTATACTTCCTCATGTAGATCACCATGGAGAAATGTATTGTTCACATCAAGTTGATAAATTCTCCATTCTTTCTTTACTGTTGTGGCCAACAAGGCTCTCACAGTGGTCATTTTAATCACTGGTGAAAAATTTTCTCTGTAATCAACCCCATCCTGTTGAGTGTAGCCCTTTACCACAAGTTTTGCCTTAAATCTCTCAATGGTCCCATCAGCCTTGTGTTTTACCTTATACACCCATTTGCACCCTATGGCCTTCTAGCCACTAGGTAAGTCCACCAGATCCCAAGTATGGTTTGCATGCAATGCTTCAAACTCATGTGTCATGGCTAGTTGCCAAGAAGGGTTGATAGCTGCTTCCTCATATGAAGAAGGTTCATCATCACTGCTGATGTTCCTTACAAGTACTTGACTATCATGTTCTAAAACCTCAGGCTGTATATGTTGGTGTTTAGAAAAGGCAGCATTGAGGGAAGTGACATTACTTGGTGCTGGTTTAGATATAGTCTTAGGAAGAATGTAATCATGCAAGTATGCAGGTAGTTTGTGTGTTCTAGGAGGCCTGTTTGATGTTGCAATTGAGTCACTTCTGTGGAACAGTAGGAGATGCATGTGTAGAAGCTGGTAATGTTTGGTCATGAGATGTGTCAACTAGAATGCTACTTGCATTAGTTTCATTATGCTCAGGATGTATTGCAGTTTTGGAGTCAATTTCAGTATCAATAGAATCTATAAAGTTACAAAAGACAAGACAAAAGGAAGGGATGACACATTAGAAACAACAGCAAATGGGAAAATATTTTCTTTAAAAATTACATCTCTAGAGATGTGTATCTTTCTTGTAGCCAGACTAAGGACCTTGTATCCTTTTGATCCAAAGGGGTATCCTATGAAGATATGTGATGTAGTTCTGGCTTAGAGCTTGTCTCTTTGGCACTTGGGAATGGTTGGGTAACAAAGACATCCAAAAGATCTCATGTGGGAGTATGATGGCTTGGAGTTATACAATAGTTCATATGGGCATTTGCCTTTGACATGGGAAGTGGGGAGTCTATTGATAATATATGTGGAACATAACACACATTCCCCCCAGTATTTTAGTGGCAACTTGGATTGGAAAAGGAGTGCTCTAGCAGTTTCTAATAAGTATTTGTGTTTTCTTTCCACCACACCATTTTGTTGTGGTGTGTAGGGACATGTTTTCTCATAGAGGATTCCTTTTGACTTTAAGAAGGATGATGTCTCTGTGTTGATGAATTCAAGTCCATTATCAATCCTGATAGATTTAACAGTAGTATTGAACTGGTTCTCAACCATGGATATGAATGTCTTGAGGGTTGTTAAGGTGTTGCTCTTGCAGGCTAACAGTTGGGTCCATGTACATCAACTGCAGTCATCAACTAGTGTAATGAAGTATTTATGGTTACCTTGTGTTGTTGTTACCCCATAGGTCAATATGCAGTAACTGAATTATTTTGGTGGATGTGTTGGTACTGTGAGGAAATGATAGCCTTTATTGTCTTGCCATTGGGTAGATGTTGCACAAAAGGGTTGTTTAGTGGAAAATTTTTCAGGTATAGTTCTAATCTCCTTCATCTTCACAAAAGGTACATGGCCAAGTCTATTGTGCCACAATACATTCATATCACAAGTATGAGACATAAAAGAAGCAGAAATATGAGACTGATTTTTATTTCTTGGGACACAATTCTCTACAATGGAACCATGTGAACATTTATTCTTGCTAAAAGTGTTTTCTACATTGGAGTATTGATGATATTAATTCATGTGGTTACATGAGAAACTAGGAAAAAATTTAAGATTATGAATAGAATTACAAGAATTAGAAATGTAAGTGGTAGCATTTGAGGAAGCAAAGTGATTGTTGTTCTTCAGACAGTTGGCACAAAGGAAGTAGAGTCCTCCTTCAGCTTCACCAATCACCAGAGGCCTCTTCATTGAAGGGGCCTGCAGAATGCATGAAGTTTCAGTGAAGGACACAACACTCTTAGGTATAGACTTAGAGAGACATTGAATAGACACAAGATTATACTTGAAAGAGGGCACATTTAACATTTCATGTAAGATAATGTTTGATGTTGTATCACTTTACCAGTTTGAGAGAGTTTCACCTTATAACCATTTGATAGGGTGATTAAAAAAAGGATAGGGTAAGTAGGCAATATAAGTTAGAAATTTCATGTCAAAGGTCATATGATTTGAGGCTCTTGAGTCTAGAATCCAAGAGTTAAACTTGTTTTTGAAACACCTGCAGGACAATTTTGCAAAATCAACATAGGAGGTACAAATTATCATACCTGCATGGTTCACATTGCCATTCACAAGGTCCATGCCTTTGACAGTATCTTTATGGTTCTCAGCTTGAAAATATTGCAGCAGACTCACGAATTGTTCATATTGCTCTCTAGTCAATTTGGGATATGTATCATGCCTACCCCCATGTTCCTCAACTCCACTTGCCATCACATTAGATGAGAGACCATGCACATTAGCCGTGAGTCCCTTGCCCTGATTGAACTTGAAATTCTGATTGTTGTTGTTGCGATATCCATTCTGAAAGTTCTGGTTATTATTGTAAAAATTTTGATTGCTTGTTTATGGGTATCCGTGAAGCTTGTAACACTTATCTTTGGTGTGCCGTATCTTCTTGCAATATTCACACACCAACGACCTCTATTGCCATTGTAAGTATTGGAGGTCTGAGAATAGTTGGTTCTAAAATTATTGTTTCCTGCTGAAGAAGAGTAATTTTTTTGAGTCTGTCTGGAGGTACTTGCTCCTATTGAACCATTCACACTAAACGAAGTCGACTCCATCAACATTTTCTCTAAGTTACTCGCATTAAGGGATATGGACTCTATGAATTACTGATTGTTGGGCTTGATTTCTCGTTGCTTTTCATCCTGCACTAACAATGAGAAGGCTTGTTCCATTGATGGCAGTGGATTCATCATGAGGATGCTTCCTCGAATAGAAGTATACACCTCGTTTAACCCCATAAGGAACTAAATTAGTCTCTTATCTTGTTTTGATTTGTAGGCATTTTCCTTAGCTCCACAATTGCAGTTGCAGCTACACTGATTCTTCATATGAAGAGTGCTTAGTTCCTCCCATAATCTCTTCATCCTGGTATAGTATGTAGTGATATCCAAACTTCCTTGAGATAGATCATTTATCTCCCTTTGAACCTGATAGAGTTTTGCTCTATTCGTCTGATCATATCGATCCTCCATTTCTCTCCATAGTTCAAACAAATCACTCACATACTCCACGCTATCAGCAATTTCCTTTGCAAGTGAGTTCATAATCCATGATGTCACTATATTATCACATCTTTCCCATTGACGATACTGCAATGTCTCTAGATCTGGTTTCTTACACTCTCCATTGATAAAACCTAACTTGTTTTTAATCGAGAGGGATCTATAAACCCCTCTCTTCCACGATCTGTATCCTATCCCATCGAAGGGAATTGACACTAAGGATGCATCTGGATAATCAGAGGGATGCATGTACAAAGAAGAACTGACGTCTTCACTCCCAGTACCATTAACTGTTCTACCAGTACCACTTGATTGTTCAATAGTTTCATTTGCCATTGTAGATCAAATTTGATATGTGTATTTTTAACACTTTCAACAGTAAGAAATAGAGGATTGATGCAATCACAATCTCAAATCGAAGAACAATTTCTGGAATTCTACAAAAGAGAAAAAGGGAGATAAAAAGTACAGTGTATATGAAAAAGGAAAGAGGTATGTGTACAATACATATCAAAACGAGCTGAGCTCTAATACCATGTTCGCAGCAATGCATAAAGGAGTAAAGCGACTCCCATTGATACAATCCATAAGGATGAGGATAAAGAAGATAAGAGGAATTGGGGAAAATTATTCTGATTGTATTCCACTGCAAGTGTACACAAATTTATACAAGAAAAAAATGAAAATATCTAACTTGTAACTACCCTACAGCTGTCAATGAGCTGGAAGTTGCAGCTCACACTAACTAACAAAATAACCAACTGATTTGACTAACTAACGGAGAATTAATTAACTAATGACATTTAATTAGCTAATCTAATCTTAATAGCAGCCAATATATTGGTCTCAGGACAGCCAATACTTGAGCAGACTTTATACATGGCAACGTGTGCCAGCGGTGCCATACCAGATGCTATGCCATTCGCCAGGCCTAAAACGTTAGCCTCATTCACGAAATTTCCAGCAGCAATGCTTGAAGTATTTGTACCATGACCATGTTCATCTAGTGGTGTCCCATTACCCGATTCATGAAAATATCTTGCTCCAATAAGTTTGTGTGTACGCGGTTCCGAACGAATCACAAGGGTCCTTTTGATGTTTTGAGAGTTGGTTAATTTTTTTGGTGCCTGAGTTCTATACCCTTCACATTTGTGTTAGGCCTTCCACTTTAGCGACCTTCGCTTTAGTGAAGGCATGCTTCACTAAAGTGAAGGTCGAACTTTAGCGGGGTTTGCTTAAGCGAACCAGGGCTCGCATTAGCGATGATCACTTAAGTGGAGCCTGGTTTGCAAAAGTGAGGCCCCAATTTTAAGCGGGGTTCTCTAAGCGACATTTGAGCGGGTTTTTTGCCTGCTATTTTGGGGTTTAATCTCAATTTTCCATTTTTTTGAGCTTTGTAAAATCCTTGGAGGCGATTTTGAAGAGATTTCTTGTACTAAATCATTTGGGTAAGCCGCCTTTGTAACTCTAAAACTTCAATTTCCTTTTATTCATTTATGGATTTTAACATCAAAACTTGGGATTTTGATTGGCAAATGGCAAGGTTTTTCAAGAACTTTAGTCTTTAAGTAAAATGGTGATTGTGAACTAATTTTAATTCCTTTTTCGAAATGGTTTTCACCAATAAGTTCCAAAAGCCTTGTGTAACATTTTCAAGTAAAGATTTTCATATTCAAACCTCATTTTTGAATTGAGTTCTTGAGGTTATTTGGCTCGTTTTTCAAAGTGTATGATATGAGTGTTATTATTTTCATCTTATGGTGATTACTTGATTGAATTAGATTGTGTGGCTTTTGACATTGTTCAGAAAGAGAAGGCTCAAATCTTGAATTGATTTTTAATTGAATTGAGGCAAGTGATTTCTAAACCTTGCGTAACTAGTAGAATCGTGTATTTTCCTTTATTGTGTAGGTTGAAGAGCAATGAGAATGAGGTGATGAGTTCAATTATTCCACTTGATTGATCTTAATGAATAAAAAGGGATTAGTGAAAAAGGCAACGAGTTGATCATAATGTTTTGTGAATTAATTGCCTTGTTGTGGACCCTAAATGTGTTGATTGATAAAATGTTTTGATGACATTATTGTGGACTTGAATTGTTTGAGTTGTTGTCTCTTCCCTGTGGTGTGAAATTGCTTATTTGCATTGATATCTTTGCACCGTGACGAGACATGTGATGATTATGCCGAACGAAAATTGTAATGACCCTGAAGGTCAATTTTTGTAATTTTTGTTAAATGACTGTTTTACCCCTCCCGAGAGTTGCCCCGAGTCATGTTTGGCTGATATCCAATGTTGGTTTTGTGAAAATTCTTGTTGAGTTGTGGTTTTTGGAAAATTTAAATTCTTAAGGCTTAAGTTGTCAAAATGTGATTTTTGAGGTCTTTCGGAGTCTCGGGACTCGAATGGGAATTCCATTAGTTTTGGAATGCAGAAATTGGTTTAGGAGAGTTGACGTAATCAGTTTTGGGGTTGTATCATGGATTTGAGGTCTTAAGTTGGAAAATTGTGAAATTTTGATCATAGGGTTGACTTTGGTCAACATTCGGAGATCGGATGCTCGGATGTGCATTCCGATGATTCAGTTGGATTCGGGGGATGATTTTAGGTCTAGGGGTGGCCTTAGTTGAGTTTTTAGAGGTCCCGTGTTTGTTTTGAGTTTTTGAAGCTTGAGTTAGTTTCGTTGTGCTTTATCGGGTTTTGGGTCAAGGAGACCTCAAATTCAATTTTCGACAGTTCCATTGAGTCAGGAACGCCAAATTTAGTGGGATTGCATATCTGGTTTGTGTGCACAGGGTTTCAAACGAATCCCGAGGGACCATTCGGAGACTTGTGAAATTTCTGATTTTTGTTGTACTTGGTGCATGAGATTTTGGCCTCCGCGTTCGTGGAGGTCATTTTTGACCTGAATAGTGTAAAGTCAGGAAATATCCCATTTTCTCCATTTTCATCATTTTGGAGCTCTCTTGGGCGATTTTTGAACAGGGATTTCTTGTGAATCACTGTGGGTAAGTGATTTTAATCCTTGGCTTTTATTACCTATTGATTTAAATATGATTTTGATTGGAAAATTGAGGTTTTTGAAATGGAAATTGGGGGTTTTGATTGAACTCCGAGTTTGTGATAAAATTGAGGATTGAGGGCTGTTTTGAGCTTCTTTTCCAAATTGGTTTTCACCATTGAGTTCCTATTTCGTTGAGGATCACTTTCAAGAAAGAAATTTCGAATTCTAGTTCCGTTTTCGAAATTGGAGTTTGGGGTTGTTTTATCCTTTCTTTCCGAATTTCTTTTTTTGGCTTTGTTAGCTCCGGATTGTGATTGTGGTTCATATTTTGAGTAGATTGTGGTGCTTTGGATAGCTTTCGGGAAGGAAAAGCTCCGATTGTGGATTGAGTGTATTGTGATTAAGGCAAGTGGACCTTTAAAACTTTATGAACCTCGTTAAATTCCGAATTTCTTCCTTGTATGAGTTGGGGAGTAATGGGATGAAATTTTGTATGAAATCAATCTAATTGATCGATGGGGTAATAAAAAGGCTTATGTGCTAATGTTGTGAACCGTGTGGAATTGTATTGATCTTGTGTGTTGGTTTGTGAATTGGTAAAGTGCTATGAAAGCTTTGATGAAATCGTGAAATTAATGAATATGTCTTTTGCCTATTTTGAAATATGAGATTAGACTTTGATATCTTGCTTAGCTATTAATCCTAGTTGTGATGAAATGAGTAGTGAATCGGAGACTAGGGAATTGATCTTGTTTTAAATGATGTAATTGATGATGTTGATATACTGTTAATAGTGTGATGTGATTTGCATTGATATGAATTGCGTTGTGATTGTGAACACTATCATTTTCTCATTATTTGTGTGAACATGCTTGTGTGCATTGGTTCTGAAACTGTAATGACCCGAAAGGTCATTTTTGGAAATTTTCATAAAATTGCCGTTTTAGCCCTCCCGATAGTTGCCCCGAGTCATTTTTTTTATCAGTCGGTGAAGTTGGTTTGGAAATTTTAAACTATTCGATAACTACATTTATTTAATTGATGGGTAATTAAAAATAATTAATTTAGTTGATGGTTAATGGGCCAAGTCCATATATAATATAATTTAAGTTAATACCCTATATAATTTTATATCATTCTTTTTAAACCAAAAAAATAAAAGGACTAACCTCACGAAGAGGACGTCACAATTCAGCGACTACCAGACACCAGTTTGCATCAGGTAAAGGAAATCAACCATGTCTTCCTCCCAACATTTATGTATATAGATAGTGAGATAGAAGTTAAATTATTATTATTATTATTATTATTATAATAGTTATGTATGGTGGAACAGAAAGAAGAATAAAATTGGGTTTCTTTAAATTGCAAATTTAGTACATATTGTAGTTGTTGACTTGACGGCTAGGTTTGGATGGCCAATCATTGGGTAATGATTGCCCAATTAGGAGCAAATCATTATAGAGGAAAGAAAGTGTTAACTAGGTTAAGATTTGTATATTATTTCACAGTTAGGATTACAGGTTCTTCCCTCAATTTTGTATACGAAACTTTTTTATGATTATCACCTAATGATTCGAGTTTTGAGATGTTGAAATAGGTGTGTTGTATTATATGAATATTATTAGAGTTAGGTTATTGGGAGGAATTAAGACTTAACCCTAGACTTGAAACTCAGAAACTTGATTATAGATTTGGGTGAGTTTTTGGCTCTAAGCTAAACATATAGTAATATGGGTGTTGTTAGTTTCAAAATCTTATTGTGAGTATTTGCTTAAATAGATTGCATTGATTTGAAAGCTCAACGAAAGGAGAAGGCTCAAGTCCTGAGATGATTTGTTCAATTATTTGAGGCAAGTGGATTTCTCAACCCTTGTTAAGTGTATAGAATTCGTGTATTTCCTTGTGGTATGTGTTGGGGAGTAATGGGACTTGGTGATGGGTTGACTTGTCCATATTGAATAATTTTAAAGATGAAAAAGGGGTAATAAAAGGCAATGTGATTAATTATTGGTGTGTGATGTGTTGAGAATGGTTTGAAAGGCTTATTGATTCATTGTTGGTGTTGTATCACGATTGTGTTGTTATGAAGTGTGCATTTTTATGAAAATGGTCATCTCCTCATTATTTATGTGAACATGTTATTTGCATTGGTTTTGAGACATGGTTGTGACAAGTGTTATGTGAATTGAGAAAGAATAAGAAATTAAAGAGGATGTACCATTTCGAGGGACGTGTCGCGTGCCGCGACGGATATTATGATTCGAGGGACGTTTCGCGCGCCGCGACGGATACTATGATTCGAGGGTCGTGTCGCACGCCGCGATGAATTTTATTATCGAGGGATGTGTTGCACGCCGTGACGGATTTCATTATCGAGGGTCGTGTCGCACG
The DNA here is from genome assembly GCA_018342035.1 of Solanum appendiculatum. NCBI lineage: Eukaryota > Viridiplantae > Streptophyta > Magnoliopsida > Solanales > Solanaceae > Solanum > Solanum appendiculatum. The sequence continues at coordinate 527,635 of JAGDQO010000294.1, forward strand.
CCGCGACGGATGCATGGACAGATATGTCCCCCATGGGTCCCGGACTGAGAGACAGCGGGTGTGTATCGTTAGGTCAGACATGCATCACTATACTTGACATTGCATTTCATTGCATTGTGCATCTTTATCATTTGTGAACTTATGAGTACTTTTCTGTGGAACTTGTGATTGGTGAACTTTATCTTGTGTGTTGCTGATCTGTAATTGTTGAAGTGATATGGTTGAACTATGTGCTATGTAAATTGTGAACTATTAGGTTGGGCTGGTTTTTATGCCGGTTGTAGTTGTGGAGGTTTGGTTGGGGTGTAAGGAGTACCCGTATTCCATACCCTTAGCTTGTGTTTAGAAGTTTGCTTGCTGAGTACCGTGTGGTTTGGTACTCACCCCTTGCTTCTACAATTTTTTGTAGGTTATGAGCTCGGATCTTCATGATACCCTCTCTTATTTTCTTGTCCGAGGCTTCCTATGGAGATTTGTGAGGTAGCTGATTGTCATCTCAGCAGACCTTCTTACTCCTTATTTATGATCTTGTTCTATTCTAGAAACAATGTCATTTGAGACGACTTGTGTTTTCTTTTAAATCCATTGTAATACATTAGAGGCTTGTGCACATGACAACCAGATTTTGGGGGTTTTAATAAGTTGACTTTGTATTCCGCATTATTAGATGGTGTTAGTCTCTTTTTTCTGGTTTTACTTCCGCATTTATTGTATTAGTTGGGTTTTAGGCTGACTTGTCTTGGTGGGATAAGACGAGTGCCATCACGTCCATTTTTGGGTCGTGACAGAAACACTATGATGAGACACTTTGATGACTTATGCCGATGGGAAATGATTCCGGCGGATATATGGTCCATGTGTGGCTAGTGATAATTTATGCCGATCGGAAATGGTTCCGGCGAGTGATGATTTATGCCGATGGAAAATGTTTCTGGCGGATACATGGTCCTTGTGTGGCCCCCATGGGTTTCGGTCTGAGATTCAGCGGATGTGTATCGTAGGACAGACATGCATCATGATACTTGGCATTGCATTGCATCTCATAGTCCTTTTCTTGACTTTGTAGAGTTGTGTTTATATCCCGTGACACTGTATTTGATGTACTTGATGCCTATGTGTTCTATTGTTGATATTTGTGGACTATTGTTGATCTATGTGCGTTATAACTGTATAGTCTAGGTTGGGCTAATTTCTGTGTAGGTTGTAGTTGTGGAGGTTTGGTTGGAAGGAAAGGGGTTTGTGAGTTTAGTTAGGTTGGCCTTGTTTTATTGGTTGACTTGCTGGGTACCATGGTTTTGGTACTCACCCTTGCTTCTACATCTGTGTAGGTTGTGAGCCCGGACCGTGATTTGATCTATCTCTCTCTTTTCCTCCGAGGCTTCCATGGATACTTGAGAGGCAGCTATTCGTTGCCGGCGACCCTTCTAGATCCTTTTCTATACTTTGTTCTATTTGAGACACAAAGAATGTTGAGACTTGTACTTATTTATTGAACTTATATATTAGCGGCTTGTACATGTGTCAACCAGTCTTGGGTTGGTTTTGTTAAAGTTGATAGAGTTCCGCTTGATTATTTCTTTTCTTTATTTCTGTTATCTTCCGCTTGTTGGGCTTTAGGCTAACTTGTCTTGGCGGGATATGACAAGTGTCATCACGCCCGATTTTGGGTCGTGACAAAAATGGTTAGGGCAAGTGATATGATATAGCCGAAGGAAAATGGTTTCGACTAGTGATATGGTATAGAACCGAAGGAAAGTGGTTTCGGCTAGTAATATTATGCTGAAGGGAAATGGTTCCGGCAAGTGATATGATATAAAGCCGAAGCGAAATGGTTCCGGCTAGTGATATGATATAATACCGGAGAAAAATGGTTCTGCCTAGTGATATGATATAAAACCAAAGGGAAATGGTTCCGGCTAGTGATATTGTGTCGAAGAGAAAGGGTTTTGGCAAGAGTTTGATTATTGTGATTTGATGCATTTTGACTCTTGTGATTGATCTACTTGACACTTGTGATTGATCTACTTGTTACTTGTGAATGACCTACTTGATACGTGTGATTGACATACTTGAAACTTAATGGTTGTTGAATCGTGACGGTTGGACTGTGATTGTTAAGCCTTGTGAACTATGTATTGTAAAATTGTTAGGTTGGGCTGATTTCTATGCAGGTTGTAGTTTGAGGAGGTTCGATTAGGATGAAAGGAGTACTCGTATTCTAGACTAGTTTTGTCTTGTTTAGTAGGTTTCTTGTTGAGTATTGTGTTGTTTGGTACTCACTCCTTGATCTACACTTGTGTAGGTTCCGAGCCCGATTCCATCTGATTGCTCTTCTTCTTCATCATTCACCGTGGCTTTCAAAGGATTTTGTGAGGTAGTTGTTTGTCATCCCGGCGGGCCCTCTTCTTTCTTTATGTTTATGCTTTGTTTTTTTTGAGAAATAAAATTTGAGACTTGTACTTATCTTTCAATTCTGTATTAATATATTAGCGGCTTGTACACGTGACAACCAGATTTTGGGGTTTTATTAAAATGACTATGTTTTTCGCTCTTATGTTATTTTTGTCTTACTTTCGGCATTTCTTTCGTGTTATTGAATTTGAGGCTAACTTGTCTTGGTGGGATAGACGAGTGCCATCACGTCCATTTTTGGATCGTGGCAATTCCATTCTTCTCTAATTCACTAGATGGAAGAAATACTACATTTATATATTTTCTTCTTTGTGTTGAGTAAAGGAGAAGTAACATGCTGTGAGATGAAAAAGAATATTATAGTGTGTTTGTATGTTGAGGTTACTGTAGTGAAAGAGAGAGTTGAGATACAGAAATATTCTGAATCTTCAACTTATTCACTATAAAAAATAGTCATCTTATATTGAAGGTGAATGTTCTTTTGGTGGAGCTATATACTCTTCAACTAATTAATCTTGAGTTGTTTGAGCTGTACGACGATGTTGGGTTGTTATATCTTAGAAGGAACAAGTCAAGAGTTATATATATTGTTGGATCGGTGTAGATTATATCATAGTAGGCTTGAAACTCTTTAAAGAGAGCAAGATATTCACGCCCCAGCCTGAATATTTATTCCTTTTAGTTCATTTTATTTTCAACAGTAATTTACTTTAACTTGTGGTATATACACCAAAAATAAGCAAATTAAATAATTAATGAGTAACAACATAACTAGCTAAATAGAAATATTAACTTGTAATATTTATATATAATGGCTTAAGTAACCTTTGAATTTGGATTCCTTTTGTTATTTACTTATTTTTAATATTCTACTATATATATTTTTTCCATGGGTAGGACCAATCCACATTGTTCAAGCCCCACGTGCCAAGAGGGTTATTCGGATCGGGTTAAAAGGTCATATTCTCAAATGGGCTTCAAAAATCTTAATACAAACCTATCAAATCATAGATTGAACAGGCTTGGCCCAATGAACCTAGCCCATATTGACGACTCTAGTCAAAATAAAATATACATAGAAGGCCTATTTCATAGAACTAGCTAGGGTTTTTTTAGGTAACCTAAACAGCGCCTCAAAAATCTCAATATCTATATATAATCCTGCAATTTTGCAGCCGCACATAAGCTCATATCATTTGGTTCAACTCTTTTTTTCTTTTTCTTTCTTAACCTCTCTGCAACAATTTTGATAACCCTTTGTATGTCAAAGCTTTTGAAATAAACCTGAATTGTCAATGAAAAGAGCAGAATTCCAATGAGTTCTTAATACATATGTCAATTCAGGTTTGTATCAAAGCTATGACATCCTTAAAAGGACGATGTTTGTAGATGGGTGGAAAACAAGGCATTTAAAGGTATGATTTAGTGACTAATGAAGTAGGTGAGAATCATGAGTTCTTAGATTCACATAAAAAATGTTATGTGATTTCTTTTCACCCATCTTGGTCTTGATTGACTGAATTATTCAGTATTTGTTGTTGTTATTATTGTAGTTGTTGTTGTTGTTGTTGTTGTCGCCGTCGTCATCGTTGTTGTTGTTGATGGAATGTGCCTATGAATTAGTCGAGGTGTGCACAAATTTATTTATACACCATGATTTTTTAAAAGTCTATTTCATTTTTCTACTTCTCTATTTCTGGTTTGATGAAATTAGTGGCTGATCTAACTACCGATTTGTGGGTTTAATTGATTTTTGTACTTTGGGATTTAGTTAAAATAATATTTATTACAATTGTAATTAAACACACATTTTAGATCTTTCTCTCTTAACTTAGTATTCACTGAATCTAAATTATGACATTGCCATTTAATGAGTTGGTCAAACTTTAAATTGAACTACTAGTAGGGACAGATCTAAACTTTGGTCAAAATCTTAATATTTAATTTGTCTCATAAATTCATTTAATATGTAAAATAATAACTTAAAACTCAATAGCCTAAAAATATTAGAATTTCAAACTCATAACAATTTAATTTCTAGCTCCACTTCTGACTTAGATATAACTTAATACCAGCAATCCAGTTATGTATAAGTAGGGGTGTTCAGGGTTCAGTAAAAAACAAACCAAACCGTAAGCCAAATCAAACAGATTTAAATATCGACATTTGATTTGGTTTTACATTTTAAATATCAGTAATATTTGGTTTTATTTTAATTCTAGTAAGAAAGATAACCAAATCAAATCAATAAATTATATACATAAATTTTATAAATATTTTAATATGTGGTATTAGTTTTTTATAAGTAATTATAAATATTTTATTTCTAATAATCATTAATTTGATTTTAGTTTATCTTTTTCATATGCACTATCTTAAATCTTATTTGCTAACATATCTAGGGGTGTTGAAAATCGATCCATAACCAATAAGTCAACCGCAAAATTGACTTATTGGCTTATTGGTATTGGGTTATCGAAAAAACGGTTGATGAACAAATTAGAATTTTATAATTAGCGGCTTATTGGTGTGGTAGCGTATTGTTCAATTTTCTTATGGGATAAACTGTTAATTAACCCGTTAAGAGTTACCATACTTACACTTTTATCTTAGATACATTAGTCTCATTTAATATTTTTAACATGGTATATAATTATATATTGTTAGTCCTAAAGCAGTAAAGCAAAAACAGAAAAACCTATTTACTTTTTTGTTGTATTAACTATTATATTACTATTAATCTATATTTTTGCAATATAGAAGAATTTTATAATTTAACTGCATTTAAAATAGTGAAAAAAAGTCTTTCATTTAAGGTACGTTCATGGAAAAAAAGTAGAGGTTAGTCAATACACCATCCGATAATTGTTAATCCATTATCGAACCAACCGATATCTTATTGGTTGGCTAGCAGATATTGTGTCGAAGAGAAAGGATTCTGGCAAGAGTTTGACTATTGTAAATTGATGCATTTTGACACTTGTGATTGATCTACTTGACACTTGTGATTGATCTACTTGATACTTGTGAATGGCCTACTTGATACGTGTGATTGACATACTTGAAACTTATTGGTTGTTGAATCGTGACGGTTGGGCTGTGATTGTTAAGCCTCGTGAACTATGTATTGTAAAACTGTTAGGTTTGGCTGATTTCTATGCAGGTTGTAGTTTGAGGAGGTTCGATTGGGATGAAAGGAGTACACGTATTTTAGACTAAGTTTTGTCTTGTTTAGTAGGTTTCTTAATGAGTATTGTGTTGTTTGGTACTCACTCCTTGATCTACACTTGTGTAGGTTCCGAGCCCGATTCCATCTGATTGCTCTTCTTCTTCATCATTCACCGTGGCTTTCAAAGGATTTTGTGAGGTAGTTGTTTGTCATCCCGGCGGGCCCTCTTCTTTCTTTATGTTTATGCTTTGTTTTTTTTGAGAAATAAAATTTGAGACTTGTACTTATCTTTCAATTCTGTATTAATATATTAGCGGCTTGTACACGTGACAACCAGATTTTGGGGTTTTATTAAAATGACTATGTTTTTCGCTCTTATGTTATTTTTGTCTTACTTTCGGCATTTCTTTCGTGTTATTGAATTTGAGGCTAACTTGTCTTGGTGGGATAGACGAGTGCCATCACGTCCATTTTTGGATCGTGGCAATTCCATTCTTCTCTAATTCACTAGATGGAAGAAATACTACATTTATATATTTTCTTCTTTGTGTTGAGTAAAGGAGAAGTAACATGCTGTGAGATGAAAAAGAATATTATAGTGTGTTTGTATGTTGAGGTTACTGTAGTGAAAGAGAGAGTTGAGATACAGAAATATTCTGAATCTTCAACTTATTCACTATAAAAAATAGTCATCTTATATTGAAGGTGAATGTTCTTTTGGTGGAGCTATATACTCTTCAACTAATTAATCTTGAGTTGTTTGAGCTGTACGACGATGTTGGGTTGTTATATCTTAGAAGGAACAAGTCAAGAGTTATATATATTGTTGGATCGGTGTAGATTATATCATAGTAGGCTTGAAACTCTTTAAAGAGAGCAAGATATTCACGCCCCAGCCTGAATATTTATTCCTTTTAATTCATTTTATTTTCAACTGTAATTTACTTTAACTTGTGGTATATACACCAAAAATAAGCAAATTAAATAATTAATGAGTAACAACATAACTAGCTAAATAGAAATATTAACTTGTAATATTTATATATGATGGCTTACGTAACCTTTGAATTTGAATTCCTTTTGTCATTTACTTATTTTTAATATTCTACTATATTTTTATTTCTTTTGCCCATGGGCAGGCCCAATCCACATTTTCAAGCCCCACGTGCCAGGAGGCTTATTCGGATCGGATTAAAAGGTCATATTCTCAAATGGGCTTCAAAAATCTTAATTCAAACCTATCAAATCATAGATTGAACAGGCTTGACCCAATGAACGTAGCCCATATTGACGGCTCTAGTCAAAATAAAATATACATTGAAAGCCTACTTCATAGAACTAGCTAGGGATTTTTTAGGTAACCTAAACAACGCCTCCAAAATCTCAATATCTCTATATAATACTACAATTTTGCAGCCGCACATAAGCTCATATCATTTGGTTCAACTCTTTTTTTTCTTTTCCTTTCTTAAACTCTCTGCAACAATTTTGATAACCCTTTGTATGTCAAAGCTTTTGAAATAAACATGAATTGTCAATGAAAAGAACAAAATTCCAATGAGTTCTTAGTACATATGTCAATTCAGGTTTGTATCAAAGCTATGACATACTTAAAAGGACGATGTTTGTAGATGGGTGGAAAACAAGGCATTTAATGGTGTGATTTAGTTACTAATGAAGTAGGTGAGAATCATGAGTTCTTAGATTCAAATAAAAAATGTTATGTGATTTCTTTTCACCCAACTTGGCCTTGATTGATAGAATTATTCAGTATTTGTTGTTGTTATTGTAGTTGTTGTTGTTGTTGTCGTCGTCGTCATCGTTGTTGTTGTTGAGGGAATGTGCCTATGAATTAGTCGAGGTGTGCACAAAATTATTTATGCACCTTGATTTTTAAAAAGTCTATTTCACTTTTCTATTTTCTATTTCTTGTTTGATGAATTTAGTGGCAGATCTAACTACCAATTTGTGGGTTTAATTGATTTTTGTACTTTGGGATTTAGTTAAAATAATATTTATTACAATTGTAATTAAACACACATTTTAGATCTTGCTCTCTTAACTTAGTATTCATTGAACCTAAATTATGACATTGCCACTTAATGAGTTGGTCAAACTTTAAATTGAACTATTAGCAGGGACATATCTAAACTTTGGTCAAAATCTTAATATTTGTCTCATAAATTCGTTTAATATGTAAAATAATAACTTAAAACTCAATAACCTTAAAATATTAGAATTTAAAACGCATAACAATTTAATTTCTAGCTCCACTTCTGACTTAGATATAACTTAATACCTGCAATTTAGTTAGGTATGAGTAGGGGTGTTCAAGGTTCAGTAAAAAATCAAATCAAACCGTAAGCCAAATCAAACTGATTTAAATATCGATATTTGATTTGGTTTTACATTTTAAATATCGGTAATATTTGGTTTTATTTTAATTCTAGTAATTAAAAAGATAACCAAATCAAATCGATAAACTATATACATAAATTTTATAATTATTTTAATATATGGTATTAGTTTTTTATAAGTAATTATAAATATTTTATTTCTTATAGTTATTAATTTGATTTTAGTTTATCTTTTTCATATGCACTATTTTAAATTTTATTTGCTAACATATCTAGGGGTGTTCAAAATCGATCCATAACCAATAAGTCAACTACAAAATTGTCTTATTAGCTTATTGGTATTGGGTTATCGAAAAATTGGTTGGTGAACAAATTAGAATTTTATAATTAACGGCTTATTGGTGTGGGGGCGTATTGTTCAATTTTCTTGTGGGATAAATCGTTAATTAACCCGTTAAGAGTTACCATACTTACACTTTTATCTTAGATACATTAGTCTCATTTAATATTTTACCATGGTATATAATTATATATTGTTAGTCCTAAAGCAGTAAAGCAAAAATTGAGAAACATATTTACTTTTTTGTTGTATTAACTATTATATTACTATTAATCTTTATTTTTGCAATATAGAAGAATTTTATAATTTAATTGAATTTAAAATAGTGAAAACAAGTCTTCCTTTTAAGGTGCGCTCATGAAAAAAAAGAAGGTAGAGGTTAGTCAATACACCGTCCCATAATTGTTAATCCATTATCGAACCAACCGATGTCTTATTGATTGGCGAGCAAATTGGCAAATTTAGAAACCGATATCCGATAGGTCAAACCATTAAGTGAAATTATCCGCTTGATCAGCCAGATAAGCAACCCTAAACATATCCATCTATTTTTCAATGGCTTTAGGCATGTGATGTGGAAAAACCTGTACAGATTGATCACTCTATTTAAAGTTGAATATTACTTTTTGTGGATGTTAGACGTGTGAAGTGTGATAGCTAGACACTCCCAACTTGGATAAAATACTATCCTAGGTCGTGTGTCCTTAGCAGACACAATAACTAAATAGAAGAGTCATTATACACCTAAACAACTCTTCTACTAATTAACTGTATATGTAATCCATGTCATTGCAACGTATCATACTCAAGCAAAACTGAAATAAATTGTAGTGATCTTTTGTTTTTATTTTCTTCATGGTATCTGTAGCTTAGGCTCGATTAACATGATCCTGAAGACATTCCGCTCTAAACATTAGACATTGCCTCATCCTCAAAATACTACCTTGGCCCTTTCACCACTTCACTTCATCAATTTATAGCAATTTGTTCTATTAAGTTGAAGCCGTCGAATTACTTAGTTTGGAGGACATAAATCCTTCAATTAATGCAAAACCTAGAAGATTGATGAAATCATCGAAGGAGAAACCCCGTTCGCGAACATATTTAGGTGAGAAAACTGAACCAATTCCCAAGCCCCCAGTTCACTGCATGGGAAGAACATGACTTTCTAGTTCGGAGTTGGCTTTCTGGAACAATGACGGAAGAGTCAATGTTCCACATCATGGGATGTACTATGATAAGGAGTTTCAATTGAAGCAACAACTTCAGAATGTGAAGCTGGGAATGAAATCCATAGATAAATACGTAAAGGCATTTAAAGGAATTTGTAATAACCTCATGGCTATACACAAACCTTTAGACGAAGCAAATATATTAAGAACATTGATCAGACAAACCATCCGATTCCGAATCAAAGAAATTTGTCATCTAAAATTTAGCTAAAGCAACAACACATAAATTTATTATTTCATTCATTTATTAAATTGCATTACCATATTTATACACTTATTTAATAGCTTGTTTGTTTGCTTTGACCTCTAATTTATAAATTTTATCAATACGCGTATTTTTTACCTTGTGATAAATTCAACTGCACTGCTTTTTTGATAAATAGTTTGATGTCCACCTTGGGATCAGGACAGTTGTGGTTTTAGTTTTAGTGCCTTCTCCATTTACTTACCTGCTTATTAGATTTGTTTGTTTTTTCAAAAATAAAATATGACAAACATAATATGATTTCAGGTTAAAATGTGCCTTAAGTAAATCAATATGATCCGAATAGGTTAAGAAAGTGGCATGAGAGTTGGAGATTAAGCAAATCGAATATGTTATAACCCTTAACTTTGGGGTAAGATTAGGAGTGCTTAATATGATAAGAAGGTTGCTTATGGCCTATTTGAATTGTATAATGGTTGTATGTTAAGTTTCGAAGTCAAGCAAGTTGTAAAATAAAAGTCGACAAAAGTAATTGCAAGTTACTTTCAGAAATTCTCTCAATTTTGAGTCAGATGTCATGGAGCTTGTTTCTCAATCTACGTGGAGTTATATGAGGTGGTGTATCTATCAAATTAAAGGTCTATGAGTCTAGTTTCCAACTTATTAAATTTTTCATCTATATGATGTTGGAGTAGAGAGATAATGTAATGGTCCGGTTGATCATTTTTGGAACTTTTCATAGAATTATTGTTTTGCCCTTCCCGATTTTTGATCCCGAGTTATTTCATTTGAGTTTTGAATGTTGGTTTCAAGATTTGAGTGAAAGTTGTGAATTTATGAAAGTTTTTGGTTTCAAAATGCTAAAGTTGTTAAAAAGGTACTATTGGACCATGGTTATTGAGCCTTGTGAACTGTATATTGTAGAACTGTTAGGTTGGGCTGATTTCTATGTAGGTTTTAGTTTGAGGAGGTTCAGTCTGGATGAAAGGAGTACTCAATTTTCTTCTAGTTTGCTTTGTTTATTAGGTTGCTTGCTGAGTACCGTGTTGTTTGGTACTCACTCCTTGCTTCTACACTTGTGTAGGTTTCGAGCCCGGACGCGTGTGATCTCCTCCTCCTCCTTCTTCTTCTTCTTCTGATTTTGTTGCTTGTCGAAGGATTTTGAGAGGTAGCTGCTTGTCATCCCGGCAGACCCTCTTGTTCCTTTACTTTATACTTTGTTCTATTTGAGAAACAAAAACATTGAGACTTATAATAATATTTCGAATTTTGTATTCACATTAGCGGCTTGTACACGTGACAATTAGGTTTGGGGCTATGGTTAGAATGAATAAGTTTTCCGTTCTTATCTTATTCTTGCTTTACTTTTCGTATTTCTTTCGTTTCGTTGGGTTGAGACTGACTTGTCTTGAAGGAAATAGACGAGTGTCATCACGTCCCTTTTTGGATCGTGACAGATATGTGTGTTTTCTCTAGATTGTGTGAGTAGCTAGGTAGGTGTGGGGCCTTAGTTCGATGGAAATTTTCAGATCATATATACATTCTTTTCACTTCGTTTTAATTCATTACTCTCGGCAAAATCAGAATCAAAACCCTCCTAAAAGAAAAAGATTTTAGGAAGGGTGTAAATGTGTTTGATTTTTAAAATAAAGTTGAAGGGTGTAAATGATTTTAACCTAAAAAGAAAATAAAATTCATCTATACTACTTTATATACATGAAGGTTGTTAGAAATGTTGATTGAACATTTTGTCCTTCATCAAAAGACACCATAATAGATAAAATTGTCATTTATTATTTTTCTTATATTATTATTTAATTATCTTAATAATATTTTTATAATATTAACTCCTAAAATGCATGGGAAGAACCGTGAATAGTTAAGGACTCCTAAATTTTTATTTGTTATCTAAACAAATATAAATTGCACTAATTTTCAAAGGTAACAACACTATGTAACACTTTTGTTACAATAAATCTATTGATTCAATTGTCATTCTCTTTTTTCCTGATGAGGCAATGTCTTATGTTTAGAACGGAATATCTTTAGGATCATGTTAATCGAGTTTAAGCTACTGATATCATAAAGAAAATAATAACAAAAGATCACTGCAATTTATTTTAATTTTGCTTGAGTGTGATACGTTACAATGACATGAGTTATATCTACCGTTAGTAGAAAGATTGTTTAGGTGTATAATTAATGAAGCAGAGGCGGAGCCAGGACTAAGAGTTTGGAGGTTCTAAACCGACAATCAATTTTGTTAGGGGTTCACAAGTTAACATACACATATATTTATTTAATTTTCTAGTACAAATACAGGATCTACGAAAAAGCTACTGGGTTTGTCGAACTCATAAATCGCCACCTAGCTCCGTCTCTATTAATGAGTACTCTTCCAATTAGTTATTGTGTCGGTTAAGGAAACATGACCTAGGTTAGTATTCTATCCATGTTGGGAGTGTCCATCACATTTCACATATTTAACATCTACAAAAAATAAGTAATATAACTTTAAATAGAGTGATCAATATGACTTCACATGTCTAAGGCCATTAAAAAATAGATGGATGTCTTAGCAAAGGAAAATTTAAAACAGTGCATATGAAAAAAAATATATAGACTAAAATTAAATTGATGATACTAAGAAATAATTTTTTTATAATTACTTATAAAAAAAACTAATATCATATATTCAAATAATTATAACATTTATGAATATAATTTATCGGTTTGCTTTGCTTATCTTTTTTAGTAGAATTAAAATAAAACTAAATATTATCTATATTTAAAATTTAAAACCAAATCAATGTCGATTTTTAAATCTATTTGATTTGATTTACGGTTTGATTTGATATTTTACCGAACTATGAACACCCCTACTTATACCTAACTAGATTACAGGTATATATTAAGTTATATCAAAGTTAGAAGTGGAGCTCGAACTTAAATTTTTATGAGCTTTAAATTTTAATATTTTTAGGTTGTTAAGTTTGAAGTTATCGTTTTGCATATTAAACGAATTTATGAGACAAATATAAAGATTTTGGCAAAAATTTAGATTTGTCCCTGCTAATAGTTCAATTAAAAGCTTGACCAACTCATTAAGTGACAATTTCATAATTTAGATTCCGTGAATACTAAGTTAAGAGAACAAGATCTAAAATGTGTGTTTAATTACAATTATAATTATTATTATTATTTTAACTAAACCTCAAAGCACAAAATTCAATTAAATCCACAAATCGGTCGTTACATCTTCCACTGAATCCATCAAACAAGAAATAGAGAGTACAAAAATGAAATAGACTTTTTTTAAAATCATGGTGTATAAATAATTTTTTGCACACCTCGACTAATTCACAGGTACATTCCGTCAACAACAACAACAACGACAACAACAAATCTTGAATAATTTTATCCATCAAGGCTAAGATGAGTGAAAAAAAATCACGTAGCATTTTTTATTTGAATCTAAAAACCAATGATTCTCACCTACTTTATTAGCCACTAAATCACACCTTTAAATGCTTTGTTTTCCACCCATCTACATACATCATCCTTTTAAGTATATCATAGCTTTGATACAAACCTGAATTAGCATATGTAATAAGAACTCATTGAAATTCTGTTCTTTTCCTACATTGACAATTCAGGTTTGTTTCAAAAGCTTTGACATACAAAGGTTATCAAAATTATTGTAGAGAGTTTAAAAAAGAAAAAGCAAAAAAAGTTGAACCAAATGAGTATGAGCTTATGTACGGCTGCAGAATTGTAGGATTATATATAGATATTGAGATATTTGGAGACATTGTTTAAGTCACCTAAAAACCCTTGATAGTTCTATGAAATAGGCCTTCTATGTATATTTTATTTTGACTAGAGTTGTCAATATAGGCTAGGTTCATTGGGCCGAGCCAGTTCAACCTATGATTTGATAGGGTTGAATTAAGATTTTTGGAGTCCATTTGAGAATAAAACATTTTAATTCGATCTGTATATGTCTGCTGACACGTGGAGCTTGAGCAATGTAGATTGAACCATCCCATGGGAAACAAAAAAGATAAAAAAAAGTAGAATATTAAAAATAAGTAACTGACAAAAGGAATCCAAACTCAAAAGTCAAAGGTTACTTAACCATCATATATAATATTACAAGTTAATATTTCTATTTAGTTAGTTATATTGTACTCATTAATTATTTAACTTACTTATTGTTGTTGTATACACCAACATAGGTTTATTACAATTTTGGGTATTCTACTCTTTCCAGCATTTTTAATAAGTTTAACTTGAGCTATCAAATTTCCTTATGTGAACGGACCATCAATCTTGTCAATTAGAAAAGATACTCATAGACGGACACGTAAAACTTGAAACAAAATTCTCAAATTACATTAAGGAAAATCTGATATACTAACTAGAAAACGTAAGGAAAATCATTATGAAAAATACATATTGATCGATCACTACTTGAAGGTAACTACGATTGGGCTCCTAACAAAGTGTTTGGATGACGTCCATCTCAAATATCCTTGAACAAAATTAGTGGTTGAACTAATTGATCGGCGGCTAAATGTTACATGATATGTTTTCTTCTGGTTCAACTCAGAGAAATTCAAGAGAGGAGGGTTAACTTTGACATCAACTCCTTGGGGTGGCATAATCTCTACAACGTAGGACGAGACAGCTTCACCAATATTAGTCACTGTCCTCGAATATGTTTGAGCTTCTAATCCAAGTCCAATTGAAAAAGAAGGATAATTTAGTTCTGCTTCAGCAATCTTTGATGAGCAATTAACTTTTCTCAATACAGACATATAAGCTGCTTTGTTTGGGTATTTTAAACCACATAAATAATGAACATAGTCCTCGGGTTTAATGTCATATATTAAGCCTGGATCACTTGCCCTTAACGAATTAACATGTCCTGCACCAGTGGCGAACAAGTCATTCATTTCATCAAGATCAACAGTCGTCATGATTGCTGATTTGATAGCTGCTGGAGACCAGTCAGGGTGTGCACTCTTTACTAATGTTGCAATTCCAGATACGTGAGGACAAGACATTGAGGTGCCAGATAAAATGTTAAAAGTAGACTTAGTTGGCCAAGCAGCAAGAATATTAACACATGGAGCAACAAAATCCGGTTTCAAGATGCCAGGAGTTGCCAAGTTTGGGCCTCAGCCTGAATAGGCAGCAACTTCTCGAGCAAAGTCATCTTCAAATATGATTCCTTTGAATAATAACGTGACGAGAGGGTTTGATGTTGAATTGATGTAGGATATGATCTTTAGTCCATCTGTATAGCTGACATGTGATGCTGGAACAACCTGTGGTTCGGCAGAGATAGTGAACCCTTGCAATTCATCATTCATGAGTATCATTCCAGCACCACCAGCATCCTTCACATGATGTCCCTTACCAATTCTAGTAATATTACCATCAGATATACACAATACAATTTTTCCTTTGACATCCATATTCTCCAGTGACTCTGCCCTGCAAAATGCATCACTGACATTTCTAATCAAGGGTAACAGTGTCTCGAAGAAGTCTTTGGGCTGGAATGCTGATTCACCATCCATTTCTTTTCCATCTCCAAGGCGTACTATTGCTCTTAGTTTTCTGTCTGTAGTGCTTGCACCAATAGTGAGAAGCCATGGATCTCGATTAACTACAAAGCCTGGTAGTGGTCCTGCATTGCCAGCTGAACAGGTGACAAGAATCCCCTTTTGCATAGCAGTAAACCCACCTTCAGCAACAACGTCTGACGTCCAAAATTGGTTAGACTTTGTGCCAATGGAAATAGATAGTACAGCAACCCCATCTTCGATTGCAGCATCTATCGCAGTTGTTAGCAGCAATGCATAGAAGAGTAAATCGACTCCCATTGATACAATCCATAAGGATGAGGATGAAGAAGAACAAGAGGAATTGGGGAAAATTATTCTGATTGTATTCCACTGCAAGTGTACACGTATTTATACAAGAGAAAAATGAAAATATCTAACTTGTAACTACCCTACAACTGTCAGTGAGCTGGAAGTTGCAGCTCACACTAACTAACAAAATAACCAACTGATCTGACTAACTAACTGAGAATTAATTAACTAATGACATTTAATTAGCTAATCTAATCTTAATACCCCCCTCAAGTTGGAGGTTTGGAGAACACTGACAACTTGTGTAGTGCAGCAGAATGCTTAATCTCAGTTAGTGTCTTTGTCAATATGTCTGCCAGTTAATCGTTAGACCCTATGTGATGCAGTGAAATAAAGCCCGCTTGTAGTAGATTTCTCACAAAATGACAGTCAACTTCGATATGCTTGGTTTTTTCATGGAATACAGGATTTCGAGCAATGTGGAGAGCTGATTGACTATCACAATATACATCAATGGGAGTTGGTAAGGGCACTGTGAGTTCTTCAAGCAATCTCTTAAGCCAAACTAATTCACCTGCAACCTTTCTCAGGGCCTTATACTCTGCTTCAGTAGAAGATAGAGATATTGTTTCCTGTTTCTTTGACTTCCAACTGAGTGGGTTGTTACCTAAAAATACAATATAACCACTTACTGACTTCCTAGAATCAGGGAATGCAGCCCAATCTGAGTCGCAATATGCTCTAACATTGTAAGACTAATCATGTGACATGAAGATGCCTAATGTAGGGTCTGTCTTGAGATACCTTAGGAGGTGGAATGCTACTTTTAAATGAGGCTCCCTGGGGTATTGCATAAACTGACTAAGGTGTTGCACACTATAGGATATGTCTATTCTAGTATTGGTCAGAAAATTTAACTTCCCAACAAGCTCTCTGTGAAATGCAGGATCTGAAAGTTGAGGGCCTTCTTTGGCATGAAGTTTTACAGCAGGATCTAATGGAGAAGTGCAATTGCTTAGGCTGGAAACATTGTAGGTCTTTAGCAAATCAAGAACAAACTTTCTTTGGGCAATAATGAGTCCATCTTCCTTGTAAAGTACTACCATCCCATGGAAATAACGCAACTTACCCAAATCTTTGATCTTGAACTTATCATGCAGAAAAGTTTTGAGTTCTTCTATTTCAGCTACACTTGTGCCAGGACAATGTCATCTACATAAACAGCTACAAAAATGGTGAAGTCTGTAGTTTTCTTGTGGAAGAGAGAGTAGTCATTTAGAGAGTGAGTGTAACCTTTAGAGTATAATGCTTTAGCTAGCTTGGCATAACACTGCCTGCTGGCCTGTTTCAATCCATACAATGATTTATTCAGCTTGCACACCATCCCTGATTTGCCTACTACTAAGCCTGGGGATATTTCCATGTATACTTCCTCATGTAGCTCACCATGGAGATATGCATTGTTCACATCAAGTTGACAAATGCTCCATTCTTTCTTTACTATTGTGGCCAACAAGGCTCTCAGAGTGGTCATTTTAATCACTGGTGAAAAAGTTTCTGTGTAATCAACCCCAGTCTGTTGAGTGTAGCCCTTTACCATAAGTCTTGCCTTAAATCTCTCAATGGTCTCATCAGCCTTATGTTTTACCTTATACACCCATTTGCACCCTATGGCCTTCTTGCCACTAGGTAAGTCCACCAGATCCCTAGTATGGTTTGCATGTAATGCTTCAAACTCGTGTGTCATGGCTAGTTGCCAAGAAGGGTTGATGGTTGCTTCCTCATATGAAGAAGGTTCATCATCACTGTTGATGTTCCTTACAAGTACTTGACTCTCATGTTCTAGAACCTCATGTGGTATATGTTGGTGTTTGGAAAAGGTAGAATTGAGGAAAGTGACATTACTTGGTGCTAGTTTAGATATAGTCTTAGGAAGAATGTAATCATGCAGGTAGTTTGTTTGCTCTAGGAGGTCTGTTTGATGTTGCAATTGAGTCACTCCTATGTGGAACAGTGGGAGATGTGTGTGTAGAACCTGGTAATGTTTGGTCATGAGATGTGTCAACTGGAATGTTACTAGCATCAGTTTCATTATGCTCAGCATGTATTGCAGTTTGTGAGTCAATTTCAGTACCAATAGAATCTATAAAAGGTACAGAAGACAGGACAGAAAGAAGGGATGAAACATTAGAAACAACAGCAAATGGGAAAATATTTTCTTTAAAAACTCTAGAGATGTGTATCTTTCTTGTAGCTAGACTGAGGACCTTGTATCCTTTTGATCCAAAGGGGTATCCTATGAAGATATGTGGTGTAGTTCTGGCTTGTCGCTTTGGCACTTGGGAATGGTTGGGTAACAAAGACATCCAAAAGATCTCATGTGGGAGTATGATGGCTTAGAGTTATACAATAGTTCATATGGACATTTGCCTTTGACATGGGAAGTGGGGAGTCTATTGATAATATATGTGGCACATAACACACATTCCCCCAGTATTTTAGTGGCAACTTGGATTGGAAAAGGAGTGCTCTAGCAGTTTCTAATAAGTATTTGTGTTTTTTCTTTCCACCACACCATTTTGTTGTGGTGTGTAGGGACAAGTTTTCTCATGGAGAATTCCTTTTGACTTTAAGTAGGATGATGTGTCTTTGTTGATGAATTCAAGCCCATTATCAGTCCTGATAGATTTAACAGTATTATTGAACTGGTTCTCAACCATGGATATGAATGTCTTGAGGGTTGTTAAGGTGTTGCTCTTGCAAGCTAATAGTTGGGTCCATGTACATCTACTGTAGTCATCAACTAGTTTAATGAAGTACTTATGGTTATAACGTGTTGTTGTTACCCCATAGGTCAATATGCAGTAACTGAAATATTTTGGTGGATGTGTTGGTACTGTGGGGAAATGACAGCCTTTCTTGTCTTGCCATTGGGCAGATGTTGCATAAAAAGGGTTGTTTGGTGGAAAACTCATCTTCACAAAAGGTACATGGCCAAATCTATTTTGCCACAGTACATTCACATCACAAGTATGAGACATAAAAGAAGCTGAAATATGAGATTGATTTTTATTTCTTGGGAAAAAATTCTCTACAATGGAACCATGTGAACATTTATTCTTGCTGAAAGTGTTTTCTACATTGGAGTATTGACGATATTGATTCGTGTGGTTACATAAGAAACTAGGTAAAGATTTAAGATCTGACTAGAATTACAAGAATTAGAAATGTAAGTGGTAGCATTTGAGGCAGCAAAGTGATTGTTATTCTTCAGACAGTTGGCACAAAGAAAGTAGAGTCCTCCTTCAGCTTCACCAATCACCAGAGGCCTCTTCATTAAAGATGCCTGCAGAATGCATGAAGTTTCAGTGAAGGACACAACATTCATAGGTATAGACTTAGAGAGAAATTGAATAGACACAAGATTATACTTGAAAGAGGGCACATACAACACTTCATGTAAGATAATGTTTGATGCAAGTATCACTTTACCAGTTTGAGTGACTTTCACCTTATAACCATTTGGTAGGGTGATTAACAAAGGATAGCGTAAGTAGGCAATATCAGTCAAGAATTTCATGTCAAAGGTCATATGATTTGAGGCTCATGAGTCTAGAATCCAAGAGTTAGACTTGCTTTTGAAACACCTGCAGGACAATTTTCCAAAATCAACAGAGGAGGTACAGATTATCATACCTGTAAGGTTCACATTTCTATTCACAGGGTCCATTCCTTTGACAGTATCTCCATGGTTCTCAGCTTTAAAATGTTGCAGCAGACTCACGAATTGTTCATATTGCTCTCTGGGAAATTTGGGATATGTATCATGCCTACCCCCATGTTCCTAAGATCCACTTGCCATCACATTTTATGAGAGACCATGCATATCATCTATGAGTCCCTTGCCCTTATTGAACCTGAAATTCTGATTGCTGTTGTTGTGATATCCATTTTGAAAGTTCTGGTTATTATTGTAAAAATTCTGATTGCTTGTTTGTAGGTATCCGTGAAGCTTGTAGCACTTATCTTTGGTGTGCCCTATCTTCTTGCAATATTCACACACCACACGACCTCTATTTCCATTATAAGTATTGGAGGTCTGAGAATAGTTTGTTTAAAATTGTTGTTTCCTGCTGAAGAAGAGTAATTTTGTCGAGTCTGTCTGGAGGTACTTGCTCCTCCTGAACCATTCACACTAAACAAAGTCGACTCCATGAATATTTTCCCTGAGTTACTCGCATTAAGAGATGTGGACTCCATGAACAACTGATTGTTGGGCTTGATTTCTCATTGCTTTTCATCCTACACTAACAGTGAGAAGGCGTGTGCCATTGATGGCAGCGGATTCATCATGAGGATGCTTCCTCGAATCGCAGTATGCACATCATTTAACTCCATAAGGAACTGAATTAGTCTCCTATCTTGTTCTGCTTTGTAGGCATTTTCCTTAGCTCCACAATTGCAGTTGCAGCTACACTGAGTCTTCATATGAAGAGTGCTCAGTTCCTCCCATAATCTCTTCATCCCGGTATAGTATGTAGTGATATCCAAACTTCCTTGAGATAGATCATTTATTTCCCTTTGAACCTAATAGAGTTTTCCTCCATTCGTCTAATCATATCGATCCTCCAATTCTCTCCATAGTTCAAATGAATCACTCACATACTCCACGCTATCAGCAATTTCCTTTGCAAGTGAGTTCAGAATCCATGATGTCATTATATTATTGCACCTTTCCCATTGATGATACTGCAATGTCCCTAGATCTGGTTTCTTACACTCTCCATTGATAAAACCTAACTTGTTTTAAACCGAGAGGGATCTATAAACACCTTTCTTCCACTATTTGTATCCTGTCCCATCGAAGGGAATTGGCACTAAGGATGCACCTGGATTATCAGAGGGATGCATGTACAGAGAAAAACTGACGTCTTCACTCCCAGTACCATTAACTATTCTACCAGTACCACTTGATTGTTCAACAGTTTCATTTGCCATTGTAGATCAAATTCGATATGTGTATTTTCAACACTTTCAACAAAAAGAAATAGAGGATTGATGCAATCGCAATCTCAAATCGAAGAACAATTTCTTGAATTCGACAAAAGAGAAAGAGGGAGAAGAAAAGTACAGTGTATATAAAAAGGGAAAGAGGTATGTGTACAATACCTATCAAAATGAGCTGAGCTCTGATACCATGTTAGCAGCAATGCATAGAGGAGTAAAGCGACTCCCATTGATACAATCCATAAGGATGAGGATAAAGAAGAACAGAGGAATTGGGGAAAATTATTCTGATTGTATTCCACTGCAAGTGTACACGTATTTATACAAGAGAAAAATGAAAATATCTAACTTGTAACTACCCTACAGCTGTCAATGAGCTAGAAGTTGCAGCTCACACTAAATTACAAAATAACCAACTGATCTGACTAACTAACTGAGAATTAATTAACTAATGACATTTAATTAGCTAATCTAATCTTAATAGCAGCCAATATATCAGTCTCAGGACAGCCAATACTTGAGCAGACTTTATACATGGCAACGTGTGCCAGCAGTGACATACCAGATGATGTGCCATTCGCCTTGCCTAAAAGTTAGCCCCATTCACGAAATTTCCAGCAGCAATGCTTGAAGTATGTGTACCATGACCATGTTCATCTAGTGGTGTCCCATTACCCGATTCATGAAAATATCTTGCTCCAATAAGTTTGTGTGTATGAGGTTCCGAACGAATCCCGAGGGTCCTATCCTTTTGATGTTTTGAGAGTTGGTTAATTTTTCTGGTGCCTGAGTTCTGTAGCGACCTTCGCTTTAGTGAAGGCTTGATCGCTAAAGCAAAGGTCGGACTTTAGCTGGGTTTGCTTAAGCGAGCTCTTAAGCGAACCAGGGCTCGCTTTAGCGATGATCACTTAAGCGGAGCCTGGTTCACAAAAGCGAGGCCCCCATTTTAAGCGGGGTTCGCTTAGCGACATTTGAGCGTGTTTTTTGCTTGCTATTTTGGGGTTTAATCTCAATTTTCCATTTTTTTGAGCTTTGTAAAATCCTTGGAGGCGATTTTGAAGAGATTTCTTGTACTAAATCATTTGGGTAAGCCGCCTTGGTAACTCTAAAACTTCAATTTCCTTTTGTTCATTTATGGATTTTAACATCAAAACTTGGGATTTTGATTGGCAAATGGCAAGGTTTTTCAACAACTTGAATCTTAAGTAAAATGGTGATTGTGAACTAATTGTAATTCCTTTTTCGAAATGGTTTTCACCAATGAGTTCCAAAAGCCTTGGATAACATTTTCAAGTAAAGATTTTCAGATTCAAACCTCATTTTTGGAATCGGGTTCTTGAGGTTATTTGGCTCATTTTTCAAAGTGTATGATATGAGTGTTATTATTTTCAAAATCTTATTGTGATTACTTGATTGAATTAGATTGTGTGGCTTTTGACATTGTTCGGAAAGAGAAGGATCAAATCTTGAATTAACTTTTTATTGAATTGAGGCAAGTGATTTCTAAACCTTGTATAACTAGCAGAATCGTGTATTTCCCTTTATTGTGTAGGTTGAAGAGTAATGAGAATAAGGTTATGAGTTCAATTATTCCACTTGATTGATCTTAATGAATAAAAAGGGATTAATGAAAAAGGCAACGAGTTGATCATAATGCTTTGTGAATTGCCTTGTTGTGGGTCCTAAATGTATTGATTGATAAAATGATTTGATGACATTATTGTGGAGTTGAATTGTTTGAGTTGTTGTCTCTTCCCTTTGGTGTGAAATTTCTTATTTGCATTGATATCTTTGCACCGTGACGAGGCATGTGATGATTATGCCGAACGAAAATGGTTCCAGCAAGTGATATGATATAAAGTCAAAGAGAAACGGTTCCAACTAGTGATATGGTATAAAACCAAAGGAAAGTGGTTTCGGCTAGTAATACTGTGCTAAAGGGAAATGATTTTGGCAAGTGATATGATATAAAGCCGAAGGGAAATGGTTCTGGCTAGTGATATGATATAAAGCCGAAAAAATGGTTCTAGCTAGTGATATGATATAAAACCAAAGGGAAATGGTTTCGGCTAGTGATATTGTGTCGAAGAGAAAGGGTTCGGGAACGAGTTTGACTATTGTGATTTGATGCATTTTGACACTTGTGATTGACCTACTTGACACTTGTGATTGATCTACTTGATACTTTTGAATGACCTACTTGATACGTGTGATTGACATACTTGAAACTTATTGGTTGTTGAATTGTGACGGTTGGACTGTGATTGTTAAGCCTTGTGAACTATGTATTGTAAAATTGTTAGGTTGGGCTGATCTCTATGCAGGTTGTAGTTTGAGGAGGTTCGATTGAGATGAAAGGAGTACTCGTATTCTAGACTAGTTTTGTCTTGTTTAGTAGGTTTCTTGTTGAGTATCGTGTTGTTTGGTACTCACTCCTTGCTCTACACTTGTGTAGCTTTTGAGCCCGATTCCATGTGATTGATCTTCTTCTTCATTATTCTCCGTGGCTTTCAAAGGATTTTGAGAGGTAGTTGTTTGTCATCCTGGCGAGCCCTCTTCTTTCTTTATGTTTATGCTTTGTTCTTTTTGAGAAATAAAGACATGAGAATTGTACTTATCATTCAATTATGTATTAATACATTATTGTCTTGTACACGTGACAACCAGATTTTGGAGTTATATTAGAATGACTAAGTTTTTCGCTCTTATGTTATTTTTGTCTTACTTTCCGCATTTCTTTCATGTTATTGGATTTGAGGCTAACTTGTCTTGGTGGGATAGACGAGTGCCATCACGTCCATTTTTGGATCGTGACAGTTCTATTATTCTCTAATTTACTAGATGGAAGAAATACATTTTCTTCTTTGTGTTGAGTAAAGGAGAAGTAATATGTTGTGAGATGAAAAAGAATATTATAGTGTGTTTGTATGTTGAGGTTACTGTAGTGAAAGAGAGAGTTGAGATACATAAATATTCTAAATCTTCAACTTATTCACTATACAAAAGAGTCATTTTATATTGAAGGTGAATGTTCTTTTGGTGGAGTTTTATACTCTTCAACTAATTAATCTGGAGTTGTTTGAGCCGTACGATGTTGGGCTGTTATATCTTAGAAGGAACAAGTCAAGAGTTATATATATTGTTGGATCGGTGTAGATTATATCATAGTAGGCTTGAATCTCCTTGAAGAGAGCAAGATATTCACGCCCCTGCCTGAATATTTATTAATTTTTGTTCATTTTATTTTCAATTGTAATTTACTTTAACTTGTGGTATACACACCAACAATAAGAAAATTAAATAATTAATGAGCAACAACATAACTAGCTAAATAGAAATATTAACTTGTAATATTTATATATGATGGCTTAAGTAACCTGTGAATTTGGATTCCTTTTGTCATTTACTTATTTTTAATATTCTACTATATTTTTATTTTTTTTGCCCATGGGTAGGCCAAATCCACATTGCTCAAGCCCTACGTGCCAGGAGGCTTATTCGGATCGGGTTAAAAGGTCATATTCTCAAATGAGCTTCAAAAATTTTAACTCAAACCTATCAAATCATAGATTGAACAGGCTTGGCCCAATGAACTTAGCCCATATTGACGACTCTAGTCAAAATAAAATATACATAGAAGGCCTATTTCATAGAACTAGCTAGGGTTTTTTAGGTAACCTGAACAACGCCTCCAAAATCTCAATATCTATATATAATCCTATAATTTTGCAGCCGCACATAAGCTCATATCATTTGGTTCAACTCTTTTTTTTCTTTTTCTTTCTTAAACTCTCTGCAACAATTTTGATAACCCTTTGTATGTCAAAGCTTTTGAAATAAACATGATTTGTCAATGAAAAGAACATAATTCCAATGAGTTCTTAGTACATATGTCAATTCAGGTTTGTATCAAAGCTATGACATACTTAAAAGGATGATGTTTGTAGATGGGTGGAAAACAAGGCATTTAAAGGTGTGATATAGTGACTAATGAAGTAGGTGAGAATCATGAGTTCTTAGATTCAAATAAAAAATGCTATGTGATTACTTTTCACCTATCTTGGCCTTGATTGATAAAATTATTCAGTATTTGTTGTTGTTGTTGTTGTCGCCGTCGTCATCGTTGTTATTGTTGATGGAATGTGCCTATGAATTAACCGAGGTGTGCACAAATTTATTTATACACCATGATTTTTAAAAAGTCTATTTCATTTTTCTACTTTCTATTTCTTGTTTGATGAATTTAGTGGCAGATCTAACTATCGATTTGTGGGTTTAATTGATTTTTGTACTTTGGAATTTAGTTAAAATAATATATTTATTACAATTGTAATTAAACACAAATTTTAGATCTTGTTCTCTTAACTTAGTATTAACTGAACCTAAATTATGACATTGCCACTTAATGAGTTGGTCAAACTTTAAATTGAACTATTAGTAGGGACAGATCTAAACTTTGGTCAAAATCTTAATATTTGTTTCATAAATTCGTTTAATATGTAAAATAATAACTTAAAACTCAATAACCTAAAAATACTAGAATTTAAAACTCATAACAATTTAATTTCTAGCTCCACTTCTGACTTAGATATAACTTAATACCTGCAATCCTGTTAGGTATAAGTAGGGGTGTTCACGGTTCAGTAAAAATCAAATCAAACCGTAAGCCAAATCAAAGAGATTTAAATATCGACATTTGATTTGATTTTACATTTAAATATCGGTAATATTTGGTTTTATTTTAATTCTAGTAAAAAAGATAACCAAATCAAATCGATAAATTATATACATAAATTTTATAATTATTTTAATATATGGTATTAGGTTTTTTATAAGTAATTATAAATATTTTATTTCTTATAATCATTAATTTGATTTTAGTTTATCTTTTTCACATGCATTATTTTAAATTTTATTTGCTAACATATCTAGGGGTGTTCAAAATCGATCTATAACCAATAAGTCAACTGCAAAATTGACCTATTGGCTTATTGGTATTGGGTTATCGAAAAAATGGTTGGTGAATAAATTAGAATTTTATAATTAACGACTTATTGGTGTGGGGGCGGATTGTTCAATTTTCTTATGGGATAAACCGTTAATCAACCCGTTAAGAGTTACCATACTTACACTTTTATCTTAGATACATTAGTCTCATTTAATATTTTGTCATGGTATATAATTATATATTGTTAGTCCTAAAGCAGTAAATTAAAAACTGAAAAACATATTTATCTTTTTGTTGTATTAACTATTATATTACTATTAATCTATATTTTTGCAATATAGAAGAATTTTATAATTTAACTGCATTTAAAATAGTGAAAAAAAGTCTTTCTTTTTAGGTGCGTTCATGTCAAAAAGGGTAGAGGTTAGTCAAAAAGGGTAGAGGTTAGTCAATACACCGTCCGATAACCGTTCGATAATTGTTAATCCATTATCGAACCAACCGATATCTTATTGGTTGGCTAGCAGATTGGTAAGTTTAGAATTCGATATCCGATAAGTCAAACCGTTAAGTGAAATTATCCGCCTGATCAGCCTGATAAGCAACCCTAAACATATCCATCTATTTTTCAATGACGCTAGACATGTGATGTGGAAGAACTTATACAGATTGATCACTCTATTTAAAGTTGTATATTTCTTTTTGTGGATATTAGACATGTGAAGTGTGATAGCTAAACACTCCCAACCTAGATAAAATACTATCCAAGGTCGTGTCCTTAGCAGACACAATTACTAATTGGAAGAGTCATTATACACCTAAACAACTCTTCTACGAACTGTATATGTAATCCATGCCATTGCAACATATCTTACTCAAGCAAAACTGAAATAAATTGTAGTGATCTTTTGTTATTATTTTCTTCATGGTATCTGTAGCTTAGGCTCGATTAACATGATCCTGAAAACATTCCGCTCTAAACATTAGACATTGCCTCATCCTCAAATACTACCTTGGCCCTTTCACCACTGCACTTCACCAATTTATAGCAATTTGTTCTATTAAGTTGAAGCCGTCGAATTACTTAGTTTGGAGGAAATAAATCCTTCAATTAATGCAAAACCTAGAAGATTGATGAAATCATCGAAGGAGAAACCCTGTTCACGAACATATTTAGGTGAGAAAACTGAGCCAATCCCCAAGCCCCCAGTTCACTGCATGGGAAGAACATGACTTTCTAGTTCGGAGTTGGCTTTCTGGCAGGGGCAGATTTAGGTACAGGTAAGGTGTGTCACGTGAAATGGCTTCGTCGAAATTTTTTACGGAATATACCTATATAAAAAAAGAAAAATTAAACATAAGATAAAATATTTAAAAGGACACTCCTTACACCTGAATGCTCCTAGCTCAGGTGGCAGAGGTGCTATGTTCTATGTGATACGTCTCGAGTTCAAGTCATACGCAACCTTTCCCAAAAAAAGGGGGCCCGTCCTCGAGAGGACTCAAACTACAACAACTATTTAACTAACCAAAACCACCTCCCCCCATTATTGTTAACGCAATATGTATGGACTCTGTCGGATTTCAATACACAGAGAGAGTATCTCTTGAAAAGCTTCTAAGAAAGCCAGCCCCCTTCATTAAAAACCTACCGACCCACTCTAATTCTTTCAAAATCTAACTAGTCTTTTTTATTTTTAGAATTAAAATAAAATTCAAATTTTTTGAGTCCTTTATCAATTAGAATTATAGTTAAATAAAAATTGTATTTACTCCTTAAATCCTTATATTGGTATATTTGTGAATTGTGAGTTTCTTCAATTTTCTTTCCGTTCTTGTTCATCAATATGATCCGAAAAGCTTAAGAAAGTGGCATGAGAGTTGGAGATTAAGCGAATTGAATATGTTATAACCCTTAACTTTGGGGTAAGATTAGGAGTGCTTAATATGATAAGAAGGATGTTTTATGGCATATTTGAATTGTATAATTGTCGTATTTTAAGTTTTGAAGTCAAGCAAGTTGTAAAATAAAAGTCGACAAAAGTTATTGCAAGTTACTTTTAGAAATTCTCTCAATTTTGAGTCAGATGTCATGGAGCTTGTTTCTCAATCTACGTGGAGTTATATGAGGTGGTGTACCTATCAAATTAAAGGTCTACGAGTCTAGTTTCCAACTTATTAAACTGTTCATTTATATGATGTTGGAGTAGAGAGATTATGTATTGGTCCGGTTGATCATTTTTGAAAATTTTCATAGAATTATTGTTTTGTCCCTCCCGATTTTTGATCCTGGGTTATTTCATTTGAGTTTTGAATGTTGGTTTCAAGATTTGAGTGAAAGTTGTGAATTTATGAAAGCTTTTGATTTCAAAAGGCTAAAGTTGTTAAAAAGTGACTATTGGACTGTGGTTATTGAGCCTTGTAAACTGTATATTGTAGAACTGTTAGGTTGGGCTGATTTCTATGTAGGTTTTAGTTTGAGGAGGTTCAGTCGGGATGAAAGGAGTACTCGATTTTCTTCTAATTTTCTTTGTTTAGTAGGGTGCTTGCTGAGTACCGTGTTGTTTGGTACTCACTCCTTGCTTCTACACTTGTTTAGGTTTTGAGCCCGGACATGTGTGATCTCCTTCTTCTTCTGATTTTGAGGCTTGTAGAAGGATTTTGAGAGCTAGCTGCTTGTCATCCCGGTAGACCCTCTTGCTCCTTTGGTTTATGCTTTGTTCTATTTGAGAAACAAAGACATTGAGACTTGTAATAATCTTTCGAATTTTGTATTCACATTAATGGTTTGTACATGTGACAACTAGGTTTGGGGTTATGGTTAGAATGAATAAGTTTTCCGTTCTTATCTTATTCTTGCTTTACTTTTCTCATTTCTTTCGTTTCTTTGGGTTGAGACTGACTTGTCTTGGAAGAAATAGACGAGTGTCATCACGTCCCTTTTTGGATCATGACAGATATTTGTGTTTTCTCTAGATTGTGTGAGTAGCTAGGTAGGCGTGGGGCCCTAGGTCGATGGAAATTTTCAGATCATATATACATTCTTTTCACTTCGTTTTAATTCATTACTCTCGGCAAAATCAGAATCAAAACCCTCCTAAAAGAAAAAGATTTTAGGAAGGGTGTAAATGAGTTCGATTTTCAAAGGTAACAACACTATATAACACTTTCGTTACAATAAATCTATTGATTCAATTGTCATTCTCTTTTTTCCTGATGAGTCAATGTCTAATGTTTAGAACGGAATATCTTTAGAATCATGTTAATCGAGTCTAAGCTACTGATATCACGAAGAAAATAATAACAAAAGATCACTGCAATTTATTTTAATTTTGCTTGAGGATGATACGTTACAATGACATGGGTTATATATACAGTTAGTAGAATGATTGTTTAGGTGTATAATTAATGAAGCAGAGGCGGAGCCAGGATGAAGAGTTTGGGGGCTCTAAACCGACAATCAATTTTGTTAGGGGTTCACAAGTTAACGTACACATATATTTATTTAATTAATTTTCTAGTACAAATACAGGGTCTACGAAAAAGTTCTTGGGTTCGTCCGAACCCATGAACCCCCACCTAGCTCCGGCTCTATTTATGAGTACTCTTCCAATTAGTTATTGTGTCGGTTAAGGACACATGACCTAGGATAGTATTCTATCCAGGTTGGGAGTGTCTATCACACTTCACATATTTAATATCCACAAAAAATATATAATATAACTTTAAATAGAGTGATCAATATGTATAGGTTCTTTCACTTCACATGTCTAAGGCCATTAAAAAATAGATGGATGTCTTAGCAAAGAAAATTTAAAACAGTGCATATGAAAGAAAATATATAGACTAAAATCAAATTGATGATAATAAGAAATAATTTTTTTATAATTACTTATAAAAAAACTAATATCATATATTCAAATAATTATAACATTTATGAATATAATTTATCGGTTTGCTTTGCTTATCTTTTTTAGTAGAATTAAAATCAAACTAAATTTTATTGATATTTAAAATTTAAAACCAAATCAAATGTCAATTTTTAAATCTATTTGATTTGGTTTACGGTTTGATTTGATTTTTTACCGAACTATGAACACCCCTACTTATACCTAACTAGATTGTAGGTATATATTAAGTTATATCTAAGTTAGAAGTGGAGTTGGAAATTAAATTTTTATGAGCTATAATTCTAATATTTTTAGGTTATTAAGTTTGAAGTTATTATTTTGCATATTAAATGAATTTATGAGACAAATATAAAGATTTTGGCAAAAACTTAGATCTGTCCCTGCTAATAATTCAATTTAAAGCTTGACCAACTCATTAAGTGACAATTTCATAATTTAGATTCCGTGAATACTAAGTTAAGAGAACAAGATCTAAAATGTGTGTTTAATTACAATTATAATAATAATAATTATTTTAACTAAACCTCAAAGCACAAAATTCAATTAAATCCACAAATCAGTAGTTAGATCTGCCTCTAAATCCATCAAACAAGAAATAGAGAGTAAAAAAATGAAAGACTTTTTTTAAAAATCATGGTGTATAAATAATTTTTTGCACACCTCGACTAATTCACAGGTACATTCCGTCAACAACAACAACAACAACAGATCTTGAATAATTTTATCCATCAAGGCTAAGATGAGTGAAAAGAAATCACGTAGCATTTTTTATTTGAATCTGAGAACCCATGATTCTCACCTACTTTATTAGCCACTAAATCACACCTTTAAATGCTTTGTTTTCCACCCATCTACATACATTATCCTTTTAAGTATATCATAGCTTTGATATAAACCTGAATTAACATATGTAATAAGAACTCATTGAAATTATGTTCTTTTCATACATTGACAATTCAGGTTTGTTTCAAATGTTTTGACATACAAAGGTTATCAAAATTATTGTAGAGAGTTTAAAAAAGAAAAAGCAAAAAAAAGTTGAACCAAATTGAGTATGAGCTTATGTACAGCTGTACAATTGTAGGATTATATATAGATATTGAGATATTTGGAGGCATTTTTTAGGTCACCTAAAAACCTTAGATAGTTCTATGAAATAGGCCTTCTGTGTATATTTTATTCTGACTAGATTTATCAATATGGGCTAGGTTCATTGGGTCGAGCCAGTTCAACCAATGATTTGATAGGGTTGAATTAAGATTTTTGGAGTCCATTTGAGAATAAAACCTTTTAATTCGATCTGTATATGTCTGCTGACACGTGGGGCTTGAGCAATGTAGATTGAACCGACCCATGGGCAACAAAATTTTTTTTAAAAAAAAGAGTAGAATATTAAAAATAAGTAACTGACAAAAGGAATCCAAACTCAAAAGTCAAAGGTTACTTACACTCTGTTTGGATCATTGTTACCCATTGTTTCATAATGTACTGTATTGTACTGTATAGTAGATACAATGTTTGGCTAGACTGTATTGTTTGTTGCTGTTTAATAACATTTTTATTGTTTGGTTTGACTGTATCGTACTGTATTTTAAATTTTAAAATTACTAAAATGTCCTTAATTATTCTAAATACTAAATTTATCAATAATTACTAATAAAATAACAATACTATCATGCGTATTATTTTTCAATTCTAAAAATTATCACGTACCATATTAATTAAGAAAATTTAAAAAATTATGAAAAGGTAAGAAATACTGATTTGTATGAACTAATAACTAATTGATATATTTATTCGTTCATCAGTTGTTAACTCTAAATCATTAACTATAAATTTAATTCGTTCACTAATTGTTAATTTGATTACCCATTCAATAAGTCAATAAGCTAATTAAATATTTATCGACTTACAACAGCGTATATGTACAACCATGCATATCACTTGATGCGTAACTTAGATCATACTGATAATAATATCCATAAAATATGCTATAAATCTTCATAACAAAACAAATAATTCAAATAATTCGCAGCATAAAATGCATAACAAAATAATTTTCAAAACTGAAATATTCATATTGTTTATAAAATCAAAAAATACTTAAAATTCAAACAAAATTAATCTAAACTTAATCACGTGCTAGCATCATGGTCAATAAAAGAGTCTTGCGTTCTTCCTGTGGACATCCCATCAATGTGCGACACATATTTGCATCTTGACAAATAAATATATAAGCCTTTGAGTTCATATGAGATTCCAAATTCATCTCTTTTATCATTTGCCAGATCTCGTTTTCAAGAATAGGTGGCATAGTTGAAAGTCGATTAATGGCATGAGCCAGATTATCCATGCCACCTCTCAACATATTAGCCATGCCTTCACGATGGTTATGTTTAGGTTTTTTATTTCTTTGAGGAGTTGGTACCTCTAAAGAGACATCTAATTTAGGTGTATCATTAATTGGTTGACTTTACTCATCGTGTTTATCTCCCTCAGTATTTTCCAATGATGCAGTATTCATAGAAATCATTTCGTCAACCTCATCAATAGTCTATGAACTAGTACTTGATCTTTTCAAATTTTTATTGGTACCTCTTTTTAACATGTCTGGTCCAGTCTCAACATGCTTTCTAGTAGCTCTATCTTGTCCATATAGCATCATTAGCTTATCATAATTTCTGATAGACTTGGTCCTCAAATCAGCAGCTTCAGGCTTAGCCTACATATGAAAAGTACAACACATTATTGAAGAAAATAAGATGAATATTAAAATATAAAAATAAGAGCAAAACTAATAAACATGAATTTACCTAAATTAATTGATCCCAAACCAAAGGGAAATGGTTTCGGCTAGTGATATTGTGTCGAAGAGAAAGGGTTCTGGCAAGAGTTTGACTATTGTGATTTGATGCATTTTGACACTTGTGATTGACCTACTTGACACTTATGATTGATCTACTTGATACTTGTGAATGACCTACTTGATACGTGTGATTGACATACTTGAAATTTATTGGTTGTTGAATTGTGACAGTTGGATTGTGATTGTTAAGCCTTGTGAACTATGTATTGTAAAATTGTTAGGTTGGGCTGATCTCTATGCAGGTTGTAGTTTGAGGAGGTTCGATTGAGATGAAAGGAGTACTCGTATTCTAGACTAGTTTTGTCTTGTTTAGTAGGTTTCTTGTTGAGTATCGTGTTGTTTGATACTCACTCTTTGCTCTACACTTGTGTGGGTTTCGAACCCGATTCCATGTGATTGATCTTCTTCTTCATCATTCTCCGTGGCTTTCAAAGGATTTTGAGAGGTAGTTGTTTGTCATTCCGGCGAGCCCTCTTCTTTCTTTATGTTTATGCTTTGTTCTTTTTGAGAAATAAAGACATGAGAATTGTACTTATCTTTCAATTCTGTATTAATACATTATTGGCTTGTACACGTGACAACTAGATTTTGGGGTTATATTAGAATGACTAAATTTTTTGCTCTTGTTGCTTCCAATTGCACACGCAAGTGTACGTGGTCGCAGAAGTAATAAGTGGCTCTTTAAGAACCGGAATATCGAACCCACAGAGACTTGTCAATTAACTATTTACTAAATTATACTAGTCTAATTATTTATTTAAGAGTGTCAAAAGAAATAAAGAATGCAAGAATTAAATACTAAGATTAACTTACAGTGATTGGGACAATTCCCTGCTGCATTTCATGTATCATCATTATGAAAACTAGGTTATCAAATTATGATTTACAGGGTTGATTTTATGATCATGATCTCTCGACCTCTAATCGCCTACTCCAACTAGCTGTCTAACTACATCGTTGAGCGGGGATAGGCAGTCCTAATTGGCGAGCATTTATATTTCATCCTGTTTCGTAACCAAGCGAGGTGTTCGTCCGGGCGTCACTCCTAACACGAATCTAAACAAAGTTAGAACAAGATCTTTGCATTCTTTGGTCTATCTACCTCTTTATCTCTCGAGTCCAAGAATAGACAATAGATTTATTTCTATGGTGATCAAGCATGAAATACTAAAATAAGAATACAAAAATAATTTAAATGATAACCAACATTAATTCAAAACAATCGATGTTCAACAATTACCCATGGCCGTAGCCCCAGAACAAGGGTCTTTAGCTACTAATACCTAAGAAAAAAAAGAAGAAAAGAACCCTAAAAAGTATTGACAATTTTTCCTTACAAAGTGTCTTCCTTAAAAAGTGTCCCTCCTCAAATAATTATTTCTATGGACTATTTATAGATGTAGAAAACCCTGAATAAAATAACTGAGTCTAAAAAAAATTAGGAACTCAAAACCAAAACGGAATTGAATTCCTACGTCCGCGTGAACACTGCCTCACAATTTGAGGGGTCTTCAGTTTGCAGCCACGTGGCAATTCTGCCAATTTCGCGGTTCCAATTTGCATGTCATATATATATTATATTATTATATTGAATTTAATCCATTAAGTTGTCTGCTTGATTTCCTTCTATAATCTTCTATCTTTAATTCGTTTTAGCTCCAAACTTCTTCATCTTCCCACCAATTTAATCCTACAAATAAAATACACTATTTAGCACAATCCATAAAATCCATGCTCAAAAAAGGACAAATATAAATAATAAATATGAGGCAATTAATGATAAGAAAATATATTTTTTGCCTCAGATCAGCTCTTATGTTATTTTTGTCTTACTTTCTGCATTTCTTTCGTGTTATTGGATTTGAGGCTAACTTGTCTTGGTGGGATAGACGAGTGCCATCACGTCCATTTTTGGATCGTGACAGTTCCATTATTCTCTAATTTACTAGATGGAAGAAATGCATTTTCTTCTTTGTGTTGAGTGAAGGAGAAGTAATATGTTGTGAGATGAAAAAGAACATTATACTGTGTTTGTATGTTGAGGTTACTGTAGTGAAAGAGAGAGTTGAGATACATAAATATTCTAAATCTTCAACTTATTCACTATACAAAAGAGTCATTTTATATTGAAGGTGAATGTTCTTTTGGTGGAGTTTTATACTCTTCAACTAATTAATCTGGAGTTGTTTGAGCCGTACGATGTTGGGATGTTATATCTTAGAAGGAACAAGTCAAGATTAATATGTATTGTTGGATCGGCGTAGATTATATCATAGTAGGTTTGAATCTCCTTAAAGAGAGCAAGATATTCACGCCCCAGCCTGAATATTTATTCATTTTTGTTCATTTTTCAACTGTAATTTACTTTAACTTGTGGTATATACACCAACAATAAGCAAATTAAATAATTAATGAGTAACAACATAACTGGCTAAATAGAAATATTAACTTGTAATATTTATATATGATGGCTTAAGTAACCTGTGAATTTGGATTCCTTTTGTCATTTACCTATTTTTAATATTCTACTATATTTTTATTCTTTTTGCCCATGGGTAGGCCCAATCCACATTGCTCAAGCCCCACGTGCCAGGAGGCTTATTCGGATCGGGTTAAAAGGTCATATTCTCAAATGAGCTTCAAAAATCTTAATTCAAACCTATCAAATCATAGATTGAACAGGCTTGGCTCAATGAACTTAGCCCATATTGACGACTCTAGTCAAAATAAAATATACATAGAAGGCCTATTTCATAGAACTAGCTAGGGTTTTTTAGGTAACCTGAACAGCGCCTCCAAAATCTCAATATCTATATATAACCATATAATTTTGCTGCCGCACATAAGCTCATATCATTTGATTCAACTCTTTTTTTTCTTTTACTTTCTTAAACTCTCTTCAACAATTTTGATAACCCTTTGTATGTCAAAGCTTTTGAAATAAACCTGAATTGTCAATGAAAAGAACAGAATTCCAATGAGTTCTTAGTACATATGTCAACTCAGGTTTGTTTCAAAGCTATGACATACTTAAAAGGATGATGTTTGTAGATGGGTGGAAAACAAGGCATTTAAAGGTGTGATTTAGTGACTAATGAAGTAGGTGAGAATCATGAATTCTTAGATTCAAAAAAAAAATGCTATGTGATTTCTTTTCACCCATCTTGGCCTTGATTGATAAAATTATTTAGTATTTGCTGTTGTTGTCGTCGTCGTCATCGTTGTTGTTGTTGTTGATGGAATGTGCCTATGAATTAGTCGAGGTGTGCACAAATTTATTTATACACCATGATTTTTAAAAAAGTCTATTTCATTTTTCTACTTTCTATTTCTTGTTTGATGAATTTAGTGGCAGATCTAACTACCGATTTTTGGGTTTAATTGATTTTTGTACTTTGGAATTTAGTTAAAATAATATATTTATTACAATCTTAATTAAACACACATTTTAGATCTTGTTCTCTTAACTTTGTATTAACTGAACCTAAATTATGACATTGCCACTTAATGAGTTGATCAAACTTTAAATTGAACTATTAGCAGGGACAAATCTAAACTTTGGTCAAAATCTTAATATTTGTCTCATAAATTCTTTTAATATGTAAAATAATAACTTAAAACTTAATAACCTAAAAATACTAGAATTTAAAACTCATAACAATTTAATTTCTAGCTCCACTTCTGACTTAGATATAACTTAATACCTGTAATCCAGTTAGATATAAGTAGGGGTGTTCACTGTTCAGTAAAAAATCAAATCAAACCGTAAGCCAAATCAAAGAGATTTAAATATCGACATTTGATTTGGTTTTACATTTTAAATATCGGTTATATTTGGTTTTATTTTAATTTTAGTAAAAAAGATAACCAAATCAAATCGATAAATTATATACATAAATTTTATAATTATTTTAATATATGGTATTAGTTTTTTTATAAGTAATTATAAATATTTTATTTCTTATAATCATTAATTTGATATTAGTTTATCTTTTTCACATGCACTATTTTAAATTTTATTTGCTAACATATCTAGGGGTGTTCAAAATTGATCCATAACCAATAAGTCAACTGCAAAATTGACCTATTGGCTTATTGGTATTGGGTTGTCGAAAAAATGGTTGGTGAATTAATTAGAATTTTATAATTAACGACTTATTGGTGTGGGGGCGGATTGTTCAATTTTCTTATGGGATAAACCGTTAAGAGTTACCTTACTTACGCTTTTATCTTAGATACATTAGTCTCATTTAATATTTTGACCATGGTATATAATTATATATTGTTAGTCCTAAAGCAGTAAATTAAAAACTGAAAAACATATTTATCTTTTTGTTGTATTAACTATTAATCTATATTTTTGCAATATAGAAGAATTTTATAATTTAACTGCATTTAAAATAATGAAAAAAAGTCTTTCTTTTAAGGTGCATTCATGTCAAAAAGGGTAGAGGTTAGTCAATACACCGTCTGATAACCATTCGATAATTGTTAATCCATTATCGAACCAACCGATATCTTATTGGTTGGCTAGCAGATTGGTAAATTTAGAATCCGATATCCAATAAGTCAAATGGTTAAGTGAAATTATCCGCCTGATCAGCCTGATAAGCAACCCTAAACATATCCATCTATTTTTCAATGACGTTAGACATGTGATGTGGAAGAACCTATACAGATTGATCACTCTATTTAAAGTTGTATATTTCTTTTTGTGGATGTTAGACATGTGAAGTGTGATAGCTAGACACTTCCAACCTGGATAAAATACTATCCTAGGTCGTGTCCTTAGCAGACACAATAACTAATTGGAAGAGTGATTATACACCTAAACAACTCTTCTACGAACTGTATATGTAATCCATGCCATTGCAACGTATCTTACTCAAGCAAAACTGAAATAAATTGTAGTGATCTTTTGTTATTATTTTCTTCATGGTATCTGTAGCTTAGGCTCGATTAACATGATCCTGAAAACATTCCACTCTAAACATTAGACATTGCCTCATCCTCAAATACTACCTTGGCCCTTTCACCACTTCACTTCACCAATTTATAGCAATTTGTTCTATTAAGTCGAAGACGTCGAATTACTTAGTTTGGAGGACATAAATCCTTCAATTAATGCAAAACCTAGAAGATTGATGAAATCATCGAAGGAGAAACCCTGTTCACGAACATATTTAGGTGAGAAAACTGAACCAATCCCCTAGTCCCCAGTTCACTGCATGGGAAGAACATGACTTTCTAGTTCGGAGTTGGCTTTCTGGCAGGGGCGGATTTAGGTACAGGTAAGGTGTGTCACGTGACACGGCTTCGTCGAAATTTTTTACGGAATATACCTATATAAAAAAAGAAAAGTTAAAACTTAAGTTAAAATATTTAAAAGGACACTTCTTACAACTGAACGCTCCTAGCACATGTGGAAGATGTTCTATGTTCTATGTTCTATGTGATACGGCTCGAGTTCAATCCCCTATATGTGCTTTTTTCCACGTTTTATCTTTTTTCCTCTTAAATTTTTGTTTTAAATTCAAAATAGTAGGCCCCTTCATTAAAAACCTACCGACCCACTCTAATTCATTCAAAATCTAACTAGTCTTTTTTCATTTTTAGAATTAAAATAAAATTCAAATTTTTTGAGTCCTTTATCAATTAGAATTATAGTTAAATAAAAATTGTATCTACTCCTTAAATCCTTATATTGGTATATTTGTGAATTGTGAGTTTCTTCAATTTTCTTTCCGTTCTTGTTCATCAATATGATCCGAAAAGCTTAAGAAAGTGGCATGAGAGTTTGAGATTAAGCGAATCGAATATGTTATAACCCTTAACTTTGGGGTAAGATTAGGAGTGCTTAATATGATAAGAAGGATGTTTTATGGCATATTTGAATTGTATAATGGTCGTATTTTAAGTTTTGAAGTCAAGCAAGTTGTAAAATAAAAGTCGACAAAAGTTATTGCAAGTTACTTTTAGAAATTCTCTCAATTTTGAGTCAGATGTCATGGAGCTTGTTTCTCAATCTACGTGGAGTTATATGAGGTGGTGTACCTATCAAATTAAAGGTCTACGAGTCTAGTTTCCAACTTATTAAACTGTTCATTTATATGATGTTGGAGTAGAGAGATTATGTCATGGTCCGGTTGATCATTTTTGAAAATTTTCATAGAATTATTGTTTTGTCCCTCCCGATTTTTGATCCTGGGTTATTTCATTTGAGTTTTGAACGTTGGTTTCAAGATTTGAGTGAAAGTTGTGAATTTATGAAAGTTTTTTATTTCAAAAGGCTAAAGTTGTTAAAAAGTGACTATTGGACTGTGGTTATTGAGCCTTGTAAACTGTATATTGTAGAACTGTTAGGTTGGGCTGATTTCTATGTAGGTTTTAGTTTGAGGAGGTTCAGTCGGGATGAAAGGAGTACTCGATTTTCTTCTAATTTTCTTTGTTTAGTAGGGTGCTTGCTGAGTACCGTGTTGTTTGGTACTCACTCCTTGCTTCTACACTTGTTTAGGTTTTGAGCCCGGACACGTGTGATCTCCTTCTTCTTCTAATTTTGAGGCTTGT
Organism: Solanum appendiculatum; assembly: GCA_018342035.1. NCBI lineage: Eukaryota > Viridiplantae > Streptophyta > Magnoliopsida > Solanales > Solanaceae > Solanum > Solanum appendiculatum. The sequence goes on from JAGDQO010000294.1 coordinate 566,534, forward strand.
CGAAGGATTTTGAGAGGTAGTTGCTTGTCATCCCGGTAGACCCTCTTGTTCCTTTGGTTTATGCTTTGTTCTGTTTGAGAAACAAAGACATTGAGACTTGTAATAATCTTTCAAATTTTGTATTCACATTAATGGCTTGTACATGTGGCAACTAGGTTTGGGGTTATGGTTAGAATGAATAAGTTTTCCGTTCTTATCTTATTCTTGCTTTACTTTTCGCATTTCTTTCGTTTCTTTGGGTTGAGACTGACCTGTCTTGGAAGAAATAGACGAGTGTCATCCCGTCCCTTTTTGGATCATGACAGATATTTGTGTTTTCTCTAGATTGCGTGAGTAACTAGGTAGGCGCGGGGCCCTAGGTCGATGGAAATTTTCAGATCATATTTACATTCTTTCCACTTCGTTTTAATTCATTACTCTAGGCAAAATAAGAATCAAAACCCTCCTAAAAGAAAAAGATTTTAGGAAGGGTGTAAATGAGTTTGATTTTCAAAGGTAACAACACTATATAACACTTTTGTTACAATAAATCTATTGATTCAATTGTCATTCTCTTTTTTCCTGATGAGTCAATGTCTAATGTTTAGAACGGAATATCTTTAGAATCATGTTAATCGAGTCTAACCTATTGATATCACGAAGAAAATAATAACAAAAGATCACTGCAATTTATTTTAATTTTGCTTGAGTATGATACGTTACAATGACATGGGTTATATATACAGTTAGTAGAAAGATTGTTTAGATGTATAATTAATGAAGCAGAGGCGAAGCCAGGATTAAGAGTTTGGGGGCTCTAAACCGACAATCAATTTTGTTAGGGGTTCACAAGTTAACGTACATATATATTTATTTAATTAATTTTCTAGTACAAATACAGGGTCTACGAAAAAATTATTGGGTTCGTCCGAACTCAAGAACCCCCACCTAGCTCCGGCTCTATTTATGAGTACTCTTCCAATTAGTTATTGTGTCGGTTAAGGACACATGACCTAGGATAGTATTCTATCCAGGTTGGGAGTGTCTATCACACTTCACATATTTAATATCCACAAAAAATATATAATATAACTTTAAATAGAGTGATCAATATGTATAGGTTCTTTCACTTCACATGTCTAAGGCCATTAAAAAATAGATGGATGTCTTAGCAAAGAAAATTTAAAATAGTGCATATGAAAGAAAATATATAGACTAAAATCAAATTGATGATAATAAGAAATAATTTTTTTATAATTACTTATAAAAAAACTAATATCATATATTCAAATAATTATAACATTTATGAATATAATTTATTGGTTTGCTTTGCTTATCTTTTTTAGTAGAATTAAAATCAAACTAAATTTTATTGATATTTAAAATTTAAAACCAAATCAAATGTCAATTTTTAAATCTATTTGATTTGGTTTATGGTTTGATTTGATTTTTTACCGAACTATGAACACCCCTACTTATACCTAACTAGATTGTAGGTATGTATTAAGTTATATCTAAGTTAGAAGTGGAGCTGGAAATTAATTTTTTATGAGCTACAAATTCTAATATTTTTAGGTTATTAAGTTTGAAGTTATTATTTTGCATATTAAATGAATTTATGAGACAAATATAAAGATTTTGGCAAAAATTTAGATCTGTCCCTGCTAATAGTTCAATTTAAAGCTTGACCAACTCATTAAGTGACAATTTCATAATTTAGATTCCGTGAATACTAAGTTAAGAGAACAAGATCTAAAATGTGTGTTTAATTACAATTATAATAATTATTATTATTTTAACTAAACCTCAAAGCACAAAATTCAATTAAATCCACAAATCGGTAGTTAGATCTGCCACTAAATCCATCAAACAAGAAATAGAGAGTAAAAAAATGAAATAGACTTTTTTTAAAATCATGGTGTATAAATATTTTTTTGCACACCTCGACTAAGTCACAGGTACATTCCGTCAACAACAACAACAACAACAGATCTTGAATAATTTTATCCATCAAGGCTAAGATGAGTGAAAAAAAATCACGTAGCATTTTTTATTTGAATATGAGAACCCATGATTCTCACCTACTTTATTAGCCACTAAATCACACCTTTAAATGCTTTGTTTTCCACCCATCTACATACATCATCCTTTTAAGTATATCATAGCTTTGATATAAACCTGAATTAACATATGTAATAAGAACTCATTGAAATTCTGTTCTTTTCATACATTGACAATTCAGGTTTGTTTCAAAAGTTTTGACATACAAAGGTTATCAAAATTATTGTAGAGAGTTTAAAAAAGAAAAAGCAAAAAAAAGTTGAACCAAATTGAGTATGAGCTTATGTACAGCTGTACAATTGTAGGATTATATATAGATATTGAGATATTTGGAGGCATTTTTCAGGTCACCTAAAAACCTTAGATAGTTCTATGAAATAGGCCTTCTATGTATATTTTATTCTGACTACAGTTGTCAATATGGGCTAGGTTCATTGGGCCGAGCCAGTTCAACCTATGATTTGATAGGGTTGAATTAAGATTTTTGGAGTCCATTTGAGAATAAAACCTTTTAATTCGATCTGTATATGTCTGCTGACACGTGGGGCTTGAGCAATGTAGATTGAACCGACCCATGGTCAACAAAAATTTTTTTTTAAAAAAGAGTAGAATATTAAAAATAAGTAACTGACAAAAGGAATCCAAACTCAAAAGTCAAAGGTTACTTACACTCTGTTTGGATCATTCTTACCCATTGTTTCATAATGTACTGTATAGTAGATACAATGTTTGGCTAGACTGTATTGTTTGCTGCTGTTTAATAACATTTTTATTGTTTGGTTTGACTGTATCGTACTGTATTTTAAATTTTAAAATTACTAAAATGTCCTTAATTATTCTAAATACTAAATTTATCAATAATTACTAATAAAATAACAATACTATCATGCGTATTATTTTTCAATTCTAAAAATTATCACGTACCATATTAATTAAGAAAATTTAAAAAATGATGAAAAGGTAAGAAATACTGATTTGTATGAACTAATAACTAATTAATATATTTATTCGTTCATCAGTTGTTAACTCTAAATCGTTAACTATAAATTTAATTCGTTCACTAATTGTTAATTTGATTACCCATTCAATAAGTCAATAAGCTAATTAAATATTTATCGACTTACAACAGCGTATATGTACAATCATGCATATCACTTGATGCGTAACTTAGATCATACTGATAATAATATCCATAAAATATGCTATAAATCTTCATAACAAAACAAATAATTCAAATAATTCGCAGCATAAAATGCATAACAAAATAATTGTCAAAACTGAAATATTCATATTGTTTATAAAATCAAAAAATACTTAAAATTCAAACAAAATTAATCTAAACTTAATCACGTGCTAGCATCATGGTCAATAAAAGAGTCTTGCGTTCTTCCTGTGGACATCCCATCAATGTGCGACACATATTTGCATCTTGACAAATAAATATATAAGCCTTTGAGTTCATATGAGATTCCAAATTCATCTCTTTTATCATTTGCCAGATCTCGTTTTCAAGAATAGGTGGCATAGTTGAAAGTCGATTAATGGCATGAGCCAGATTATCCATGCCACCTCTCAACATATTAGCCATGCCTTCACGATGGTTGTGTTTAGGTTTTTTATTTCTTTGAGGAGTTGGTACCTCTAAAGAGACATCTGATTTAGGTGTATCATTAATTGGTTGACTTTGCTCATCCTATTTATCTCCCTCAATATTTTCCAATGAAGCAGTATTCATAGAAATCATTTCGTCAACCTCATCAATAGTCTATGAACTAGTACTTGATCTTTTCAAATTTTTATTGGTACCTCTTTTTAACATGTCTGGTCCAGTCTCAACATGCTTTCTAGTAGCTCTATCTTGTCCATATAGCATCATTAGCTTATCATAATTTCTGATAGACTTGGTCCTCAAATCAGCAGCTTCAGGCTTAGCCTACATATGAAAAGTACAACACATTATTGAAGAAAATAAGATGAACATTAAAATATAAAAATAAGAGCAAAACTAATAAACATGAATTTACCTAAATTAATTGATCCCAAAATTCAGGCTCGGCATCCCACATATTTGTGATGGGATCCCATGCAAATCCGCTCATTCCCATCTGAAATGTATCATAGTATTTGCTAAATTGTTTTTTAATGTTTCTCATCCGATTGTGAATTCTCTCCTTATTAATAATTTTATTAGGAAATTTTGATCGTAGCTCGCTCAATATGTTATCCAGTGCGTGTGTAGTGAAAGATCCACCAACCCTGTTTCCAAGTTCAGGCTCATGACAAAATGCATCAATTAGTGTATTGTCCATAGTATGTGACCAAATACAAAGAGAATTATCTGAAACATTTGTATCACTTGAAGTAAATGCCTTCAATTTTTTCGCCATCTTGACAACTATAAAATTAAAATAAATATTCATAAGAATTAAATAAGAAAATGTCATCAGCAATATTGAAGAGTTATAATATAAAATCAAATACACTACACATGATGTTTATAATTGAAACAATAGTTCACAAAATCACTTTCAAATAACATCAAATAAATAAATGTGACACAAAAACTTGTTTGAGTTGTTTGACCTGTACGACGATGTTGGGCTGTTATATCTTAGAAGGAACAAGTCAAGAGTTGTAGATTATATCATAGTAGGCTTGAATCTCCTTAAAGAGAGCAAGATATTCACGTCCCAGCCTGAATATTTATTCATTTTTGGTCATTTTATTTTCAACTGTAATTTACTATACCACCAACAATAAGCAAATTAAATATTTAATGAGTAACAACATAACTAGCTAAATAGAAATATTAACTTGTAATATTTATATATGATGGCTTAAGTAACCTTTGAATTTGGATTCCTTTTGTCATTTACTTATTTTTAATATTCTACTATATTTTTATTTTTTTTGCCCATGGGTAGGCCCAAGCCCCATGTGCCAGGAGGCTTATCCGGGTCGGGTTAAAAGGTCATATTCTCAAATGGGCTTCAAAAATCTTAATTCAAACCTATCAAATCATAGATTGAACAGGCTTGACCCAATGAACATAGCCCATATTGATGACTCTAGTCAAAATAAAATATACATAGAAGGCCTATTTCATAGAACTAGCTAGGGTTTTTTAGGTAACCTAAACAACACCTCCAAAATCTCAATATCTATATATAATCCTACAATTTTGCAGCCGCACATAAGCTTATATCATTTGGTTCAACTCTTTTTTTTTTTCTTTCTTAAACTCTCTGCAACAATTTTAATAACCCTTTGTATGTCAAAGCTTTTGAAATAAACCTGAATTGTCAATGAAAAGAACAGAATTCTACTGAGTTCTTAGTACATATGTCAATTCAGGTTTGTATCAAAGCTATGACATACTTAAAAGGACAATGTTTGTAGATTGGTGGAAAACAAGACATTTAAAGGTGTGATTTAGTGACTAATGAAGTAGGTGAGAATCATGAGTTCTTAGATTCAAATAAAAAATGCTATGTGATTTCTTTTCATTCATCTTGGCCTTGATTGATAGAATTATTCAGTATTTGTTGTTGTTGTTGTTATCGCCATCGTCATCGTTGTTGTTGTTGATGGAATGTGCCTATGAATTAATCGAGGTGTGCACAAGTTTATTTATACACCATGATTTTAAAAAAGACTATTTCATTTTTCTACTTTCTATTTCTTGTTTGATGAATTTAGTGGCAGATCTAACTACCGATTTGTGGGTTTAATTGATTTTTGTACTTAGGAATTTAGTTAAAATAATATTTATTACAATTGTAATTAAACACACATTTTAGATCTTGTTCTCTTAACTTAGTATTCACTGAACCTAAATTATGACATTGCCATTTAATGAGTTGGTCAAACTTTAAAGTGAACTATTAGCAGGGACAGATCTAAACTTTGGTCAAAATCTTAATATGTGTCTCATAAATTCATTTAATATGTAAAATAATAACTTAAAACTCAATAACCTAAAATATTAGAATTTAAAACTCATAACAATTTAATTTCTAGCTCCACTTCTGACTTAGATATAACTTAATACCTGCAATCTAGTTAGTTATAAGTAGGGGTGTTCAGGGTTCAATAAAAAATCAAATCAAACTGTAAGCCAAATCAAACATATTGAAATATCGACATTTGATTTGGTTTTACATTTTAAATATCGATAATATTTGGTTTTATTTTAATTCTAGTAAAAAAAATAACCAAATCAAATCGATAAATTATATACATAAATTTTATAATTATTTTAATATATGGTATTAGCTTTTTTTTTATAAGTAATTATAAATATTTTATTTCTTATAATCATTAATTTGATTTTAGTTTATCTTTTTCATATGCACTATTTTAAATTTTATTTGCTAACATATCTAGGGTGTTCAAAATTGATCCATAACCAATAAGTCAACTGCAAAATTGACTTATTGGCTTATTGGTATTGGGTTATCGAAAAAACTGTTGGTGAACAAATTAGAATTTTATAATTAACGGCTTATTGGTGTCGGGGGTTCAATTTTCTTATGGGATAAACCGTTAATTAACCCGTTAAGAGTTACCATACTAACACTTTTATCTTAGATACATTAGTCTCATTTAATATTTTGCCATGGTATATAATTATATATTGTTAGTCCTAAAGCAGTAAAGCAAAAATTGAAAAACCTATTTACTTTTTTTGTTGTATTTATTGGAGTATCAGAGTTCAGACAGTAGTTAGAAGTTAAGTCGGTATTAGTGTTTCATAGTCCTTGCTTCTTTAGGAATCTGCATTAGCTATATCAGCAGATATATTTATGTAGTTCAGTTAGTTTAGGAGTCTTATTAGTTTCTTTGTAACTCTATTTAATACCTTTCATCCTTCATTAATAAAGTATCGTTTTCCAAAATCTATTATGTCTTTACATGGTATCAGGGCTCTTCACGCTCTAACGAGAACGATCCAAAAAAAATTTCCTTCCTTCTCCTCACGCAGATCAGCAACATGACCCATCACAATGGCAACAATAATGACAACAATCCTAGAGTTGTCAATGTTGATAACATGATGGGTACCAACATTATCATTCAGTTCAATCCTGCGTCCCAATTACCCCTCAAACTAAGCGGTGGTCACAACTTCGCCACCTGGAAAGCCCAATTCTCCATGCTTATGTATGGCTACAACCTTTTTAGCCATCTCGATGGGACCACTCCGGCCCCCAGTAGCACGATTACCCTTGGCACGAACACATCTCCTAATCCTACCTTCTTAACTTGGTTACGTCAGGACAAACTCATCCAGAATGCCCTCATGGTTTCTGTCGAACCCACCATTGCTTCTATTGTTGCTGCCGCTGACTCGACTAAATCAACTTGGGATGCTTTACATACCACTTATGCGAACAGATCTCAAACTCGACTCTTTAGTTTGCGTGATCAGCTTGCCCGTGTCACTAAAGAATCTCGCTCCATTACTGACTATCTTCACATTATTCGGTCTCTTTCGGATGAGTTAGCCACTGCTGGTGCTCCTGTGTCCAATCCTGAACTCATCGTCAAAATACTCAGTGGTCTAGGCCCTGAGTTTCGTGAGATCTCAGCTGCCATTCATGCACGTGATACGGTTATCTCCTATGAGGAATTGTTTGAAAAACTACTGGACTATGAACTTTTCCCTCGCCATGAGGATGCTAAGAAATTGTCTAATCATATCACTGTTGTAGTCACTACTACCACCAAATCCAACACCAATAATCGCAACAGTCGCAGGCAGACCTACAATTCTCAACAATGGCACCAGAATTCACGTCCAAATACTCCACCACAGTGGCAGTCCAACTCAAATCCAAATGGTGTTACTCGATGTCAACTATATAACAGGATTGGACACATCGCCAATGTCTGTCGATTGAAGTCTCACAATCACTTTGAAGCCAAAGCCAACTATGCAGGTGGGTTTACTACCGCAACCAACCCCTGGATAGTTGATTCAGGAGCCATCCATCACATCACAACAGAGTCACAGAATCTACAATCGTACCACGGTAACGAGGATGTATCCATGGGTGATGGTAACAAAATTTCCATCTCTCACACTGGTTCTACTCAATTAAATGCATCAAATAATGTTTTTAAGCTAACCTACACTTTGTGTGCCCCTTCCATTAAACACAAACTTCTTTCTGTTACTAAATGTTGTCAAGACAATCTAAAGTCTATTGAATTTTTTCCCTTTGACTTTGTTGTGAAGGATTTGAAAATGCGGAAACGGCTTGTGCATGGCCGGACCAACAATGGACTGTATGAGTGGCCCGTCTCTCATCCTCAAGCTCACATGACTACACCATCCATTCCTCTCACTACTTGGCATCAACGTCTTGGTCATCCTCACTCTAGAGTCCTTAGGTTTATTTTAAATAAATTCTCGCTACCGTTTCATGACCGAGACAAACTCTTTCATTGCTATTCTTGTTTATCTAATAAATCCCATTATACTCAATTATCACTGTGTAGCTCTAAACTGCTTCAAATTATTTTTAGTGATTTATGGGGGACATCACTGATTTTATCTCTTGACAAGAAGCTGCATTATCGTATCTTTGTTGACCAATATACGAAATACACTTGGCTCTACACATTAACCAAAAAAATGAAGTTAAAGACATCTTTCAAAAATTTCATCCTTTAATGGAAAAACATTTTGACACAAAAATTTTATCACTGTATACTGATGGCGGAGGAGAGTCTAAAAGTCTTGACTCCTATCTTTCACTTCACGGCATTGAACACCTCTCCACCCCCACCCTTTACGCCTCAACGAGTTGCACTTGTAGAACGACGACATCGTCATATCGTTGAAACTGCAAGAACACTCTTACATGAGGCATCCCTTCCACCCCAATTTTGGTCTTTCGCGTGTCATCATAGTGTCTACCTCATCAATCGCCTGCCAACCTCTCACCTAGATAATCAATCTCCATTCCAACGATTACTTAGTAAATCACCCGATTATAACTCCCTACGGATTTTTGGTTGTTTATGTTATCCATGGCTTAAACCATACTCCAAAAATAATCTTGAACCAAAATCTACCCAATGTGTCTATCTCAGATTCTCCTTATCTCATCACTGTCACCAATGTTTTGATCCAATTTCTGCAAAGGTATATTTATCCCGAGATGTGCGATTTGTTGAGCATATTTTTCCATTTAAAACTTTGTTCTCCAATACTACCATTAAATTAGCTCACCTGGAATGGGCAAAAACCACAATGCCAAATCCTTCAGAGCCCATACCTAAAAATCCCATAGTTACAGATCTTCCCCCTTCGTTAGAAATAGAAGCACGCACAATAACAGATTTTCCGTCATCATCTGCTCCTTCTCCAGCCAAGCCCCAGGGCAACTCAAACTCACAGTCCTCATCCGACAATGCATTAGTGGCAGACGTAGCTTCACCTCCTGCAACTTCCCCTTCTCCATGTAAATTTCCATCTCCCTCATCTCTTATAATTCCCGCTGCCCAAAACCCATCTTCTATTCCTGCTGCCCAGTGTCTCCCACCACCACGCCTCCCCACAAGTTCACAAACGCCTTTCCCTATAAACACACACAACAGCTCACCTCCTCTCCTTGTCTATCAAAGTCGGAACACCAACCCGTCAACACACTTGGATCCTCGGCTAGCCGATCCTATCACCGATTTGGAGCTCGCTCCTTCACCGCCTAACTATTCGTTTCCTCCTACACATGCTGTCACTCGATCCCAAAACAACATCACCAAACCCAAACAAATTTTTGATTACCTAGCCCAATTGAACCCCACCATCACACCCACTACCGTCAAACAAGCACAAAAACATCCCGAGTGGCGTGATACGATGAAACAGGAACTTGATGCTTTAATCAAAAACCAGACTTGGGAACTTGTTCCTCCTGACCCAACTAAAACTATTGTATCATGTAAGTGGCTTTTCAGGATAAAGAAAAATGTTGATGGGACCATCGATAGATACAAAGCTCGCCTTGTTGCAAAAGGCTTCACTCAGAGATCTGGTATTGATTTTCACGCCACATTCAGCCCAGTCGTCAAGCCCACCACAGTTCGTATCATCCTCTCTATGGCAATTCATCACAATTGGCACCTTCGTCAACTTGATGTCAATAATGCCTTCCTCCAAGAAACCTGGACGAAGAAGTGTACATGGCACAACCTCCGAGGTTTACTAGTGATGACAAACCAACGCATATATGATGTCTGCGCAAGGCAATCTATGGCTTGAAGTAGGCTCCTCGCGCTTGGTACAATGCTCTCACGGGTTACCTTTCCTCCATAGGCTTTGTTAAGACAAAATCAGATGCCTCGCTACTTGTTAGACATGGTCTTGGTGACACATTGTTCGTCATTGTTTATGTCGACGATATCATTGTCACTGGAAGCAACACTTTAAGTGTCAATTAGGTTATCACTTCCCTTGCTTCTCAGTTCTCTATTAAAGATTTAGGTAACCTTCATTACTTTCTTGGTGTTGAAGTGATACGCAGCTCTTCAGGTTTAATTCTCACCCAAGAAAACTATGTAAATGAGATTTTAAATTATGAGCTAATGACCGACTGCAAGAGTGTCAACACACCAATGAGTGCATCTGAGTTACTTACCTTATCTGATGGAACTCACCTGACTGATACTACACGTTATCACCGAGTCTTGGGTAGATTTCAATACCTATCTTTCACCAGACGGACATAGCCTATGCGGTAAACAAGTTGTCTCAATTCATGCAAACACCATCAGACCTTCACTGGAAAGCTGTGAAGCGTGTTCTCCAATATCTGCGTGGTACCATTCAACTCGGTCTACGTGTTACTCCTATTAATGACTTCAATCTACATGTGTACTCTGATGCGGATTGGTGTGGAGACATCTTTGACAGAGTATCTATATCGGGTTACATCCTGTTTCTTGGTCACAATCCAATTAGCTGGTCCTCAAAGAAACAAAATATTGTCTCACGCTCTTCCACCGATTCTGAGAACAGGGCGGTGGCTAATGCCCTTTCTGAAACCTCGTGGGTCACCAATCTTCTAAATGAGCTGCGTTTTCCAATACATCAGCTACCCACAATCTATTGTGACAATCTTGGAGCCACATTCCTGTGAAAGAATCCTACCTCCATAGTCGTGTGAAGCATGCTGCAGTGGACTTTCACTTTGTTCGCCACTATGTCAACAACAAAAGGGTTCGTGTTGTTCATGTCCATGGTTCCGATCAAATAGCCGACACTCTCACCAAGGCACTACCTAAATCTGCATTTGAGAACAATCTATTCAAGTTAGGCTTAGTGACCCATCGCCTAACTTGAGGGGGCGTATTGGAGTATCAGAGTTCAGAAAGTAGTTAGAAGTTAAGTCGGTATTAGTGTTTCATAGTCCTTGCTTCTTTAGGAATCTGCATTAGCTATATCAGCAGATATATTTATGTAGTTCAGTTAGTTTAGGAGTCTTATTAGTTTCTTTGTAACTCTATTTAATACCTTTCAGCCTTCATTAATAAAGTATCATTTTCCAGAATCTATTCTATCTTTACAGCATTAACTATTATATTACTATTAATCTATATTTTTGCAATATAGAAGAACAGTATAATTTAACTGCATTTAAAATAGTAAAAAAAAGTCTTTCTTTTAAGGTGCGTTCATGAAAGAAAAAGGTAGAGGTTAGTCAATACACCGTTTGATAACCGCCCGATAATTGTTAATCCGTTATCGAACCAATCGGTATCTTATTTGTTGGCTATCAAATTGGTAAATTTAGAAACCAATATCCGATAGGTCATACCGTTAAGTGAAATTATCCGCCTGATCAGACCGCTAAGCAACCCTAAACATATCCATCTATTTTTCAATGGCGTTAGACATGTGATGTGGAAGAACCTATACAGATTGATCACTCTATTTAAAGTTGTATATTACTTTTTGTGGATGTTAGACATGTGAAGTGTGATAGCTAGACACTCCCAACCTGGATAAAATACTATACTAGGTTGTGTGTCCTTAGCAGACACAATAACTAATTGGAAGAGTCATTATACACCTAAACAATTCTTCTACTAATTGTATATATAATCCATGTCATTGCAGCGTATTATACTCAAGCAAAATTGAAATAAATTGTAGTAATCTTTTGTTATTATTTTCTTCATGATATATGTAGCTTAGGCTCGATTAACATGATCCTGAAAACATTCCGCTCTAAATATTAGACATTGCCTCATCCTCAAATACTACCTTGGCCCTTTCACCACTTCACTTCATCAATTTATAGCAAATTGTTTTATTAAGTTGAAGCCGTCGAATTACTTAGTTTGGAGGATATAAACCTTCAATTAATGCAAAACCTAGAAGATTGATGAAATCATCAAAGGGGAAACCCTGTTCGCGAACTATTTAGGTGAGAAAATTGAACCGATTCCCAAGCCCCCAGTTCACTGCATGGGAAGAACGTGACTTTCTAGTTCAGAGTTGGCTTTCTGGAATAATGACGGAAGAGTCTGTTAGAACAAGAATGACAAAAATACAAGAAATTCAAAACGAAATTTGCTTGGCTTAAAGGCACGTTAAAACATTTCTTGAAGATAGTTGGAGTCTCTCCCACAAGCAAACAAAAGAATAAATAACAACTCTATCTTCGGGATTCAACTAAGCCACAAAACAAGTAGCATTCAAGAATGTTACTCTTCTATTCTTGAATTGGTGATATCACCTTTTGATTAATGTCTCACAAATGTTTTTTCAAGGGAAAGTATTGAGTGCTTATCTTTCGGAACAAAAGAAACTCAATTTATAGGACAAAAGGTTTTGCAAGAAAAAACTTTAACTAAATTGCATTCACTATAGGTTCATGAATTGAAAAGAAAACTTATCTTCCAAAAACATATAACGTAGAATTAAAAAAAAAGTTATCTTTCAAAAACCTATAACGTAGAATTAAAACAAAAATGAATGTTACAATTCACATTCATGTATTTTGTTATTTCAAAACTTTTAACTGATGAATTTGTTTCAAAATTAATTGAAACACTAACTCTTACAATCCCCACTTGTTTCATGAAATTTTATCTTTGAAAAATCCAAAAATTATTTTGAGACATTAATCTAGCAATATGCATCAATAATGGTGTCTTTTGGGCTTGAACCATTAGCTAGTGAAGACTTTCTAAGTCATTGACAACTTAGTGAACGAATCTTGAACTAAGTGGTTCATTGAATGATATAGAAAAAATACTCCACGCATATCACTATGTTCCGGTGAAAATCGAAATCCTTTGACACCTTATGGTCATGTGTCCTGAATCCTTTTAGCTAAGTGCTTTAAGATTTCCCTGTTAAAATCTTATTGAAGGGGCCTCCACTTCGCACTTAGTGCGGTGAGTTCATCAAGAGTAACTTTGCATACTCTGACCAAATAGTCTATGAATTTCATTAAGAGAAATTAATCTCATCCTCCTTTACAGCAAAGTATCGATAAATCTATCAAGAGTATTCCTACACACTCCAACCAAAATCGGTTTATAGACTTATTAAGAGAATATAATCTCATTCTTCTCTTTAGTAGGAATATTGATAAATTTATCAAGAGTTTTCTTATTAACTCCAACCGAGATCGGTCTTATAAATTTATTAAGAGAAAAGAATCTCAATCATGCACATCTACTTATTTCATTTTATTTTGAAAATGGAAATTTTATTGATGTGCTTCACAATTGTAACTTTACTTGTTTTTCCCTTTGAACCCAAGATTACATCATTAGGTAGGGTTACCATAAAGTACAATTAATTTACAACAGGCTTTATTCCCATCCCATTACAAGTTTCCACCACTAACTCTTTGCCTAACCCTTTAGACAAATGATCTGCTAAATTAAACCTGAACTTCACATATTGAAGCGATATTATGCCTTCCTCCAATAATCTCCTCACATGATTGTGTTTGAGACGAACTTGTCTCGACTTGCCATTGTAACAATCACTTGAAGCCCGAAATATAGCAGCTTGATTATCACAATAGATAGTTAAAGGTGGTACTGGCTTACTCCACAAAGGAATATCTATCAGCATAGATCCCATCCAATCAACTTCTTCTCCAGCAGAAGACATAGCTATAAATTCTGACTCCATGGTTGAGTGAGTAATACATGTCTGCTTCTTTGATTTCCAAGAGATCGCTGCTCCAGCCAAAGTGAAAATCCAAGCAATAATAGATTTAGAGTCATTCGGATAAGAATTCCAAGTAGCATCACTATAGCCTTCAATAACTGCTGGAAAGGTAGAATAATGTAGGCCAACATTAATCGTACCCTTCAAATATCTTAAAACACGAATTAAGGCATTCCAATGTTTAACTCCAGGATTACTAGTAAACTTGCTCAAAGTTCCTACTGCATAGCCAATATCTGGTCTGGTACAATGCATGGCATACATAAGACTCCCAACAATTTGAGAATTTATCAGTTGGTCAAGAACATCACTAGAGTTTCGCATTAGTTTGATGCTAGGATCAAATGGTGTAGGAGCAGGTTTGTCATCAAAGTGACCAAACCTCTTTAGAACTTTCTCAATATAACTTGTTTGAGTAAGAGTCAACCCATTCGTTGATCTTATGATTTTAATACCCAAAATTACATCAGCTTCTCCAAGATCTTTCATTTCAAATTGAGAAGCTAGAAAAGATTTTGTTTCTTTGACTCTTTCAATATCAGTTCCAAAGATCAACATATAATCTACATAGAGACATGTTATAACACCAGAATTTTCTTGAAATTTGCTAAATATGTAAATATCACCAGCATTGATTGAGTAGCCATTAGAATCATTACTCTTCTAAATTTCGCATTCCATTGTTTTGGAGTTTGTTTTAATCCATAAAGAGATTTAAGAAGCTTACAAACTTTGTGTTCTTGACCAGGAACGACAAATCCTTCTGGTTGTTTCATGTAAACTTCTTCATCTAGATCACCATTTAGAAATGCAGTCTTCACATCCATTTGATGAATTACCAGACTATGAATTGCCGCTAAAGCAATCAAGAGTCGAATGGAAGTCATTCGAGCTACAGGTGCAAAGGTATCAAAATAATCAATATCTTTCCATTGAGTAAAACCTTTTACTACCAAGCGAGCTTTGTACTTATCTAAGGTACCATCAGATTTCAGTTTCTTTCTAAAAATCCATCTACATCCAATAGACTTACATCCAGGAGGGAGGTCTAATAAAACACATGTAGTATTTGACATAATAGAGTGCATTTCATCATCAATAGCTTCACGCCAAAAAGAAGCATCATGTGAAGACATTGCTTCAGCATAACTTTCAGGATCCTTTTCAACTAAATAGACTTAGAAATTAGGTCCAAAGTCTCTTGGTTTGGTTGACCTTGCACTACGTCTTGGTTGACTTTCTTCCAAAGGCTCAACTATTTTCCTTTTAAGAGGAGATATAGAAGAACTTGTATCTTGTTTCGAAGATTCCTTTTTCTTAGGAAATATATGCTCAAAAAAGTTAGCATGCAATGATTCAATAATTTTGTAAGGGCTTGGGGTCTCAAGATTCAAAAATCTATAAGCCTTACTGGTTTGTGAATAACCAATAAACACACAATCTATTCCTCTATAGCCAATCTTAGTCAAATGTTGATCTGGTAATCTAACATGAGCCAAACAACCCCATACTTTAAAGTAATTTATATTTGACTTTCGATTCTTCCAAAGTTCATACGGAGATGAATCATGTTTCTTGGAAGGAATTCGATTCAAAATATGACATGCAGAAAATAATGCTTCAATCCACAAATTTCCAGTCATACCAGATCCATAAAGCATAGAGTTAACCATTTCTATGAAGGTTCTATTTTTTCTTTCTGCTACACCATTTTGTTGTGGTGTATAAGACATAGTCAATTGTTTCTCAATGCCTTCTTTTTCACAAAAATCAATAAAATCTGATTTTAAATACTCTCCACCTCTATCAGATCTAATTGATTTAATCTTCAAACTCAATCTATTTTCAACTTCTGCTTTATATGTTTTGAAAGTCTCAAATGCCTCATCTTTTATTTTTAATGGAAATACATATGTATACCTTGAGTAATCGTCAATGAAAGTGATAAAATATCTCTTTCCATGACGTGGTAAACAATCCATCTCACAAATATCACTGTGGATCAATTCTAAAAGTGTGGATATCCTTTCTACAATCTTAAAGGGTTTCTTTGTTATTTTACATTTACTACAAGTAAGACACTTAGCAGCATAATCCCTTCCACAATTTTTAATTAATCTATTTTTCACCATAAGTTGAATGGATCTAAAATTCACATGACCAAGACGTTCATGCCATAAATCTAAACACTCCACAACATAAGAAGAAATATTTTCATTTTCAATATTGAGTTTGAACATTCCATTTGTAGCATAACATTTTCCAACAAACATGCCCTTTTTAGACAAAAAAATTCATCTGCCTCAAAAATAATTTTAAAACCAGGCTTCGAAAGAAGCGTACCTGACACCAAGTTCTTCCAAATTTCAAGAACATGCAATACGTCTATCAATGTGACTATGTTTCTAGAAGTGAATTTTAGTTCAACAGTTCCTTTTCCCACAACCTTAGTAGAGGATGAGTTTCCCATATGCAAAACTTCATCGCCCCCCACTAATTCATAGGTCGTGAAAGAATTTCGATTACCTGATATATGACGAGTTGCGCCGGTGTCTATCCACCATTCCACTTGATCTCCCGCTACAAATGCTTCTGTGACCATTGCCACAGTTCATTCTTTTTGTTGTTATTTGCCTTTTCTTTCTTCTTTTCAGCTTTAAGAATTTTACAATCACGTGCATAGTGACCAATTTTATGACAATGATAACATTCATTTGATTTAGAATTGGAACTAGTACGCTTGAAATTCGTACTCTTCTTTGCCTTCGAAAATTTTTTACTGTCAGGTTCCTTCTTGGTTGATTTTTCTTCAACAACATGAGCTTTCATGATGGGTTCCTTCAAGATATTATTGTCACGATGCCGTGTCTCTTGTTCAATTTGCAAGTGCTGTAACAATTGTTCAAGAGCCAAATCTTCCTTTTTGTGTAAGAGTTTGCTCTTGTACTCTTTCCAAGACGGAGGAAATTTTGAGACAATAGCACCAACATGAAAATTCTCATCAAGAGAAATTCTAGATATAGCAATTTTATTAGCTATAAGCTGAAATTCTTGTACTTGATCAGTGATTGACTTTTCATCAACCATTTTGAACTCCATATAATTTGAAACAAGAAATTTCTTTGAACTTGCCTCTTCTGCTAAGTAGATAGCTTGAAGAGTATCCCAAATCTCCTTAGCAAATTTGCACTTAATATAATATTGATCATAATATTTATTGGACATTCCTCCAAGAATATAATTCTTGCATAAATAATCATCATCTTGCCATTTGGCAATTTGTTCTTTAATTAAAGTAGCCTTGTCCGTTGCTACCTCAGAACTGGGAGCGTCAGGACAAGGTTTCTCAAGAACATATGCCAACTTTAATCGTCTTAAAAAGAATTCCATCTTTGCACGCCATCTAGGAAAGTCTTTGCCATCAAATATTTCAAAATTAGAATTAGGCAAAGATGGAACACTATTGGTTATTGATGTGGATGCCATAGAGACAACTATCTTCAAAATTGTTAGAACAAGAATGACAAAAATACAAGAAATTCAAAACGAAATTTGCTTGGCTTAGAGGCACGTTAAATCGTTTCTTGAAGATAGTTGGAGTCTCTCCCACAAGCAAACGGAAGAATAAATAACAACTCTATCTTCGGGATTCAACTAAGCCACAAAACAAGTAGCATTCAAGAATGTTGCTCTTCTATTCTTGAATTGGTGATATCACCTTTTGATTAATGTCTCACAAATGTTTTTTCAAGGGAAAGTATTGAGTGCTTATCTTTCAAAACAAAAGAAACTCAATTTATAGGACAAAAGGCTTTGCAAGAAAAAACTTTAATTAAATTGTATTTATTATAGGTTCATGAATTGAAAAGAAAACTTATCTTCCAAAAACATATAACGTAGAATTAAAACAAAAGTTATCTTTCAAAAACCTATAACGTAGAATTAAAACAAAATGAATGTTACAATTTACATTCATGTATTTTGTTATTTCAAAACTTTTAACCGATGAATTTGTTTCAAAATTAATTGAAACACTAACTCTTACAGAGTCAATGTTCCACATCATGGGATGTAATATAATAAGGAGTTTCAATTGAAGCAACAACTTCAGAACGTGAAGATGGGAATGAAATCCATAGATAAATACGTAAAGGCATTTAAATGATTTTGTAATAACCTCATGGCTATACACAAACCTTTAGACGAAGCAAATATATTAAGAACATTGATCAGACAAACCATCCAATTCCGAATCTAAGAAATTTGTCATCTAAAATTTACCTAAAGCAACAACACATAAATTTATTATTTCATTCATTTATTCAATTGCATTACCATTTTTATACACTTATTTAATAGCTTGTTTGTTCGCTTTAACCTCTAATTTATAAATTTTATCAATACGCGTATTTTTTACCCTATGATAAATTCAATTGCACTGTTTTTTTGATAAATAGTTTGATGTCCACCTTGGGATCAAGACAGTTGTGGTCTTAGTTTTAATGCCTTCTCCAGTTATTAGATTTGTTTGTTTTTTCAAAAATAAACTATGACAAACATAATATGATTTCACGTAAAAATGTGCCTTAAGTAAATCAATATGATCCGAATAGGTTAAGAAAGTGGTATGAGAGTTGGAGATTAAGCAACTCAAATATGTTATAACCCTTAACTTTGGGGTAAGATTATGAGTGCTTAATATGATAAGAAGGGTGTTTTATGGCATATTTGAATTGTATAATGGTCGTATGTTAATTTTTGAAGTCAAGTAAGTTGTAAAATAAAAGTCGACAAAAGTTATTGCAAGTTACTTTCAGAAATTCTCTCAATTTTGATGTCATGAAACTCTTTTCTCAATCTACGTGGAGTTATATGAGGTGGTATACCTATCAAATTAAAGATCTACGAGTCTAGTTTCCAACTTATTAAACTTTTCATTCATATGATGTTGTAGTAGAGAGATAATGTAATGGTCCGGTTGATCTTTTTTTGAAATTTTCATAGAATTATTGCTTTGCCCTTCCCGATTTTTGATCCCGAGTTATTTCATTTGAGTTTTGAATGTTGGTTTCAAGATTTGAGTGAAAGTTGTGAATTTATGAAAGTTTTTGGTTTCAAAAGGGTAAAGTTGTTAAAAAGTGACTATTGGACTGTGGTTATTGAGCCTTGTGAACTATATATTATAGAACTGTTAGGTTGGGCTGATTTCTATGTAGGTTTTAGTTTGAGGAGGTTCAATCGGGATGAAAGGAGTACTCGATTTTTTTCTAATTTGCTTTGTTTAGTAGGTTGCTTGTTAAGTACCGTGTTGTTTGGTACTCACTCCTTGCTTCTACAATTGTGTATGTTTCGAGCCCGGGCGCGTGTGATCTTCTTCTGATTTTGAGGCTTGTCGAAGGATTTTGAGAGGTAGTTGTTTGTCATCCCGGCAGACCCTCTTGTTCCTTTACTTTATGCTTTGTTTTATTTGAGAAACAAAGACATTGAGACTTGTAATAATCTTTCGAATTTTGTATTCACATTAGTGGCTTGTACACGTGACAACTAGGTCTGGAGTTATGGTTAGAATGAATAAGTTTTCCGTTCTTATCTTATTCTTGCTTTACTTTTTGCATTTCTTTCATTTCGTTAGGTTGAGACTAACTTATCTTGGAGGAAATAGACGAGTGTCATCACGTCCCTTTTTGAATCATGACAGATATTTGTGTTTTCTCTAGATTGTGTGAGTAGCTAGGTAGGCGTGGTGTCACACATCGAGCCTACACCCTGGACGTGGGCGGCACCAGAGAACCTTGGTTGGTCCCCAAGCGAACCCTTGGTCTGGCTGACTACTGAACGGAAGACTTAACTTGAGCATGAAGGACTCTTATATCAACATGGATAGACTCTTAAATCTCAACTCTACTGTAAAATCAAATAATGTCTGGAAAAAAAAACTTTTATGAACTTTTACTGGAAACGCTAGTCAAAACTCAAATGCAAAAGAAGATAGTCTAAGGGACCCATCAAATTCTGAACATGTCTATAAAGCCTCTAAATAACTAAGACGGATGTCGGGACAGACCCCACGACATCTCAACAAAACTGAAATAGAAGAAATGACGATGAATCCTCTAGGAATGCTCGGAGGCTCACCAAAGCTACTAACTGCGGAAGTGCAAATGATCCTCAACGAACACCTGTTGATAATCCTAAACACCTGTATCTACATACACAAAGATGCAGGTCGAATGACATCAGTACATGGAATGTACGAGTATGTAATATAGCCGAGTAGATAAATAACTGAAATAAAGGTACTGTAAACAAATGAAGATATGGGTAACTCAACTGAATGTAAAGAGATAAAGGACAAGACCATTAAAGCTTTACAAATAAACTTGCCCAACTCTAATCTTGGAAAACTCATAAGTATACAGAAAACACTTTAACTTTACCTTGGGCTCAAAACTGAATGTAAAGAATCAAATGAATAAAGTCAATTTAAAACTTCACAAGGGCTAACTCATCTCTGAAACTCAACTTCTCAAGTAATATGAAAATAATATATATTTTACTCTGCGGAGTTTCTCTAACCGACAACCATCACTATGAGCTATGTGATGATACAGCGTAACATCCACGCTGCTAGAACGGTTCTATACTTGCCAGGTATAAGACTCTCAAACTCCCTAAGTGGATCCGCTAAGTACTATATGTAAGGAAATCATCTAAAAAGTATGAATCCTTTAACCATGTTGGCTACATGGTTTATGGAGGCTGTGAGTTGTTTGAACTCTCCCCCATATCGATGCTCAATACTACTCCCAAAATCATTTTACTTTGCTCATCTCAATGTTTAAAACATTATCTTTTCTAGGTTTGAGGTAGTGCTCAAACTAATCCTCTTAAAGAGGTAACTGTTTTCTAGAGTATCTCAGTACTCAATAACTTACTTTAGAAATCATTATTTCTCTTCATAAAAATAATATTATCTCGGGGAAAATACTTAATTCCCAAATGCTTCTCAAGGCTCTTCTCAAAACTTCTTCTTTAAACTCTTCTCAAAAACTCTTCTTTAAGAAATCAATTTAAAATAGTTATATAGTTTAAAGGACTTCTCATCAATAACATAGAATCAACTCAATGAATAGGGCTCATGCTGAAATATAGACATGAACAATACCACAATAATATTCAACAATATGAACACAATTACTCAGGAATTGAATAAGATAACAATCAATGGATTAACTCAACTTTACTAAAAATCAAGGAGCAAAACCCTAGATTATTTTTGCAGAAACTCTGATATGGGTAGGGCGTGAGGGAGAACTAGCCCAACACTAAAAGCCTTATATACCTGGGAGATCAAAGATCTTGATGAAACTAGAGAACTTGAATGAACGCTTGAATAACCTAGCTTTTCTCCTCTTGAATCCTTTCTCCAAAATCCCTAAGTGTTAATGACAGTCTAATATGTTTTAACATTGATACCCCCTTAATTTAAAAGGAAAAGGGTCAGATTTTGGGCTTAGAAGGGAATGAAAAAGTTTGAAATACCCTTCATTAAAACTACCGAAGTGACCTACGGTTTGGATCTATGATTCGTTGGTCGTTCTACGGTACGTCCTGCCCAACCGTAGAACCAACTTCAGAGATCCAATTATCTGAACAACTTCTACGGGTCAATCCTACGGTTCATAGGTCATTCTACGGTCTGTAGAGCCCTTCCGTAGAATTCAACTTTTAAACTGGAAATTTCACTAAGTCTGACTTTATTCTACGGGTCCCATCTACGACCCGTAGGTCAGACTACGACCCGTACTGTTGGTCCATAGAATCAACTTCAAAAACTTAACTTCTCCAACCTCGACCTGGTTTCTACGGTTGTCTTCCTACTGCCCGTAGAACCTTCTACGGTTCGTAGGTCGGTCCCGTAGAACCAGTGTTGCAGCAGTTTTCTGCATTTTCTCCAACTTCAAGTTACGGGGTGTTACACGTGGGGCCCTAGGTCGATGGAAATTTTCAGATCATATATACATTCTTTTCACTTCGTTTTAATTCATTACTCTCGGCAAAATCAGAATCAAAACCCTCCTAAAAGAAAAAGATATGAGGAAGGTTGTAAATGAGTTTGATTTTTAAAATAAAGTTGAAGGGTGTAAATGATTTTAACCTAAAAAGAAAATAAAATTCATCTATACTACTTTATAAACACGACGGTTGTTAGAAATGTTAATTGAATATTTTGCCCTTCATCAAAAGACACCATAATAGATAAAATTGTCATTTATTATTTTTCTTATATTATTATTTAATTATCTTAGTAATATTTTTATAATATTAACTCCAAAAATGCATGGGAAGAACCGTGAATAGTTAAGGACTCCTAAATTATTATTTGTTATTAATTCAATTGTCATTCTCTTTTTTCCTGATGAAGCAATGTCTAATGCTTAGAACGGAATATCTTTAGGATCATGTTAATCGAGTCTAAGCTACTGATATCATGAAGAAAATAATAACAAAAGATCACTACAATTTATTTTAATTTTGCTCGAGTATGATACGTTACAATGACATGGGTTATATATACAGTTAGTAGAAAGATTGTTTAGGTGTATAATTAATTAAGCAGAGGCAGAGCCAAGACTAAGAGTTTGGAGGTTCTAAACCGCTAATCAATTTTGGTAGGGTGTAACACCCCATAACTTGGAGTTGGAGAAAATGCAGAAACTGCTGCAGTACTGGTTCTACGGGACCGACCTACGGACCATAGGTGGGTCTACGGACCATAGGAAGGCAACCGTAGAAACCAGGTTGAGGTTGGAGAATGTCAAGTTTCAGGAGTTGATTCTACGGACCAAAGGTACGGGTCGTACTCTGATCAACGGACCGTATAGGACCCGTAGGTTGCCCTCCAGACTTAGTCGAATTTCAGTTCTCAAGGCCTGATCTACGATGGCCATGTACGGACCGTAGATCGGATGGCAGGCCGTACATGGGCATCATCAGTTAGAAGGCCAAAGTGGTAAACTCTCTGAATCAAACGACGGAGGAACAGGACGAACCGTAGGCCGACTTACGGATTGTAGGTCCCAACCATAAGTCGCGCCGACAATTTTTATTAAGGGTATTTTAGACTTTTCCCCCTTCTTTCTAAACCCAAATCCCAACTTTTCCCTATTATTTTCGGGCAAAAAACAGCAGAAACAGTGTGAAAACATTATTACACTTAGAAAATTTTGAGAGGAGTTTCAAGAGGAGAAAAGGCTAGGGTTCCAAGAACTTCAACCAAGAGCTTGCGATTTCGCCAAAATCTTTGATCTTCCAGGTGTGTAAGGCTTCCCTCAGTGTTGGGCTAGTACGTTCACACGCCAATTTACATTCAGAAATTCAGAATTATGAAATCTAGGGTTCCATCCCATGTTCTTGAGAAATATTCGAGTTTTCTGCCTATTGTTACCGAATTCCAGTTAATTCTTGAGTATTGTATCCATGTTCTTGAGTAGTTATCTTGATATGGTTCATGCTTAGATTCTGGTATGAACCCTAATTATTGAGTTGGCTGTCCATATTTTATTTTCTGCAAAGAACTCTATAAATTGAGCATTTACTGAATAATTTGAGAATTTCTTGAACTGAGACTTTAATTTTAAAATGATCTTGCTTTTGAGAGAGATAAACGGGAGTTGTGAGTAGAGTTAAAGAGGCTGTTTGAGTAACTTGTTAAATGAAACTTTGATTTCCAAAAACTATCATTTTGAGTGAGAAAGAGGATTTTGAGTTAAGAAACAATTGAGAGGGTTTTGAGAAGAGAATTTGAGGCACTATTAAAGAGTATCTTTTGAGTAATTATCTCATAAACAGAGGAAGAGTTGTAATTTTTACTTATTTGAGCATGAGTATAATTATTGGGAGTAGTATTGAACACCGATATGGGGATGAGTTCAGACAACTCAACTCCCCATAAACCATGTATGCCAACATGGGTAAAGAAGTCATACTTTTTAGATGATTTCCTTATGCCTTCGGGTAGGGCTTAGTGGATCCACTTAGTTGAGGATGTCTTATACTCCGGCAAGGTATAGGACAGTTCTGGCAGCGTGGGCGAGACGTTGTATCATCATTTAGCTCAGAGTGATGGTTGTCGGTTAGAGAATCTCCCAAATATGAGTAAATACTTACTTTATGATATTCTATGCGTATTCTTGAGATTTCTTTTGTATTTTAAAGGCTTTACTTTGAGTTATTTTTTAGTATTACTTCTGTATTGAGTTGAGTTGAGGTGAATATTCCTTGAGCCCTATCTTTTCTGTCATTGTTTTACTCAGCTGTTTTATATACCAGTGCATTCAATGTACTGATGACATTCGACCTGCATCGTTTCATGATGCAGATACTGGTGTTCAGGGCCATTAACAGGTGCTCCATTGATACCGTTTGCACTCCAGATAGTAGCTTTGGTGAGCCTCCTAGTACTTCCAGAGGATCCGCACATTCTTTCCATTTCAGTCATTTCAGTATTTTATTTTGTTAAGGTGTTGTGGGGTCTGTCCCGACACCCGTCTGAGTTAGTTAGAGGCTTCATAGACAGGTCTAGAGTTGATGGAGTCTCCCATGCCTATACTGACATTTTATTCATTGAGGGTGGACAGATATTTCCTAAAACTTGAGATTTGAGGATTTTTCAGCTTTCAAATATCTTTAATTATTTAGTTAAGTTTATGAGTTTATTCATGCTATGATAGGAGACTTTTAGGCTCGAGTTAAGTCTTCCGCTGAGTAGTGAGCCAGGCTAAGGGTTCCCTTGGGGATCAGTAATGGTTCTCAGGTGCCGACCACGTCCAGGGTGTAGGCTCAGGGCGTGACATAGAGGTTCACAACTTAACGTACATATATATTTATTTAATTTTTTGGTACAAATACAGGGTCTACGGAAAAGCTACTGGGTTCATCCGAACCCATGAACTCCACCTAGCTCCGCCTCTGTTAATGAGTACTCTTCCAATTAGTTATTTTGTCGGTTAAGGACACATGACCTAGGATAGTATTCTATCCAGGTTGGGAGTGTCTATCACACTTCACATATTTAACATCCACAAAAAATATATAATATAACTTTAAATAGAGTGATCAATATGTATAGGTTCCTCCACTTCACATATCTAAGGCTATTAAAAAGTAGATGGATGTCTTAGCAAAGAAAACTTAAAACAGTGCATATGAAAGAAAATAGATAGACTAAAATCAAATTGATGATAATAAGAAATAAATTTTTTATAACATTTATGACATTTATGAATAATTATAACATTTATGAATATAATTTATCGGTTTGCTTTGCTTATCTTTTTTAGTAGAATTAAAATCAAACTAAATGGTATAGATATTTAAAATTTAAAACGAAACCACATGTTGATTTCTAAATCTATTTGATTTGGTTTACGGTTTGATTTGATTTTTTAACGAACTATGAACACCCCTACTTATACCAAGCTAGATTGCAGGTATATATTAAGTTATATCTAAGTTAGAAGTGGAGCTAGAAATTAAAGTTTTATGAGCTTTAAATTCTAATATTTTTATGTTATTAAGTTTGAAGTTATTATTTTGCATATTAAACGAATTTATGATACAAATATAAAGATTTTTGCAAAAATTTAGATCTGTCTCTGCTAATAGTTCAATTTAAAGCTTGACCAACTCATTAAGTGACAATTTCATAATTTAGATTCCGTGAATACTAAGTTAAGAGAACAAGATCTAAAATAAAAAATGTGTGTTTAATTACAATTATAATTATTATCATTATTTTAACTAAACCTTAAAGCACAAAATTCAATTAAATCCACAAATCGGTAGTTAGATCTGCCACTAAATCCATCAAACAAGAAATAGAAAGTACAAAAATGAAATCGACTCTCTTAAAATCATGGTGTATAAATAATTTTTTGCACACCTCGACTAATTCACAGGCACATTCCGTCAACAACAATAACAGATCTTGAATAATTTTATCCATCAAGGCTAAGATGAGTGAAAAGAAATCACGTAGCATTTTTTATTTGAATATGAGAACGCATGATTCTCACCTACTTTATTAGCCACTAAATCACACCTTTAAATGCTTTGTTTTCCACCCATCTACATACATCATCCTTTTAAGTATATCATAGCTTTGATACAAACCTGAATTAACATCATTGAAACTCTGTTATTTTCATACATTGACAATTCAGGTTTGTTTCAAAAGCTTTGACATACATAGGTTATCAAAATTGTTGCAGAGAGTTAAGAAAAAGGAAAAAAAAAGTTGAACCAAATGAGTATGAGCTTATGTACGGCTGCAGAATTGTAAGATTATATATAGATATTGAGATATTTGGAAGCAGTATTTAGGTCACCTAAAAACCCTAGATAGTTCTATGAAATAGGCCTTCTATGTATATGTTATTCTGACTAGAGTTGTCAATATGGGCTAAGTTCATTGGGCCAAGCTAGTTCAACCTATAATTTGATAGGGTTGAATTAAGATTTTTGGAGTCCATTTGAGAATAAAACCTTTTAATCTGATCTGTATATGTCTGCTAACATGTGAGGCTTGAGCAATGTAGATTGAACCAGCCCATGGGCAACAAATTTTTTTTTAAAAAAAGTAGAATATTAAAAATAAGTAACTGACAAAAGAAATCCAAACTCAAAAGTCAAAGGTTACTTAATCATCATATATAAATATTACAAGTTAATATTTCTATTTAGCTAGTTATATTGTTACTCATTAATTATTTAATTTACTTATTGTTGTTGTATACACCAACATAGGTTTATTACAATTTTGGGTATTCTACTCTTTCCAGCATTTTAAATAAATTTAACTATAGCTATCAGATTTCCTTATGTGAACGGACCATCAATCTTGTCAATTAGAGAAGAGTGAGATAATTCACTACCATTTTATATACGCTAGAGGGGTAGGCATTTGTATTATTTTTTCTTTTTTCAACTCGAATTAGGATTTGCTTAATTTAGTTGTAAAATAGGGTTTCCTTTTACTTTTGTATAAGAATAGGAGTGCATGCGATTTGATTAAAAGCAGAGTTGTCAAAAAGGGCTGGCCCAGCCCCATCCGATCCAAGCCTCGCGGGCCAAGAAATTTGATGGGCTATGGCGGGCCGGCCCTTCATATGGAAGGGCCTGGAAATGGTCAATCCAACCCAACCCTAGAAGGGCCGCGGGCTGGGGGGGCTAGCCCTTCATTCTTTCTTTTTTTTTCTTTGCAAATTTAAAATTCTATAATATCAATAAAATGAGAAGTTTTTTTAATCAATATGGCAAACAATGATGTTGTTTCAATAATTCTAGCAAAAATTGTTAAAGAAAAGAATAACAATCTTTTTTGACAAATAAATAAATAGAGGAAATTTGAAAAAATAAACTTGTAAATTAAAAAAATAACGCCTTAAAACTTTTGTTATTTTAATTCAAACTAAATAAAGGAAAAACTACTTAAATACACAAATATTGCAACCATATTTTCTAATTCTCTCTAGAGTTTGAAATAATTGTATTTTATCCCACAAATTAGCAATTTTATACCAGATTTCAAGTCAGATACACCTAGATACATATTTTTTGCTACCAGATATATTTAAATAGGAAGAGAGACGGGCGAGAACAGAAGGGAGGCGAGTGAGATTTGTCTATGTATCACAGATACATGTGAATCACTTCAGGTACATGTATATGGTGTGTTTATATGTATTTGGGATACCAGATATGTGAGCGAGATAAGAGAGTGACTAGATAGATGAGAGGAAGGCGAGCGAGCGAGATTTGTCTACATATCTTAGATGCATGTGAATCCACTTGAATAGAGTGTATCTAAAACAAAGAACACCTAATTTTGAGCCCATGTACCCCGAGATAAATGTATCTGGACGCACCAAAATCGGGTAAGATTCGTAATATTGCAACATAGAGTGCATATAAGTAATTAGCTCCTAAATTATAGTGTGAGATTTATGTAAGTTACCCTTAAATAAATAGTATTGGCCCATGGGCCGACCCTAGCCAGGCCCCGGTCAAGCCACGAGGGACAAGGGCTTATATGGGCAAGGTTTATAAGCCCTAGTTCTAAATGGGCTTGAAATTTTTTATCCCAACCCTACCCCAATAACGGGTTGGGTTGGGCTGACCCATGGGCTAAGCCCATTTTGACGACTCTAGTTAAAAGGTTGACACGGTAATTTAGGAAATAATTATAAATTTTCAAGTAAATAATATTTTAGTTAAATTAAATGATACACTTCGTAACTAAGCCCATATATTGCAAGAACATTATGTAGAGCATGTTTGATAAGAAAAATAATATTAATATATACAATCATAATTTTTGAATATTATTATGTCACGCCCCGAACGTATACCATAGGCGTGATCGGCACTCGGAAACCATTGTTGGTCCCAAGCGAACCACTATGGCATGGTCACTCGTTCAATCAGCAAAAAACTCATTATAAGCAAGAAAACATACTTAAGTGGGCAACTCAATCAATCAATGTGAGATATAGCTTTTTTGAAAAATGTAACTCATGATATAACTCAAATCACAAACTCCATATTATAAAAGATAGTTTCAAAAGAATGAACTCTGACAGGAACATCAACTCGACTCCAACTCTATTTATCACAGTCTATGAAACCTCTAGTCCAATCATAAGAAGATGCTGAGACAAGCCCGCGGCTACCTCAAAAGAAAATACTCAACTAAAAGCAAATCAAATAAATATGATCCCTCTGAAAGAAAGGAGGTCTCACCACTAACTGGGATAGGAAGATCTTCAACTAAGCGCCTGTTGAGGATCTCTAGCACCTTTATCTTCATCATGGAATGATGGAGCATCGAAGATGTCAGTACATGGAATGTACGGTATGTAAAATAGTTGAAAGAGAACAAGCTCGAGGATACTCAACATCATGCCACTCAACTCAGAATAAAACATGCAAGTTTAGAAATAATAATGCTTTTCAAATCAACCCAATCATATGCAATTTCAATCAACTCAAATCATTTATTATTCTTAGGGAGTTTCTCTAACCGACAAACATCACCTTTGAGCTTGTGATGATACAATGTTTTGCACTGCCGTTGCCGCAGCCGTCCAATTCCTTACCGGAGTAAGGGACGATCAACCATCATTGGATCCACAATCAACGAGTCTTCTTTTGGGACAATAAGGAAACATCCGAATTAACAGTGCGATCATATCCTACGCTGGCTACGTAGTCCATGGGGATTGAGTCATTTAAACTCTTACCCAAATTGGTGCTCAATACTACTCCCCAACTCAATTCATTATGCTCATATCTATCAGGTAACATATTTCAAATCATCTCATCAAGTCTCAATAGACCTATCAAAACTCAATCTCATCATCTTCTTTCGTTTACAAATCAAATGCTTTCAAATCACTCACATCTCATTAAAACTCGTTTCTCAAAACCATCATTTATGCCCAAAAACTCATGCTCATTTAGACTCAATAGAATATGCTTCAAATCAGTTAAAAATAATGCTTTGCTCAATGCATGAATACCATCAATCCCAATTTAAAATAAAGCATAGTAAAACCATGTTCATTAACTCAATAAGGGTTCATGGGAATGTATCCATGAAAGAAAACCTCAAGAAGTAAGAACGTAGAAACAACAACAATTTCAATGCATAATTCAATAGAACTCAAAGAACAAGGGATCAGCTCAAGTTAGGGATTCAAAGAATTTGGGCTCAATTCAATTCATACTCAACAATCGATGGAATTTTGATGTAGGGCGCGTGGACGAACTTAATCTAACACTATGATTTGCCTTACATACCTGAAAGGGAAACATTAGCTTGAAACGAAACCTTGGACTGAGGCTTGAAGGTGAAGAACCCTAGCTTCTTCCTTGAGAGAACTTAGAACGTGCGAAAGTGATTTGTCTGAGGGATAAACGTGAATGGGGAGGTTATAAGGCTATAAGTTAGGCTTAGGAAAATTAATGTAGGGTAAAAGGTCAAGAATACCCTTCTGGGAACGTAATAAAACCATCAAAATTGAAAAAAAACAACCTTTTAATGAGTCTCGTCGGCCAAATCGGCGAGTTGGAGGTCCCATCGCCGACCTACTCAGTGAACCACTTAGTTGGAGCTTCAGATCACCTAAAATAACAGTGTTTGGAGGTTTTCAGGTCCATTCGGTGAGCTCAATCGGCGATGCATCGAACCCATTCGGCGAGTCGCCGAATTGACCATCAGTTCGCCGAATTTCTAAGCCCTAACATGCTTCAGTAAAATAATCATAACCTTTTACACCCAACTCATATTGATGCAAAGTTGGTAGCGTTGGAAAGAGGACTCAAAGAACTTTAATATGATAGGTTATGGGCCACCTAACTCTTTATATTCTAGGAGATATGAGTGTTTGAAGTTGACCCTTGCATAAACTAATGTGAAAAACTTAACCAGTAGAAAGGTTTGGAACTCAACTTAGTGCTAGAGGACTCTTATGACTCTAAACAACTTCCAATTCACTTTCCACTCATATTAATGAACTTTAACACATAAGCACAAGTAGGACACCATTAGGTTCAAGCTTAGATATTTACGACAAAAGATTCTGATTCAAAAAGGAAAAGTTGTGGGGTGTTACAATATCTCCCCCTTGGGATCATTCGTCCTCGAATGATGGATGAACCCAGCATGCAAAGGGTGGGAAAGTGTCTAACAGACTAACACAAGGGGCAAGATAGGCAACAAGCATAAACTCAACATATCAACTTAAATAGTACTTTATAAAAAGTTAGTACCTTGGTCTGGATTTGATTCCGAGGGAAAGAGGTGAGGGTATCTCTTTTTAATATCCTCCTCGGCCTCCCAAGTAACTTCCTCAAAAAATTGGCTCCTCCACAAGACCTTGACTGATGCAACCTCTTTAGTTCTCAAATTGTGAACCTGACGATCAAGGATTTGGACTGGAACCTCTTCATAAGACAAGTTATCCTTCACACTAATACTCTCGGTCAGAACAATGAGTGAGGGATCTCCCAAACACTTCTTAAGCATCGAAATGTGAAAGACGGGGTGAACAGCCGCTAACTCCGGAGGTAACTCTAACTCGTAAGCTACTTTACCAACCCTCTTCACAATCTAATAAGAACCAATATAACGGGGACTCAACTTTCCTTTCTTCCCAAATCTCATAACACCCTTCATAGGTGAAACCTTGAAGTACACCCAATCATTAACCTCAAACTCCAAGTCTCTCCTTCTCACATCTGTGTAGGATTTCTGACGACTTTGCGCCATTTTCAATCTTTCCTGAATAGTCTTCACCTTCTCCATGGCTTGATGAACCAAATCTGGTCCTATCAACTCAGCTTCACCAACCTCAAACCAACCAATTGGTGATCTACATCTCCTCCCATAAAGGGCCTCACAAGGAGCCATCAGAATACTAGAATGGAAGCTATTGTTATACGCAAAATCAATAAGGGGCAAGTGGTCATCCCAATTACCTTTGAAATCAATGACACAAGCTCTCAACATATCCTCCAAGGTTTGAATCGTACGCTCTGCCTGGTCGTCTGTCTGTGGATGAAATGCAGTACTAAGGTTCACCTTTGAACCTAGACCCTTCTGAAAAGACTTCCAAAACTGAGCAGTGAATTTGGACTCCTCTGAGATGATGGCTAAAGGAACTCCATGAAGTCTGACAATCTCTCGAATGTACAATCTAGCATAGTCCTCTGCAGTATCAGTAGTCTTAACAGGCAAGAAATGGGTTGATTTGGTCATCCTATCCACAATCACCCAAATTGAATCATGCTGCCTCCGAGATCTCGGTAACCTGTAATGAAGTCCATGTTGATCATCTCCCACTTCCACTCTGGAATCTCAATATTCTGAGCTACACCGCATAGTCTTTGGTGCTCAACTTTGACTTGTTGGCAATTTGGGAATTTAGAGACACAGTCTGCAATGTCCCTTTTCATACCACTCCACCAATAGATTTCCCTCAAGTCATGATACATCTTAGTAGAACCTGGATGGATGGAATATCTGGAGCTATGGGCCTCTGCCATGATTCTATCTCGAAGACCATCCATATTAGGGACACACAATCTACCTTAGTACCTCAATACACCATCTCCCCCTTTGGCAAAAACCAACACCTTATGCTTATGCACGTCTTCCTTCAATTGGAGTAAGACAGGGTCTTGATCTTGCTTTTCCTTCACCTCCACTACAAGGGAAGATTCAGCCCCATTCTGAACAACCACTCCACCTTCGCTAGAGTCAACAGGACGAACTCCCAATTGCGCCATCCTATGCACCTCCCTCGCCAACTCCTACTTTTCCTCCTCAATGTGGGTCGTACTCCCAATGGACAACCTGCTAAGAGCATTACCAACAACATTAGCTTTTCCTGGGTGGTAGTGAATGCTCATATCATAGTCCTTGAGCAACTCTAGCCACCTCATCTGCCTCAGGTTTATCTCCTTCTGATTGAAGACATACTTAAGGCTCTTGTGATCGGTAAACATATCCACATGCACACCATAAAGATAGTGACACCAAATCTTGAGAGTGAACACTACAGCTGCCAACTCAAGGTCGTAAGTCGGGTAGTTCCTCTCATGAATCTTAAGCTGCCTAGAAGCATATGCAATGACCTTACCCTTCTGCATCAACACACAACCCAATCCAACTCTAGACGCATCACAATAGATAACAAAACCATATGTTCCCTCAGGCAGGGACAACACTGGAGCGGTAGTTAATCTGGTTTTCAATTCTTGGAAACTTTTCTCACAAGCATCGGACCATTGGAACTTAGCCTTTTTCTGAGTCAGTTTAGTCAATGGAGATGATATAGATGAAAACCCCTCAACAAACCTTCGGTAGTAACCAGCCAAACCCAAGAAACTCCTTATGTCAGTCGGGGATGTGGGTCCGGGCCAGTTCTTTACCGCTTCAATTTTCTGAGTATCAACTCGAATACCTTCGCCGGATATAATGTGGCCTAAGAATTCCACAGATGCAAGCCAAAATTAACACTTCGAAAACTTGGCATACAACTCCCTATTCTTGAGAGTTTGAAGGACAATTTTGAGATGGTTGGCATGCTCTTCCTCATTTCTAGAGTAGATCAATATATCATCGATAAACACAATCACAAACATGTCAAGATATGGTTTAAATACCCAATTCATGAGGTCCACAAAAGCTGCAGGAGCATTAGTCAAACCAAAGGACATAACAAGGAACTCAAAGTGACCATAACGGGTTCTAAAGGCCATCTTTGGGATGTCACTTTCTCTCACTTTCAACTGATGATAGCCTGATCTGAGGTCTATCTTAGAGAAGTAAGTGGCACCCTGAAGTTAGTCAAACAAATCATCGATTCTGGGAAGGGGATACCTTTTTTTATAGTGACTTTATTCAACTGACGATAGTCAATGCACATTCTAAGGGAACCATCCTTCTTTCGCACGAATAGGATAGGAGCGCCCCAAGGTGAGACACTGGGCCTAATGAATCCCTTATTTAACAAGTCCTTCAACTGCTCTTTCAACTCTTTCAACTCGACGGGAGCCATTCTATAAGGTAGAATAGAAATAGGTTGCGTATCAGGAAGAACATCAATCCCAAAGTCTATCTCCTTATCGGGAGGGACTCCAGGCAAATCATCATGAAAGACCTCAGGGAACTCATTAACTACTGGAACAGACTGAAGGGGTGGAGTCTCATCATTAACATCTTTGACTCGGACTAGGTGATAGACACACCTTTCGAAATCAACTTTCTGGCCTTAAGGTAAGAAATGAAATGGCCCCTAGACACTGCTGGATTACCCTTCAACTCTAAGACAGGCTCATTCAGAAACTGAAACTTGACAACTCGAGTTCTACAGTCGACAGTGGCATAACGAGCATAAAGCCAGTCCATGCCTAGAATGATCTCAAAATCAACCATATCTAACTCGACTAGATCAGCCTTAGTATCCCTATGATAGATGGAAACTATGCAGTCTCTATAGACTCTTTTCGTAAGAATAGACTCACCAACAGGAGTAGAAACACTGAAGGGCTCGAGAAGACTCTCGGGAAGGATCCCAAACTTAACAACCACATAAGGGGTCACAAAAGACAAGGTGGCACCCGGATCAAGTAAAGCGTACACATCATGAGAAAAGACTCGAAGCATACCAGTGACAACATCTGGTGAGTTCTCCTGATCTTGGCGACTAGCCATAGAATATAGACGGTTTGAGCCTCCGCCTGTACCTGAAGTAGCACCTCTCTGATTACCTCGACTTGGTGGTGCCACAGTAGAAGATTGGGCTCTGTTGCCCCACATCGGACACTCTCTCTGAAAATGACCTATCTGACCACATTTATAGCAACCACTGGCACCCTCTCTGCACTCTCCTAAATGGAGTTTACCACACGTGCCACAAGATGGCTTTTTTTTCGAACCTTGAGCCACACTTCCTTAGGCTTGGGAACCCTGAGATCTAAAATTCTAGTGACTCTGTGACTTCTGATCATACCTGTTATTAGACGTAGGTGCACTTGCTGATGATGGAGCATAACCAGAAGACCTCTTCTATAAGAAGGACCTATTGCCCTTACCTTGTTTTTAATCATTCTCATGCCCAACTAATTTGGCCTTCTTGCTCAAATGCTCCTCTCTATCCTTCTTCTTATCATCCTCTACCTGCTGAGCATACACCATAAGTCTAGAAATATCCATGTCAGAAATCAACAACGATGCCTTGCACTCCTTCTTCACATATTTGCCCAACCCAGAGACAAACTTCCTTATCTTAGATCTCACATATGGAACCATCTCCGGAGAATATCTAGGCAGTTGAATGAACTTACGGCTGTACTCTTTCACAGTCAACCCCTCTTGCTTCATATTCACAAACTCTTCAACCTTTGCTTCCCTCAGCTCTTGGGGAAAGAAGTGATCGAGGAATGCACTCTCAAACTCATCCCAAATAGCAGGCTCAGCATCCTCACCACGACTCTCCTCTCACTGATTATACCAAACATTTGCAACGTCCTTGAGCTGATAGGAAACCAACTCAACTCCCTCAACCTCAGTAGCATGCATCGCCTTCAGAATCTTCCACATCTCATCAATGAAGTTTTGAGGATCCTCTTCAACCTTAGATCTCGTAAAGACTGGCGGGTTCATCCTCAAGAAATATCTAATCCTCACAGCAGTTGATAGTTCTTGAGGGCCAGAGCTAGGGGCTGGAGAGCTCTGGTGACCGAACTGGGCATCTACTAACTGGGTAAGCATAGCAATTGCTCACCTAAAATCGGCCTCAGAAGTAGGAGTACGCTGAGTAGTAGGCATTTGGGGCATCCCAGTAGACCGTGCAGGTCGACCCCTAGTTCTCTCCCCTGACCGTAAAGGCATCTCAATCTACGGAACCTCGGTGTTGGCAGCGTTCCTCTGACTGGAGGTATGTTTTGGAGGCATTATCAACAATCGTGTACACGCACGAATTAGGAAGAAATTTTTTTATAGAGTTAAACTCTATCGCACGAACTCAGAGTAAGAAAAAGTGAAACAATTCCTAATTCCATGTGGCCTCCTGATTATAAGTGTGGTGCACGACACACCCATAAGCAAGACTCTACTATACACGGTTTCATAGACACCCTAAGACTCTTGAACTCTGGGCTCTGATACCAAGTTTGTCACATCCCTAGCGTATACCCTAGGCGTGGCCGGCACTCGAAAACCATTACTGGTCCCAAGCAAACCACTATGGCATGGTCACTCGTTCAATCAGCGGAAAACTCATTATAAGCAAGAAAACATACTTAAGTGGGCAATCCAATCAATCAGTGTGAGATATAGCTTTTTTGAAAAATGTAACTCATCACATAACTCAAATCACTAACTCCATATCATAAAAGATACTTTCAAAAGAATGAACTCTGACAGGAACATCAACTAGACTCCAACTCTATCTATCACTATCTATGAAATCTCTAGTCCAATCATAAGAAGGTGCTGAGACAAGCCTGCGGCTACCTCAAAAGAAAATACTCAACTAAAAGCAAATCAAATAAATATGATCCCTCGGAAAGCAAGGAGGTCTCACCACTAACTGGGATAGGAAGATCTTCAACGAAGCGCCTGTTGAGGATCTCTAGCACCTGTATCTGCATCATGGAATGATGCAGCGTCGAAGATGTCTATACATGGAATGTACGATATGTAAAATAACTTAAAGGGAACAAGCTCAAGGATACTCAACATCATGCCACTCAACTCAGAATAAAACATGCAAGTTTAGAAATAACAATGCTTTTCAAATCGACCTAATCATATGCAATTTCAATCAACTCAAATCATTTATTATTCTTAGGGAGTTTTTCTAACCGACAACCATCACCTATGAGCTAGTGATGATACAACGCTTTGCACTGTCGTTGCCGCAGTCGTCCAATACCTTGCCGGAGTAAGGGACGATCAACCATCATTGGATCCACAATCAACAAGTCCTCTTTTGGGAAAATAAGGAAACATCCAAATTAACGGTGCGATCCTATCCTACGCTGGCTACGTAGTTCATGGGGCTTGAGTCATTTAAACTCTTACCCAAATCGGTGCTCAATACTACTCCCCAACTCAATTCATTATGCTCATATCTATCAGGTAACATATTTCAAATCATCTCATCAAGTCTCAATAGACTTATCAAAACTCAATCTCATCTCAACTCATCATCTTCTTTTGGTTACAAATCAAATGCTTTCAAACCACTCACATCTCTTTAAAACTCTTTTCTCAAAACCATCATTTATGCCCAAAAACTCATGCTCATTTAGACTCAATAGAATATGCTTCAAATCAGTTAAAAATAATGCTTTGCTCAATGCATGAAAACCATCAATCCCAATTTAAAATAAAGCATAGTAAAACCATGTTCATTAACTCAATAAGGGTTCATGGGAATGTATCCATGAAAGAAAACCTCAAGAAGTAAGAACGTAGAAATAACAACAATTTCAATGCATAATTCAATAGAACTCAAAGAACAAGGGATCAGCTCAAGTTAAGGATTCAAGGAATTTGGGCTCAATTCAACTCATACTCAACAATCGATGGAATTTTGATGTAGGGCGCGTGGACGAACTCAATCTAACGCTATGATTTGCCTTACATACCTGAAAGGGAAACACTAGCTTGAAATGAAACCTTGGACTGAGGCTTGAAGGTGAAGAACCCTAGCTTCTTCCTTGAGAGAACTTAGAACGTGCGAAAGTGATTTGTCTGAGGGTTGAGTGTGAATGGGGAGGTTATAAGGCTATAAGTTAGGCTAAGGAAAATTAATTGAGGGTAAAAGGTCAAGAATACCCTTCTGGAAACGTAATGAAACCATCAAAATTGAAAAAAACAACCATTTAATGAGTCTCGTCGTCCAAATCGGCGAGCTGGAGGTCCCATAGCCGACCTACTCGGTGAACCGCCGAGTGGGAGCTTCAGATCGA
Organism: Solanum appendiculatum; assembly: GCA_018342035.1. Lineage (NCBI taxonomy): Eukaryota > Viridiplantae > Streptophyta > Magnoliopsida > Solanales > Solanaceae > Solanum > Solanum appendiculatum. Next base: position 604,326 of record JAGDQO010000294.1, read on the forward strand.
CTAAAATAACAGTGTATGGAGGTTTTCAGGTCCATTCGGCGAGCTCAATCGGCGATGCGCCGAACCCATTCGGCGAGTCACCGAATTTCCCAGCCCCGACATGCTTAGTAAAATAGTCATAATTTTTTACTCCGAACTCGTATTGATGCAAACTTGGTGGCGTTGGAAAGAAGACTCAAAGACCTTTAATATGATAGGTCATGTGCCACCTAACACTTTATATTCTAGGAGATATGAGTGTTTGAAGTTGACCCTTGCATGAACTAATACGAAAAGCTTAACCGGTAGAAAGGTTTGGAACTCAACTTAGTGCTAGAGGTCTCTTATGACTCTAACAAACTTCCAATACACTTCCCACTCATAGTAATGAACTTTAACACATAAACACAAGTAGGACACCACTCGGTTCAAGCTTAGATATTTACGACGAAAGATTCGGATTCAAAAAGGAAAAGTTGTGGGGTGTTACATATTACTTTGATTTGCCTGAGCCGAGAGTCTTTCGGAAATAACATCCACCTCGGAGAGGTAGTGATAAGGACTATGTATATTCTATCCTCTTCAACCTCTGTCTCTCCTCAACGAAGTCATTAAAGTGAGGCAACTCGTCTTTGCTAACTAACTTAGGGAACTTAGGTACGTCACTTCACTGTGAATCTTTCTTTCTTTGTTGTGCTTTTGATCCTCTCAATGAGAGAACGAAACCATTAGTGGAAAGATTTGTTGTATATTGTTGTTGTTGTTGTTTGATTAAAAGTGATTTATCAATATCACTTGGTATAACTTAAGTTTGTCTATAACTTCATTCGATAAAGAAATTTAACTTCGATGACTTGACTCATTATAAATCAAGTTTGTATAGATGGCTCATTCTTCTATGATTTATAAGAGTTATAATTTCAAAAAATTAGAACAATTACACAACTAAGCAAAATGAAGAAATTAAAAAATAAAAAAGAAACAGAAGAACTTGATATAAAAAATAACTTTAAAAGATTAATAATTAAAATATTTAAAAAAATGGAAAATTTAAAATAAACTTGTAATTACACCATTCAACTCTATTGAGAATTGTAGAGGGTTGTTGTTTTACCTCGGTTACGCCCAATTGCATACTGATCAAGTCAAATTAACATATTAAAATTATGCAATTACACTTGATTCCATTCAATTTCGATTAATAAATGAGATAAACACCAAAATCACACCTAAACTATCACCTTTTTTTGAGTTTCATACCTAAACTATCACTTATTAGTTTGAGAAACACACCTCAGTGGTGTGTGTAATACACTCTCTTTTATTTGAAAAAATCTTGCCACATGACATTCCACATGGATAAAATATTTCATCTTGCCAAAAATTAAATAATAAACTATTAGTATTAATTAAAAATTAAAGATTAAAGTATTACTATCCCAAAAACTATTTTTAAAAAATATAAAAATTTAAATTATTTTTCTTACCCCACTCCAACCCCCCCCCCCATTTATTTTTTTAAAATTTCTTTTAAAAAATTCATACTTCACCCCCACCCCACCCCCCCAAAAAAAAACCACCCACTTATTCCCATTTTTATTTATATTATTTTATTTTAAAAAAAATTCTACCCCACCTTATTTAACCCCTTAATTAATTTATTTATTTATATACATTTTTCTTGTTTTATGTAAAATATGTACATATATTTTTAGAAAAATCTTTTTTTCTACTTGTGTACCGAGTATAACATAAATAAAAAATTTATTTAAAAAAAAATCTTGCGACGAGTAAAAAAAACTTTCTTAAAATATATGTATATATCTAACACAAAACGAGAAAAAAAAATTGGAAGCGAAGGGTTAGGTGGGGTGGGATAGAATTATTTTTTTTAAATTAAAATAATATTTGAAAATGGGGGATGGGGGAGATGAAGTAAAAAAAAATTAAAATTTTATAAAAGAATTTTTTTTAAAAAAATTCGGGGAGGGGGGGGGGGTGAGTACAGTGAGATCGGGGGTAAAAAAAAAGATTTTATAAAAAAATATTATTTTTTTTGGATAATAATTCTTTAATCTTTAATTTTAATTAATACTAATAATTTATTTAATTTTTGTCAAGGTGGAATGTTTTGTCCATATAGAATGTGATTTGGCAAATTTTTTTAAAATAAAAGAGAGAGAGAGTGTAGTACACACACCATGAAAAGAGTGTAATAAAAGAGAGAGATGTGTTTCTCAAACTAATAAGTGATAGTTTAGGTATGAAAATCACACTCCCAATAATTCAGGTATGAAACTCAAAAAAAGGGGATAGTTTAGGTGTGTTTTGGACACTTATCTCTTAATAAATAGCATTCCAAATGGTTCCTAAGTTCTCTTTAGTTTGTGGCTAAACATCTCTATTTCTGAAGTATTCAAGTAAGCCTTTTAAAACTTCCTTATCACAAATGAAGAATGGTCCGGGCCTTAGCTTAGAAATTTTTAGGATATTACAGAAAGTGTGCAAACTTGTTAAATCACTTTATGGACTAAAACAAACACCCAAACAATGAAGTGAAAGTTTGACCAAACCATGTTGACAAATGGATTTAAGATCAATGAATGTAATAAACGTGTTTACATTATAGACATTCCAAATTGAGTTGTCATTGTTTATTTATACATGGATGATATGTTAATAATGAATAACGACATTGCTAACATAAATGTTACTTGCTAGTAAGTTCGATATGAAAGATCTTGGAGTTGCCAATTTGATATTGGGAATTAAGAAGTTTCAGTCGAATATTAAATTTTATTATATGTGAAAGATTATTGGATGTCTATTTTGTGTGTGCTTGTGTTCTTCGCTTCCCCTCTCTTCTAATTTTTGTGATATTTTTTGCTTTTTGAGAGCTAAATTAAAAAAAATTTAATCGCGTTATTTATATGCCTTTTAGATATTTTAGATTGTACTTTTTATATATATAGTTTCTACTTATGTAAACTATTCTTCAAAATATTTTTAAAATTGTGTATTTGAATTCATGGTCAAAATAAACAAGTTTGACTCTCAAAATAATTCAAACTATATATATATATATATATTAACGCGATACACACATGCAAAACACGTACATTTAATTAGTAGTTTTAAAATGTTACATTGCTACAACAAAGTAAAAATATTATGATAGAATAATTTTTTTTATAATATATAAATTCTTACATTAATAATATCATTATATGCCTAACAACATAAAAGGTTAGTAATGTCAGATTACAAATATATAGAAGGGCTACAAAGTAATTCAGATAACTAGAGTTTTTTAGGTCATCTAAACACAACCTCTCAATATCTATATATATCTAGCAAAGAGTTTGCAGCCGCACATAAACTCTTACTCATTTTGGTTCTATTTTTTCTCTGTGCAACAATTTTGATAACCTTTGTATGTCAAAGTTTTCGATACACATTTGAATTGACAATGTATGAACATAACAAAACTGCATTTTTTGTTCATATGTCAATTCAAGTGTGTTTCAAAACTATGATATACTTCAAAAGAATGATGTATGCAGATAGGTATACTAGGGAATTTCTTCCCCATCTATCATAGCTTTAACAAGAGGTGACAGATATTCGTATAATTAATTGAGGTACACATAATCTTTATCCTATTTATTGTATGATGAATCTAATTACAAGTTTGTGAATTTAACATAATTTCAACCGAAGGAGTAGATTAATATTTTACCTTTCTTTTCTTTTATGTGTAGTCATCAAACATTATAACAATTATTCATATTTAATGATTTAAGAAAGAATTTGTTTTTCTTTTACAATAGATCTTCTTTTTTATTACAATGAATAAAGAAATTTATGAAAATGATATAATTACCGTTACATTATAGTAAATGTTGTTAAAGATTTTAGCAGTTCTAGATGCAATGACATTAACTCAATTGCCGCTAAATAACTTTGCAAAAAAATTACAGCTAATAAAAAAATTATTATTACTAAATATTTTTTTATTATAGTGTAACATAGGTGTGAAGTGTGAACATATATATAAAAAAGGGACAAAAACTTAATTTAACAAGCATAATAAAGACTTACATAATATGTTGATAAATAAATTTCTCAATAATAATCTTCAATTTTTTCAGTAATTTGATGGAGTGTCATGTGAAAATTTTCAATAAGTTTCTCTCTGATTAAACTAAAGAAGATTTCAAAAGGAAATTTACCTTTTCCCATTTATTAATATCTCTAATCTTTATTGCATCCTTTTTTGAGGAAGTATTAGACATTTAAAAATTGACGAAATGGTCTGATGGACCCATGTACTTGTATGCGTTTGTATTATGGACTCTTCTACTTAACTCTTTATCAACTGAACCCTTAAACTCAATAAAATGCAATTTATTAAACCACTTTGACCATTGACCAGGCTTATGTGGCATCAAGATAGTTGAGTTGGCAAAAGTGTGTGACTACACGCACATGAAGGCGAGTGACTATACTATTTTAGTTTTAAAAAATATTAAAAGAATAAAACAATAGAACTTCTAAAAAAATAATTGAAAAAGTCTTCTTCCTCACCCATTACACCTCCATTTTCAGCCATATCATCTCCATCCCATCTTCATCGCTGCTCGACCCTCTTTTCTTTCTACTCCACACTCTTGTCATTTACTTTAGCAGATCTTGACATTGGCAACTTCTTGAATCCATTGATTTGCCGGCGGAGGGAGAGAGCAACGGTAGCAGTGCTCGCCGGAAACCACAGATTCGCAGTGGAGTGAGAAATAGAAACGGTGCTTGTCAGTTGAGAGGAGAACGAGGCTGGTGAGGGTGGGTTCTGGTCATGACGGCGAAGAGGTTTTTCGATCAGATCTGGTGGCCATGGTGCAGCGGTTTAGATTGCTAATTTTGTAGAGGTTGGAGAAGGAGGAAAGGAAAATGGTGAGGGTGTGCAACGGAGATGAAGACGAGTGAGAGAGAAAGTAAAGGTGGTCGCCGGCAAGAGCCGCGACGGCATGGCGGCGGCGTGAAACAACGAAGAAGTTGTTGTTTATTGACACTTTATTTTAAAGAAATAAATTAAAATTTTATTATTTTATCTTTTATCAAATAATTTTGATTAATAATTTTATAAAATAGTTAATAAAAATAATTATGACATGTCATTAATTTAGATGACATGGATTTGACATGTCATTCATTTAAAGGCAAGTGAACTACACACACGGTAAGAGGGGTTTAAAAATCTTCTTTGATTGAGTCCAAGGGTTCAGTTGATAAATGGTTAAGTAAAAGGGTTCATAATACAAACGGGTACAAGTATAAGGGTCCACTAGACCATTTCGTCTTAAAAATTTTAATAGGTTATCTAGATTTTTAATCTTTTTTAATTTCAGAGTCTTCATTTTCAATTTAATATACTTAGTTTACTTTTAAAATTTCTATTTTAAAAATAATATAGGTATAAATAAAAAACATCATTATATATTAACAACCATACTGTTCCTGCTAATGATTTTACCTTGGTCAAGCGGCCACGTAGAAGGAAATAAATTACAGGTAATTCTTCGCATAACAGCATAGGAGAATTGCATTATAGAACAACCTTTATGAAATAATAATAAAATGCCAAGAACAACATTGTTACATTAATATATATATGGCCAAAGAAACTTGGGGAGAGAGAGATATTTTATTTCTCTTCATAACTGAAGTACAAATAAACTGAATTGACTTCTTATTTATAGAAGAACAAAAGTTGCTTGCAAAGCTATTTATAAGAACTTGCTTATAGAGCTGCTAATAAAACTTGCTTGTAGAGCTACTTGTAAGCTATTTATAGAAATCTGCTTGCAGAGTTGCTTGTAAGCTATTTATAGAAATATGCTTGCAGAGTTACTTGTAAGTTTCTTGCAAACTTCTTCAGGAAGTTGTGGAGTACCGAATGGACATTCATAATACAATGTATTCACAGTAATTCCTATAACGAAGATAAGACAATGAACATAGGTCATTAACAATCACTCAACTATACATGCATATGGGACTATCCATGTCATGATTCTGCCCCGTCGTGAGTGGCAGCCACATTAACCCCACGATTGGAGAACCAACTATTTACTAACACACCAATAATTAATTGACTTTAAGCCAACAATTTAGATAAGCAAATCAACTTTTAATATCTTAAAACAACCTTCATAAAGAAACAATTAAGTCATAACATGAATGCGGAAATAACCTCCTAGAAATTGAAAATCACAGTACCAAAACATCTAACTAGTCAAGAATAGGGGATGCAATCCCCAAACAAAAACATAAAAATCTAAAAGTAAAGTGTCTGAATCTGAAAAATGAACAAAGAAATAGAAAAGAATCCATTGAAGTCTGAAAGAGGCACCACACCCTTTGATATCTTTTGTATGTAAAAGTTTTTGAAACACACTTGAACTGACAACGTATGAACATAATAAAACTGCATTTTTTGTTCATATGTCAAATCAGGTTTGTTTCAAAACTATGACATAATTCAAAAGGATGATGTATGTAGATAGGTATACCGGAAATTACTTCCCATGTGTCGTAACCTTAACAAAAAGTGACAAATATTCGTATAATTAATTGAGATATGCATAATTTTTGTTCAATTAATTGTATAATTGATCTAGTTACATATTCGTGAATTTAACATAATTTCAACAGAGGAAGTAGATTAATTTTTTACTTTTCTTTTATTTTATGTGTAGTCATCAAACATTACATCAGTTATTCAGATTTAATGATTTAAGAAAGAATTTGTTTTCCTTTTACAATAGATCTTTTTTTTCCTGCTATTAGTTCAATTCAAAGCTTGACCAACTCATTAAGTAACAGTTTCATAATTCAGATACCGTGAATACTAAGTTTAAGAGAAAAAGATCTAAAATGTTTGTTTAATTACAATTACAATTATTAAATTATTATTTTAACTAAAGTCCAAAACACATAATTCAATTAAATCCAAAAATCGATAGTTAAATCTACCACTAGATCCATCAAACAACAAATAGAAAGTACAAAAATGAAATAGACTTTTATTATCGTGGTGTAGAAATAGATTTGCGTACATCTTAACTAATTCAGTGGATATCTTTCAATTTCCATTAACAACAAGAAGTACTGGATAGTTCTATCCATCAATGCCAAGTTGGGTGGAAAGAAATCACGTAACATTTTTTATTTGAATCTAAGACCTCGTGATTCTCACCTTCTTCATTTTTCACTAAATCATACCTTTAAATGCTTTGTTTTCCATCCATCTACATACATCGTCATTTTAAGTATGTCATAGTTTTGATACAAACCTGAATTGACATATGTACTAAGAACTTGAAATTTTGTTCCTTTCATACATTGGCAATTCAGGTGTGTTTCAATTGAAACTTTGACATACAAAGGTTATCAAAATAGCTTCAGCGAGTTTTAAAAAAAAAAGAAAAAAAGTGTTGAACCAAAATGAGTATGAGCTTATGTACAACTGCAAAATTGTAGGATTATATATAGATATTGAGATGTCTGGAGGCAGAGTTAAGGTCACCTAAAAAACCCTACCTAGGTTAATATGGGTTAGGTTCGTTGGGTCGAGCCGGTACAATCTGTGATTTGATAGGATTGAACTAAGACATTTGGAGCCCATTTAAAAATATGACTTTTTAACCCGATCCAAATAAGCATGTTGATACATAGGGCTTAACCATTGTGGATAAGGCCGGCTTATGAGCCAAACAAAAAAATAATTAAAAAATAAAAATAAAATAGAATATTAAAAATAAGTAAACAACAAAAGGAATCCAAACTCAAAGGTTACTTAAACCATCATATATAAGTATTACAAGTTAATATTTCTATCTAGCAAGTTATATTGTTATTCATTAATTGTTTAGTTTGATTGTTAATATCTTTATTTGGTTCGAGTAGTATCATATCAAAAGTTATTTATTTTCAAGAAATTTTTTGTCCTAGAAAATCTTTTTCTTGTACCATTGTACCTATGAAATTTACATAATAACATTATGTAACATCTTTTTGTAATTGTTTATATTAATATTTTAAAATTTAAAATATTATAAAAAATAAATTTCATTAAAAAAAAGGTTGATTAAAAAGAATCTAACTCCACTCTATCCGACCCAAAACCCAAATGAGTGTATTGCTATTTTAATTGTCAAATTTAGTTAGTGATATTGATTGTGGGGTACTCGAACTTTCATTTAACAACCTCGAAATGCGGGTCGGGCCTGATTTTTTTTCATGGCCAAGCACGTGAAATTTTTTTTTGATATGGGTAGCAGTGAGATTCGATCCCGGGACCTCTGTCTGCTCTGATACCATGTTGAAGTGTGTGATCATCTCATCTAAAAGTTTAAGCTGTTAGAGAAAGCACACTTTTAATAGTTAATTATATTCTCAACATTTTAGGTACTTTAAAATGTGACAAAAGAAAAATTCATGATACCATACATGTTTTACAGGATATTATACCAGTAAAAGAGTCTACAACACACATGTCGACGACGACATGTGTGTTTCTTGGGATTACATTACTATTAAGGGGCATTTTAGTCATTTAAATATTTAAAAAGAATTTTTAATAATTTATATGTTTAGAAATTACGTAAAAAGATATTATAAATCATAATAATTAATAATATAAAAAAACATATAAAATTATACAGTCAAATCAAAAATTTAATTGACTCTCCAACTTTTATACGTGCCACATAAATTGGGTCAAAGGAAGAAACACATATTATTTGAAATGACTAAAAAGTACTATAAATCACAATAATTAACAACTTAAAAATTTAAAAGACGTAAAAAATTTCTATTAACTCTCGAAATTCTATCAGTGTCACATAAATTGAGATAGAAAGAATAACATATCTTATTTGAAAATGACGTAAAAATATTATAAATCACAATAATTGACTACTTAAAATATTCAAATAACATAAAAAATTTGGTTCACTCTCGAAATTCTATTAGTGTTAAATAAATTGGGACAAAAAGAGTTACACGTAATTTGAAAATTATATAAAATATAGTACTATAAATCACAATAATTAATAATTTCAAATATTTATAAATTATTAAAAAAATTGATTGACTCTCGATTTTTATTTATATCGCATAAATTGATACAAAAAAGTAACATACCAGCACGGGCCCCAATATCTAGTTGTAGAATAAGATTTTCTATAATGACAGGATGAGGCTAGCCGGTGCAAGCATAGGCCCTATGCAGAAAATAAGTCAGTTCAGTTGTTAAGTTTACCATTAATTTCTCATATTAATTTTCTCTAAATTTAGTTTTACTATTTAATGAACTTATTATCATAACTTAGTGTCTCCAACTATTTGTAATCGTTTCGTTGGTTCGATTTTTTAGTTTATAAGTACCTAATGATAAATCAATAATAGTAAAATAAACAAGAGGTGATACAATTATTAGGAATCAACAAATTTCTCTTTTCTATCACAAGATGAATATATCTAAATCTTCTATTATTTTTCAACACTATTTCGAAGTTTTAGTCTGTTTAAGTTGCAAAACTGTATAGATTCCTCCACTTCACATGTCTAACATCCACAAAAAAATAATGTACAACTTAAAATAGAATTATCAATCCAGGGTAGAAGTTCCTCCTCCACTTCACATGTCTAATATTGTCACGATCCGAAAACTCGAATAGTGATGGCACCTACATAAATCCACCAGTAGATAAGCCAATTCATAGGTCGGAACGGCAAGTAACTGGCCCAGTTGGCAGAAACCTTAAAATCAGCGCAAAATAACAACATAAAAGGGGAATAAACAACGGAAAAGAAGAAATGATATAAATATATACGACAATACATGATCTAACACCATGACCTGGTGGACGATAGTACAAGGCTACTAAAGATAAGTACAGACTCCAAAATAAGCACAGACTTATCTCAAACACAATATTAGCCAAAAACTATTAACAAATAGAGATGAGTCAAACTAGAACGCTATCGCTCACCCTCAATCTCTGAATGTCCTTGCTGCTACACAAGATCAACGTTGTCCACTGCACTCAGATTTACATCAGAAAAAACAAATGCAAAGGGTAGCATGAATACCAAACAACGGGTACCCAGTAGGCATCATAGGACCGAATGAGATTGGAAAGTAGATACATAATGTAAAGCGAGAAGTAAAATAGTAGGTAGGAGGCAAAAGAAAGGAATAATAGCGATAAGCCTAACCATGCACCTCAATAACCCAACCTGAAGCTAAGAGATAAAGTAAAACAGCTAA